>CM029021.1:28751476-29951476 GCA_016801055.1 Panax notoginseng | reverse complement strand
CTGCATGGTATGCTAGTATCCATAGTTTCTGATCGAGACACAAGATTCACTTCACGATTTTGGGTTAGTTTGCAGAAAGCTATGGGCACGGATTTACGATTTAGGTCAGCATATCATCCCCAGACGGATGGACAATCAGAGAGGACTATTCAAACTCTTGAAGATTTATTAAGACTCTGTGTCCTTGACTTCAAGGGAAGTTGGGATAAGTTCTTACCATTGGTGGAGTTTTCTTACAACAACAGTTATCAAGCAAGTATTGGCATGGCTCCATTCGAGGCGTTCTATGGAAGAAAGTATTGTTCTCTAATATGCTGGGATGAGGTGGGTGAAGCAACGTTGTTGGGACCGGAGTTGGTACGTATGACTACGAAAAAGATTCAAACGATCCGGCAACGTATAAAAACCTCACAAGATCGACAAAAGAGTTATGCTGATCTTCATCGAAAGGACATGGAATTTGATATAGGAGATCATGTGTTGTTACGAGTTGCTCCGTGGGAAGGAGTTACGAGATTTGGAAAGAGAGGAAAGCTCAATCGTCGATTCATTGGTCCATTTTTAATCCTCGATCGAGTAGGAACTGTGGCCTATAGACTCGCTTTACCGCCAAGTATGTCTCGTGTTCATAATTTTTTTCACATATCCGTGTTACGTTAATATGTGGAAGACCCGAACCACATTATTGAGTTAGAACCGGACGAAATAGCGGAAGATTTAACGTATGAAGAGGTTCTTGTTAAAATCTTGGATAAGAAGGAACATATTCTACACTCCAAGGTTATACCTCAAGTCAAAGTTTTGTGGAGAAACCACGATATTGAGAAAATGACCTAGGAGTTAGAATCTAAAATGAAGTCAAGGTATCCTTACCTCTTCGATATACCAGGTACGTACCGTAATTTCGAGGGCGAAATTTCAAAAGAAGGGGAGGTTGTAAGACCACAACTTTTATAAATAAAGATCAATTTTTTATAAATATCATTTTTGAATATTATGGAGTGAAATTGATATAATGTTATAGTTGTGGGTAATATTTATAAATTTTTCAAAGTACGCAAATTGCTATATAATATTCGATTGGTCGGGGAATATTCGTTTTAACAGGGAATATTCATACGACGACACAATCATTGGTGGACCCCACAACGAAATTATTGTTGGATTGAGAAAACGATAAAAATACTTTATGAAAATAATGGTGGAAATTTTACCATTAATACTGTTGAACTACTCGGTAGTAAAAGTACAGTAATACGCATGGTTGCATAGTAGCACACGGTATTAATTATTGATGCTTACGTGATAAGTCACTCAGTTTTGTTTTATTGGTATTATTAATGTAATAAAACAGAAAAGCTTTTTATATAAAACAGAATATTTTTATAAAGTTATTCGTTTTATTAGGCTAATAGTAAAATCTTTTTATATAAAACAGAATACTTTTATAAAGTTATCTGTTTTATTAGACAATAATTAGAATATATTATATTTTATTATGCATAGTGTTTGCATAGTGCCTGCATAATAAAATCTTTTATAAAGTTATTCGTTTTATTAGATTATAAATAGAATATATTATATTTTATTTAAAAGTTATTCGTTTTAGTTCTTGGATTAATTAATTCTTGAACTTGTTTTATTGAATTCTTATATCATTGTCATCATCCTCATGTTTATATTTTGTTGAAAGTCATCTATGGCATGTAGTGCATAGATGGACTTGGTATGATTATAACTAGGGATTATTCGGTGTAATCATGACCGTAATGTTACAAATGATGTGGTAAAGTCCTCATTGGCCCATACTGCATTGATGGACAGTTGTTGGCATGATCATGACCATTGATGAATACACGAATATCCTTGGCTGTGATGCATGGATAATTTGTGGTTGTGATACCAATGAATATCCTTGGTCGTAGTGCATGGATGATGTAAATTATTTATTAAGCCGAGTCTCAACGATAAAAGTGATGAAAAACCTTTTAAATCATAAAAGATAGTAGATTTTATTCTCTACATGACTCTTTTAATGGATTGCTTGTTCCGCTGTAGTTAAACTTGATGTTTGTTATATTTCAGTTTAACATTGTTGAAGGCTAACGATAATTTATTCTGCATTATCTTTGTCATAATAATTCTTACTGGGCTAGTTGAGCTCACCCTTTTGCTTTCATTGTTCTCTTCAGGAAATGAGAACGTAGCAGGGACTAGTCGGGGAACGGAGTGACGATTCAGAGGATAGCATTAGTAGTCCTCACTATTCTATGAAATAGTGTGAAAATAAATGTAATGAGGACTTATTCTGAGAGTGGATATTGTCTAGAAAACAGTATTTGTATTAAAACTCACAGCTCTTTTGTTATATATTAAAGATTGTATTTGTATTCTGTACCATGTATTGGCGACTCAAAATAGGTGATGTATACCTATTTTGGGGGCGTCACAGGCGCCAAAAACTTGTTGCCTCTTTTTTTAGTTCTAACAAAAGAGCTCTAACTCATGCAAGCATACATGTATCAACAAGTAATATAGAGTAAGTAAATTATTGATCCCACAGAGAAAGTTGTCTAATTTAATTCACTATACATCAATTAAATCACTATATTTATATGCTTAAACTAATGACTATATTGGTGAATTATTCTAATTGCAATTAATAACTAAAACATAAATAATAATGGAATAAACCAAATCTGGAAATAATGGGATCCTAACTTTATTTAATACTTCATCTAATTACCACTATCATGCAAGAAAGGTTCACATATCACAGGAAAGTAGCCAAAAGCACTAATAGAGTCATAGTCATTTTTCAATGCAATATGACCTACTTACACGGCATCCACAAGCGATAGACTCCATGGAATCATCGATACAACCAAAATCACTATATGTCTATGTGAAATTGCAATCATACTGAATTTAAGGACAAGCCCTTATTTTAACTCATACGGTGAAATAGTATATGTCTATCTGGTTCACGAAATACACAAGCCATATAAAACAGCCCCATATACGTATGTTATCGTGATTACAATCCATACTCGCATGTTCATTGTCAATTCCATACAAGTACTAAAAATGAATGGTGATCAAGCATTTATACATGCAAAACAACCATGATAGAAATCCCATGTAATATGTAAAATAGTTCAGCATTCAAGCATGCAATTAAACTACATACTAAAATCCGTTAGAATCCCATAATGGAGTTTAGTTCATGACTGAACCAAAAGCCATTATGGGTTCAAAGCTAAACATGGCTAATAAGCAAATAATTAAAAGATGAAGGATAGAAACGATCAAACCCAATTGCTGATTATCATCCACTAGTAACGTTCAAATCCTCATATAAATCAAGCAAAATAATAATAGTAATCCACACTGATAGAAAATACCAAGAAGAATTAGAAAAGATAGAGTTCAGGCTTTGTTCTATGTTGAAATCTCTCTCAGCGTGTAAACCCTAGATCTAATATGAAAATACGTCAAAAGTACTGAATGACTCTTCTGACACCAGTCAAAAATCATTTTTTATTAATTACAACCCTTAAAATTAGAAATTAAAATAAACAGCTCAGCAGCATCAGGCATCGCGCGCGGCTGCGCACCCCTCCTTTGCATTCCTCGCGCGCAACTTGCAGTGTGTTTTGCCTGTCTAGCTGGTGGCTCGCGCGGGCGCACATCCTCAAGCGTGTTCTGTCGTGCGGCTTGCAATATGTACTCTGTTTTGCTGCTTCTGAGTCTGGTTCTACATTATTGCTACTGCTACTGTATTGTTGAGCTGTTCATCCTCGTCATGCTTAGTTTCCTTTCTCCACTAGATCCTCATGCCATGCATCCTATAGCCTCATGCCATTTTCATCACCAAATCATGCCATATCCTGTACTTTCACACGAAAGGAGTTTTAAGTAAATGCAATGCAAAATAACATGAAATGCACTAAAAACACACTAAAATATACTTGAGATGGGCATAGTTTGTGTGAATTAATATCCAATAAGTAGGTGTAAAACCCACTTATCAAATGTTAAGGTTAGAGAACCTGGGTAATGTATTAACAATATAAGTTGATGAGATGTATGTTTATATTCATAAATGAATGGGTAGTTAGATGTTATTTATTTGTTGGATCGTGAGCACCAACCTCGGGGGTCAGGTAACCTAGATTTGGGGGTGTCACATAACCCCGGGAGATACAGTTCAAACCTCGGAGACAACCCCGAGGCATTCAGTTGCAGTTCTGGAGATAACCCCGGAAATGCTTGTTTCAAACCTCTGCGATCAGCTTCAACACTCGGTGATAGCCCCCAAGGCACTCAGCTCCAAACCCAAAGATAACACCAAGAGGACAGGCATTCAACACTTGCAGCAGCCTAATCTCAGAGATAACCCTGAGCAACGACTGCTAAATTAGTCCAAAACTGGAGATAACCCCGGTCAGGGGCAAAATTATCATTTTACCACCTAAATCCCACATTTGCACTGTCTCAACATACATTACACATAGGAATGTCCTACAAGAACCAAATAGCTCCAATCTCGAGTGACTACTACATAGGACAACACACTAGAGAGAATTTGAAGACTTGAAGACTCAAGGCATGGTCTCATCTTTATGACTTCATACAACCTCTACTCCCACGTCATTGTGTAGCTCTCGATAACAGCATGTTGGAAAAGGTCTTATACACCTCGATCGGATGCCCAAATTGAAGTTTTAAAAGTTTGAGCGGACCCGCGGAGCCCGGGGCACCCCGGGCAGCCGCACGTTCATCTGCGGCTACCGCATGTACACCTACGACTCCCCCCACTATAAATAGAGGGCCTGGGGCAGCCATTTTGCAAGGAGAAAAGGCGAGGAAGCCCTGTTCAATTTGCTCTGTACACACTATAAACTGAGTGCTTTCTCATTTCAAACACTTGTGAGTTTTTATTTGGCTACTTTTTATCGGCGAGAGCCGAGTGTTCATCCATTTAAAGCTATTGAAATTTTCTTTGGCAGTCCACTGTTAGCCTTCTTACATTATTTAAAGCCTTTTCTCCACTTCTTGCACACACAGTTATTCACTTTGAGAGTCATGTTGCGTGTGTATGCCCGAACTTCGGTCCGTGGCTTTTTATTTCTTTTGTATATATATATATATATATATATATATATATATATATATATATATATATATATATATATATATATATATATATATTTGTACTAACATAATCGAGTTATGTCTCAATTGAGTCTGGATTTATATCCGAAATGTTTATTGCTTTTGTATATATATACATATATATAAACTGTTGCCGAACTCTATTCGATGAGCCTTGATTTATATCTATAGCTTTTACTGCTTTCACATATATATAGATACTTGTATATATATTACTGTCATCAAACTCTGTTTGATTGAGCCTGGATTTCGCATCCGGTGCGTTTACCGCTTTTATATCTATATATATATTTTCGAACGCGACATAACGAACAACGAGCCTGGATCGATATATATATATATATATATATATATATATATATATATATATATATATATATATATATATATATATTTACATTTAGTCCCGCCTAGAGGTTATTTCGTGGCGGTTGATTGCTTTTATTGCTTTATTTACACTTCATCCCGCCTGGAGTTCACTTCGTGGCGGTTGATTGTTTTTACTACTTTCTTTACATTTTTGATCCCCTACGGAGGTGCTTCATGGCGGTTGATCATTTATATATATATTTACAGCTTTTATATATTTACATTTTTTAATCCCCCATGGAGATGCTTCGTGGTGGTTGATTATCCGTATATATATATATTTTTACAGCTTTTATATATATATAACTGTTTACAGCTTTCATACAAACTGCTACATCATGTGAGCCTAGGAATCATTTGATCACAGATTCAGTCTCCTGAATATATGTTCGGTTCCCGCGATGGACATTTTCAGCTGTACATAGCTTGTAAATTATTCACGGTATTTGAATTTCCTTAAATGGCTCTCATGCCCACAAGGAGTTTGGCACTGCTATATATTTTATTTTCTCAAGGATGCCTCGCATATTAAAAATAAAAGCGACTAAGTCGAACATTTAATAAAATAGAAGTATCAAATGCCTCAATTAGTGGCGACGTCGGGATTTTATTTGTCCCTTTTCTGTTCTTGTTCTTTGGTGTTCTCGTGTTAGGTGAGATTTGTTTGAAAAAAATAAGTTGTGATAAGGTCCGACATTTATATGTCGACGATTTGACTGTAAGAGTCGCCAGTTGGTTTTTTAAATGGTTGCACCAACACAACCGAGAAAAGGTTTGCACACTGACCCGGTGATGTGACACTGCTTAACGGGTCTACAAAACCGAGATTCATTAGGGTCCGAGGACTTGCTTATGCGGAGGGAATGTGTTAGGCACCCCCCGACATCCGTGTTGCCACGGTGACCGCCACTTTTTAATTAAACTGTTATATGAATGTGTGTGTATGTGTGTGTGGGTTAATGTGCAATTATTTAGAAGTAGTGCTATGCCTCGTTCGCACCTATATACAAAGGGTTTGAATTTGTGTAAAAATTCAGTTTTAAACAAGATATAGCAGTTATGTTTTGTAAAAAGAGGTTTTTCAAACCCTGTGCTCAATAGTAATTGAGGCATTTGATACTTTCATTTTATTATGTGTTCGGCTTGATTGCTTTTATTTTCGAGATGCGAAGCATCTTTGAGAAAATAATGTACAAAGCAGTGCCAAAATCCTTGTGGGCATGAGAGCCATCTAAGGACATTCGAATACTGTGCATAATTTACAAGCTGCTTATAGCTGAAAATGTCCATCACAGGAACCGAATCTAGATTCAGTAGACTGAATCTGTGATCACATGATTCCTAGGCTCATATAATGCCGTAATTTTTATGAAAGCAGTAACCAGTTATATATATAAAAGCTATAAATATATATATATATATACAGACATGATCAACCACCACGAAGCAGCTCCATGGGGGATTGAAAAATATAAATAAAGCAATAAAACGATCAACCGCCTTGAAGTAAACATCAGGCGGGACGAAATGTGAATAAAGCAGTAAAAACGATCAACCGCCACGAAGTAAACTCCAGGTTTGACAGAAATGTATATATATATATATATATATATATATATATATATATATATATATATATAAGCGGTAAACGCACAGGATATATATCAATCCCGGCTCGATTTATCATTTCAGCGATTTGTCGCTATATATATATATATATATATATATATATATATATATATATATATATATATATATATATATATAAACGCTCTGGTTGTAAAATCCAGGCTCAATCGAGGCATAACTCGTTAATGTTAGTCCACATATAAAAATATATACATATACATATATATAAAAGAAATAAAAGCCACGGACTGATGTCTGAGCATACACACGCTACACGACTCTCAACGTGAAGAACTACGTGTGCACAGTAGTGGAGAAAGGCTTTAGAAAGTGTAAGAAGGCTTACAGTGGACTGCCAAAGAAGACTTAAATAACTTTAAAGGGATGAACACTCAGCTCTAGCCGGTAAAAATATAGCCAAATATAAGCTCATGAGTGTTTACAATGAGAAAGCACTCAGTTTATAGGGTGTACAGAGTAAATTGGACAGGGCTTCCTCGCCTTTTCTCTTTTCAAAATGGTTTCTCCAAGCCCTCTATTTATAGAGGGGGGGAGCCGCAGGTGTACCTGCGGCAGTCACAGATGTACTTGCGGCTACCCGGGGTGCCCCAAGTTCTGCGGGTCCTGCCATCTCGAAGTACGTGCACGCGTGCAACGTGATGTCCGCTCAAACTTTCAGAACTTCAATTCGGGCATCCGATTGAGGTGTATAAGTCCTTTTTCGGCATGTTGTTATCAAGAGCTACACAATAACATGGGATTAGAGGTTGTACGAATTCAGGAAGATGGAACCATGCCCTTGGTCTTCAAGCTTTAAATTTTATCCAGCATGATGTCTTGTGCAGTAGTCACTCAGGATTGGCACTCTTTGGTTCTTGTAGAACATTGATGTGTATGTATGTATGAATGTTGAGACGGCGGAAAGTGGGATTGGGATGGCAAGATGACGGTTCTGCCCTTCACCGGGGTTATCTCTGGCTTAAGCTGATTTAGCAGTCGTTGCTCAAAGTTATTTTTGAGATTGGACTGTTGCAAGTGTTGACCATCCGCAGTGTTGTTTCTGAGATGTGCCTGACTTCCCGGGGTTATCTCTGAACTTTGGAAATGACTGCCTCGAGGCCATTGCCGCGTGTTTGAAGCTGATTGTATGGGTTTGAAACAAGCATTTTCGGGGTTATCTCCGGAACTGCAACTGCATGCCTTGGGGTTATCTCCGAGGTTGATGCTGTCTTTTTCGGTGTTATTTTTGGGACTGAGACTGAGTATCTCAGGGTTATCTTCGAGATGACACGGTCTTCTCCAGTGTGATTTCCAGTATTTGAACTGCATTCCTCGGGGTTATCTCCGAGGTTGACGTTGAAACTCCTGATGTTATTTTCGGGGTTGAGGTTAAAACTTTTGGTGGTATTTCCAGGACTGAGCTGGATGTCTTGGGGTTATCTCCAAGATGGTAATACTGAATATCCCAGAGTTATCTCTGAAAGACGATTCTGCCATCCTGCAATGTTAGTTACAGGCATGCAGAAAATTTCGAGTTTCTATAGATGTCCCTCTTTATCATATTCAATCAATGCAATGGCATGGATAGGATAAAGAATACTAGACACTTGAAATGTGATAAGATAAACATGATGCAATGTATAGCAGCATGATACAAATGTATGCTGTTTATTAGATTGTTCTCCAATATGGTGGGATGATTGACGGCTCCCCTTGACTTCTACCAGGATCAGGGTTATTCATGACCACCCTGGTAAACTGTTTGGATGTAGATCCAAAGTTACCATGAACTTTTAGGATGTTGACGTTGGAATTGTCACCAAAGCCCTTAATCCTTGGTACAAACCTACACTGAAGATGTATCTCTCATGTACAAGAGCTTCTGTGGGGATGCATTCTGTCTATTGAGGATGTGTATAACATATTCCATCATCGGTCCTCCCCGATGAGGATGCTTTATTGGAGTTACTGTCAACAATCTATGTTGTCAGGATTACCTAACCCTCGCTGATATGTGTATCAACGGATGAAATCCCTGCTGGGAAAATGTCAAGGCTTCTTAACCTTTGTTGATGTGTGCATCAATGAATGACATCATCATATGGCTTCCGTTGGTTCGATAGATTTACTTGCTAATAGCTGAAGTGATGTCAAGGTTGCTTGACCTTCGTCGATATGTGCATCAACGGATGGAAATACGTGATACCCCCACCGGGGCATGGTACTTCGCTAGATGAAGATGCGTGATACCCCCACCGGGGATATGTACTTTAACATATGTAAACGCGTGACACCCCCGTCGGGGAATCTACTTGATCTTTGCTGACGTGTGCATCAATGAATGAAATCATCGGATGGCTTCCGACGCTTCGTTAGATTTACTTACAAACAGATGAAGTGATGTCAAGGTTGCTTGACCTTCATTGACATGTGCATCAATGGATGCAAATGTGTGATACCCCCGCCGGGGAACTACTTGATCTTCGCTGACATGTACATCAACGGCTGAAATCATCAGATGGCTTCCGATGCTTCGTTGGATTTACTTTCCAACGGATGAAGTGATGTCAAGGTTGCTTGACCTTCGTTGACATGTGCATCAACGGATGCAAATGCGTGATACCCCCACCGGGGATGCCAACTTAAGAATACGTGATGCCTCCATCGGGGATTGTGTACTTGAGAATGCATGATGCCCCCGTCGGGGATTTTGCATCAACAGATGCAAATGCGTGATACCCCCGTCAGGGATCTGTTTGAGAATGACGACCCTAAATACCACTGAATGATATGAAAGCCACAGTCGGGCCTAGGAAAACCAGGATTTTAGGCTATTCTGCTCAATTGCGTAGCATTTTTATCCCTGATTTGGCCTTTTCAGCTTGTGAGAACTCCTTTGCAACTCAAACTGGACCGAGCCGAAAGGGTAGGACCCATGTAGGGGAGCTACCGGTACACTTGCAGCAGCCGTAGGTGGACCTGCGGCCAACCGTGGATGTCCTTAAATGGATTAGTTGCTTTCACAAGTCATTTTCAAGCTGCACTGCGAAGGAAATCTGAGAGCTCTTCTTCAGATTTGTTGAGTTCAGGCGACTTCTTGTAAATTCTATCACCGTACAAATGTTCTACACTGTCCTGGTAACGTCTGCATGTCTTTTTTTCTAGTTTTTATCTGTTGGAAAATGACTTTTTATATGAAATGCATTTAAACACATAGTAGTGAATATGCATGCTCATATGCCTTGATAAAAAATATTCAATATAGTAAATGTTAGTATTAAACCATTCTGAACATAATGATGTGAAAAAATTTGACTTTTGAAACAGTCAAATTGGCACCTTTTTCTGTTATTTCTTATCCTATTTGAAGACAAATGAGAAAAGGTAGGTGAGCAAAGCAATCCTGGTATTTAATCTACCATCATAGATTGTGACTCTGACTTTTTAATGCAAATACTATGTATATAACTGTGGGCAAGTGTGATACTGAATGGCCACCTAGTCATGCCTATGTGCATGTGGGTAGTCCTATTTATAGAGGAAACTATGACAAAAAAATTTCAAAATGTAGACATTGGGTAGTCATGCATTTTTAACTCTACTGTAGGCGTATGTTAAAATAATGCATGCATGCATATAGTCATTAAATGCATTTTGAAAAGCTCCAGGTTTAGAAAATACCACACCCTTTCTAAGGTGATTTGGAGACTTGTGTCCAGATATTATGGATCCGGATCAACCGAGCAGTTCCCGCAGAACCACTTCAGGTGTGCGGAGGAGGGCTTCTAAAGTGCCTCGACCCCGTTTAGTTAGACAGCCTCGTCGTCTGGCGGAGGCGATGATTCGTCCTATCCGGGTTGATGTACTGGATGTCGAGGAAGAGGAGGAGGATGTAACGGTAGCGGCTTCAGCTCCTGCTGGTCATATTCCTCGTAGGTATTTCCCAGGCATTCAGGTGGCTATCCCAGATCTTCTGGGTGATTTGAGTCGCCACCCTTCAGTTTACTTGCATGCAAATGAGGTAAAAGCTGGTTTTGATCTTCCTTTTTCCTATTAAGGAGGAGCAAGGATTTTGACATTGATTTGCATGTGATGTAGGTCCCTGGCTATACACAGCCTCTAGGGAACTAGTTTAGCATACACTCCATGTATCAAGCTCTGCATCCAGATTACCAAGGTATAGTGCATGATTGGGGTTTTGGGGCATTTTTTTCCATTCTTCCCCGTCATTGTCCCTGGGGTTACCTCAGGGCACTGTCTGAGCGTTGGTTTCACCAGACTCAGTCTCTCTATTTATTGGACTGTGAGGTGATGATGACGCTGATGGATTGGTGATTTATCACCGGTATGGAGTTTGGAGGGGCGCCAGTGCCATGTACGGCGGATATTACCCCGACTACCGTCAGATCCTTGTTGGGAGTTTCGGCTAAGGCGCTCAAGGGTAGGACCGTTCGTACTGGTCCTTTGAGCGTAGATGCTATGATTGGGCTGTTGAGTGAGCTCATGCCCGTTGATGTGAGAGTCAGGGATCACATTCTTCAGCGGTTGTTCCTGGTTATCATCAGGGGTTGTTTCATAGCAGATAACTCTTCTACGGTGTCATTCGCTTTGATCAGCGCCACACGGGAGGTGGACAGTATCGGAGAGTATGATTGGGGTTCCTACACCTTCACCTACTTCCTCAGGGGATTGTGCATGCGTTCGCAGGGCTTGACCGAGGCTTGGCTAGGATTTTACCCGTTTCTGCTGGTGAGTATTCCTCTTTTAATTTCCCATGTACAGGTTAAGAGTGTTCACTGACAGCAGGTGTTTTGCCTTTGTGTTGGCAGTTTTGGGCCTATGAGAGGCTTCCATGTTTGCATCCTGTGAGCGTGTTAGGTTTAGACACCTATCCACGAGGACGACGATGGCATCACTCTATTTTATCAGAGGTTCCTATAGTGGAGGGTTTCACCCATTCGCTTACAGTTGGATCTGTTGACAGTCGATGTCATCACTTAGGTTCCCTATACTGGGGAACATTTGACCGTTGGATTTGAGGATGGATTCTCGACTGGTGTTGAGCACGTGATATCCACCCATAGGATTCCTCTCTTCACAGTTGGAGGATGGGATTACATCCTGCCATGTATTGTCCCAGTGCTTCCTGATAGATAAATTTGGCTCGGTGGACAGCTACACACTACATTCTGGGGATTTCACCTCACCAGAAGATCAGTGGCATTTGGCCATAGTGGATGTACTCGTGATGTGCATAGTGGCGTATGTATACATGCCACGGTTTAGGGATGAGATGGACATATGTGTCATTATGGCAGTGAGAGCTCTCAGGGAGGGTCATACCATCATCCCGATGATCGTGGCGGAGACATTGAGGTCGGCCATGTTCTGTAGTACCTACCCTGCAGGGGTCTTTATAGGTAGTTCGGTCATGTTATACGTGTGGTTTATGTCACACTTAAGACCGATTGGCACTTTTCGTCGACACAGATACTGCTTCACCCATGTTATAGCTATGTCTTACTCCTTTCAGCCATCGGAGTGTACAGACGCTATGTCATGGTCGGTATTCTTGGCAGGGATCAGAGATCTGTTTGGCATCCTGCTGTGTTCAGGGCTCAGCTCACCCTATATCTTCATTACTCAAGCTCCAAGCATGGATTATCTCCCTCTGGCTGGTTTGAGAGGCATGACTACCTACCACCCACTGGCCGTGATATCACAGTTTGACCAGTTTTAGGATTTCCATCCTTTTGAGGGGGTGTTAGGTCAGCATTTAGCTTCTCGCCACTTATCAACAGAGGACCGATCCCGGGTGTACGCTTATTGGGACCAACGTGAGAGTGTTGAGTTTTTTGTTAGCCATTCAGGCTGTTCGCCAGAGTATTCTGCGTGGATAGGGGCAGAGACTTCACCGGCTGTTGCAGTATCCACAGTGTCGAGTATTGATTCAGATGGTGGAGAGCCCATGGAGGACGTTGATTCCCACACCGAGGATGAGCCATTCCCTGGGTTTCCAGTAGCTCTTTTAGATTCTCCCAATACTAGCACTATCGTGATCCAACATTCAGCACAGTACTTCGAGCAAAGTTTTCATCTGATGACCTCTGAGAAGGATCAGGCTAGAGCCTTGATGTTGACTGCTCTTGATGGGAGAGATGCCGCTCTATTAGAGAGAGACGATGCATTAGTACATAGAGATGCCGCTAATGAGGAGCGGGATAAGGCCAAATCAGCCAGAGATGCCGTGATAGTTGAGCAGAATGTCGCTATATCTGCCCGAGATGTAACCGTTACAGATAATACTATAGTGAGGTCCCTTACTACTGGCATAATCGCAGAGATGAGCACGTATATTGATGAGCACAATGTCACCATGCAGATGGCTGTAGATCTGTTAGCTCGTGTGGATACCCTTGTGTAGGAGACCACAACGTTACATCCTTCTTCTGAGAGAGATTCCATGTTGGGCATGATAGCTCACATATACTCTGATTTGTAGATGGGCTTATATTTTTCTGCACAGACTAGCTTAGCCATTTTTTCATGTACAATTTATAATGTATATATCAAACATCATTATATATAGCAGGGAAATATATTTTTTGATCACTTCCCTTTTAGTTATGCCTTGTTGCTTGCTTGATATTTGCCTGTTTTTTCAGGGCTTATGATCTTGTTGTATTCTGAATTCCTCCTTGATGGATGGACATTGAGATGTCTCTGGATATTTCAGAATGGATCATTGATATGTGTGTTTTCCCTACCATTTTTGGTGTCTTGGGACTGGTTTCTGTATGGAGATGTGGAGAGGAGTGTGACTTTCCTCTCTGAGATCGACCGCACCACAGATGGTCGCCAGTACTCCTATTTAAGAGGAGCCTAGTTAGTTCCATCTCTTATGGATTTTTATTTCTTTTTGAGGAACAACTGCAGCTTAGATGGTCGTCGATCCTCCCATTTAGGGGGAGGTCAGGTAGTTCCATCCCTTTGGTCTAAAGCCGATGAAATGTGATGGATTGAAGGTTAATCCCAGTACCGCTGACAAGTGTTTGCGTTTCGGTAGGGGGTTAGACCGAACCATTACTAGTTGCCTACGTACTCCTGTTGAAGAGGAGATCAGGTCTGCGTAGTTCGAACCTGGTGTAAGAGGTTAAACGTTGTATGTGGCAAAAAGGGTGTAGAGATATTTTTGTTGTTTTTGTTTTTGTAAGGAAAAGGGTGTAGAAATGTTTTTCTTGTTTTTATTTTATTGTGACCGGACCATATAAAATATGGCTGCCTACGTACTCCCGTGTATCAAGGAGATCAGGTCGGCGTAGTTCACCCCATGTTTAGGACGGTTTGCAGCCAATGAAAAGTTTGATCCCATGTTCAAGATAAACTGCGGGTGAGAAAGTTTAATCCCATGTGCAGGACAAACTGTGGGTGTGAAAAGTCTTATCCCTAGTGGGGTAAAACTGCGGGTGTGAAAGGTTCAATCCCTGGTGGGATAACCGGAGTTGAGTAAGGGTTCAAAACCAAATGGAGAGAAGGATCTAGCGATCCAAAACCAGGCTACTGGTTAGAAAATGTGTTTGTCCCTAATGGGGCAGATGAGTGTGAAGAAAAGTTGTATGTAGTGAAGGGTTAGAAAACCTGAAATGACTGGGGATTTGGGGATCCAAAACCAGGACGTTTACTTGATGGTAACCTCAGATATAGTACCATTTCACAGTGTCCGAGTTGATAAGCTGTGGAAATTCATCGCCATCTATTTCCTGTAACCTGAGAGCATCTCCTGTCAATACCTCCTTGACAATAAGCGGGCCTTCCCAGTTCGGGGCGAATTTTCCCTTAGACTGATCTTGGTTGTCAATGATCTTCTTCAAAAGTTTAAACTGCCGTAGCCGGACTTTTCTATTGTAGGACCTGTAGATCCTTTGTTGATATAACTGACCGTGGAAGATAGCAGCGGCACAGCTTTCGTCTATTAGAGACAATTGGTGATACCTATCTTGTACCCATTGGTCTTCATCCAGCTGAGCGTCTATTAACACTCTGAGGGATTCCATTTCCACTTCTATGGGGAGCACTGCCTCCATCCCGTAGGTTAATGCATAGGGGGTTGCCCCAGTGGAAGCGCACATTGATGTTCTGTAGGTTAACAAAGTCAAAGGCAATAAGTTAGGCCACCCTTTGTGGTTGGCGGACATCTTCTGCATGATCTTCTTGATGTTTTTGTTAGCCGCTTCAATAGCACCATTCATCTTTGGACGGCACATGATGGAGTTGAGATGTTTGATGTGGAATTTACTGCACAACTCCTCCATCATTTTGTTGTTGAGGTTCTTAGCATTGTCTAATACAATTACCTCTGGTTGTCCATATCAACAAATGACATTGTTTCTGATGAAAGCAATGATGACTTCTTTGGTAACCCTAGGGAAGGAGGCTACTTCTACCCACTTGGTAAAGTAGTCGATCATGGTGAAGATAAACCGATGCACATTACTGGCTTTGCTCGATGGGCCCGATCACGTCCATTCCCCACATTGAGAAGGGCCAAAGCGAACTCATATTGTGGAGCTCCGTCAGAGGGGCATGGATAACATTACCATGAATTTGGCACTGATAACATCTCCTGACATGGTCTTCACAGTCAGCCTTGAGAGAGAGCCAGTAATGCCCTGTTCTTAGGATCTTCTTTACAAGTAGGGGGCCGCTCATGTGTGGGACACATACTCCACCATGGATCTCATCCATGAGCCTCTAAGCTTGGTCCTTCTCCAGACATCTGAGGAGACCTAATCATGCATCTCTTTTGTAGAGTGCATCCCCGCTCAGGTAGAATTTCATAGCCAGTCGATGGATCCGCCTTCTTTCTGTCGGGCTCGCCTCAGCGAGTGTAGATCCATCTTGTAAGTACTCCTTGATATGCTAATACCAAGGGTGTTGGATGGGAGGTAGCTCATCCGATACTTCTCCAACGTAATTCCCATAGATTGGTGCCTTTTGTTGGGCAAATGTGAGAATTGACATGTCTTCCTTGTCATGTATGTTGATCAAGGAGGCCAAGGTTGCTAGCGAATCCGCAAAATCATTCTTATTTCGTGGAATATGGAAGGATATTTCTTCAAACTCCGAAGCCATCTGTAGAACCTATCGATGGTAAGGCAGCAAATATAGACCTTTGGTATGATAGATTCATGTGGTTTGTCTGATTACCAACTTGAAATCTCCAAAGACAGTTAATCATTTGATACCTATTGATTGGGAAAGTTTTAGCCCTATGATACATCCTTTATACTCAGCTGTGTTATTGGTGTTGGCAAACTACAATTTGGCGGCAACGGGATGCTGCTCCCCCGTAACGGATACTAGAAATGCTTCAGCCCTAGAACCTTCCATATTCATAGCTCCGTCAAAATACATCCTCCATGATTGGCATGCATCGTAATGATGGTGTTGTCGAATTGCCATTACCCCTTCATCGGGGAAGTATGTCTCCAAGGGTTTGAAATCCCCTGAAGGTGCGGCGGCCAGTTGATCCGCAATTCCTTGACCTTTAATGGACTTTTACGTCATGTAGATGATGTCAAATTATTATAGGATCAACTGCCATATGGACAGTTGGCAGTTCAACATGGGTTTACTGAACACGTACTTCAGAGGATCCACGTGGGATAATAGATGGGTTGTGTGACCATAGAGGTAATGTTGTAACCTCATGGAAGCTCATGCTAAGGCACAACACGTCTTCTCAATCAGAGTGTACTTGTATTCACTGCTGCTGAATCTTTTACTGAGGTAGTAGATAGCTCACTCTTGGCCTCTATCGTCTTTCTGTCCCAGCATGTAGCCCATGGCATTGTCACTTATGGACAGGTATATGAACAGAGGAACATCATCTCTGGGTGGTACCAAAATAGGAGCTTTGACTAGTTGCTCTTTGATTGTAAGGAAGGCCTTTTGGCACTCATCATTCCATTTCATGGAGGAGTTCTTCCTTAATAACTTGAAAATAGGCTCACAGGTTGCTGTGAGTTGGGAGATGAATCTACTAATGAAGTTGATTCTTCCCAAAAATCCCCGTATTTCCTTCTCTATATGAGGAATGGGCATTTTCGTAATGGCCTGGATTTTGGTGGGATCCAGCTTAATCCCCTTGTGGCTGACTAGGAATCCTAGCAACTTACCTGATTTAACGCCAAAGGCGCACTTGGCTGGATTCAACTTTAAGTTGTACTTATGTAACCTGTTGAAAAGCTTTTTGAGATGGTCTAGGTGGTCTTCCTCCCTTCGGGACTTGACAATGATGTCATCCACGTAAATCTTTATCTCCTTATGCATTAAATCGTGGAAAAGAGCCATCATGACTCGCTGGTAGGTAGCTCCGACATTGATGAGGTCGAATAACAACCGTCTATAACAAAAGGTTTTCCAAGGCGTGATGAATGCAGTTTTCTCACGATCCTCCTCAGGAACCATGAATTGATGGTACCTTGCGAAGCAATCAGTAAAGGAGTACATGTCGTATTGAGCAGTATTGTCAATGAGAATGTGGATAAATGGCACGGGAAAGCTATCTTTAAGGAAAGCTTTATTCAGATCCCAGTAATCCATGCAAACTCGCACCTTTCCTCCTAGTTTAGGCACGAGGACTATGTTTGATAGCCATTCAGGGTATGTAGACACCATGATGATGCCTGCTTGAAATTGTTTCACAATTTCTTCTTTAACCTTTAAACTCCACTCAGGTTTCAATCACACGAGCTTCTGCCTGACTGACTTGAATCCCTCTTTGATGAGGAGGCGATGAATGACAATGTTAATGGACAAACCCACCATGTCTTCATGAGACCATGAAAACACATCCTGGAATTGGGTTAATAGTGTAACCATGTCATTCCTTTGGTTTGGAGTGAGTTCTGTACCAATCTGAATTAGTTTAGGGCTTTCCAAGGTTCCAAGATTGAAGGAGGTGGTTTGATCAAGGTTGGGTTTATGTTTATCTTCGACCCATTCTTTGATTTCCTGAGGTATCTCAATGTCCTCTTGTATTTCCATCAAGTTTGAGTCCAACTTTTCATCAACGTTACAATCCTTGTGGAGAAAAGGCACCTCAACAGCAAGTATAGGCACATCTAAATTCAGAGTCCTGAAACAAAATATGCTTTCACTTAATATATATGAAATTGTTCAATTATACAAAGTGTTAGCATGTACTGACAAAATAATTGCTAATACTGTATAGAAAAGTAAGCAGTTATTATTATCTACAGGGCAGAAGGAATTTATGCCCGTTTTACAGTTGTCGACCAATGAAAGGAGTGCTGCTCCATTTGCCAAGGGTGAAGTCCTGATGGACTGCAGTGATGGAGGGGTTGTCATCATCCTCCTTCTCCCGAATGATGACCATTACATCTGGGCAATCATCGTCTGGGGTGTATCTATGTGTATATTCATCATGGACAATGATGAATATGTTTGACATCATCTAGGTGATGTCCTGTTTACGTCTCCGTTCCACTTCTTCCACTTTGGGATCTGGAACTAGGGCTTCTTTCTCCTTTACCAGTTTACATGGGCAGGCACCTTTACTGGAGACCGTACAAACTCAGGAACTGTAGGTGGAGATAATCGTCGTGTGGTTAAAGTTGAAGGAATCTATTTGTGCTTATGAGGATTCCTGTGACTGGAACTAGCAGTATAGCCTAGTCCGGCTGTCCCTATTTGACTGGGACATTGAATGGACGCTTGATGCCCTAATGATCTTTGCCCAACCCCTGTACAGGTTGATATCCCAACGACATCATTTCTTGAGTGACCCACATTACTTCGACAGAAATTTGGGGTATGAGAGGGGGCGCCCCAACAGGATGGTAGTGAGTGTTGCTCACCTCCAGCGCATGAAAACTGACCGACTCAACTTTTAAATTAAAGCTGATGAGTGGTATGTCACCTTGTTCAGGACATTCCAGCTCAGCATTGACAGTGACTAGGCTATTGTTGATAATGTATTTAAGTTGTTGGTGAAGAGTGGAGGGGACTGCCCTGGCCATGTGAATCCACAGTCTTCCCAGAAGCAGGTTGTATCATGTATCTATTTTGAGAACGTGAAAAGACACGCAGAATGTATGTGGACCAATCTCCACTGGCAGTTCAATCTCTCCGACAGAGTTTCGTCGGGATCCATCAAAAGCTTTGATAACCGTATGGCTGTTTCAGATCCGATTGAGATTGATGTTCATCTTCACCAATGTGGCATACAGACAGATATTCAGAGACGAACCTCCATCTATTAAGACTTCCTCCATCATATATCCAGAGGACAAAACCGTAATGTGCAACGGCTTGCAATGATCGGTACCTTCGGGAGGTATATCGTCATCAGTGAAAGATATCATATTGTTATTAAAAATGTGTTCCACTAGATGCTGGAATTTCTCAACATCTATTGAATTAGGTAGTTGGGCTTCTTCCAAAACCCTGAGTAATACCTTCTTATGATCTTCAGAAGAGAACACTAAGTCCAATATGGAAACTTGATGTGGAGCTTCTCTTAAGCTTAAAACCATCTTGGCTTCATTATGGCCCATAGTACAAAGAAATTCTTCCACTTTCTCCCTGGGAATCTTCCCCTTTGACTTGATGGTAGGCTTCATCACCCGTTGGGGAAGATACAGTGGATTATCCTTCGACACTGCAGTAGTTATGTGCGATGTGGATCCTTCAGCCCCTCAATAATTCCATGGAACTTTCTTTAGGCTGACAATAGGATATTGTGGCCTGAATGGCAAGATAATTGGCTCTGGCGCAGCCACTATCAAAGGATTGCCAACTCCTTTGAGTTGAATTAGTTGGATTATATGTGAAGGAGTAGCTGCATCTATCTCAGAAGATATGACTACTACGACTTCCTTCCACTTTGTAGGAAACGCGTCCTCACTTTCTAGTATCACGACATCATCGTCTACCATCTGCAGGACACCGCTTTCAATTAAATTCTGAATAAGATGGCGGAGTGCCCAGCATTCTTTTGTGTTGTGACCGCAAGATTGGGAGTGATATTGGCACACCCCATTGAAATTAAACAGTCTTGAATGCGGGCTAATTTGAGGGAGCAGAGCTATGATTCTTCCTTCATTTATCAGCATCTGCAGTATTTCTTCCATCGGTTAGCCTACGTACGTAAATTCCCTTTTGTGGGCAAAATCCCAACGGGCTTTAGCATTTGCTTTTTTTGCAATTTTATCCTTTAGTATTTCATTTTTAGGAGTATGTGGTGGAGGGTTTGTAACAAGAGGGAGGAGACTGGCATGCTCCTGACTAAATAATTGGTGTGTGACTTGATGCTGATGGACCACCAGTTCTGCCAATTGGTTAAGTTGCTCACGCAGAGCATTCATTTTTCGTTCCATCGTAAACTAGAACTTTGCATGGTCCCACTTGTCAGCATCATCCTTGCTGGCCTGGGAAAATCCACCATTAAAATTGGAACTTTGTCCATTGCTCCAATTAATCATATTGACCTCTTCTTCTTTGTGTTGAGGAAGAGGGTTGTCTTGCACATTGGGTTGATCGGGCATGGTGACCACAATCTCACCGCTATCGATCAAATCCTGGATCTTGTGTTTTAAGGCCTAGCAATCTTGAGTATCATGTCCCGTTGCCCCAGCATGATAAGCACACTTCCGAGTAGCATTGAAAACCCTCCCATTCGGGTTGGCTGGTGAAAGAAGATGAGTAATTTTCTTATGAGTGGTCAGAAGATTGAGAATGTTCTCGAGTGAGTCCCCCAAGGGTGTGAACACTCGAATGCGTCTGACTTCTCCACCTTTAGATAATGGAGGGTTTGAAGACTATGCTTGAAAGGGAGTGTAATTTCTCCTTTGGATAGGTGTATTCTGACTACCTTTCTGACCTTGTAGTATCAAGTAAACATCCTCCTCTTTCTTTTTATAGACCCTTCGGGGGTTGTTTCCATAATTTCTGGACTGGATGTGTTCTGCAACAGCTTTGAGGGCAGCTAGGTCTTGAATTTTTCCTGACTTCAATCCCATCTCAGTCATCTCCCCATGTTTAATCATTTCAGAGAATGGTTTGCCAATACCTCCTAAAACTCTCTCATAGAAAGGAGCTTCTTGTATGTCTATAAAGGTCATAACCATTTTTGACTCATTCATAGATGGAACAACTTGAGCAGTAAGGCGCCTCCACCTTTGAGCATACTCTCTGAAAGATTCATTGGTTTGTTTTCTGACTTTAGTAATTTGGTACCGGTAAGGGACCATTTGAGACTGGAAGATGTACTGAGTGAGGAAGGCATGAGCTAGCTACTCCCAGCTATGGATCTTTGAATTGTCTAATCTGGTATACCACGATCGGGCTTCTCCAGCTAGACTTTTCTGGAAGAGCTACATTCTGAGCTTCTCGTCCTTGGCAGAAGATCCGAGTTCTCCAATGAATACCTTCAAATGTGTGTAAGGATCTCCCAACCCGTCATACTTTTCAAAGTCAGGAGTCTTGAACTTCTCTGGATAATGCACACCAGGGAATATACAAAGGTCTGTATATAAAACACTCACATGTGCTCCAATCCCTTTTTATAGAACGGATGGACTCTTCCGTTTGAAGGACCTTTTTTATGATATCACCGGTGTCTATATCTTCTTTGAGATGGGTGGTATCAAGAATTTTGTTGGTCGTATCAAACTGGAACTTAGGTACTGGAATAGCTTTTTCCGAACCTTGGGTTCCTCCTTGTGCAAAGGATTCAGTATGTATGGGTATCCTTGTACCCTTAGTAGATTGGTGTAGTTCTTTAAGCAGAACAACCAAATTTGTAATTTGTTTACTTAATCCGTCGAACTCTTCGCGGGAGACAAGATTAAGATTAGCCTGGTCAGATGAAGACATAATTGGTTGTAGGCTCGTGGCCTTTTTGGACTTTGACCGGGTAATAGGTCTGATTACTTCCCTGTGAAAAATTAACGTAGTTTAGTTTTAGGGAATGTATAAATGTTTACATGCTATATGATGTATCCGTTTTAGGAGTATTATCCTGCAACACGGATGTTAGCTATTTGTAATAAAGGATAGCATGTTAATACTTTGTAAATATGCATGTGCACATATTTCTTCATACTTCTCATTACATGGAGATTAATATGGAATGAAATTACAAGTAATTTACTTTGCGGGTAATTTTAAAATGAGAGAGCATGAAGAGACTTTCCTCCGCGTTTGGTTTATCAGAGGCTGACCTATCTTAGGCTACTCTCGCGACTTTTTGGCATGAAGGTTCCCAAATCATCGCAATTTACTCGATGGAAAGTTAATCCAGTCTTTCAACTGGAGCGAATTTGGGTGGTGCCTTTCCTGAGCCTCATTAGAATTAGTCTTCCTACGAGTCCAGTAATCAAACACCGCAGGATAGCCTCCTGATGGAGGAACCACATAACATACATTCACATACAACGTGTCTCACCATTTATGAAAATGATGACATGTGCGAAGCACTAATATCACAAGCAGATATAGTGTAAAAAATTAAGTACAATAAGTAAATGCATTCATACACATCCATCAAATATAAATGTAACATCCACACACAAGCATATAACAGTTTTGAAAAGCTTGTAATAGCGGCTTAAGTCCTCTTACTGGCATTGGTCCCCAGCAGAGTCACCACCTATCGACGTCAGGATTTTATTTGTCCCTTTTCTGTTCTTATTTTTGGTGTTCTCATGTTAGGTGAGATTTGTTTGAAAAAATAAGTTGTGAAAAGGTCCGACATTTAAATGTCGACGATTTGACTATAAGAGTCGTCAGTTGGTTTTTTAAATGGTTGTACCAACACAACCGAAAAAAGGTTTTCACACTGACCTAATGATGTGACACTGCTTAACGGGTCTGCGAAACCGAGATTCATTAAGGTCTGGGGACTTGCTTATGCGGAGGGAAGGTGTTAGGCACCCCCCGACATCCGTATTGCAATGGTGACCGCCACTTTTCAATTAAACTGTTATATGAATATGTGTGTGTTTGTGGGTCAATGTGCAATTATTTAGAAATAGTGTTATGACTCGTTCGTACCTATATACAAAGGGTTTGAATTTGTGTAAAAATTCAGTTTTAAACAAGATATAGCAGTTATGTTTTGTAAAAAGAGGTTTTTCAAACCCTGTGCTCAATAGTAATTGAGGCCTTTGATACCTCCATATTATTATGTGTTCGGCTTGATTATTTTTATTTTCGAGATGCGAATCATCTTCGAGAAAATTATGTACAAAGCAGTGCCAAACTCCTTGTGGGCATGAGAGCCATCTAAGAACATTTGAACACTATACATAATTTGCAAGCTGCTTACAGCTGAAAATGTCCATCACGGGAACCGAATCTAGATTCAGTAGACAGAATCTGTGATCAAATGATTCCTAGGCTCACAAGATGCCACAATTTATATGAAAGCAGTAAGTAGTTATATATATAAAAGCTGTATATATATATATATATATATATATATATATATATATATTGTGACGCCCCCAAAATAGGTATACATCACCCATCTTGGGTATCCAGATACAAGGTACTGAATACAAATACAAACTAATTATACAACAGTCGTGTAAAATACGACAAAACATAGGCTGTGAGTTTTAATATAAATATTGTCATCTAGACAGTATCCACACTTAATGGAGTCCTCATTACATTTATTATCACACTATTTCACATAATAGTGAGGACTACTAATGCACCATCTAGGACCATCACTCTGTTCCCCGACTAGTCCCAGCTACATTCTCATTTCCTGAAGAGAACAATAAAAGCAAAAGGGTGAGCTCAACTAGCCCAGTAAGAAATATTATGACTAAGATAATACAAAATAAGTTATCAATAACCTTCAACAGTATAACAACTGATAGAATATAATAGACAACAAGTTTTAGATCAAAAACTGCAGCGGAATAAGCAATCCATTAGAAGAGTTAAGTAAAGTATAAAATCTACTATCTTCTATGATTTAAAAAGTTTTTCATCAACTTTATCGTTGAGACTCAGCTTAATAAATAAAATCGAATCATCCTTGCTCCACGGCCAAGGATATTCATGTAATCATCAATGGTCATGACTATACCGAATAATCCTTGGTCATAATCATACCAACAACTGTCCACCAATAAATTACAGGCCAATGAGGACTTTTACCATATCATTCGTCACATTACGGTCATGATTATACCGAATAATCCCTGGTCATAATCATACCAAGTCCATCAATGCACGTAAGCCAAAGATGACTTTGCTCATAATATAAGCATGAGTATGATGACAATGACATAATAATTCAATAAAATAAGTTCAAGAATAAATTTTAAAGATTTATAAATTAATTTATCCAGGAACCAATAACGTCCAAATTGTCAACATGATACTGCTTTGTAGAGTAAAATTCAAGAATGATCAGAAGATTATTTTCATGAAAAGATACTGGATGAAGCGCAAATATCAAGGATATTCCACTAATTTCATGAAGTATAGAAGCCAAAGCTTTAACCAACTGAGTATAATAGAATATATGAAACTGCAAATAGATTTTCGCCCGCCATGCGGTAATCCACGTAGACAGATCATTTCCACAATTTAATAAAGAATGCATACGAAGGATCATTAACTATGCATGTTGTAATCCACATAGACAGGTTATTCCAACAAAATAATAAAGAATGGAATAACAGAAGAATTCACCATGCATGCGATAGACCGCACAGACAGGTTATTCCAACAAAATAATAAAGAATGGAACCAGGTCATGAGTAATCTGCACTAACAGGATATTCGAATAGAATAATAAAGAATGGAACCAGGTCCTGCGTAATCCGCACTGACAGGATATTCCAACAGAATAATAAAGAATGGAATATCAACAGAATTCACCAGGCATGCGACAGACCGCACAGACAGGTTATTCCAACAGAATAATAAAGAATGGAATAACAGAAGAATTTCACCATGTATGTGGTACTTCGCATAAACAGGTTATTCCAACATAATAATAAAGAATGGAATAACAATAGCTCTCTTCATGAATACGAAAGAAATAATACCCCTTACGAGTACAACAAATAATATCCCTTACCTTAGAAAAACTGAATACTGGAGTAGTGAAGTAGCAGAATACTTTTCTTCTTTCTCTCTATAGTTTCTCTCTCTAGAGTTTCAGTGAATTCGTAAGAAATAATGAAGGAATGAGCTTCTATTTATAGAAGAACTGAAAGTAGCTCTTGGTCTTAACGAAGGATCAAAATGACTCCTGGTAATATTGAAGAGACAACTACTATTTACGAAGGGGCAATTAACTCTTGGAAAACCGAAGGGACAAGTAACTCTTGGAAAACCGAAGGGACAAGTTACTATTAAAATTTAAATCAACGATCCATATTGATTTACTATTATAATTTCAACCAACTGTCTGAAAAATTATCACATCTTCTCATGGAATAATATTGTAGTCAAAAATAATTTGGACCGAAAAGAAATATATTTTTCGGGTGAATAGTATCCCATGAATAGTACTTCAGGAATAGTACCCCGCGAATAGTATCCCAACACGAAAAATGTACCAAATACTTGAGTGAATAATACTAGAATGAATAGTAACTGGGTGAATAGTAACTCGTAAATAGTACTCCGACACAAAAAGTGTTTCGAATACCCGATTGGTTAAATATAACCTCCAGACATCAATTATTATTGAAATAAATATCGATTTCTACTAACACTAATAATTGCCACACAATGGAACTATCAATTTTATCTTTAATCAACACGAACTTATTCATCATTAATATTATAATTCACAATATTTAACAATCAGGTCGTTCCCAGGAAAGAAGGGGGCTTTCCGATAAGAATTTCTCCTTATTGGCGCGTAATTAGGTGACCAAACCTCTCCTTGACAGTACTTCTAGACATTATCAATATTGCTAATAATAATATGAATAACTTTGTCGTCTCAATTATCGATTTAACAATATATTATATTATGCAAATGATACTGTGATAATAATTGAATCAATAATATGAGAGATATGATGCAACAATTACTGTAGTAATAATTGAGTATAACTGAGTGACTTCTCACGTAAGCATCAATAATCAATACCGTGTGCTACTATACAACCACGCGTATTACTGTACTTTTACTACCGGGTAGTTCAACAGTTTTAACGGTAACACCTCCGCTGTTATTTTTATAAAAAGATAATTCTGTCGTTTTCTAACTACGACAATACTTCCATTGTGGGGTCCACCAATGATTGTGCCGTCTTACGAATATTCCTTGTTAAAATAAATATTCCCTGACCAATCGAATATTATATAACCACTTGCTTACTTTGTAAAATTTGTAAATATTACCCACAATTATAACATTATGTCAAATCCACACCATAATATTCAAAAATATATTTCGAGAAAATTATTCTTTACTCATAAAAGTTGGGGTCTTACAACCTCCCCTTTTTATGAAATTTTGTCCTCAAAATTAGGGTACATACCTGGTATGTCTAAGAGATGAGGATACCTTGACTTCATCTCAGATTCTAACTCCCAAGTTATTTCCTCCACATTGTTGTTTTTCCACAAAACTTTGACTTGAGGTATAACCTTGGAGCGTAGAACATGATCCTTCTTATCCAAGCTTTTAACAGGTAACTCTTCATACGTTAAATCTTCCTCTATCTCATCTGGTTCTAACTCAATAATGTGGTTCGGGTCTTTCATATATTTACATAACATAGATATGTGAAAAACGTTATGAACACGAGACATACTTGGCGGTAAGGCGAGTCTATAGGCCACAGTTCCTACTCGCTCGAGGATTAAAAATGGCCAATGAATCGAGGATTGAGCTTTCCTCTCTTTCTAAATATCGTAACTCGTTTCTATAGAGCAACACGTAACAACACATGATCTCCAATATTGAATTTCACGTCCTTTCAATGAAGATCAACATAACTCTTTTGTCGATCTTGTGAGATTTTTATACGTTGTCGGATCGTTTGAATCTTTTCCATACTCATACGTACCAACTCAAGTCCCAACAACGTTGCTTCACCCATCTCATCCCAGCATACTGGAGAACGACACTTTCTTCCATACAACCCCTCAAATAGAGCCATGTCAATTATTGCTTGATAACTATTATTGTAAGAAAACTCCACCAATGGTAAGAACTTGTCCCAACTTCTCTTGAAGTCAAGGGCACAGAGTTTTAATAAATCTTCAAGAGTTTGAATAGTCCTTTTCGACTGCCTGTCCGTTTGAGGATGATATGCCGAACTAAATCGTAAATCCGTGCCAATAGCTTTTTGCAAACTAACCCAAAATCTTGAAGTGAATCTTGGGTCTCGATCAGAAACTATGGATACTGGCATACCATGCAATCTTACAATCTCATTTATGTACATACTAGCAAGACGTTCAAGTGTATAAATTTCTCGTATCGGTAAGAAATGAGCAGACTTGGTCAATCTATCAACAATGACCCAAATCGCATCTATGCCTTGACAAACCTTGGGAAGACCAGTAACGAAATCCATGATAATGTGCTCCCACTTCCATTCTGGAATTTCAAGTGGTTGCAATGGACCTTTTGGCACTTGATGCTCTGTCTTGACTCGTTGACAAGTTAGACACCGTGAGATAAACCCCGCTATCTCTCTCTTCATATTGCTCCACCAAAATGTATGTCGAAGATCACGATACATTTTGGTACTCCCAGGATGGATTGCAAACGGTGTGTTGTGCACCTCCATCATGATTTTATACTTCAAGTCAGAATCATTTGGAACACAAAGTCTGGAGTTGACTCGAAGTATTCCTTCTTCATCAATTCTTGCTTCTGGAATAGCACCTTCTTGCACTTTCTTCCTCATACGCATCAGCTCTAGGTCTGTAGCTTGAGCAGCTTTAACTTTATCGATTAAAGTCTATTATACTCGTATATTCGTTATCTTTACGTGAGTCCCTAGAGTCTTTAACTCTATATTCATCATTTGTAAGTTATACGAAATGGATTTTTATGATAACAACATCGCACTCGTAAACGCATACGATCTTCTACTCAACGCGTCAGCTACCACGTTCGCTTTCCCACGATGGTATTGAATGGTACGATCGTAATCTTCAACAGCTTGAGCCAATGTCTTTGGCGCATTATACGTTTGTTTTGGGTGAAGAAAAATATTTGAGAGTTTTAGAAATGGGTTTTGTACTGGGGTCAATACAAAATTCGATTTCACGCTCTAGGGGTAGGCTAGGAAGTCTTCAAGAATACGTCAGGAAATTTATTAACAATAGAAATATCATTCAAAACTGTGACTGTCATCCAAGACTTGGATAGCACATGTAATGAAGGTTTCTCCTAACAGAGTTTCAACCAATAAGTCAAAGTCTAATTTCTTTGGAGTCAAATTTAAACGTTGAGCGCAAGCAAGAGAGATAAAAGAATGGGTAAAACCGGTATCTAATAAGGTATAGACTTCGCAAAAATTTATAATTAACTAACTCGTGCTAACTTCATTTGGGTTACTCGCTTTTTGAGAAGTCACGAAAAACGATCTTCCTGAAATCACCGACTTTGTTTTGTCCGTATCCGCCTTTGGTGCCACCGTCCCAGCTGGACTTGACTTCGTTTAATGACATAATCGAGCTATGTGACCGTCTTTTCCATAACTAAAACATACCTTGGAAGGCTGTGAACAGTTTGGACTTATGTGTCCCTCCTCTCCGCATCTATAGCATCTAACTGGCGGTCGTTCTCCTTCCTTAAAAATGGGTGTTGGTGCTGCTGTCTTTCCATCGTTGTTGAACCTTCTCTTCTTGAAATTTCCACTCCTATTATCTTGGCCATGATTACCACCGAAGTGGTTACCATTCTGGGCATGATAATTTCCCCTACAATTGTTATCATTGTTCCGATGATTGTTGCCACCGGTATATTTATTATCGTGTTGTTGATCGTTATCCTATGGTTGGGCTGGCTCATTATCGCGCTCCAATAACTGAGCCCTATTCACTACATCTAAATACAAACACAATTTGTGAGAAATGAGGTATTCACGTAATTCGGGTTTCAAACCTCTAAGAAACATTCGCGTCATTCGCTCCTCATTATTAACCAAATAAGATACAAATTGGGATAACTCCGCAAATTTAGCCTCGTATTGCGACACGGCCATATTTTGCTTCAACTTGATAAACTCCACCTCCTTCATCTGACGAATACTTTTGGGAAAGTACTTATCGTTGAACAACTCTTGGAACTTCTCCCAAGACATCTTGAGTGCATCAGGCTGGGTACGTTTTACAGATTTCCACCAGTAATCTGCCTCTTCACGCAACATAAAGGTGGCAAAGGGAACCTTTTGCTCTTCGGAGTATCCCAAGACATCAAATATCTTGGTGATCTGCTTTAACCACGTCTCCGCCTTAAGTGGTTCTGGCTTTCCCAAAAACTTCGGCGGTCCCAACTCCTTGAACTGCTTAGCGGTGACCATCCGAGAGTTGTGAGTGTTTCCACCTGCATTTTGGACAGGAGCCGCTCTCACCTGATGTTGTATGAATTGCATAAAGCCTCTGAATATTTCATCGTTCACCATTTCATCGGTGTTATTGTTTACCTGAGGATTATTGTCTTCCTGTTACACATAATCCTGGGTATTAATCTGTGGTGACTCCATGATCTCATGCGCTTCATTGCTTATCTCAATATTTTTGGATGTCATTTTATAATACTGCCACAAAACAAGGGTTAATTAACATATCACATATTATCCCTATACTCTGACCGACCAATTAAATATCAAATAAACTTAGGTAGGTCATACTAGCGAAGGAATTCTCCGTCTCTCCCCTCCTAGTTCTTGTCTCACATCTCAGCCAGGGATCATATCCCTAAGCTTTGATACCAACTGTGACGCCCCTAAAATAGGTATACATCACCCATCTTGGATCGCCAGATACAAGGTACTGAATACAAATACAAACTAATTATACAACAGTCGTGTAAAATACGACAAAACATAGGCTGTGAGTTTTAATATAAATATTGTCATCCAGACAATATCCACACTCAATGGAGTCTTCATTACATTTATTATCACACTATTTCACAAAATAGTGAGGACTACTAATGCACCATCTAGGACCATCACTCTGTTCCCCGTCTAGTCCTAGCTACGTTCTCATTTCCTGAAGAGAACAATAAAAGCAAAAGGGTGAGCTCAACTAGCCCATAAAAAATAATTATGATTAAGATAATACATAATAAGTTATCAATAGCCTTCAACAGTATAACAACTGATAGAATATAATAGACAACAAGTTTTAGATCAAAAACTGTAGCGGAATAAGCAATCCATTAGAAGGGTTAAGTAAAGTATAAAATCTACTATCTTCTATGATTTAAAAAGTTTTTCATCAACTTTATCGCTGAGACTCAGCTTAATAAATAAAATCGAATCATCCCTGCTCCACGGCCAAGGATATTCATGTAATCATCAATGGTCATGACTATACCAAATAATCCCTAGTCATAATCAGACCAACAACTGTCCACCAATGAATTACAGGCCAATGAGGACTTTTACCACATCATTCGTCACATTACGGTCATGATTATACCGAATAATCCCTGGTCATAATCATACCAAGTCCATCTATGCACGTAAGTCAAAGATGACTTTTCTCATAATATAAGCATGAGGATGATGACAATGACATAATAATTCAATAAAACAAGTTCAAGAATAAATTTTAAAGATTTATAAATTAATTTATCCAGGAACCAATAACGTCCAAATTGTCAACATGATACTACTTTGTAGAGTAAAATTCAAGAATGCTCAGAAGAATATTACCATGAAAAGATACTGGATGAAGCGCAAATATCAAGGATATTCCACTAATTTCATGAAGTATAGAAGCCAAAGCTTTAACCAACTGAGTATAATAGAATTTATGAAATTGCAAATGGATTTTCGTCTGCCATGCGGTAATCCACGTAGACGGATCATTTCCATAATTTAATAAGGAATGCATACGAAGGATCATTCACTATGCATGTGGTAATCCATATAGACAGGTTATTCCAACAGAATAATAAAGAATGGAATAATAGAAAAATTCACCATGCATGCGATAGACCGCACAGGCAGGTTATTCCAACAGAATAATAAAGAATGAAACCAGGTCATGAATAATCTGCACTAACAGGATATTCCAACAGAATAATAAAGAATGGAACCAGTTATGCGAAATCTGCACTGACAGGATATTCCAACAGAATAATAAAGAATAGAATATCAACATAATTCACCAGGCATGCGATAGACCGCACAGACAGGTTATTCCAACAGAATAATAAAAAATGGAATAACAGAAGAATTTTACCATGTATGCGGTACTTCGCATAAACAGGTTATTCCAACATAATAATAAAGAATGGAATAACAATAGCTCTCTTCATGAATATGAAAGAAATAATACCCCTTACGAGTACAATAAATAATATCCCTTACCTTAAAAAAATTGAATACTGGAGTAGTGAAGTAGCAGAATACTTTTCTTCTTTCTCTCTATAGTTTCTCTCTCTAGAGTTTTAGTGAATTCGTAAGAAATAATGAAGGAATGAGCTTCTATTTATAGAAGAACTGAAAGTAGCTCTTGGTCTTAACGGATGGTCAAAATGACTCCTGGTAATATTGAAGAGATAACTACTATTTACAAAGGGGCAATTAACTCTTGGAAAACTGAAGGGACAAGTAACTCTTAGAAAACCGAAGGGACAAGTTACTATTAAAACTTTACACCAACGATCCATATTGATTTACTATTATAATTTCAACCAACAGTCTGAAAAATTATCACATCTTCTCATGGAATAATATTGTACTCAAAAATGATTTGGACAGAAAAAAAATATATTTTTCGGGTGAATAGTACTTTGAGAATAGTACCCCGTGAATAGTAGCCCACTACAAAAAGTGTCCCAAATACCCTAGTGAACAATACTAGAGTGAATAGTAATAGGGTGAATAGTAACCCGTGAATAGTACTCCGACACAAAAAGTGTCCCGAATACCCGATTGGTCAATATAACCTCCAGACATCAATTATTATCGAAATAAATATCGATTTCTACTAACACAAATAATTTCCACACAATAGAACTATCAATTTCATCTTTAATCAACACGACCTTATTCATCATTAATATTATAATTCATAATATTTAACAACCAGGTCGTTCCAAGGAATGAAGGGGCTTTTCGATAAGGATTTATCCTTATTGGCGCGCAATTAGGTGATCAAACATCTCATTGACAGAACTTCTAGACATTGTCAATATTGCAAATAATATTATGAATAACTTTGTCGTCTCAATTATTGATTTAATAATATATCATATTATGCAGATGATACTGTGACAATAATTGAATCAATAATATGAGAGATATGATGCAACAATTATACTATAGCAATAATTGAGTATAACTGAGTGACTTCTCACGTAAGCATCAATAATTAATACCGTGTGCTACTATGTAACCACGCGTACTACTGTACTTTTACTACCGGGTAGTTCAACAGTTTTAACGGTAACACCTCCGCCGTTATTTTTATAAAAAGATAATTCTGTCGTTTTCTAACTACGACAATACTTCCGTTGTGGGGTCCACCAATGATTGTGCCGTCGTACGAATATTTCCTGTAAAACGAATATTCCCCGACCAATCGAATATTATATAACCACTTGCTTACTTTACAAAATTTATAAATATTACCCACAACTATAAAATTATATCAAATCTACACCATAATATTCAAAAATATATTTCGAAAAAATTATTCTTTATTCATAAAAGTTGGGGTCTTACATATATAGACATGATCAACCACCACGAAGCACCTCCATGGGGGATCAAAAATATAAATATATTAAAGCGGTAAATATATATGTGCAAACAATCAAACACCACGAAGCACCTCCATAGGGGATTGCAAATATAAATAAAACAATAAAAAAAACCAATCAACCACCATGAAGCACCTCCATGGGGGATTGGAAAATATAAATAAAGCAATAAAACGATCAACCGCCTTAAAGTAAACTCTAGACGGGACGAAATGTAAATAAAGCAGTAAAAATGATCAACCGCCACGAAGTAAACTCCAGGCGGGACGAAATGCAAATAAAGCAGTAAAAGGCCACGAAGTAAATTTCAGGCCTGACAGAACTATAACTATAAATATATATATATATATATATATATATATATATATATATATATATATATATATATATATATATATATATAAAAGAAAATAAACTCTTCGGATGTAAAATCCCAGCTCAATCGAGGCATAACTCGATAATGTTAGTCCATATATATAAATATACATATATATATATATATATATATATATAATATATATACATATATATATATATATATATAATATATACAAAAGAAATAAAGCCACAGACAGAAGTCCGGGCATACGCACGCTACACGACTCTCAACGTGAAGAACTGTGTGTGCACAGTAGTGGAGAAAGGCTTTAGAAAGTGTAAGAAGGCTTACAATTGACTGCCAAAGAAGACTTCAATAGCTTTAAAGGGATGAACACTCGGCTCCCGCCGGTAAAAATATTGCCAAATATAAGCTCACAAGTGTTTAAAATAAGAAAGCACTCAGTTTATAGGGTGTACAGAGCAAATTGGACAGGGCTTCCTCGCCTTTTCTCTTCTCAAAATGGCTGCCCCAAGCCCTCTATTTATAGAGGGGGAAGCCACAAGCATACCTGCAGCAGCCGCAGGTGTACCTGTGGCTGCCCAGGGTGCCCCGAGTTCCACATGTCCCACCGTCTTGAAGTACGTGCACTCGTGCAATGTGATGTCCACTCGAACTTTTAGAACTTCAATCCGGGCATCCGATTGAGGTGTGTAAGACCTTTTTGGGCATGCTATTGTCGAGAGCAACACAATAACATGGGATTAGAGGTTGTACGAAGTCAGAAAGATGGGACCATGCCCTTGGTCTTCAAGCTTCAAATTCTATCCGGTGTGCTGTCTTGTGCAGTAGTCACTCGGGATTGGCGCTCTTTGGTTCTTGTAAAACATTGTTGTGTATGTATGTATGTATGTATGAATGTTGAGACGGCACAAATTGGGATTGGGATGGCAAGATGACGGTTCTGCCCTTCATTAGGGTTATCTCCAGTTTGAGCTGATTTAGCAGTCATTACTCAGGGTTTTCTCTGAGATTGGACTGTTGCAAGTGTTGACCATCCTCAGTGTTATTTTTGAGATGTGTCTGACTTCCCTGGGTTATCTCCGGACTTTGGAAATGAGTGCCTCGGGGCCATTATCGCGTGTTTGAAGCTGATTTCATGGGTTTGAAACAAGCATTTTCAGGGTTATCTCCAGAACTGCAACTGCAACTGCTTGCCTCGGGGTTATCTCCGAGGTTGACGCTGACTTTCCTGATGTTATTTTCAGGACTGAAACTAAGTATCTCAGGGTTATCTCTGAGATGATACGGTCTTCTTTGGTGTGATTTCTAGTATTTGAACTGCATTCATCGGGGTTATCTCCGAGGTTGACGCTGAAACTCCCGGTGTTGTTTCCGGGGTTGAGGTTGAAACTTCTGGTGGTATTTTCGAGATTGAGCTGGAAGTCTCGGGGTTATCTCCGAGATGGTAATACTGAATATCCTAGGGATGTCTCTAGGATTGAACTGAGCTGTCTTCCAGGGTTATCTCTAAAAGACGATTATGCCCTCCTACAATGTTAGTAACAAGTATGCAAAAAATTTCGAGTGTCTACAATTACTATTGAGCATAAGGGTTTGAAAAACCTCTTTTACAAAACATCACGGCTATATCTTGTTAAAAATTGAACTTTTATACAAAATTCAAACCCTTTGTATATAGGTGCAAACGAGGCATAGCACTACTTCTAAATAATTGCACATTGACCCACACACACACACACACATTCAGATAACAGTTTAATTGAAAAGTGGAAGTCACTGTGGTAACACGGATGTCGGGGGGTGCCTAACACCTTCCTTCTGCGTAATCAAGCACTCGAACCCTAACGAATCTCGGTTTCACAAACCAGTTAAATAGTGTCACATCACTAGGTCAATGTGCAAACCTTTTCTAGGTTGAGTTGGTGCAACCATTTAAAAATAGCAACTGGCGACTCTTACAGTCCAATCATCGACATATACCTGTCAGACCTTTTCACAACTTATTTTTTCAAACAAATCTCACCTAACATGAGAACACCAAAAGGCAAGAACAGAAAATGGATAAATAAAAATCCCTACGTCAACAGTGAGCTTATAATGTTAATTATTATGTGGAGGATATTAGTTCAATTTTGATATAAATGAAAAAATTTAGCATAAAACATTTGTTGAAAGTTTGGCATATTTTTTATGGAATCACAATTATCTTCTCCGATAAAATATTCATTCAAATATATTATTATAATATGTTATAATTGTTTAAATAATATTATTATTATTATATATATAAGCATGTGATTAAAGGGACTGAGGTGAGCAAATTGTATTTGAATGCTTTGTTTTCAAAAGTAGTATGCCCTTGTCCTTTTTTTTCCAAGTTGATGGGCGGAGGTTTTCTCTTGCAAAGGCAATGCATTCATTTGTTTCTAAAGGTTTGGGCCTCACCCATAAGAAATGAGAGAAGGTTAGGCAAGGAAAGAAAAAGAAAAGGCAAGTTAGGCAGATTGAATTATTTTCTTCCTCCGTGCTCCACTATAAAAAGGGGACAACCCTCCTTCCTAAACACACCAAAAATCTCAAGCGTTTCTACTGCTATATTGTGAGTATTTCTTTTGAGTATAAAAATACTTTGAGTATAGATTTTAGTGCAAGATTTTCTCAAGATAGTATCTGATATTCCAAGTCAGATCTAGTTTCTATTAAGGTAAAGGATATTATTTTATTTCAATACTCATAAAAATATCATTTTCTTTCATACTCCATATTATGTAAGTTATATTATTTCATTTCATATTCCTAAATTTAAACTTACTATGGTAAGTATTGCTTCTAAAATTCCTGAAATGATTAGAAATTTCTTAAGGTTTGCGCTTCATCTAAATATCATTTCACTAGAATATTAGTCTGAACTTTCTTATTAAATTTTAATCTTTTCATGTCGGGGTACTACTCACACGGTATTATTTATGAGTACTATTCACAACAGAATTTAATTTTCTTTTCTGTCCAAATTATTTTTTATACATGAATATCATTCTTGAATTTTACTTCACAATTAGTTATCATGTTGACAATTTGGACATTTTGAACTCTAGATAAATTGAATTATAAATCTCTAATATTTATCCTTGATCTCACTTGATTGATTCTTTATATCATTGGCATCATCCTCATGCTTATATTGTGGTGAAAGTCATCTTTGGCCCGTAGTGCAAAAATGGATTGTTGATTGGTATGATTATGACCATGAATTGTGTATTGGTATAATCATAACCTTTAATGTTACAGATAAAGGTTTGTGGTGAAAGTCCTCTTTGGCCAGTAGTGCATAGATGGACATGTGTTTGACATGATCATGACCACTGGTGATGCAAACAATTATCTTTAGCCCGTAGTCCATAGATAATTCGTTGATTGGAAATAATTATTGATTGGTGTTACATGGATAAAATATTGATGATGGACTTTTAAATCATAGAAGATAGTAGACATCATGCTCTACTTGACTCTTCTCATGGATTGTTATTTCTGCTGCAGTTGTTGATCTAAAACTTGTTGTCTATTGTATTCTATCAGATTTTTCCCATTTTAAGACTAAGGATAATTTGTTCTACATTATTTTAGTCATAATATTCTTTACTGGGCTACTTGAGCTCACCCTGTTCCTTTTGGTTCCACTATTCTTCTCGGGAAGCGAGAATGAAGCTGGGACTAGTCGGGGAGTGAAGTAATGGTCCAAGATGGTTATTATAGTAGTCCTCACTATTTTAAAATAGTATGCCAATAATTGTAATGAGGACTTTATTTGAGTTTAGATATTATCTACAAAATAATATTTGTATTAAAACTCACAGCTTATGTTTTATCGTATTTTACACGACAATTAATGGTTGTATAACTGTAGTTTGTATTTGAATTATGTACCATTTATTTACGACTCTGAATGGGTTGTGTGGACCTATTTTGGGGGCGTCACATCCTCCATAGAGTACTTCCTTGTATAGAATTAGGGTTCCTCATTAGGTATAATTCCTTAATGGGATTGTATAGAATCTCGTTAAAGAAAGGAAGTTAGATTATATCCTAACACTTTCCTTAAGAATTAAAAATAGAATATAATTAGGATTCTTTGATTTCTTAAAATACTCAACTACCAAAACAGAATCCTACATGGGTTAAAATAACTCCACATGGACTTTGGCCCACCACATAATTCATGCCTAAATAATCACGCCCCAACATTGCCCCCACTTCGATTAAATATAACATTTAATGGAAGACTATTCCAAACAAAGCCCATTAATTATCCATAAATATCTTCAGCCCAACATCCTCAATACCGTACCCAAACCACAAAAAGGGACCCACCATGTCCCTTGCACGTCTGTAATCATAGTTTTCCATTTAATAGTCGAACCTTGAAAAATGCGCAAATTTGAAAAGTCACGGTATTTCAAACCCTTTCTCCCAAACCAAACAATATCACCTGTCAATTTCAAATCCTTAGAGCTTTCTCCACCCTCCTACCAAACTCATTTTTCTGGCAACAAACTCTCTTAATCTCTACCACGATGGCCTCCTCAAGCACCTCCATTTCCACCACTGAACTGATTAAAGCCATCCCACTCTCATCTATCCCGGCATTACCGACAACCACCTCCAGATCCTCTACCATCAACCCATAGGTGGTGACAAGAACAGAAAAGGGATAAAAAAAATCCCGACGTCGACAGGTGGCGACTCTGCTGGGGACATTTCCAGTAAGAGGGCTTAAGCCGCTATTACAAACTTTTCAAAACCGTTATCTACTTGTGTGTGGATGTTGCATTTACATTTGAATGAATGTATACGAATGCATTTACTTTTTGCACTTAGTGCTTCGCACCATATCTGCTTGTGATATTAGTGCTTCGCACATGTCATCATTTTCATAAACAGTGAGACACGTTGTATGTGAATGTATGTTGTGTGGTCCCTCCACCAGGAGGCTATCCTGTCAGTGTTTGATTACTGGATTCGTAGGAAGACTAATTCTAACAAGGCTCAGGAAAGGCACCACCCAAATTTGCTTTAGTTGAAAGACCGGAATAACTTCCCGTCAAGTAAATTGGATGATTTGGAAACCTTCATGCCTAAAAACCGCGAGAGTAACCTAAGATAGGTCAGCCTCTTACAAACCAAACGCGGAGGAAAGTCTCTTCATACTTTCTATTTCAATTACTTGTAAATTCAATTACTTGTAATTCCATTTCCATGTCCAACTCAATATAATGGAAAATATGAAGGAACATGTGCACATACATTCCCTTTTATAACAAAACCTGACATGTTATATTGTCATACAAACAGCTAACATCTGTTTTGCAGGATAATACTCCTAAAACGGATACATCAAATAGAATGTAAGCATTTCCACATTCCCTAAGACTAAACTACATATGTCTTTTTATAGGGAAACAGTCGGACCTGTCACCCGATTAAAATCCAAAAAGGCAACAAGCCTACAGCCAAACATGGCGTCATCTGGTCAGTTTAATACTACTCTTGTTTCCCGTGAGGAGTTCTAAGGATTAAGCCACCAAATTACAGAGTTGGTTGTTCTGCTGAAAGAACTACATCAGTCTACTCAGGGTCCCCGAATGCCCATACATACAGAATCCTCTGCACATGGAGGAACTCAAGGATCGGATAAAGAAATTCCCACACCAGAGTTGGATACAACCAACAAAAATCCTAAAAACACTCATCTCAAAGAAGATCCAGACACTGGTGATATCAAGAAGAAAGTCCTACAAATGGAAGAAACCATTTGGTCTATCAAAAGGATTGGAGCACATGGGAGTGTTTCATATACAGACATTTGTATATTCCCAGGTGTGCATTATCTAGAGAAATTCAAGACTCCCGACTTTGAAAAATACGACGTGTTGGAATATCCTTACACACATTTGAAAGTCTTCATTGGAGAACTCAGATCTTATGCCGAGGATGAGAAGCTTAGAATGCGGCTATTTCAAAAGAGCCTGACTGGTGAAGCTAGAGCATGGTATATTAGATTAGACAATTCCAAGATTCATAGTTGGGAAGAGCTAGCACACACTTTTCTCAGCCAATATAGTTTCCAAACTTAAATGGCTCCTGACCGGTATCAAATTACTAAAGTCAGGAAACAAACCAATGAATCTTTCAGAGAGTATGTTCAAAGGTGGAGGTGCCTTACTGCTCAAGTTGTTCCCTCTATGACTAAGTCTGAGATGGTGATGACCTTCATAGACATACAAGAAGCTTCCTTCTACGAGAGAGTTCTAGCTGGCATTGGCAAACCATTCTCCAAAATGATCAAACATGGAGAAATGGCTGAGATGGGTTTAAAATCAAGAAAGATTCAAGACCTAGCCGCTCTAAAAGCTGTTGCTGAGCACATCCAGTCCGAAAATTATGGAAACAACCCCCGGAGGGTCCATAAGAAGAAAGAGGAGGATGTTTCCTTGATACTATAAGGTCAGAAAGGCAGTCAGAATATGCCTATCTAGAGGAGAAATTACTCCACCTTTCAAGCGCAGTCTTCAAACCCTCCATTACCAAAGAACGGAGAAGTCAGACGCACTCGAGTGTTCACACCCTTAGGGGACTCACTCGAGAACATTCTCAATCTTCTGACAACTCAAAAGAAAATTACCCATCTTCTTCCACCAGCCAACCCGAATGGGAAGGGTTTCAATGCTAGCCTAAAATATGCTTATCATGCTGGATTGCTGGGCCTTGAAACACAAGATCCAGGATTTGATTGATAACGGTGAGATCGTGGTAGCTAAACCCGACTAACCCCATGTACAAGACAACCCTCTTCCTCAACACAAAGAAGAAGATGTTAAGATGATTAATTGGGTTAATGGACAGACTTCCCATTCCATTGGTGGATCTTCCCAAACCAGCAAGGATAGTGCTGACAAGTGGGAATGTGCAAAGTTCAAATTTATGATGGAACGAAAAATGGATGCTCTGCGCGAGCAACTCAACCAATTTACAGAACTGGTGGTCCATCAGTACCAAGTCACACGTCAATTATTCAGCCAGGAGCATGCTAGCCTCCTTCCTCTTGTTACAAATACTCCACCGCGTACTCCAGAAAATGAAACAATGGAGGATAAAATTGCAAAAAAGAGCAAATGCCAAAGCCCGTCGGGACTTAGCCAATCAAAGGGAATTTACATACGTAGGCCAACCGATGGAAGAAATATTTCAGATGCTAGTAAATGAAGGAAGAATCACAGCTCTGCTACCTCCAATCAGCCCGAGTTTAAGATGATTTGATTTTAATGGAGTGTGTCAATACCATTCCCACTCTCGCAGTCACATCACAGAAGAATGTTGGGCACTTAGCCACCTTATTAAGAACTTAATTGATAGCGGTGTCCTGCAGCTGGCAGACAATGACACTATTTTACTAGAGAGTGGGGACGCGTTTCCTACAAAGTGGAAGGAAGTCGTAGCAGTCATATCTTCTAAGACAGATTCAGTTACCCCCTCACATACAATTCAACCTATTCAGCTCAAGGGTCTTGAAACTCCTTTGAAAGTGGCCGCGCCAGAGCTAATCATTTTACCATTCAGACCACAATATCCTGTTGTTAGCCTACAGAAAGTTCTATGGAATTATGGAGAGGTTGAAGGATCCACATCCCACACAACTACTGCAGTGTTGAAAGAGAATCCACTGTATCTTCCCCAACGGGTGATGAAGCCTACCATTAAGTCAAAAGGGAAAGTGCCCATGGAAAAAATATAAGAATTCCTCCGTACTATGGGACATAATGAAGCCAAGGTGATTTCAAGCTTAAGAGAAGCTCCACAACAAATTTCCATACTAGACTTGGTTTTCTCTTCTGAAGATCACAAGGTCTTGCTCAGGGTTTTGGAAGAAGCCCAATTACCTAAGTCAGTAGATGTTGAAAAATTCCAGCATCTGATGGATCATATTTTTAACAACAATGTGATATCTTTCACTGACGATGATATATCTCCCGAAGGGACGGGCCATTACAAGCCGTTGCACATAGCGATAATGTCCTCCGGATACGTGGCTGCATGAGTATTGATCGATGGAGGGTCCTCCTTGAATATCTACCCTTATGCCACCTTGGAGAAGATGAATATCAATCTCAACAGAATCCGAAGAAGCCATAAAATTATCAAAGCTTTCGATGGATCCCGATAACATGCTATCGGGGAGGTTGAATTACCTGTGGAAATTGGTCCACTCACATTCTGTGTATCCTTTAATGTGCTCAAAATAGATACAGGATACAACCTGCTCTTAGGGAGACCGTGGATTTATATGGCTGGAGCCATCTCGTCCACCCATCATCAGCAGCTCAACTACATCATTAATAACAACCTAGTCACTGTTAATGTTGAGCTGGAATGTCCTGAACAGGGTGACATTCCCCTCATCAGTTTTAATGTAGAAGTTGAACCTATCAGCTTCCAGGCCCTGGAAGTGAGCAACACTCACTACCATCCCATTGAGGCATCACCTCTGATACCTAGAGTTTCTGCTGAGGTAATGTCGGCAAGTTAAGAGATCATATCTTTGGGCTATCAACCTAGACAAGGGTTGGGCAAAGACCATCAGGGCATAAAGCGCCCAATTCAAGTTTCCAGTCAAACAGGGACAGCCGGACTAGGCTATTCTGCTAGTTCCAGTCATAGGAATCCTCATAAGCATAATTAGGTTCCTTCGTCCTCAGCCACATGGCGATTATTCAAACCTGTAGAGGTTGAGTCTGTACAAACTTCAGTAAAGGTTCCTGCACATATAATGACTATGTTGTTTCCTAAGTCAATATCGGTCAAAGGAAAAGAAGTCTTGATACCGAATCCGGAGGCGGAGGAAGAGGACAAGAAGAGCAAGTAGGACATTTTGAGGCACTTATCAAACATTCGCATCATAGTCCACACGGACAGTACAAACAGGGTCACCCTAGATAATGATTATCCAGATATCATGGTCATCATTTGGGAGAAGGAGGACGATAATAGCCCCTTCATCACTGATGTCCACTAGGACTTCAGCCTCGACAATTAGAGCAACACTCCTTGCATTTGTCAACAAGGATAAAAAGGGCAAAAACTCCCTCTGCCCTGTAGATATCAATAACTGCTTACTTTTCTGTACAGTATTTGTAGTTGTTTTGTCATTATATGCTAACATTTTGTATGATTGAACAGTTTCATATATTAAGTGAAAGTATATTTTGTTTCAGGACTCTGAACTTAGATGTGCATATACTTGCTGATGAGGTGCCTTTTCTCCACAAGGACTGTAACTTTGATGAAAAGTTGGACTCAGACTTGATGGAAATACATGAGGACATTAAGATACCTCAGGAGATCAAAGAATGGGTCAAAGACAAACCCAAACCAAACCTTGATCAAACCACTTCATTCAATCTCGGAACCTTAGAAAGCCCTAAACTAATCCAGATTGGTACGGACCTTACTTCAAACCAAAGGAATGACATGGTTACACTATTGACCCAATTTTAGGATGTGTTTGCATGGTCTCATGAAGACATAGTCGGTTTGTCTACTGACATAGTCATTCATCGCCTTCCCATTAAAGAAGGATTCAAGCCAGTCAGGTAAAAGCTCAGGTGATTGAAACCTGAGTGGAGTTTAAAAGTTACAGAAGAAATTGTGAAACAATTTCAAGCAGGCATCATCAAGGTGTTGGCATGCCCTGAATGGCTATCCAACATAGTCCTCAGGCCTAAACCAGGAGGAAAGGTGCGAGTTTGTTTGGATTACCGGAATCTAAATAAAGCTTGCCTTAAAGATAGCTTTCTCGTTCCATTCATCCACATACTCATTGACAATACTGCTCAATATGGCATGTACTCCTTTGCTGATTGCTGTTGGGTAAAATCTATATACGCACAGCACGCAAGTATACGTGGTCAACAAGTAATATAATGAAAGGTCAAGTATCGTTCCCACAGAGATTAGCTAGAAATTAATCCTCACAATTACCAATTTTCTATTAATCCAAATTTTATTCAACTAACCAATTTCAAGATTATAACTAAAAATATTAAAAATACTAAAATTACCAAATAATCAACAACCCTAAAACTGAATTTTCAAACAAGTATTGGATAATTAGGCTTACAACTTCACTTTAAGAATCACTCTGATTAGTATATCTCATTTTAGTTTAATTCACTATCCCATTTTATTAATCAAAAACACTCAAGTAGAACTAGCCACCTCTCTATGCACTAATACCATATGAACTCAAATCCACAATTTAGATAGAATTAAGTTAAACGCCTTAATTAACTAACTCACTATATTTCTATGTGAATTACAATCAAAGAAGGTTTAATTTTAAGTTCTCTATTCGATTACATGGGATGTTAAGTATATCTCTACCCTAACGTTCATCAAGATTCCATTCATTCACAGAATTCAAGAACACATGCTATATGGACTAAGTCTAGACTCGTATTTCATCTCTCGAATCCATCCAAGTCCACATAAAATTGGTGATAAAGCAACTTATAGATTCAAGCATAAACCAATATAGATAAACTGAATAATAGCTTATTAAACTGAAAATCAAAGTTACACAATCATTGTTCCACTCAAAGATTCGTTATAAGCCTAATGAAGAATTTAGTTCATCGTCAATGAATTAAAACCTGAATTAATTAAAGTAAACATCATCCCAATTACAGAAATTAAACTAAAGAAGAAGAATACCTTCTCTCTAGCTTCAATCTGCAATTATTGTGAAATTGCCTTCAAAGTAATCCTCCAATGCTTTTCTCAGAAAAACCTATATCAATGATGTCTTTCATTGTATGATATCTCCTCCAGTCTTGTGTTCGTTGTATGTTACTTATGCCAAGCCACGAATTTTGATTACAATTCCATGCACAATAGAGTTCCAAGTCAGTCCCATCACTTAAGCTTACGTTTATGTAATATTTTCTAAAGCATCAGGACTCCTTTCTCCCGTACTGCCGCCCTGGCAAGGGTTATACCTTGTAAATGGCCCGCCCCGGTGGGCATGTAGACTGCTAATTTTGTATCAAGACCCCCCTCCCCGGCAGGGGTATTAGACTTAAAGAGGCCCGCCCCGGCGAGGGTCCTTTCTGCTAGTTGTCCTATTTTGCTCCTTTTCTTGCCACATTTTACCTTTATTTCACTCGTTTAGTCCAATAGCCACTCCACCACACCTAAACACAAAACAACACTAAACAAGTAAAAACAAAACGTAAAACCAAGGAATTAACACCGGTTAAGCTAGAATTAGGAGCCGATTCGTGGGTATAAAACCCAATTATCAAAATCCCCCAAACTTAAATCGTGCTAGTCCTCGAGCATGAAACAAAACAAACAAGCTATACAATGCAATGATATGTAATGCATCTAATCTATATGCCTACGAATCCAACAGTCATCATAGACTCAAATTTATTCATCCAGCCTCAGAGAAATCAAACAAACTCAACAATACTTCCTATCAAAACCAATCAATAATGTCTTATCAATCCTTAAATCGTAAATTGTTATTACGGGTATAGTGTGTGTGTGCTCAACATTCATGCTAAGTGATGCAAATGCAAATTTAATACATAACAGATCTCTTAGAAGGCATCATACAGTGTAAACTCAAAAATTTCAAAAACAGGTGAAATCCAATTAAAATCAAACATTCACCAAGATAAGGGGTCCGAATAGGGTACTCATGCTCTCTTTTTCATTTATGGGGGCTCTTTGCTCTTATTTCCCTTTTTTTTAGATATATGGTTAGTGAGTGCGTTTTACGCTCCATCTCACGCCTGTGTTTATGGGGAGTACGTTTCACGCTTCTTTTCAACCCACCACAAGACTCAAATAGAGCATTCTTTCTTTTTTTTTTCTTTTTTTTGAAGCTTATATACCCCACTTTTTCCCCCCAAACTTAGATTCCTGCCTAATTCGTCGTCTTCACTGCCTATCCTTGTCATTTTTCATTTAAACTAGCATATTCCTTTAGAAAATCCTTATGTATCAATTTGAACTAATCAGTCCACATAAGTGTTATTGACGTGCAAACCTTTTTATACCAGTGTCAAACATGTAAAAGATCCAATTCATAACTCAAAATTACATTATAGTTCTAATATTGGGTACTGTATTTGTCTACTTAATCCCAACCTCATCATTAGCCAAAATAAAATGAACTACATGTGACGCCCCCAAAATTAGGTATACATCACCCATTCTGAGTCGCCAGATACATGGTATAAAATTTAAATACAACTTCATTTATATAACTATTGAGCTGTCGTATAGAATACGACCACAGTTAACTATGAGTTTTAATACAAATGTATGTAACTCTCATGGTACCTCGACCACAACCTTACAATGATACTTTACATAAAAGTATAGTCAAAAACTGTTTTAGAAATTAAAATATTTGGGAAGTGTTCAAGAAAACCTTCGTACATGGGAGGTCATGCGTCTAGGTTATGATAGATATCATATGTCCACAGAATTATCCTTGGTTGACCCAAAAGTCCCCAAATAAAAACAAGAAGATTACTATCATCTTCTTTCCAATGGTGAGTCTTCTCTTGACATATAAATATCTCCGTTGTCTCCAAGTGAAAATTATACTTCAAATAAACTCCAAGATCATATAGATAGTGCTCGTAGATATATTCAACAAGTGGATGTGCACAACCATGTCTTATGAGAACACGAGGTTGTATGTCATTAGACATCTTGAATGATAGTGGCAAAACACCCTTCCAAAGTTGGGTTCGCCTCACCCTATTTGATTCACCAAATATAACTACTAAATGATGTATAGAATACAACACATTTTTCTATACTGTTTAGGGAGAACCTCCACATCTATCACACTATTTCATAGAATAGTGAGGACTACTAATGATATCATCTGGACCGTCACTCCGTTCCCCGACTAGTCCCTACTGCATTTTCACTTCCTGAAGATAACAATGAAAGCAAAAGGGTGAGCTCAACTAGCCCAGTAAAGAATATCATAATTAAAGCTAATTTACATCATCAATAGCCTTCATCATTAATAAATCAGAGATTTAGAACATATGGTAGCTGATAAAACTTTTTAACCATAGTTACAGCGGAACGAGCAATCCATTAGAAGAGTCAAATAGACCATTAGGTCTATTATCTTCTCCATGTTAAAAGTCCACCAATAATGTTTTATCCCTGTAACATCAATCAACCATTCCTGTCCACAATCATATGAATAACTCATAATCATAATTGTGATTCTAAATTCCTCTTCGCACCCAGGACGAAGATAATTTTCATCACATATATTCACCTGAAACATCAAAAATCATGGTTATACCAAATCATAATTCTTGTTCATAATCATACTAATAAATTCATCTTTGCACTACGGCCAAAGACATACAACTGTATTTTAGAAGAGTCAAGTAAAGCATGATATCTATTATCTTCTACAAATTAAAAGTTTATAACCAATATTTTATCGTTGAGACTCAGCTTAATAAATAATCCACACCTTCGAATTATCCATGCACTACGGCCAAGGATATTCGTTTGTATCACATCCATGAATTATCCATGCACTACGGCCAAAGTATTCATCATTATCACATCCATGAATTAATATTTCATCGCTAAGACTCAGCTCAATAATTAATCCACATCATCGAATCATCCCTGCACTACAGACCAAGGATATTCATTAGTATCACGACCACGAATTATCCATGCACTACGGGCCAAAGATAATCGTATTTTCATTAATGGTCCTGATCATGCCATAAAACAATTCATCTTTGCACCCTTAGCCGAAGAGAATCCATAGCCATAATCATATCAAAACCTGTCCATCAATGCACTACGGGCCAATGAGGACTTTTCCACATCATTTGTAACATTACGGTCATGATTATACCGAATAATCCCTGGTCATAATCATACCAAGTCCATCTATGCACTACAGGCCACAGATGACGTTCAACATAATATAAACATGAGAATGATGACAATGACATAATAATTCAATAAAACAAGTTCAAGAATTAATTTATCCAAGAACCAATAACGTCCAAATTGTCAACATGATACTGCTTTGTGGAGTAAAATTCAAGAATGCTCAGAAGAATATTTCTATGAAAAGATACTGGATGAAGCGCAAATATCAAGGATATTCCACTAATTTCATGGAGTATAAAAGCCAAAACTTTAACCAACTGAGTATAATAAAGAATGGAATAACAAAAGAAATCACCAGGCATGCGATAGACCGCACAGACAGGTTATTCCAACAGAAAAATAAATAGTGGAACCAGGTCATACGTAAATGCACCGACAGGATATTCTGACAGAATAATAAATAATGGAACCAGGTCATGCGTAAAGCACAGATAGGATACTCCGACAAAATAATAAATAATGGAATCAGGTTTGGCGTAAAGCACAGACAGGATATTCCGACAGAATAATAAAAATGTAATAACAGAAGAATTTCACCAAGTATTGGGTAGCCCGCGTATACAGGTTATTCCCACAGAATAATAAAGAATGGAATAACAGAAGTTCTCTTCATGAATAAGAAAGAAAGAATACCCTTTACGAGTACAACAAATAATATCTCTTACCTTGAAAGGAAAAGTACTGGATATAGGAGTAGTGAAGTAGCAGAACACTTTTCTTCTCTCTCTATAATTTTCTCTCTCTAGAGTTTCAGTGAATTCGTAAGAAATAATGAAGGAATGAGCTTCTATTTATAGAAGAATGGGCTGCATAGTAACTAATTCATGAACGATCCAGATTGATTTACTTTTAATCGGACGGTCCATATTTAAAGCAAAATCTTTTAAATAAAATATAATATATTCTATTTATAATATAATAAAAAGAATAACTTTATAAAAGATTTTACTATGCAAATACTATGCAGGCACTATACAAATACTATGCATAATAAAATATAATGTATTCTAATTATTGTCTAATAAAACAGATAACTTTATAAAAGTATTCTGTTTTATATAAAAAGATTTTACTATTAGCCTAATAAAACGAATAACTTTATAAAAGTATTCTATTTTATATAAAAAGTTTTTCTATTTTATTACATTAATAATACTAATAAAACAAAACTGAGTGACTTCTCACGTAAGCATCAATAATCAATACCGTGTGCTACTATGCAACCACGCATATTACTGTACTTTTAATACCGGGTGTTTCAACAGTTAACGGTAAAACTTCCGTCGTTATTTTCATAAAAATATTTTTGTCGTTTTCTCAATCCGACAATAATTTTGTTGTGGGGTCCACCAATGATTGTACCATCGTACGAATATTCCCCGATAAAAAGAATATTCCCCGACTAATCGAATATTCTCCGACACAACGAATATTTTATATCAAATTGCTTACTTTGCAAAAAAAAAATCACATATTACCTTTAACTTTAAACTTTTATCAATTTAACTATTTACCAAAATAGAAAAATTGAATACTTTTATTTCATAAAATTCGGGGTCTCACACTACATCAAACTGCTGGACATATGCACTATAACACAATGTTTATCTAAATTTTTATTTTTTTTATATGGTAAACATAACATGATTGCAAACTAAATAAAAACTATTTACAATCCTATACTACTATGCAACTAAATGACTACATGAATGTAAACATTTAATAATCCTAAAACTAAACATGAAATAACATATGCAAACCTAACTAATGAAATTAAACATGCAAACATAAAACTTAACTAACTAACTCCCCCAAACTTGAAAACTACAATGTCCTCATTATATAGATAAAGCAAGATATGTGTGAGGACTTCCCTGTAATCTTCTAAGCGGGAGGTGGTGGTGGTGGTTGTTCTTCATCTGAATCATTGGGTGAAAACCTTAGCATAGGGGCCGGTTGCTGATATGGGAATTGCACATTGGGATTGAAGCTTTGGAGCATCGCGTTCAATAAGGCGAAAGATGTAATAACCCGAAATTTTCTATATAAATAAATCAGAATTTTGCGTATAAATTTTTTTTTTTTTATTTTATTAAAATAAATATGGGGAATATGTATAAGTCAAAGCGTATGTATTTATGTGATAAATAAAAATATATTTATTATATGAATAATTAAAAATAATTTTATTTTAGAATTATTGATTATTATAAAATATATTCTTATAATAATAAATTTTATAGTAGAAATACTTTTATTAATTATTTTCCATAAAAATATGATTATATATTATTTAAATAATATATGAAATGATTATTAGAATTATTATAATAAATATTTTATTATATGAATTTGTTCAGATTATTCAAGTTAATTATTTTTAACTTAATTAATAATGATATATATACAAGATAAATCAGATATGGAATTCAAACCCTAATTTTGAAGTTTTGGCTAAAGAATGAGAATAATAATATTATATTAATTATATTTTAGTGCTATAAATATGTATGTTATGTGTGTAAGGTTAATCTAGGGAGTAGTTTTATTATAACCTGATAAACCCTAGTTTCAAAGACAGATGGGATTTTAAAAATCTATTAAGTCACTATGTTATGTGGCATATGTTATGTATTATGAAATTTAATGTTAATTAGTGAAAATCCTAATTAATTTTGGAAATCCTAATTATTGGGAAACCCTAATTGACAAATTAGTAACCCTAATTTGCTATGTATGAACCCTGATCGCTAAATTATCAAGCTTAATGCTAATTAGTGGACTTTAAGCCCTAATGTTCATGTATAATGTAATTAGAAACCTAATCTAATTAAGGAAAACCTAATTACAAATTAATAACTCTAACTGTTAGAATTAGTAACCCTAATGATCCAATTGGAGCCCTAATTGCTAAATTAACAATCTTAATGATAATTAGTAAAACTTAAATCTAAATTTTCTATTCTGTGAAATTAGATAACATATGTTAATTAAAGAAAACCTTAATTACAACTTTAAGAAACTAAAATTTTCATTTTTACCATAATTGCAAAATCCTAGAAATCCTACAAAAATCTTTGTGTCAAAACCTAAGGGTTTGCCAAATGATAATTTGGCCATTAAAATCACAAGTCAATTGTCCAAAATGCCCTTTTGTATTCTTTATTAAGCTTGCTTGCAAATCCTACCAAATCTAGGAGTTGGTGACCAACTTATTTGACTTAAATAATGCTAGCAATCAGTCCATTATCAGCCAATACATGCATCTAAGACTTGTATAAATAGTTTGGGAGAGAAAAAATATCAATTGTTAGCTCATTTTGCACAAAACACTCAACCATTTTCTCTCAACTCAAAACCCACGAAATCCTTTGGCAATTCAGTCCCCAAAACCAGCCCCACTAACACCCATAACAAAATCAGTAGCCTTGAATCAAAATTTGATTATAGAAGGTATAAACCCTAACTTGAAATCTGATCTCAGTTGCTATGTTAGATGTTATGATTTTATGTTAAAAACATATTTTTTGTAGTCTATTTAAATGATCTGGGTTGGTATCTTGTAGATCCATAACACATAAGTGCTCAAAATTGAAATTTTCAAAAATTTGGAAAAAAAAATTTGTGTCTGACAACGTAATGTCAGACCCTGTAGATCTTTCTCTGTTTATGTTTTTGGTTGTTTTAAGCTTTGATCTTGTAGTATGCTATGAGCTCTTTAAACTGGAACTTGTATCAAGGTTAAAACATGAACAGATTTCATGTTATTCGTGGTCAAACCACGTTGACCGGCATTGACCGGGAGATTTCTGGGTAACCTAGATTTCCCCAGGTCGGTCTGACAGCGAGTTCATGGGCTTTGATCTGTTAGTTGTTTATTATTTTGTTTCTGTTGTTGTAACAAGATTGTTGTATGGTATATGGACTACAGATTACGGCTTATAGATCACCTAAATAATATACGGATTTTATTTAATTGATGGTCAAACTAGCCCGGACGATCACGATTGCAGTTTTTTGGGTAACCCAAAAAACTTAAGAACATGGCTTTGACCGGACCTTATCTGCTTGATGTGTTGTTGTTAGATGTGTTTTCTGTAACAGATCTCTTTAGTTACATGTTTTATATACACTGACATCATTAGATCATAAAAAGATTACAAGACTAGCATGTAATGGAAGCCCAAAGTAAGACCCACGATCTGTTCTTCATTTTTGGGCAAACCCAGAAATGAAGAACAGCTTTGACAGCCATTTTAGGCCTTTAGATCTTTCATTTGATGCATGTTATGACCATGTTTGTTGTTGTATCACGTAGTCTTGCACTATCACTATAAGATCTGACCAACAACCTGCCCAGAAACACAATATACACTGAAATACACTTGGTCAAACCCACCCACTCTAAACTGACATGAATGTTCTAGGTTTGGGTGAAAAACGTGAAGAACACCTATAGCGACAGTTCTGTCGCTATAGGCAGTCTTTAGCGACACTTTATTTCTAAAATTAATTATTTTATTTAATAATTAGAGAAAATTAGTTTTTAATTATTAAAATATAAATTAAATTACTAAAAATTATTTTAAAGTCTAAAAATTAGTTTTTAATAATTTTTAATATATTTCATATATATTTAATATTTTTGAAATATTAAAGGTATTTAATTATTATATCAAATAAATTATTTAAAAATAATTTTAATACTTGAAAAATCATTTAAAATTATATTACGATATAAGAAAATATTTTAAGTTATTGTTAATGACTTTTAATATTTTATAATAAATTTCATTAATAAATTAATATTAATGATAATTAAGTTATTTAAAAAATGCATTAAATAAATTAATTAAAAATGATTTTATTGTATTAAAAATCATTTTAAATGATAATAAGATATTTAAAAATATTTTAAGTTATAAAAAATATTTTAAGCTATAAAATATAACTTTCAATATTTAAAGGATAATTTCATTAATAATTTAATATTAATGATATTAATTTAATATTAATGATATTAAATTTATTTAATAATTATATTAAATAAATTATTTTAAAATAATTTTATTAATTTAAAAATCATTTAAAAAGGATATAAATGAATTAAAAATATTTTAAGTTATAATTAATGACTTTTAATATTTTGATAAATAGTACATTAATATTTAAATATTAACGATAATTATTTAAAAATAATTTTAAATATTTTAAAAATTATTTCAGGGTAATATTAATACTTTAAAAATATTTTAAGTTATTATAAATAACTTTGATATTTTTGCAATGGTTTTATTAATAGTTTGATATTAATTAAATATTAATGATAATAAAATTATTTAATATTTAAATCATTTAATAATGATTCCGGTGTTTGAAAAATCATGATAAATTATAATAATTAATTAAAAATTATTATAAGTCATTTAAAAATAATATGATTGATATTTACAGTTATTGAATTACAGGATAGAGTCTTAGTCGATAATTACCCGATAAAGCCGTCGGTACACCGACATATTTCAGAAATTGATCTGGACTTAGATAATTTGATTAGATACGCATTTGTTTGTCATCCAATTACTATTAAACATGTGTGACAATGTGATTAGGTTATGTGCTGTAGTATTATGTGTTACGATATGTTATTCTAATCAGTAAAATGATCTTATTACTGATAGGTTGCTATATAAAAGATAAAACTAAGTTGCGTATTGTAAGCAGCAGACCAAGCAAGTATCCTACCTTTGCATTTACTTTATGCAATGAACATAAGTAAGAAAGTTTCAGAATTATATTATTATTATGCCAGATTATTAACCCTATTGTTATATATATTATATCCGATCATTGTTTATCAACACAGTACTATAGTATAATTCAGATATTTATTCTGTTCGTTAATTTCTAAATATGGTTATACAAGTGTCCTCACTTGGATAATTATTGTATTTAATCACATGTTGATACACATTTATAAATTTCCAGTATGTATATGTTAGATTAAGAGTCGTCTAAGCTATTTGCTTTGGCTAGACACGAACTTAGAAATATTGTTGAACAAGATAAAACCTTATTATTTTCCGACCAAATTGTTTTGGTTCGGATTCCCGACTAAGTATGAACATCCCGCATATAGGAAAACTTTTATGTGCCAAAGGCAGATAGATGAACGATAACATCATTTTTGCATGTAGTATTGATAAATATAGGGCATAACGGGCTGATCACCCCCCGTGCCCGTAAGTTATGACGGTTTGCAGATGAAGTTCTGTTTAACCTTTTCGAAAATAAAAAATAATGTTCATAGTCTATCGACTAATTTCCATTTATAGTCAGTATGTAGTTTCAAAAATTTGATAACGAAATAATATATTATTATTATTAGTTCAGCGTACTTCACAACTATTGATTCGTTGTAGAAGTGTCGTACAAAGAAAATATTTAATCCTTTCAGCTAATATTTATAATTGTTATTACTTGTTGGGCACCCAAATGCTCATCCTTTAGTTAATGTAAAATATTTTCAGCTAAGTGTGAACGATCAGAAGGCTCGGCTAAGAACAAGAGAAAAGGAAAGGTTGCAGAATAAGTTGGTGATATAATATGTAATAGTTTAACTTTAGTAAGATAATGGTATTAATTATCTATCATGTATTGTAATGAATGTTTAAAGGTCGCGTACCTGGGAGTAGACTCTGACGCATATGTAAATTAAGTTTGGTATCTATATTATTGTTATTATTATTAGTATTATTTCGCTCATAAAAATGGTATCGTGAAGCACCGAGTTCGGGTTGTAAGTACCTGAATTTAGGGGCATCACAAAAGATAGATTCATGGCTTCAAACATGTGGTCCTGCCTCGCTGTGAGTCTTCGCATCTCTCTTCGTGTGTCCTTATTGTACCCATCCATTTGTTGTTGAAGTTTCAGGAACTGAGGGCTAGATATAGCGTCGGGCTGTGGTGTCGCCTCCGTTCCTTACTCTCCCATCGTCGCATCCCCTTAAAACTCGTCATCCTCCGAGGTGTCCTCAGCGTTAACCTCATCCTCCGAGGCTGATGGAAATATAAAATTGACTCCTCTAGGGTGCGACTCGCCATCGGGCCACACCGAGTACCGCGCAATCATTCTCGTGTCTAACATCGGAAGCGGCATCTGGGTGGTCTCATCATCGGACCATCGAACTCCGGCCTATCTACACAACCCATAAATGAGCAATGGGTGTGGCAAGCCACTAGAGAATGGTCCTCGCAGGCATCTTCAGATGGAAAAGTTGATAATAGCCCCCACATCTATAATAAAATCTTAGACAATGGCATATAACAACAATGCCTTCTCCTTGGTCATATTTGTCGTGTGAGTGGATGGAAATAGTTTGGCGCACACGAATGCGTACCAGATCTTTTTGTATCAGCTAAGATCTTTACTGTGGAAGACAGTGCCCCTTTTTTGGCCCTTGATCTATATGGTACCCGGCTTTGTCATTTCCTTTAAAATAGCCTCATAATCAGGATCATTATTATATAAGTGAGTGTACTGGCAATGTCTAGGAACTCGTAACTGGTAGTACGTATTGATGGCGTCGGCACTGAATGGAACTAACCTACCCCACACAAATGCGTTGAATGGGGCCTTATCCTCAGTGTTTACGTAGAACTCCTTGACCACACTCACAATTGATGGCTCGGGCTCTTCTGTGAACTTATTCTAACCTTTCTGATAGATTTGTTGCATCATTTCACCGTCGAGATGGTCAGGTGCCAACCCCCACTCTAGAGTGAGTGCTTTTGTTACAAGGTAGTCGTAACGGTCGGTGGTGGCGGCACTTGCAAATTTGTGTCTGTTAAAGGTCCATATTAGTTACGCGGAGCCTAAACTTTCTCCCCTTTGTCGTTTTGATGCAAGTTTATATGCCATTGGATTGGAATTGGTGAGCTTCGATTAACAAATTCCCCCAAATTTCACTCAAGTAAACCGTCGAACACTTGGTGTGCAAGACGTGTAATTCCCCCAAACTTAGTGATTTTGTTTTAAATATGGTGATAGATATTGAGGAATTGGAAGACCACTACTCACTCTCAGTATGAACCCTACCCTTGACTTCTGAATTGATGTAGATTGAGATGGTGAGAGTGTGTGAAGGTGTGGTTTTATAGATAGGAGGTGATGGAGAGAGTTATGGGGTGAAGTAGTGCAAAAGTATTTGGATGTAGTGGGAAGATGGGGATTAATATGCAAGTTCGTGGGTTAAGAGTGTAAGGAGTAGTGGGGTTTCAGTTGGGGTTGTGAGAAATTGAAGTGGAAGAGTGGTGAAGATTTATAACTGCTGCAACTGACCCTCAAAATTTCGTACCCCCGCCCTAGCGGGGGGTAATATGCCTAAGAGGGCTCTCCCCGGTGGGCATGGTTCCTATAATTGACGAATTAAGACCCCCGCCCCGACGGGCATGCTCACTGCTATTGGTGTCCAGACCCCTAGCCTCGGCGGTGGTTTAGTCTGTTATTAGCCTTGATTTTTCCCATTCTTAGCAATTAACTCAAATCCATGAGCTTTTTAGGTGCCTGACACATCATTAAACATAAATATGAGTTAGTATTGAGAAACTTAAGCATGAAAGGTTAGATTATCTAGACAATATGCTTTAACTAACTACTTAATGAACTTATTCTATACTAATTATTATTCTAAACTATAATTTGACTAATCATGAATAAGAAATACTAAGAATAAAAGTAAAATTGGGTTGCCACCCAATTAGCGCTTGATTTTAAGTCGTTAAGCCCGACTACTCCCTGTTTATGGCGCGTCGGCAAGTGTGATTGTGATGACATCCCAATTGGACTCGCCACCCCAATAATGCTTCAAACGTTGACCATTGACCTTGAAAGTCTCCAAGGGGTTTCTACTATATAATTCAACGGCACCATGTGGAAAAACTCTTTTTATGGTATATGGGCCCGACCACCTCGATTTAAACTTTTCTAGGAACAACCGCAATCTTGAGTTAAACAATAGTACTAATTGTCCTGGTTCCAACGTTCTCTGCATGATTTTCTTTTCGTGCCATTTCTTTAGCTTTTCTTTGTATAACTTAGAGTTCTCATAAGCTTGAAGTCGGAATTCATCGAATTCATTTAACTGAAGTAGCCTCTTTTCACCCGCAACTGCTTGATCGAAATTGAATTTTTGAATTACCCAGTGGGCCTTATGTTGTAACTCGATAGGTAGCTGATATGCTTTCTCGTATAGCAACTGATATGGTAATATCCCAATTGGTGTCTTGTAAGTAGTTCTGAAGGCCCATAGTGCATCGTCCAATCTGAGAGACCAGTCTTTTCGATTCAGATTCACTACCTTCTCTAAAATTCTCTTTACCTCCCTATTCGAAACCTCAGCTTGCCCACTTGTTTGGGGATGATATGTTGTAGCTGCCTTATGATTTATCCCATATCTTGCCAAAATTGCTGTAAACGATTTGTTGCAGAAGTGACTGCCCTCGTCACTTATAATAGCTCTTGGCATACCAAATCTTGTAAAAATATTCTTGTCCAAGAATTTAAGAACCACCTTGTCATCATTTGTGGGGAGTGCTACGGCTTCAACCCATTTCGATACATAGTCAATCGTAAGCAAGATGTACTGATTACTGAACGATGATGGAAATGGCCCCATAAAATCAATGCCCCAAACGTCAAAAATTTCAAATTCCAAGATAGTGTGTAGTGGAATCTCATTCCTTTTCGATATGTTACCCACCCGTTGACATCTATCGTAGCTTTTTACGAATTAGTGGGCGTCCTTAAATATTATAGGCCAAAAAAACCCTGCTTGAAGGACTTTCGCCGCTGTTCTCTCACTTCCATAATGTCCTCCATATGCAGACGAATGACACTCGTGCATTATATTTTTCACCTCATTGTAGGGCACACACCTTCTAATCATCTTGTCGGCGCACTGTTTAAATAGGTACGGTTCATCCCACATGTACCATTTGACGTTATGTAGGAATTTCTTTTTCTGCTGTCGTGTAAGATCAGGGGGAAGGATGTTGCTCACCAGATAGTTAGCAAAATCCGCGTACCACAAAAATTCTGCATTGACTCCAAACAGTTGTTCGTCCGAGAATGACTCATTAATTACATACTTATTTTCTTCATCTTTACCCGAATTTTCCAACCTCGATAAATGGTCTGCAACTTGATTCTCCGTCCCCTTTCTATCCTTTATTTTCGAATCGAATTCCTGTAAAAAGAGGTTCCATCTGATAAGTCGAGGCTTAGCATCCTTCTTTGAAATTAAATAACGAATTATCGAGTGATCAGTATACACCACAACTTTTGTCCCAATTAAATATGCCCAGAATTTATCAAAGGCGTATACTACTGCAAGTAATTCCTTTTCTGTAGTTGTGTAGTTCAATTGGGCATCCGTAAGGGTTTTACTTGCATAGTATATGGTGTGGAATGTCTTGTCTCGACGTTAACCCAACACAGCCCCTACTGCATAATCGTTTACATCGCACATTAACTCAAATGGCATATCCCAATCTGGTGCGACAATAACTGGAGCTATAGTCAACTTATTCGTTAATAGCTCAAATGCTAACTTGCACACCTCATCAAACTTAAAAATTGAATCCTTCTCTAAGAGACTGAATAATGGTTTTGCAATCTTAAAGAAGTCTTTTATGAATCTCTTATAGAACCTGGCATGTCCCAGAAAGCTTCGGATTCCCTTAACTGAAGTTGGCGGTGGAAGATTTTCAATCGTTTCCAATTTTGCTCTATCCGCTTCTAATTGTTTCGCTGAGACCTTTTGCCCCAAAATTATTCCTTCTTCGACCATAAAGTGGCACTTTTCCTAGTTAAGCACCAAATTAGTCTCTACGCAGTGCTTTAAAACCATGACTAAATTTTCTAAACAAACATCAAAACTATCCCCGAAGACCAAAAAGTCGTCCATGAAAACTTCCATATTTTTCTCTACCATGTTTGAGAAGATAGCCATCATACACCGTTAGAAGGTAGCGGGTGCATTACACAAGCCAAATGACATTCTCCTGAATGCGAATGTGCCGTATGGGTACGTGAAAGTGGTTTTCTCTTGATCTTCAGGAGCAATGACTATCTGATTATATCCCGAATAGCCATCCAATAAGCAGTAAAATTCGTGTCCTACCAATCTATCCAACATCTGATCAATAAAAAGGAGATGAAAATGATCTTTGCGGGTTGCCTTATGCAGCTTCCTGTAGTCCATGCAAACCCTCCAACCAGCCAGTCACTGTCCTCGTCGGAATTAACTCATTGTCGTCATTCTGTACTACGGTCATTCCGCCCTTTTTTGGCACACATTGAACAAGACTAACCCAAGCTCTGTCTGAAATTGGGTAGATGATTCCCGCATCTAGCCACTTTAGAATCTCTTTCTTCACCACTTATTTCATTATCGGATTGAGCCGTCTCTACTGTTCCACTGTTGGCTTTGAATCCTCTTCCATGAGAATTTTGTGCATGCAGAAAGATGGACTGATTCCCTTGATGTTTGCAATAGTCCATCCGATAGCCGATTTTTATTCCCTTAGCACTCTCAGTAACTTATTTTCCTGCATTTCGTTAAGTGCAGAAGCAATAATAATAGGTAAAGTATTAGAAGTGCCTAAGGATGCATACCTGAGGTGATTAGGAAGTGGTTTTAGCTCAAGTGTAGGTGGATCCTCCAATGAAGGTTTCATCTTTGCCGTGGCTTTCTCTTCTATGTGTAATAGCTCGAATGGTGCTTTGAATTTACTAACTCGCGGCAAGGAATCCAGCATATTCAAATAATCTACAAACTCCGGATCATCCAAATCTTCATCCCTCAGTATTTTCGTTTCTAATGGATCATTAGCCAAGCTCTTAACTATGTCTTCGTTGATTATCTGATCAATGACATCCATCCTGAAACACTCCTCTTTATCCGTAGGGAATTTCATGGCTTTGAATACATTGAACTTCACTTCCTGATCTTGGACCCTCATAGTTAGTTCACCTTTTTACACATCGATGAGAGTCCTACCCGTAGCCAAGAACGGTCTCCCTAAGATGATGGGGATGTTCTTATCTTCCTCAAAATCCAAAATTATAAAGTCTGCGGGGAATATGAATTTGTTTACCTTGACTAGAATATCCTCCACAATGCATCTTGGGTACATGACTGACCTATCTGCCAACTGTAGAGAAATATTGGTAGGTTTCGGGGCTGGTAATCCCAGATCAGTGTATACGGATAACGGCATAAGGTTCACACTTGCCCCCAAGTCACATAAACATTTGTTGAATGCAGTTTTCCCAATCGTGCACGGAATAGTAAAACTTCCCGAATCTTTCAACTTTGGCGGTAACTTTCACTATAAAACTGCAATGCACTCCTCTATTAATGCCACAGTTTCAAAATCCTCCAACTTCTTTTTCCTAGATAAAACTCCCTTCATGAATTTAGCATAACTAGGCATCTGCTCTAAGGCTTCTGCGAAAGGGATGTTAATCTGAAGTTTCTTAAAAATTTCTAAAAATTTCGCGAACTGCTTATCTAATTTCTATTTTTGGACTCTCTGCTAAAATGGTGGTGGAGGATACACAACTAGCTTGTCACTCGACTTTGTCTGTTCAACTTGCTTTTCCTCTCCTTATTTCTCTTCAACCACTTTGTTGTCATCAACTTTGTCATCTTTTGTAACAGAATTTTCTGTAATTTCCCCCTCTAGATGTTTTTCGCTTCTCAAGGTGATTGCCTGAGACTGCTCATGATTTCCCTTCGGATTCTTTTTTATGTCACTTGGTAGAGTCCCTTGTGGTCTATTGTTCAATGCTAAGGCCAGTTGTCCCATCTGATTTTCTAGATTCTTGATGGCTACTGCTTGCGACTTCATCACTGCCTCGTTGCTCGTAATATACTTCAACAACAACTCTTCTAAATCTGGTTTTCTCTCTCGATGCTGAGTTATTTTTTGATATTGATTCTGAAATCCTGGGGGGAAAGATTGTCGTGGAGGCTGCTGATTTTGATTGTTGCTCCATGACAAATTGGGATGGTTTCTATTCCCCTAGTTGTAAACATTTTTATACATATTCTGTGGCGGTATCCTGTTATAGCTGCCCACAAACTGAACCGATACTGAGTTGATGGTGCATTGCTCCATAGGATGTTCTCCAGCACATAACTCGTACACATACGCCACCTGCTGTGGTTGTACCCCTGTCAGAGTATCCATTTTCTTTGATAAGGCAACAATTTGAGCTGCCAACGCTGTCACTCCATCTACCTCTAAAACCCCAGCTACCTTAGGTTTTGTCATCCTCAAAGTAGGCCACTGGTAGTTGTTAGCCGCCATTGTCTCAACTAACTCATACGCTTCCTCATATCTCTTAGCCATAAATGCTCCACCTGAAGCTGCAACAATATTTGTTCTGAGATTCCTATTTATCCCATTGTAGAATGTGTTCATCTGCAGCCATTTTGGTAATTCATGATGTGGGCACTTCTTAAGCAACTCCTTGTGTAAGACCCCGAATTTTATGAAATAAAAGTATTCAATTTTTCTTATAATTACTATTCAGTAAATGGTTAAATTGATAAATGTTAAAGTTAAGGGTGAAATATGATTTTTTTTCAAAATAAGCAAGTGGTTATAAAATAATCATTGTTGTCGGGGAATATTCGTTTGGTCGTGGAATATTCTTTCTGTCGGGGAATATTCGTACGACGGCGCAGCTATTTGTGGGCCCCATAACAGAATAACTGTCGGGTGAAGAAAATGACAAATTTAAGTTTTTACAAATAACGGCGTAGTTGTTACCGTTAACACTGTTGGAATACCCGGTGGTTAAAATACAGTAATACGCGTTATTGCACAGTAGCACACGGTATTGCACAGTATTTTTTGAAATTATTGATTCTTACGTAAGAAGGCACTACTCAATAATTGTTACAGTAATTACTGTTCAATATTTTATTTTATTGATTCAATAATTGCTACGTTGAAATTTTATATTATTGTTGTTCAATAATTGTCACTGCACAGTATTTCCCATTATCAGATCAATAATTCATATTATTTGAATAATATTATTAGATAACATTATTGACAATGACTAGAAAGTTCTGTCTAAGGAGAGGTTTGGTCACCTAATTGCGCGCCAGTAAGGAGAAATCCTTATTGGAAAGCCCCCTCTTTCCTGGGAATGGCCTGGTTGTCATAAATGTGATTCTGTAATATTATTTGTGAATAATTAATTATTGATTCATATGATAAGAAAATATTTATTTTATGGGGATATAAATGAGGGATATATTTTTGTGGTTAAAAAATGAAGGAGTTAATGTTGAGATTTTTATCCGTATTTTTGTCGGAATGGAGGTATTAAAAATCAGGGTTTTTGAGATATTTTGCGAGGGTTATAATTTTTAATCCGGCCGTTGGATCGTGGTAATTTTTGGATATGTTATACATATATAAGTTGAGTATATGTCCACAAATTTTGAACCGTTAAAAATGAACGTATGATTTGTTATGAATTTTACGAGATGACTGGTTCAGAAATTGTTGAATTTTCGGAGTTTATCATTTTGGTGGAAAATTCTAGAATTGGTGGGCCCCACTTGTGGTTGGTGAAGAAATGTGCTGAATTATATTTCAAATGTGGTGGGTGGGAATAGTAGCAGGTAAAGCCATCAGGTTGCAGGTCAAACCTACCAAAATTTTCCTATAAATAGAGGGCTAAGTTAGAATTGAAAATCACACCAGAAACATAAGCTTTCTCTCTTTCTCTCTCTATATTATGAAGCATATTTTGTGAGTATTTAGATACTTTGAGAGTTACTATTCAGTGCAAGTTTCCTTCGGCTTTGCATTCCAGTCAGAAGTACTGCTCTTTTGAGGTAAGGGATTGTAAGGGATTGTAAGGGATATTAAGGGATTTTAAGGGTTGTTATGATTTTCAGTTTCGTAATTTTTCTGATCTTCAAAAATTCTGGAAAAATTTGAAATGATATTTTGATGAGTTTTCTTGATTGTGTCCAAAAATGGTGATTTTTGGATGTATAGATTGAGAGTTATGAATTTTATGAGAAAAGACTATTTTAGAAGTAACAGCTTATAATTCCTTGTGGTTAACTCCAAAATTGATGAAATTTTTATTGGGAGTACATGTATATGATAGAAGTATACTCTGTAAATTTCAGAATTTTTAGACAAAGGTACAATTTTTGATAAATGTCTAAATATTCGGCTATTTTGGCCATATGAAAAATAGTAAATGACTTTTAAAAATTCTGAGAAAAATATATGTTCACTATGGGACTATATTATGCTAAATCCCAGAAAAGAAATATTTTTGGAACTGATTTGGTATTTTTTATGAAAATGGTCTAGCTATGAGTAAATGAATTAAATATGTTTTGTGAAGAAAGAAAATTGGAAAATAGGATTTTATGGCTTGAGAATCCTATATGAGGTATATGCAGATTTTTGATGAGGGTTTTGGTTATTGGTTATGAAATCTAATGAGTTTGGCGTTTTATGATGATTAAATGCATTAATTTGTAAAGTGTAAACAATTTAAATAAATTGTTTATAAGCTTAAGAATATTATTCTTTCAATATCATTATACCAAAATATTGGTATGGATTTTATTGTGGAATTTCTATCTTTTGTGTCGGGGTTACTATTCATGAGTTACTATTCACGATTTACTATTCATGAGTTACGAATATTACTCTTGAGATTAAAACTATATGTTGATCATATTATTTTTATCATCATATATAACATTTTTATAACCCTGATGTTGAAATTCTCTTTCACTGGAGTGTAAAGATGGGTAGATTATTGGTATGATCATGACTAGGGTTCTCTTTGGCCTGTAGTGCAAAGTTGAATTGTGACTGGTATGATCATGACCATTGAATTTATAATTGAATATCTTAAGCTTAAGTGTAAAGGTGAATTGATCAACATGGTTATAATTATTGTTTATATAAATTCTGAAATGATTATATATTTCTTTGAGATATGAATATATTTGGTCTGTAGTGCAAATATGAATTGTTGATGAATATCTTTGGCATGTAGTGCAAAGATGGCCTGTTGATGAATATCTTTGGCCTGTAGTGCAAAGATGAACTGTTGTTGAATATCTTTGGCCCGTAGTGCAAAGATGGTTTGTTGATGAATATCTTTGGCCCGTAGTGCAAAGATGGATTTTTTTAGTATGATTATAAACAGGAACTGTGATTTGGTATAACCATGATCTTTGATGTTTCAGGTAAAGACAGGTGATGAAAATATTCTTCGTCCTGGGTGCGAAGAAAAATTTATAGTCACAATTATGATTATGAGTTATTCATATGATTGTGGAAAGGAACTGTTGAGTGATGTTACATGGATAAAATATTGTTGGTGGATTTTTAACATGGAGAAGATAATAGACTTTATAGTCTATTTGACTCTTCTAATGGATTGCTCGTTCCGCTGCAACTATGGTTGAAAATTTTTATCTTCTACCATATATTCTAAATATCTAATTTATTGTTGATGAAGGCTATTGATAATTGAATTATCTTTAGTCATGATATTCTTTACTGAGCTAGTTGTGCTCACCCTTTTGCTTCACAATTCCTTTCAGGTAATAAGAGTGTAGCTGGGTCGAGCGGGGGTAACAAGGGAATAGAACGGTGGTCATCATTTAGTAGTTATATTTGGTGAAGAAAATAGGGTGAGGCGAACCCAACGTTGGAAGGGTGTTTTGTCACTATTATACAAGATGTCTAATGACATACAACCTCGTGTCATCATAAGACAGGGTTGTGCTCATCCACTTGCTGAGTATATCTATGAGCACTACCTATATAATCTTGGTGTTTGTTTGAAGTATAATTCCCAATTTGAGACAGTGGAGATAATGATAAGTCAAGAGAAGACTCACCATTGGGAAGAATATGATAGTAATCTTCTCGTTTTTCTTTGGGGTCTATTGGGTCAACCAAGAATAATTCTGTGGCCATATGATATCTATCATAACCTAGACGCATGGCCTCCCATGTACGAAGGTTTCCTTGAGCACTTCTCAAATATTCTAATTTCTAAAACAGTTTTTGACTATACCTTTATGTAAGGTGTTATTGTGAGGTGATGTCCACGGTTGGAACATGAGTCACATTTGGTATATATTTGTATCCAAACTCACAGCATATGTGTTGTTGTATTTTGCACGACAATTGTTGTAATAAAGTTGTAGTTGTTTTCTGTACCATGTATTTGACGACTCAGAATGGGTTGGGTGGAATGAACCTATTTTGGGGTCGTTACACCTTGTATCTCTCCCATACCTCATATAATGATTCCCCGTGTTGTTTTTCAAACATAGTTATCTCATTCCTCATTTTTGCAATCTTTTGCTAGTGGGAAGAATTTGGCTAGAAATTTTTGAGCAAGGTATTCCCATGTAGTTATTGATCCCGATGGTAATGAGTGTAACCAACTCTTCGCCTTGTCCCGCAGTGTGAACGGAAACAATCGAAGCCTGACTGCGTCATCCGACACCCCATTGTATTTGAAGGCGTCGCATATCTCCAAAAAGCTAATTAAATGTTCATTTGGATCATCATTTGCAAGTCCCCCAAACTGTACTGAGTTCTGAATCATCTGAATAGTCCCAGGCTTGATCTCAAATGTTTTTGCAGCAATCACTGGCCTGGTGATACTCGTCTGAAGTTTAGTCACATTAGGTGTAGCAAAGTCTCTCAACGCTTTCTGATATTCGACAGCCATTACTTCTTCTTTTTCAGAGTTCTCAAAATCTTCCCTAGTGTCCTTGATCCACTTACTTAACCTTTGAAACCGTTTTTCAATGTTGTCCTCCAAAGGAAGCAAATCTGGGTTTTCAGAACAAGTTTGCATAAACCGATTTCAAGAACCTGAAATAGAAAGAACGAAACAAAAAGAAAAATGTTTTAGTAAAACTGGACTAATTAAACTTATATTGCAAAATTATTAAAATCTATAATCCCCAGCAACTGCGCCAAAACCTTGTTGGGTAAAATCTATATACGCACAGCACGCAAGTATACGTGGTCAACAAGTAATATAATGATAAGTCAAGTATCGTTCCCACAAATATTAGCTAGAAATTAATCCTCACAATTACTAATTTCCTATTAATCCAAATTTTATTAAACTAACCAATTTCAAGATTATAACTAAAAATATTAAAAATACTAAAATTACCAAATAATCAACAACCCTAAAAACTGAATTTTCAAACATGTATTGGATAATTTGGCTTACAACTTCACTCTAAGAATCACTCTGATTAGTATATCTCATTCCAGTTTAATTCATTATCCCAGTTTATTAATCAAAAACACTCAAGTAGAACTAGCCACCTCTCGATGCACTAATACCATATTAACTCAAATCCACAATTTAGATAGAATTAAGTTAAACACCTTAATTAACTAACTCACTATATCTCTATGTGAATTACAATCAAAGAAGGTTTAATTTCAAGATCTCTATTCGATTACATGCGATGTTAAGCATATCTCTATCCTAACATTCATCAATATTCCATTCATTCACAGAATTCAAGAACACATGCTATATTGACTAAGTCTAGACTCGTATTTCATCTCTCGAATCCATCCAAGTCCACATAAAATTGGTGATAAAGAAATTTATAGATTCAAGCACAAACCAATATAGATAAACTGAATAATAGCTTATTAAACTAAAAATCAAAGTTACATAATCATCGTTCCACTCAATGATCCGTTATAAGCCTAATGAGAATTTAGTTCATCGTCAATGAATTAAAAACTGAATTAATTAAAGTAAACATCATCCCAATTACAGAAATTAAACTAAAGAAGAAGAATACCTTCTCTCTAGCTTCAATCTGCAATTATTGTGAAATTGCCTTCAAAGTAATCCTCCAATGCTTTTCTCAGAAAAATCTATATCAATGATGTCTTTCTTTGTATGATATCCTCCTCCAGTCTTGTGTTTATTGTATGTTACTTATGCCAAGCCACAAATTCTGATTACAATTCCATGCACGATAGAGTTCCAAGTCAGTCCCATCACTTAAGCTTACATTTCTGCAACATTTTCTAAAGCATCAGGACTCCTTTCTCCCGTACCCCCTGCCCCGGTAGGAGTTATACCTTGTAAATGCCCCCCCCCCCGACGGGCATCTAGCCTGCTAATTTCGTATCAAGACCCCCCGCCCCGACGGGGGTATTATCCTTAAAGAGGCCCGCCCCGGTGGGGGTCCTTTCTGCTAGTTGTCCTGTTTTGCTCCTTTTCTTGCCACATTTCGCCTTTATTTCACCGGTTTAGTCCAATAGCCACTCCACCAAACCTAAACACATAACAACACTAAACAAGTACAAACAAAACATAAAACTAAGGAATTAACACCGATTAAGCTTGAATTAGGAGCCAATTCGTGGGTATAAAACCCACTTATCAATTGCTTCGCGGGGTACCATCAAATTATGGTTGCTAAAGAGGTTCATGAGAAAACTGCATTCATCACGCCTTGGGGAACCTTTTGCTATAGACGGTTGTCATTCGGCCTCATCAATGCCGGAGCTACCTACCAGCGAGCCATGATGGCTCTTTTCCACGATTTAGTGCACAAGGAGATAGAGATCTATGTGGATGACATCATTGTCAAGTCCCGTAGGGAGGAAAACCACTTAGATCGTCTTAGAAAGCTCTTCAATATGTTGCATAAGTACAACTTGAAGTTGAATCCAGCCAAGTGCGCCTTTGGCGTCAAATCAAGCAAGTTACTAGGATTCCTAGTCAGTCACAAGGGGATTGAGCTGGATCCCACCAAAATCCAGGCCATTACGAAAATGTACATTCCTCAGACAGAGAAGGAAATACGGGGATTTTGGGAAGAATCAACTTCATTAGCAGATTCATATCCCAACTCACAGCAACCTGTGAGCCTACCTTCAAGTTGTTAAGGAAGAACTCCTCCATGAAATGGAATGATGAGTGCCAGCAAGCCTTCCTTAAAATCAAAAAATAGCTAGTCAGCGCTCATGTTTTGGTACCACCCAGGGATGATGTTCCCCTATTCATGTACCTGTCCATTAATGATAATGTCATGGGCTGCATACTGGGACAGAAAGACGATAGAGGCCAAGAGCGAGCTATCTACTACCTCAACAAAAGATTCAGCAGCAGTGAACACAAGTACACTTTGATTAAGAAAACTTGTTGCGATTTAGCATGGGCTTCCATGAGGTTACAGTATTACCTCCATAGTCACACAACCCATCTCATATCCCGCGTGGATCCTCTCAAGTACGTGTTCAGTAAACCCATGCTAAATTACCGACTATCCAGATGGCAGTTGATTCTACAATAATTTGATACCGTTTACGTGACGCAAAAGTCTATCAAAGGTCAAGGAATTGCATATCAATTGGCCGCCGCACCTTCAGGGGATTTCAAACCCTTGGAAACGTACTTCCCTGAAGAAGGGGTAATGACAGTTCAGCAACACCATCAGTACGATGCACGCCAAATATGGAATATGTATTTTGATGGATCTGTAAACATGGAAGGTTCTGGAGCTGGAGCAGTTCTAGTATCCGTTACGGGGGAGCAATCTTGTCGCCGTCAAATTACAGTTTGCCAACACCAACAACACAGCTGAGTATGAAGGCTGTATCATGAGGCTAAAACTTGCTCAATCAATGGGCATCAGACGGTTAACTGTCTTTGGAGACTCTGAATTGGTAATCAGACAAACCACAGGAATCTATCACACCAAAGGTCTACATTTGTTGCCTTACCATCGGCAGTTTCTACAGATGACTTCGGAGTTTGAAGAAATTTCCTTCCTCCACATTCCTCGGAATAGGAATGATTTTGCGGATGCGCTAGCAACCTTGGCTTCTTTGATCAACATACTTGACAAGGAAAACATGCCAACCATCACATTTGCCCGACAAAAGGCACCAGCCTATGGGATTTACGTTGGAGAAGTATTGGATGAGCTACCTCCCATCCAACACCCTTGGCATCAGCATATCAAGGAGAACTTACAAGATGGATCTACACCCGCTGAGGCAAGTCCGACTGAAAGAAAGCGGATCCATCGAATGGCTATGAAATTCTACCTAAGCGAAGACGCACTCTACAAAAGAGATGCAGGATTATGTCTCCTCAGATGTCTAGACAAGGACCAGGCTCAGAGGCTCATGGATGAAATCCATGGTGGAGTATGTGGACCACACATGAGCGGCCCCCTATTTGCTAAAAAGATCCTCAGAACATGGCATTACTGGCTCTCTCTCAAGGCTGACTGTGATGATCACGTCAAAAGATGTTACCAATGCCAAATTCATGGGAATACTATACAAGCCTGTGACGCCCCCAAAATTAGGTATACATCACCCATCTTGGGTCGTCAGATGCAAAGTACAAAATACAAATACAACTTACTAATACAACTGTCGTGTACAATACGACAAAACATAAACTGTGAGTTTGAATACAAATATTATCTTCTAGAGAGTATTCATACTCAAAAGGAGTCCTCGTTACATTTATTAACACACCATTACATAGAATAGTAAGGACTACTAACTAATACTATCATTCGAACCATCACTCTGTTCCCCGACTTGCCCCAGCTACGTTCTCATTTCCTGAAGAGAACAGTGAAAGAAAGGGTGAGCTCAACTAGCCCAGTAAGAAATATTATGACTAAGATAATGCAGAATAAATTATCATTAGCCTTCAACAATGTTAAACTGATAAAATATTATAGACATCAAGTTTAACTGCAGCGGAACAAGCAATCCATTAAAAGAGTCAAGTAGAAAATAAACTCTACTATCTTTTATGATTTAAAAGGTTTTCAACACTGTTATCGCTGGGACTCAGCTTGATAAAATAATTCACATCATCGAATCACCCCTGCACTACGGCCAAGGATATTCGTGTATTCATTAATGGTCATGATCATGCCAACAACTATCCATCAATGCACTACGGGCCAATGAGGACTTTTACCACATCATTTGTAATATTACGGTCATGATTATACCGAATAATCCCTGGTCATAATCATACCAAGTCCATCTATGCACTACAGGCCACAGATGACTTTCAATATTTTATAAACATGAGGATGATGACAATGATATAAGAATTCAATAAAACAAGTTCAAGAATTAATTTATCCAAGAATTAACAACGACCAAATTGTCAACATGATACTGCTTTGTGGAGTAAAATTCAAGAATACTTAGAAGAATATTTTCATGAAAAGATACTGGATAAAACGCAATTATCAAGGATATTCCACAAATTTCATGGAGTATAGAAGTCAAAACTTAACCAACTGAGTATAATAAAAAATGGAATAACAAAAGAAATCACCATGCATGCGATAGACCGCACAGACAGGTTATTCCAACAGAATAATAAATAATGGAACCAGGTCCGGCGTAAACGCACAGACAGGATATTCCGACAGAATAATAAATAATGGAACCAGGTCCGGTGTAAAACACACAGACAGGATATTCCAACAGAATAATAACAAGACGGAACCAGGTCCGGTGTAAAACACACAGACAGGATGTTCCAACAGAATAATAATAAAAATGGAACCAGGTCCGGTGTAAAACACACAGACAGGATGTTCCAACAGAATAATAATAAAAACGAAACCAGGTCCGGTGTAAAACACACAGACAGGATGTTCCAACAGAATAATAGAAGAATGTCACCAAGTATAGGGTAGACCGCGTATACAGGTTATTCCAACAGAATAATAAGAAATGGAATAACAACAGTTCTCTTCATGAATAAGAAAGAATAACACCCCTTACCGTAAAAGAACTGGATATAAGAGTAGTGAAGTAGCAGAAAACTTTTCTTCTATCTCTATATAGTCTCTCTCTATAGTTTCTCTCTCTAGAGTTCAGTGAATTCGTAAGAAAATAATGAAGGAATGAGCTTCTATTTATAGGAAAATGGAATGCATAGTAACTAATCCATGAACGGTCCAGATTGATTACTTTAATCTGACGGTCCATATTTAAAGAAAAATCTTTTAAATAAAATATAATATATTCTATTTATAGAATAACTTTAATAAAGTATTCTGTTTTATATAAAAAGATGTTTCTGTTTTATTACGTTAATAATACGAATAAAACAAAACGTCATTATCGCTAAATAATTCATATTATTAACTGACAATAATGGAATCAAACTGAGTGACTTCTCACATAAGCATTAATAATTAATACCGTGTGCTACTATGCAACCACACGTATTACTGTACTTTTACTACCGAGTAGTTCAACAGTATCAACGGTAAAACTTCCGCCGTTATTTTCATAAAGTATTTTTGTCGTTTTCTCAATCCGACAATAATTCCGTTGTGGGGTCCACCAATAATTGTACCGTCGTACGGATATTCTCCGACAAAAAGAATATTCTCCGACCAATCGAATATAATATGACAACTTACATACTTTATAAAATTTATAAATACTACCCATAACTATTATATCAAATCCACACAATAATATAAAAAAAATTATTTCGAGAAAAATTAAATATTTATTCATAAAATCTGGGGTTTCACAATCTCCCCTCCTTATGAAATTTCGCCCTCAAAATTTACGTACGTACTTGGTATGCCGAACATCGAAATTTACGTACGTACTTGGTATGCCGAACATGTGAGGATACCTTGACTTCACTTCAAATTCTAACTCTTGAGGTATAACCTTTAAGCATCGAATATGATCCTTCTTATCCAAGATGTTAACACGTATCTCCTCATACGTTAAATCTTTCGCTATTTCGTCCGGTTCTAAATTAATAATGCGGCTCGGGTCGTCCACATCTTTACGTAACATCGATACGAAAAAAAAAATGTTCTGAACACGCAACATACTTGGCGGTAAAACGAGTCTATAGGCCACAGTTCCTACTTCATCGAGGATTTCAAATGGGCCAATTAAATCGAGAGTTGAGATTTCCTCTCTTCGTCGATTCTTGCTTCTAGAATAACGCCCTCTTGAACCTTCTTCTTCACATTTATCAGCTCTTAGTATGTAGCTTGAGCGGCTTTAACTTTATCGATTAAAGTCGATTTTAATCATATATTCGTTATCTTCACGTGGGTTCGAATATTCGCACTTGTAACCGTATACGATCTTCTACACAACACGTCAGCTACCACGTTAACTTTTCCACGATGTTATTGAATGGTACGATCGTAATCTTCAACAGCTCGAGCCAACGTCTTTGGCGCATAATACGTTCGTTTTAGTTGAAGAAATATTTGAGGGTTTAAGAAATGGGTTTTGTACTGGGGTCAATACAAAATTCAATTTTACGCTCTGGGGTAGGCTAAGAAGTTTTCAAGAATACGTCAAGAAATTTATTAACAATAGAAATATCGTTCAAAACTGTGACCCTCATCCAAGACATGGATAACACATCACATTGATACCTATCAACTTGTCATCGTCATTTACAACGTCTCCTACGGAAAGTCTAGCTTCGGTGCATTCCACACCAGGAAGTCAACAGCGAAAGGAACAGGGATTTTTACTTATGGCTTGATATGACAGTGATTGACTTTAGTGGTTTGGTTACTTTGAATTTGCATAACAGGTTGGTTAGGAGTATGAAAGCTAACAACCTTACGAGAAGCATGATGAGTAGTGAACCAATCGTTTCAAAAAAATCACATCAAAGGCAAGTATTTTCAAAGAGATAAGATCGACAGGTAACGTGAAAGTGTTGATTTGAACAAGATTTATAAATAGTAGAGGTAACGAAGGTTTCTCCCAACTGAGTTTAAACAGACATATCAAAGTCTAAGTTCTCCGGAATTAACTTCAAACATTTAACACAACTAGGTGAAATAAAAGAGTGAGTAGAACCGGTATCTAACACGGTATAGACTTCGCAAGAGTTTATGACTAACATACCCGTGATAATTTTATTCAGGTTCTTCGTCACAAAAAAAAATACTCTCTCTTAAACTACTGGCTTTGGCTTTTCTGGGACGGTCTTTGGTGCCTCCATCCTATCTGAACTTGTCTTCGGTGAATGACAAAATCGGGCTAAGTGACCTTCACTTCCACAATTATAGCATGCTTTGGATGGCATCGCGCAGTTTGGACTGATGTGCCCCTTCCCTCCTCATTTGAAACATATGATAGGTGGTCGTTCTCCTTCCTTAACAACGGGTGTTGGTGCTGACGTCTTTCCATCATTGTTGAATCTCCTCTTCTTGAAATGACCATTATTATTGTTTTGGCCCTGATTACCACCGAAGTGGTTACCATTTCTGGCCTGTTGATTCCCTCCACGCTTGTTGTCACCGCTTCGATGACCGCTCTCACTGGTATTATCATTTTGTCGACTGCTCTCTTTTGGTTGCGTTGACTCGTTATCGCGCTCCACTAACTGAGCCCTATTCACAACATCTAAATACAAACACAGTTTATGAGAAATAAGATGTTGACGTATCTCAGGTTTCAAACCTCGCAAAAACATTCGCGTCATTCGCTCTTCATTATCCACCAAGTGGGACGCAAACCGGGACAACTCAGCAAACTTGGCTTCGTACTGCGACACGGTCATGTTGTTTTGCTCCAACTTGATAAATTCCACCTCCTTCATGTGACGAATACTTTCAGGAAAGTATTTGTCGTTGAACAGCTCTTGGAACTTCTCCCAAGACATCTTCAGTGCGGCAGGTTGAGTACGCTTAATCGATTCCCACCAGTAATCTGCCTCTTCTCGCAACATAAAGGTGGCAAATGGAACCTTTTGCTCCTCGGAGCATCCCAAGACATCAAATATCTTGGTAATCTGCTTTATCCATGTTTCCGCTATAAGTGGTTTTGGCTCTCCCTTAAACTCTGGTGGTCCCAGCTCCTTGAACTGTTTAGCGGTGACCGTCCGAGAGTTTTCAGTGTTTCCACCTATATTTTGGACAGGAGCCGCTCTCGCCTGCTGTTGCATGAACTGCACAAAGTTTCTGAACATTCCATCATTCATCATTTGGTCAGTGTTGTTGTTTGCATGAGGATTGCCACCTTCCTAATGCACATTATCCTGATTATTGATATGTGGTGAATCAACAGTCGCCTGTGCTCCATTGCTATTCTCAACATTCTCAGATGCCATTTTCAGATACTGCCACAAAATAAAAGTTAATTGATATGTCATATATTATCCTTATATTATGACCGACCAATTAAATACCATGCAAATAAACTTAGGTAGGTCATACTAGCGAAAGAATTCCCCGTCTCTCCCTTCCTAGTTCTATTCTCACATCTTAGCCAGGGATCATATCCCTAAGCTCTGATACCAACTGTGACACCCCCAAAATTAGGTATACATCACCCATCTTGGGTCGTCAGATGCAAAGTACAAAATACAAATACAACTTACTAATACAACTGTCGTGTACAATACGACAAAACATAAACTGTGAGTTTGAATACAAATATTATCTTCTAGAGAGTATTCATACTCAAAAGGAGTCCTCGTTACATTTATTAACACACCATTACATAGAATAGTGAGGACTACTAACTAATACTATCATTCGAACCATCACTCCGTTCCCCGACTTGCCCCAGCTACGTTCTCATTTCCTGAAGAGAACAGTGAAAGAAAGGGTGAGCTCAACTAGCCCAGTAAGAAATATTATGACTAAGATAATGTAGAATAAATTATCATTAGCCTTCAACAATGTTAAACTGATAAAATATAATAGACATCAAGTTTAACTGCAGCGGAACAAGCAATCCATTAAAAGAGTCAAGTAGAAAATAAACTCTACTATCTTTTATGATTTAAAAGGTTTTCAACACTGTTATCGCTAGGACTCAGCTTAATAAAATAATCCACATCATCGAATCACCCCTGCACTACGGCCAAGGATATTCGTGTATTCATTAATGGTCATGATCATGCCAACAACTGTCCATCAATGCACTACGGGCCAATGAGGACTTTTACCACATCATTTGTAACATTACGGTCATGATTATACCGAATAATCCCTGGTCATAATCATACCAAGTCCATCTATGCACTACAGGCCACAGATGACTTTCAACATTTTATAAACATGAGGATGATGATAATGATATAAGAATTCAATAAAACAAGTTCAAGAATTAATTTATCCAAGAATTAACAACGTCCAAATTGTCAACATGATACTGCTTTGTGGAGTAAAATTCAAGAATACTTAGAAGAATATTTTCATGAAAAGATACTGGATGAAACGCAATTATCAAGGATATTCCACAAATTTTATGGAGTATAGAAGTCAAAACTTAACCAACTGAGTATTATAAAAAATGGAATAACAAAAGAAATCAGCATGCATGCGATAGACCACACAGACAGGTTATTCCAACAGAATAATAAATAATGGAACCAGGTCCGGCGTAAACGCACAGACAGGATATTCCGACAGAATAATAAATAATGGAACCAGGTCCGGTGTAAAACACACAGACAGGATATTCCAACAGAATAATAACAAGACGGAACCAGGTCCGGTGTAAAACACACAGACAGGATGTTCCAACAGAATAATAATAAAAACGGAACCAGGTCCGGTGTAAAACACACAGACAGGATGTTCCAATAGAATAATAATAAAAACGGAATCAGGTCCGGTGTAAAACACACAGACAGGATGTTCCAACAGAATAATAGAAGAATGTCACCAAGTATAGGGTAGACCGCGTATACAGGTTATTCCAACAGAATAATAAGAAATGGAATAACAACAGTTCTCTTCATGAATAAGAAAGAATAACACCCCTTACCGTAAAAGAACTGAATATAAGAGTAGTGAAGTAGCAGAAAACTTTTCTTCTATCTCTATATAGTCTCTCTCTATAGTTTCTCTCTCTAGAGTTCAGTGAATTCGTAAGAAAATAATGAAGGAATGAGCTTCTATTTATAGGAAAATGGAATGCATAGTAACTAATCCATGAACGGTCCAGATTGATTACTTTAATCTGACGGTCCATATTTAAAGAAAAATCTTTTAAATAAAATATAATATATTCTATTTATAGAATAACTTTAATAAAGTATTCTGTTTTATATAAAAAGATGTTTCTGTTTTATTACGTTAATAATACGAATAAAACAAAACGTCATTATCGCTAAATAATTCATATTATTAACTGACAATAATGGAATCAAACTGAGTGACTTCTCACATAAGCATTAATAATTAATACCGTGTGCTACTATGCAACCACACGTATTACTGTACTTTTACTACCGAGTAGGTTAACAGTATCAACGGTAAAACTTCCGCCGTTATTTTCATAAAGTATTTTTGTCGTTTTCTCAATCCGACAATAATTCCGTTGTGGGGTCCACCAATAATTGTACCGTCGTACGGATATTCCCCGACAAAAAGAATATTCTCCGACCAATCGAATATAAAATGACAACTTGCATACTTTGTAAAATTTATAAATACTACCCATAACTATTATATCAAATCCACACAATAATATAAAAAAATTATTTCGAGAAAAATTAAATATTTATTCATAAAATCTGGGGTTTCACAAAGCCCCTCCAAAGGAGCTCCACAATATGAGTTCGCCCTGGCCCTTCTTAATGTGGGGAATGTACGTGATCGGGCCCATCGAGCCCAAAACCAATAATGGGCATCGATTTATCTTCGCCATGATCGACTACTTCACCAAGTGGGTAGAAGCAGCCTCCTTCCCCAGTGTTACCAAGGAAGTCATCATTGCTTTTATCAGAAACAATGTCATTTATCGATATGGACAACCAGAGGTAATTGTATCAGACAATGCTAAGAACCTCAACAACAAAATTATGAAGGATTTATGCAGTAAATTCCACATCAAACATCTCAACTCCGTCATCTACCGTCGAAAGATGAATGGTGTTGTGGAAGCAGCTAACAAAAATATTAAAAAGATCATACAAAAGATGTCCGCCAATCACAAAGGATGGTCTGACTTATTGCCTCTGACTTTGTTAGCCTACAGAACATCAATGCACACTTCCACTGGGGCAACCCCCTACTCATTAACCTATAGGATGGAAGCAGTGCTCCCCATAGAGGTGGAAATGGAATCCCTCAGAGTATTGATAGACGCCTAGCTGGATGAAGACCAATGGTTGCAAGACAGGTATCACCAATTGTCTCTAATAGACGAAAGGCGAAGTGATGCTATTTTCCATGGTCAGTTATACCAACAAAGGATCGCCAGATCCTACAACAGGAAAGTCCGACTACGGCAGTTCAAACAACACGACTTGGTTTTGAAGAAGATAATTGACAATCAAGATCAGTCTAAAGGAAAATTCGCCCCAAACTGGGAAGGCCCGTTTGTTGTCAAGGATGTATTGACAGGAGGTGCTCTCCGATTGCAGGAAATAGATGGCGATGAATTTCCACAGCTCATCATCTTGGACACCGTGAAACGGTACTATGTCTGAGGTTACCATCAAGCAAACATCCTGGTTTTGGATCACCAAATCCCCAGTCAATTCAGGTTTTATAACCCTTAACTACATACAACCTTTCCTCACACTTATTTGTCCCATCAGGGATAAACACACTTTTCCAACCAGCAGCCTGGTTCTGGATCAGTAGATCCTTCACAAAACTTTGCCTTTAAAACTTTTCACACCTGTAGTTTTATCCCATCAGGGATTAAAACTTTTCACACCTGCAGTTTGTCCTGTACGTGGGATCAAACTTTACCCCTCGCAGTTTGTCCTGAATATGGGATCAAACTTTTCATTGGCTGCAAACCACCCTACACATGGGGCGAACTTCACCGACCTGATCTCCTTAATACAAAGGAGTACATAGGCAGCCATTTTATATGGTTCGGTCGCAATAAAATAAAAACAACAAAAATATTTCTACACCCTACTCACTGCAAAAATAAAAACACATTTCTACACTACTTTGCCATAAACAGCATTGAACCTCTTACACCATGTTTGAACTACGCAGACCCGATCTCCTCTTCAATAGGAGTACGTAGGCAGCTAATCATGGTTCGGTCTTACCCCCTACCAAAATACAAAAACTTGTTAACGGTACTGGGATCATCATTCAATCCACTACTTTTATCGACTTCAGACCAAAGGGATGGAACTACCTGACCTCCCCATGTAAACGGGAGAATCGGCGACCATCTAAGCTGCGGTTGATTCGTCAAAGAGAAACACCAATCCATAAGAGATGGAACTAACTGGGCTCCCTCATACAAAGGAGTACCGGCGACCATCTGTCGTGCGGTCAACCTCAGAGAGGAAAGCCACATTCCTCTCCACATCTACATACAGAAACCAGTCCCAAGACACCAAAGATGGTAGGGAATACATACAGATCAATGATCCATTCTAAAAAATCCTGAGACATCTCAATGTCCATCCATCAAGGAAGAATTCAAAATACATCAAGATCACAAGCCCTGAAGAAATAGGCAAATATCAAGCAAGTAGCAATGCACAACTGAAAGGGAAGTGAATCAAAATATATTTTCCTGTCATATATAATGTTGTTTGATATATACAATATGAACTGTACTTGACAAAATGGCTAAGCTAGTATGTGCAGAAAAATACAAGCCCGTCTACAAGTCAGTGTATATGCGAGCTATCAAGCCTAACATGGCATCCTTCTCAGAATAGGGAGGTAACGATGTGATCTCCTGTACAAGGGTCTCTACGCAAGCTAACAGATCTACAGCCATCTGCATGGTGACACTGTGCTCATCAATATACGTACTCATCTCTGCAATGATGCCAGTAGTAAGGGACCTCACTGTGGTACTGTTTGTAATGGCTACATCCCGGGCAAATATAGCGTTATCCCGCTCCACAATCACTGCTTCTCTGGCTGATCTGGCCTTATCTCGCTCAATGACAACGGCATCTCCATAAGCTAATGCCTCATCTCTCTCTAACAGAGTAATGTCTCTCTCATCAAAAGTTGTCAACATCAAGGCCCTAGCCTGATCTCTCTCGAAGGTCATCAGATGAAGACTCTGCTCTAAGTATTGTGTTGAATGCTGAATCACAGTAGCACTCGTACTAGGAGAATCTACAAGAGCTGCTAGCAACCCAATGAATGGCTCATCCTCGGTGTGAGAATCAATGTCCTCTATGGGCTCTCCGCCATCTCAATCAATCCCCGGTACTGTGGATACTACCACAGCCGATAAAGTCTCTGTCTCCATCTCTATCCATGCAAAATACTCTGTTGAATGGCCCGAATGGCTAACAGAAAACTCAGCACACTCACGTTGATCCCAACAGGCATAAACCCTGGATATGTCCTCTGCTGACAAATGGCGAGAAGCTAAACGCTGACCTAACGCCCCCTCAAAAGGATGGAAGTCCTGAAACTGGTCAAACTGTGACATCACAGCCAGTGGGTGATAGGTAGTTGTGACGCCCCAAAAATAGGTCCAATCCATCCAACCCATTCTGAGTCGCCAAATACATGGTACAGAAAATAACTACAACTTTATTAATACAACATAAAAACTGTGAGTGTAAATACAAATATTGTCATCTAGACAATATCCACACTCAAATAAGTCCTCAATACAATTATTGGTACAATATTTTACAAAAAAATGGTGAGGACTACTAAAACAACTTCCTAGAACCTTCATTCCATACCCCGACTACTACTCGCTACATTCTCGCCTCCTGAGAAGAAAATGGAACAACAAGGAAAAGGGTGAGCTCAACTAGCCAAGTAAAGAATATTATGACTAAGATAATATACAACAAATTATCGTTAGTCTTCAACAGGAAAAAATTTAATAGAATACAATAGACAACAAGTTTTAAATCAATATTCGCAGCGGAAAATAATAATTCATAGAAAAGTTACGTAGAGAATGAAATCTACGATTATCTATGAATTTAAAAGCCCATCATCAACATTTTATCCCTGTAATATCAATCAATAAATATCTTGAATCAAATAGTCATCTTTACACTACAGGCCAAAGATATTCATCAGTTGGTCATGTTCACCTCAACACCTGTTCATCTTTGCACTACGGGCCAAAGATATTCATCAAAAATCATTAATCTTTGCACTACAGGCCAAAGATATTCATTTATATCATCATTTAGGACTGAGGATGATGAAAAATATTTTTAAGGAAACGAATCCAGTTAAATAAAATAATAAATATTAAGGATTCGTATTTCAGCTATTTCATGTCCAAAAATACCTCATAAATAATCATAGTGGAGTAAAATTCAAGAATGATCAAAATATGGAAACAATCAAAGCTAGTATCCAGAATAGATATTTTGGACGAAAAGAAGAAAATTTCATTTTTTAGTGAATAGTAACTCGTGAATAGTAACTCATGAATAGTAACCCCGACATGAAAAGTTCCAAATTTGATAAAAAGTTCAGATCAATACTTCGGCATAATGATATTAAAGAAAATAATATCATTTAAGAAGAAATAACATCCCTTACCTCAGTAAAAATAGTACTTCTAGTTGAAACACCGGATATATGTTATGACTTGAACTTGCACCGTATAGCAATACTCAAAGTATTACAATACTCACAAGAATACGCTCACTAATATAGAGAGAGAGAAAGAGAGAGAAACTTGTGTTTCTGGTGTGATTTTCAATTCTAACCTAAGCACCCTAACTAAAACTCCCAAAAATTAATTATTTCGGAACTTCGAAACTTCAATAATTCATAATAAATAGCCCTTTTGTCAGAAAATTCAAATCTTGCAAGTTTTTATAGGAAATTCAATTCTCTACAACTTTGCAGAAGAAAATTTTTTCAAATTCTAAACAGAAATTGACCGAAATCCATAAACGGACGATTTTACAGTCAATAATAAATTTTCGGTCAAGAATTGTGTCCACCAACACACAAAACATGTGTTAATCATTTAATGCCACAAAAATACTCTTCCTCCTCATATACTCATATATCCCACATTCATTGTAAAAATATCACCATCAATATATTATTAAAATAATATATTTAAATGAATTATTTTATCAGAAAAAGATAAAATATTAATTTTCAACAATTGTCACATTAAAAATTTTCTCCATCTATATCCACATAAAATCTCTATTTTCCTCATCATATAAATCAATAATTAATTATACAGAAATAATATTACAGAACCACAGTATTGGCAACCAGGTCGTTCCCAGGAAAGAGGGGGCTTTCCAATAAGGATCTCTCCTTACTAGCGCGCAATTAGATGACCAAACCTCTCCTTAGACAGAACTTTCTAGACATTGCCAATAATGTTATCTAATAATATTATTCAAATAATATGAATTATTGTTCCGATAATAGAAAATATTGTGTAGTGACAATTATTAAAACAACATTAATATAAAATATCAATGCAGTAATTATTGAATTAATAAAATATAATATTGAACAATAATTACTGTAACAATTATTGAGTAGTGCCTTCTTACGTAAGAATCAATAATTGGTGCAATATCGTGTGCTACTGTGCAACAACGCGTATTACTGTGTTTTAACCACCGGGTATTCCAACAGCATTAACGGTAACAACTATGCCGTTATTTATAAACAACTTATTTTTGTCGTTTTCTTCATCCAATCGCTTTCCGTTATGGGGCCCACAAAAGACTGCGCCGTCGTACGAATATTCCCCGACAACAAGAATATTTTACGACCAAACAAATATTCCCCGACAACAATGAATATTTTAGGACCACTTGCTTATTTGAAATATTTGCGTATTTTTCCCATAACTAACCACATTAATCAAATAAACCCTTACTATTTCAAAATAATAAATAGAGGAATTTAAATTTCATTTATTAATAATTTGGGGTCTTACAACCTCCCCTCCTTATGAAATTTCGTCCTCGAAATTGACATACGTACCTGGTGTTTCGAAAAGATGAGGATACCTTGCTTTCATTTCCGTTTCCAACTCCCAGGTCATTTCCTCAATAGCATGGCTTCTCCACAAAACTTTAACTTGTGGTATGACCTTCGTGCGTAGGACATGCTCCTTCCTATCCAAGATCTTGACAGGTACTTCCTTGTACGTTAAATCTTCGGCTATTTCGTATGGTTCTAACTCAATAACGTGGTTCGGGTTGTCCACCTAATTTTGTAACTTCGATATGTAAAAAACGTTATGAACATAAGACATACTTGGAGGTAACGCGAGTCTATAGGCCACATTTCCTACTCGGTCAAGAATCTGAAATGGACCAATAAATCGTGGATTGAGCTTTCCTCTCTTCCCAAATCTTGTAACTCCTTTCCATGGAGCTACACGCAACAATACATGATCCCCAATATCAAATTCCACGTCCTTTCGATGAAGATCCGCATAACTCTTTTGTCGATCCTGTGCCGTTTGTATACGTTGTCGAATCGTTTGGATCTTCTCTGTAGTCATTCGTACCAACTCTGGTCCCAACAACGTTGCTTCTCCCACCTCATCCCAACATACTGGAGAGCGACACTTTCGTCCATACAATACTTCAAATGGAGCCACACCTATACTTGCCTGATAACTGTTATTGTAGGAGAATTCCACCAATGGTAGGTACTTATCCCAACTCCCTTTGAAATCTAGGACACAAAGTCTTAATAGATCTTCAAGAGTTTGAATAGTCCTCTCTGATTGTCTGTCCGTTTGAGGATGGTAAGCTGAACTAAATCGTAAATCCGTGCCTATAGCTTTTTGCAAGCTAACCCAAAATCTTGAAGTGAATCTTGGGTCACGATCCGAAACTATGGATACTGGCATGCCATGCAACCTTACAATCTCATTCACGTACATACTAGCAAGACGTTCAAGGGAATAAGTCTCCCGTATCGGAAACAAATGAGCAGACTTGCTTAATCTATCAACTATAACCCAAATAGCATTTATGCCTTGAGAAACCGTGGGAAGACCCGTAACGAAATCCATGGTAATGTGTTCCCACTTCTATTTCGGAATCTCAAGTGGTTGCAATGGACCATTTGGCACTTGATGCTCTGCCTTTACACGTTGACAAGTTAAACACCTCGAGATAAACTTTACAATCTCTCTCTTCATATTGTTCCACCAAAATATATGTCGAAGATCACGATACATTTTAGTACTTCCAGGATGGATTGCAAATGGTGTATTGTGTGCCTCCATCATGATCTTGTACTTCAAATCAGAATCGTTAGGAACACAAAGTCTGGAGTGGACTCGAAGTATTCCTTCTTCATCGATTCTTGCTTCTGGAATAGCACCTTCGTGCACTTTCTTCTTCATACACATCAGCTCCGGGTCTGTGGCTTGAGCAACTTTAACTTTATCGATTAAAGTTGATTCTACGCGTATACTTGACATCATCGCACTCGTTCTTGCATATGATCTTCTACTCAATGCGTCAGCTACCACGATTGCTTTTCTAGGATGGTATTGGATGGAATAATCGAAATCTTTCAATAGCTCGAGCCAACGTCGTTGCCGCATGTTGAATTCTTGGAAGCTCTTCTCGCATTCCTCGGTCCATTCGAAGTTTGTATCTTTTCAAGTCAGCTGAGTTAATGGAGTAGCGATTTGAGAAAATCCTTTTACAAATCTCCGATAATAACCAGCTAAGCCTAGAAAGCTATGTATTTCGATTACTGACTTAGGTTGCTCTCAACTGTGACTCATATCCCAATCTTGGATAGCACATCACAATGACACCTATCAGTTTACTACCGCACAAATATGGCGTCCCCTACAGAGAGTTTGGATTCAGTACATTCCACAAAGGAAGTCACCAGATAAAGGCTCGGTTATCAACTTCTATAGTTGGATTTTTAACTCCTTAAGTTCAATAGGAGCCATTCGATATGAGATTTTAGAAATGGGTTTTGTACCGGGTTCAAAGTCGATACAAAATTCAATATCACGCTCTGGGAGTAAGCCAAGAAATTCTTCAGGAAATACGTCAGGGATTTACTAATAATAGAAATATCATTCAAATCTGACGTATTTTTTTTTGTTCAAGTCCATAACATAGCTAAGAAAGCTTGACATCCGTTTTTCAATAAACGAATGACTTTACGGCTTGATATGAAAGAGTTTGACTTCAATGGTTTGGTTGCTTGAATTTGAATAACAGGTTGCTTAGGAATATGAAAACTAACAACCTTACGAAATCAATCAATTTTGGCATGATGCGTAATTAACCAATCAATTCCTAAAATCACATCAAAAGCAAGTATCTTTAAAGAGATAAGATCAACAGGTAATGTGATGGTGCCAACTTGGATCAAACAAGATTTATAAACAGTGGATGTAACGAAAGTTTCTCCTAACGGAGTTTCAACAGATAAGTCAAAGTCTAATTTTCTCAGGAGTCAAGTTTAAACGTTGAGCACAAGTAGGAGAGATAAAAGAATGGGTAGAACCAGTATCTAATAAGGTATAGACTTCGCAAAAATTTATAATTAGCTAACCCGTGCTAACTTCGTTCGGGTTCCTCGTATTCTGACCAGTCACGAAAAACGCTCTTCTAGGAACCGTTGACTTTGACTTTTCTGGGACAACTTTTTGAGTCATCACCCCCGTTGGACTTGGTTTCGCTACCGTACAATCTCGAGCGATATGTCCTTCCTTTCCATAATTACAGCATACCTTGAACTGTTGTGGACAGTTTGGGCTGATATGTCCCTCTTTTCTAGATTTATAGCATATGACCGGTGGTCGTTCTCCTCCCTTGGAACCAGTTGCTGCTGGTGCTGACGTCTTCGTATTGTCATTATTGAATCTCCTCTTTTTAAAATCTCCTCTCGACTCGCTTCTTCTATTTTCATGGTCACGATTACCACCAGAGTGGTTGCCGTTCTTGTCTGTATTTTTCTTTCTCCGCTGGTTATCATTGTTCTGATGACTGCTGTCACCGGTATGATCCTGGTTGTGGTCCCTCGGTTGACCGTACTCGTTATCTCGCTCTAATAATTGAGCCCTGGAATAGAGAGAAAATTTATGAGAAATGAGATATTAACGTATGCCGGGTTTCAAACCTCTCAGAAACATCCGCGTCATACGTTCCTCATTCTCCACCAAATGAGGTGCAAACCTGGACAACTCTGCAAACTTCGCCTCGTACTGGGACACCGTCATGTTGTTCTGCTCCAGTCTAATAAACTCCACCTCCTTCATATGACGAATACTTTCAGGAAAGTACTTGTCATTGAACAGTTTCTGAAATGTCTCCCAAGACATGTTGAGTGCGGCTGGATGGGTACGTTTCACAGACTCCCACCAGTAGTCTGCCTCGCCACGGAACATAAAGGTGGCGAATGGAACCTTCTGTTCCTCCGTGCATCCCAAGACATCGAATATCTTGGTAATTTGCTTGACCCATGTTTCCGCCATGATCGGATCCGGCTTTCCCTTAAATTCGGGTGGTCCCAACTCTTTGAACTGCTTGGCTGTGACAAGCCGCGCATTGCTATCATTTCCACCCGTATTCTGTACACGAGTTTCCCTCGTCTGATTTTGCATGAACTGCAAAAAGCTTCTAAACATCCCATCGTTCATCATCTGATCATTGGTGTTATTCACAGGAGGAACATTGCCAGCCTATTGCACGTTCTCCTCGTTGGTGAGCACAGGTGTCTCCACGGTCTCATTTACTCCACTGTTAACATTCTCAGTCGACATTCTCAAATACTGCCATAAAACAAGGATTAATTTAACAAATTAACAAATCACATAATATCCCTATATTATGACCGACCAACAAATAAGCTTAGGTAGGACACACTAGCGAAGGATTTACTCGTCTCTCCCCTCCTAGTTCTATTCCCCGATCTCCGCCAGAGATCATATCCCTAAGCTCTGATACCAACTGTGACGCCCCCAAAATAGGTCCAATCCATCCAACCCATTCTGAGTCGTCAAATACATGGTACAAAAAATAACTACAACTTTATTAATACAACATAAAAACTGTGAGTGTAAATACAAATATTGTCATCTAGACAAAATTCACACTCAAATAAGTCCTCAATACAATTATTGGTACAATATTTTACAAAAAAATGGTGAGGACTACTAAAACAACTTCCTAGAACTTTCATTCCATACCCCGACTAGTACCCGCTACATTCTCGCCTCCTGAGAAGAAAATTGAACAACAAGGAAAAGGGTGAGCTCAACTAGCCCAGTAAAGAATATTATGACTAAGATAATATATAACAAATTATCGTTAGTCTTCAACAGGGAAAAATTTAATAGAATACAATAGACAACAAGTTTTAAATCAATATTCGCAGTGAAAAATAATAATTCATAGAAAAGTTACGTAGAGAATGAAATCTACGATTATCTATGAATTTAAAAGCCCATCATCAACATTTTATCCCTGTAATATCAATCAATAAATATCTTGAATCAAATAGTCATCTTTGCACTACAGGCCAAAGATATTCATCAGTTGGTCATGTTCACCTCAACACCTGTTCATCTTTGCACTACGGGCCAAAGATATTCATCAAAAATCATTAATCTTTGCACTACAGGCCAAAGATATTCATTTATATCATCATTTAGGACTGAGGATGATGAAAAATATTTTTAAGAAAACGAATCCAGTTAAATAAAATAATAAATATTAAGAATTCGTATTTCAGCTATTCCATGTCCAAAAATACCTCATAAATAATTATAGTGGAGTAAAATTCAAAAATAATCAAAACATGGATACAATCAAAGCTAATATCCAGAATAGATATTTTGGACGAAAAGAAGAAAATTTCATTTTTCGGTGAATAGTAACTCGTGAATAGTAACTCGTGAATAGTAACTCATGAATAGTAACCCCGACATGAAAAGTTCCAAATTTGATAAAAAGTTCAGATCAATACTTCGGCATAATGATATTGAAGAAAATAATATTATTTAAGAAGAAATAACATCCCTTACCTCAGCAAAAACAGTACTTCTAGTTGAAACAACGGATATATGTTATGACTTGAACTTGCACCGTATAGCAATACTCAAAGTATTAGAATACTCACAAGAATACACTCACTAATATAGAGAGAGAAAGATAGAGAAACTTGTGTTTCTGGTGTGATTTTCAATTCTAACCTAAGCACCCTATTTATAGAAAAATGCTTAGAACACCAAAACAGAAAATTTAATATAATAATATATATATATATATATATATATATATAAATTTTCAAGCACACCTTAGAAAATCTGAAATCAGCCACCTTGCACATGTTTATGATGTCCAAAAAAATACAAAAAACGTTTTTCTCAAAATAATTAACTAAAACTCCCAAAAATCAATTATTTCGGAACTTCGAAACTTCAATAATTCATAATAAATAGTCCTTTTGTCAGAAAATTCGAATCTCGGGAGTTTTTATAGGAAATTCAATTCTCTACAACTTTGCAGAAGAAAGTTTTTTCAAATTCTAAACAGAAATTGACCGAAATCCACAAACAGACGATTTTACAGTCAATAATAAATTTTCGGTCAAGAATTGTGTCCACCAACACAAAAAACATGTGTTAATCATTTAATGCCACAAAAATACTCTTCCTCCTCATATACTCATATATCCCACATTCATTGTAAAAATATCACCATCAATATATTATTAAAATAATATATTTAAATAAATTATTTTATCAAAAAAAGATAAAATATTAATTTTCAACAATTGTCACATTAAAAATTTTCTTCATCTATATCCACATAAAATCTCTATTTTCCTCATCATATAAATCAATAATTAATTATACACAAATAATATTACAGAACCACAGTATTGGCAACCAGGCCGTTCCCAGGAAAGAGGGGGCTTTCCAATAAGGATCTCTCCTTACTAGCGCGCAATTAGATGACCAAACCTCTCCTTAGACAGAACTTTCTAGACATTGCCAATAATGTTATCTAATAATATTATTCAGATAATATAAATTATTGTTCCGATAATAGAAAATACTGTGTAGTGACAATTATTAAAATAACATTAATATAAAATATCAACGCAGTAATTATTGAATCAATAAAATACAATATTGAACAGTAATTACTATAACAATTATTGAGTAGTGCCTTCTTACGTAGGAATTAATAATTGGTGCAATACCGTGTGCTACTGTGCAACAACGCGTATTACTGTGTTTTAACCACCGGGTATTCCAACAGCATTAACGGTAACAACTATGCCGTTATTTATAAACAACTTATTTTTGTCGTTTTCTTCATCCAATCGCTTTCCGTTATGGGGCCCACAAAAGACTGCGCCGTCGTACGAATATTCCCCGACAACAAGAATATTCCACGACCAAACAAATATTCCCCGACAACAATGAATATTTTAGGACCACTTGCTTATTTGAAATATTTGCGCATTTTTCCCATAACTAACCACATTAATCAAATAAACCCTTACTATTTCAAAATAATAAATAGAAGAATTTAAATTTTATTTATTAATAATTTGGGGTCTTACAGTAGTCATGCCCCTCAAACCAGCTAGACGGAGATAATTCATGTCAGGGCATGAGTAATAAAACTATAGGGTGAACTAAGCCCTGTACATGGCAGAATGTCAAATGGATCTCCAATCCCTGCCAAGAATACCAACCAGGATACAGCATCTACACACTCCCCTGACTGAAAGGAGTAAGACATGGCTATCTCATGGGAAAAATAATAATCATGTCGTCGGAACGTGCCAATTGGTCTCAAGTATGACATGAACCACACGTACAACAAAATCGAGCTGCCTGTAAATACCCCTACAGGGTAGGTGTGGCAAAACATGGCTGATCTCAATGTCTCCGCCACAATCATCGAAATAATGGTATGACCATCCCTGAGAGCTCTCACTGCCATGATAACACCGATGTCCAGCTCATCCATATATCGTGGCATGTATACATACGCCACTACACACATCACAAGTACATCTACTCTGTCCACATGCCACTGATCCTCTGGCGTGGTGAAATCCCCAGAGTGTTGAGTATAGTTGTCCAATGAGCCAAATCTTTCTATCAAAAAACACTGGGACAATACATGGCCGGATGTAATCTCATCCTGCACTACTCTACGCCGCAATTCGGTGAGGGTCATGAACTATCGGCACATATCTCCGATAGCCATCCGAGTGCAAGGTCTGTCTAAGGGCAAAGCCATCAACCACTCATATTCCTCCAGCGTAAGAGTCAACTCCAAGGTCCCAAACCGAAAAACCTGCCTCTCTGGTACCCAGTGCTCTAGCATGCCATCTACGAAGCCCAATGGAACCTAGAACGTCAGGAGGGTCATGGAATGCTGCAATAGCTGATCTACAATCACCTTGTCTGAAAGGGATACATTGTCATACCAAGCTCTCAAGCGTGAGGTCACCAATACTGGTGGGGTGTGATTAATACGGCTGACTGTCGAAGAAGACATCTGTGTGGGCCGTAACATAAGACCATCCAGGGGTCAATGCCGAATATTTCTGGACATACATATGCATGACATAATACGTGCATAACAGATAATAGATGGCAATATGATGTAGGAAATGGAAAACAGTATATACATTCGTAAATACATCATCATCTAAATACATCATCTCTATACAAACTAAAACATACAGGGAAATGGGGCATATACGACCTACTACTAATAGAGGCCTATCAAAAGAGATAACGAGAATGGGGCACAGCCACCCAATATCTAACAGAGGCCTATCAAAAGATATAGCGAGAATACACATCAGAAGAAGACAATGGTGTCAATATCTATATCATCAATCATGTCCACCTGATGTAACTCCTCCTGAGTCACTGGATCTCCATTAACGGGGATGTCAGGCCTATACAAGGGAGGATCTACACCGACAAAACCATACAGGTCATCTGAGGGGCCAACACCTGAGCTTGAAGGATCAAAAGTATCCGCCTCTGAAGGATCTCGGCCCAAATGCCGGATGAAAAAATGTGCCCGGTCCAACTGCCGGGTCAAACTGTCAATCTGTGTCAAATGAAATTAGAATCTCATTCTTCTCCAATTTGATTACATCATTTTAGTAATTATAATTTTTGTTTTGTTAATTAATTTATAATTCAATTTAATTGTGAGTTGATCATTTAAGCACATAGAAATAGTGATTAAGTTGTTGCATCATAAATTAGAGTTAACACCTTTCTCCGTGGATCGATACTTTTCTTACTCTGTACTACTTGTTGACCCATGTATACTTGCATGAGTTAGAATCCTTTTTGTTAGACTAAAAAGGAGGCAACAGAAATCAAACCCATACTTTAAGGCATAGAGAGGGATGGCGACCCAATCGCCTTCGGGACGCCAGAACATCCTCTCGTTCGGTTCAGGTACCCGAAGCTTGTACTCTTTGGGGATATTGAACAAGGTTTGAATATCGGACAGTTGGGGAGAGGTGATGGTAGATTTGGTATTGACATGTGAGAACTCTGTTTCGGAGAAATAAACGTTTCGAATTTTAGCTTCGGTACTGATCGGAGTAGGAAGAATTGAAGGAGTGGCGGTATCGGACGGTGGTGCCAGCAAATCGACTGGTACCACGTCGGTGGCACCAATGGAAGGGGAAATAATGGTGTAATCGACGATAGAGGTTTGCTCAGGGGTAGGATCAACCATTGAAGCAAAAGAAGCTGGAAATGTGAAGCTTTGGGGGTGGTTTAGGAGCAGAAAGACCTGAATCGGAGGAGTTTCGAGTGATTAACTATTCGTCAGAAATTGCCTTCGCCGAAATAGTTGAAAGGAAGATTTGAAATGAAGAAGATTTGAAAAAAGTGACTTTAATGGCTGGGTTGGGAGCCTTATAGTGGGGCAGCACGAACCCCCAAGGCGGCTATTTATGGCAGATGGGGCCCAGACTTGGGAAGACGTGTAACGTTTCAAAGAACGAGAAAAAACCATTTAGGTTCCCCAGACAACTCCTCATTTCCTGTCGTGACTCTTCAAAGTCTCTAATTATAAGTATATTATAACAAGAGACTGGGGGCAATGTTCGGGAGCATTATACCGATCCTCATATGGGCTGAAGGCCTGGGCTAAGGTCGAGGAGATTAAGCCCATTGGGCCGAAGCCATGAAGGATATTGAAGATGTTCGGGTTCGGACATCCAAGTCCTTTGAGCCGGAGTCCTATTCTGATCGATGATGTTTGGGGTCGGGCATCCGAGTTCATTGGGCCGGAGCCCAGACCAGTTTACGTGGTTCGGTTGAATTGGGCCTATACAGTGGGTTGGCCCTTGTATGGAGTCCGGAGTGATAAAGACTCTAAATGGTTAAGGATCCTAATCCTAACCATATTTGAATAAGGTAACTCCAAAGGTAGTGATTGGATGACATTCAACTTGCACCTTTTAAGGAGATTGTGTTGGACCCAAATAATGGTAACTGCCATATTTAGGAGTCCTGATCCGACTCGAAAGTGGACTCTAAGATGACGAGAATGACTATAAATACAATGCTAGACTACAATTAACAAGTAATACTTTTTTGAGCACTAAACATTAAAACATCAATTGTTAAACCTTGTAACGGTTTGTACTCATTCTCATACCGGAGCTATCACCCGACGGCACAAGCCGTCAAGCTTTGTGTGTGATCTGTTACTGTGCAGGATTCAGCGCGTGGATTTGGTGATTAGACGCGCCGACAAAATTTGGCGTTAACAATGACTAGTAATAATAAAAAATAAACAAAAAAGGATAATTTATCATTTCCAATACAATGAACTTCATTTACCAAATTATTAAATAAGAAAAAGTTATATACATCAACACAAACCTGATTGAGATTTGTGTTGATAATATAGCAACGGATGTCTTATTCGACATGAATAATTTAGCCTCTACCCAATGTATAATAGCTTAATTATAGCTAGACAAACTTTTAAAAGTTACCAAAAATTAAAAAATAACCGAGTTGTTTGGATATAGGAACAACAGACAACAGCTAGGCTCCCATAAAAAAAACAAACCACCCTAATCCAAATCTACAAAAATAAAATAAAAATGCATTATTATGACTCACGCCATTGCCCTAGAAACAGTAAGATTAGTCCGGTCAACCTTTAACCATTTACCTCCATAGGGCAATAATCTAACCAACAATTGACTCGGTGCCGCAACTCGTTTTGCCAACCGAGTTGACTCATTGAGTGCCATAACACTTTCCCTCTCTTTCTTCACATCCTCGATCTTCATCCGTGTTTGACTAATCAACTCCCAAAACGCATCGTTTCGTTTCCTGGTCACAAACAAAACAACCAAATTTTCCTTGCACTCTTCTAACCTTTTCAAACACGATAACAACCCGTCCAACTCGCCTGAGCTCAACCCACCGACTCTATCACCGAACTCACTGAGTCGAGTCGTGATCTTATGCTGAGTTGACCGGTAATCCTCACCGACTAATCTCATAACCTCGTAAATCAAATTGTTTTGTTGATCAATCAAATTTTCCGGTGCTCTACATATCTCTTCAGCAATATTGATCAACGCTTCAGTCTCCTTTAACAAATCCGAATTCAACAAAGCCGTTAAATTTTCCGAATTTTTATCTATATTAGAACCCAAAACCCTAAAAGTGATTAGGTTAAGTTCCAAAAAGCTTGAGTACCAACGTACCCAAGAAGAAAACTCCCTCCTTTGGACATCCGTTTTATCGGAAAACCTCGATAGGTTAAGGAAATTTCGTCCACCGGTCGACGGATAAAAAGAGAGCTGATCCTTGAGGATGAAGGAACCTTTTGCAATTATGTTGTGGAGGAGGATAAGGCACTTGAAAACCAGGTAAACGTTCCGGCTGCGGTGGGCCCGGTCCATGATGGCGTCGATGCATGCAGATGCGGTGGGGCGCGTGCCGTGGCCGTGTGAGAGGATGGCGGCGATGAGGTGTTCCGGTGGCGGTTGGGAGGAGTTTCTAGTGGTGGCACGGATGACGGAGAGACGGATTGAGGCCGTCTTGCGTTTGGAGGATAAGGTGGCTTTGATTAATGAAGCTTTGTCTTTGAGGATCCCTAAAAAGAGTTTGAGTTTTAATTTCTTACCCATTTGATGAAATTTATGTAGGGATTATGGGATATGAGAAGGGAGGGAATGTTATATATATATGAGATTGTGAAATTATAAAATGATGGTGTATTTATTGATTGTTGGTGTATGATATGTGTTTGCTTATATAGTTTGGGTATAAAATGTGTGTACGCGGATTTGAGAAAATATGTAATGAGCAACCCTAATTTTATTATTTAAGTTTTTGGTTTTTTATATTTGTAAGGAATTCGTCAAATGAATATTGTCAACTCAATATCGTGTTCCCAAAAAAAATGCCAAATAAAAAAAAGAAAAAGAAATCGTGACTTTATGTTTTTTACCCGTGAATAACTATTAAATGATAATTTTTTTAAAATAGATGTATTATATAATATGGTCAACTATATCTTTAATATTTTACAATTATAATTCGATGAAAAAAAAATTCAATACATACAACGATAAAATAATTTAAAAGAAACTACAATATAAAAAAACGAAATATGGTGCTTTTGGAGGAATCCACTAGTACCCCTCTCCCCACAAAAAATACTCACCTTTGGATATTTCTTTTTCTTTTGTGGGTAAACGTTAGTTTTTAAACAGTTTCCCCCTATGTTTTTTCTTTCTTTTTTGGGCTCTAATTAAGAATTATCAATCATTTTTTACCCTTTCTAGGGAAAGGGTTAGGTCTGCTACGTTTTTTTGTTTCTTTTGAGGCTCAAAGCAAGGTCAGGGGTTCATTATTTAGCAGGTTTTGAGGTTAATTTTTCTTTTCCCTTTCTTAATCTCTCTTGGTCTCAATCTTTCTTTATTTTGAATTTCACTACATAACTACTTTATGAATTATAAATTATATATTTATATATCATTATAGAACTCTTGAAAAGGGATTTTAAAAATAAGGGATGTTGATATATTTTCTAGTCTTAAAACAATAAGAGCGTGATATATCAGAAAGACTTGAGATAGAAAGGGTAGTAGAAGTCCCCAAGTCCTATTAGTTGCATATTTCTTTTTGTTAAGAATCTCGAAATCTATGACTATAAATTTATGTTAATAATAAATATCCACGTTTGTAGATATATAAGATAGAAATAAAAAAAAATTTATAAAACAGTCCAAAAGAATAAAATATATTAAAATTGTAATATGTTAAAAAAAATATGGTAGGATTACAAAAAACAAACTCAAATAATAATTCTTTCAAATAAATAAATAGATAGTCAAGAGCAATGGTCAATCATAGCAACAATGCTTGGACACTAAATAAATCTCTAAAATAACAATAGAATACGTAGATTCGGACCGTTCTTCAGCACGGGCAATTAATGAAAGAACAAGTCACAATGAAAGCGTCATATTCAAATCTGAATAATCCATCTTTCAACAATTCATGCACTGAAAAAAGTCTCAAGAACATAAAAAAAATCTCCCAAACGGAGAAAACAAAATCTCCCTAACAGTGAAATTAGTAAAATCTCCTGAGATGATAATGAAACTCCTCACAAAAGAGAAAGATATTAGTTATCTCGTAGAGAAAACAAGCCTCATAAATAGAGGCGGAACCAGGGGCAGGGGGTCATATGACCCTGGAAGGCTGGAATCTCCAGCGGCGTTTCAGGCGACTCCCCCAGGCTACAATTCATGACCCTGCAGATTCAAGTGGCGCTGCGAATGAAGCATGTTGATGCCGCCTCACGCATGCGATTGTTGATGGCCATCATCTGCAATCCTTCTTCTTAGCAACAGTTGAGTTTTTTTAAACTTACTAAATGAAACGACGTTGTTTCATTTAGTAAGTTTAAAAAAATAAAAACACCACTTTCTTTTCTTTTTTAAAATCACAATTCGCAAAGTAGAGCCCCTTTTTTGTTCCCCTTCCGCCTCTGTCGACAGCTGCACCGCAGCTCGCCGTCTATGATCGATCTCCCCTCCCCCACTGCAAGTCGCCGCTCCGATAATGGTAAGTAGTTAGTTATTAGTTCAAAGTTTCAATAGTTGTCAATTTAATTGATATTTGATTTAGGGTTTTAAAAAATTAGGGATTTGTGGTTATTGTTGCCATTAGTTAAAATTAATACAAATAAAGAATTTTGTGCTTAATGTTGCCATTAAATTAGAGATTTAGAGTTTGTTATGCCATGAATTAGAGATTATGTGTTATTATCATTGAATATTTGAATTGATATTGTATATTTATGGTATATTGTTTGACGTTTGTGAACTAATTAAAATTATTGAATTAGTTTAGTTGATGAAATTATGATGAAATGTTTGAATTGATGAAATTATTATGAAAATTTTAAATTGATGAAATTATTGTGAAATACTATAATTGAAATTATTATTTTTAACTGATTTATTTTGATCCCCCTCTAAAAACGTTATGGTTTAGCCACTGCTCATAAAGGAGAAAATAAACTCCACAAAAAGGGAGAATAATTTATTATATCAAAATAAGAGAAATCTAGGGGAGGGTATCTGTAAGACCCCAACTTTTATGAATAAAGATTTAATTTTCTCAAAATATTTTTTTGAATATTATAGTATGGATTTGATATAATGTTATAGTTGTGGGTAATATTTATAAATTTTGCAAAGTAAGCAAGTTGTCATAAAATATTCGATTTGTAAGACCCCGAATTTAATGAAATAAAAGTATTCAATTTTTCTATTCAGTAAATGGTTAAATTGATAAAAAAAAAGTTAAAGTTAAGGGTGATATATGAATTTTTTTTCAAAATGAGCAAGTGGTTATAAAATACTCATTGTTGTCGGAGAATATTCGTTTGATCGTGGAATATTCTTATTGTCGGAGAATATTCGTACGACGGCGCAACCATTTGTGGGCCCCATAACAGAATAACTATAGGATGAAGAAAATGACAAATTTGAGTTTTTATAAATAACGGCGTAATCGTTACCATTAACACTGTTGGAATACCCGGTGGTTAAAGTATAGTAATACACGTGGTTGTACAGTAGCACACGATATTGCACAGTATTTTAAGTAAGAAGGCACTACTCAATAATTGTTACAGTAATTACTGTTCAGTATTTTATTTTATTGATTCAATAATTGCTGCATTGATATTTTATAATATTGTTATTTCAATAATTGGCACTGCACAGTATTTCTCATTATCAGATTAATAGTTCATATTATTTTAATAATATTATTAGATAACATTATTGGCAATGTCTAAGGAATGTTCTGTCTAAGGAGAGGTTTGGTCACCTAATTGCGCACCAGTAAGGAGAAATTCTTATTGAAAAGTTCCCTCTTTCCTGGGAACAACCTGGTTGCCATAATTGTGATTTTGTAATATTATTTGTGAATAATTAATTATTAATTTATATGATAAAGAAATATTTATTTTTATGTGGATATAATTGAAGAAATTAATGTTGAGGTATTTTATTAGTATTTTGTCGAAATGAAGAACGAAATATGGGATTTTTAGAAAAATTAGTTTATTACTTGATTTTGTAAAATCCATAACTCTTTGTATATAATGATTTAGGAGATGAGCCATATATCAAAAGAAAGCCCTGAAAGTAAGCTAAACGCAGAAATTTGAATCACCCAAATATTCTTTGTGGATTTTTCGTGGTGACTGTTTGAGTGAAACTGGTACGAGGGATTTATAGTCCGAAAATCAAATCAGTGTTCTTAAGTTCTATTGCGTGAGGTATAATTTTAATTCGACCGTTAGATCGTTGTGATTTTTGGATATGTTATACATATATAAGTTGAGTATATGTCCACAAATTTTGAATCGTTAAAAATTAAAGTATGATTTGTTATGAATTTTAAGAGGTGTTGAAAATCGTCCGTATGTGGATTTCGGACATTTTCTGTTTAAAATTTTGAAAAACTTTCTTCTGCATAGTTGTAGAGAATTCGATTTCCTATGAAATGGATATAAAATTCATATTTTTCTGATAAAAGGGTTATTTATTATGAATTACTGAAGTTTTGGAAAATAAAATGTTTTTATTAAATTATGGGTGGGACCCACTTTTATCCTTTGTTAACAAAATGTGCTTAATTGAGTTTCAATTATGGTGGACTGCTGATTTTTCCAAGGTAGCATGAGTAGAATAATTATAATATTAATTTATTAATTTAGTCTCCTTTGGCGTTCTAATATTTTTCTATAAATAGGTGCTTAGGTTATAATTAAAAATCACACTAGAATTCATAAGTTTTCTCTCTATATTATCGAGCGAATTTTTGTGAGTATTTAGATATTTTGAGTGTTGTTATTCAGTGCAAATTTCCTTTGGCATTACGTAAGACCCCGAATTTTATGAAATAAAAGTATTCAATTTTTCTTATAATTACTATTCAGTAGATGGTTAAATTGATAAAAGTTTAAAGTTATGGGTGAAATATGCAAATTTTACAAAATACGCAAGTGGCTATAAAATATTCATTGTTGTCGGGGAATATTCGTTTGGTCGTGAAATATTCTTTTTGTCGGGAATATCCGTACGACGACGCAGCCATTTGTGGGCCCCATAACAGAATAACTGTCGGATGAAGAAAATGACAAATTTGAGTTTTTACAAATAACGGCGTAGTTGTTACCGTTAAGACTGTTGGAATACCCGGTGGTTAAAATACAGTAATACGCGTTATTACACAGTAGCATACGGTATTGCACAATTTTTTTTAAAATTATTGATTCTTACGTGAGAAGGCACTACTCAATAATTGTTACAGTAATTACTGTTCAATATTTTATTTTATTGATTCAATAATTGTTGCGTTGATATTTTATATTATTGTTGTTTCATTATCAGATCAATAATTCATATTATTTAAATAATATTATTAGATAACATTATTGGTAATGTCTAGAAAATTCTATCTAAGGAGAGGTTTGGTCATCTAATTGCGCGCCAGTAAGGAAAAATTTTTATTGGAAAGCCCCCTCTTTCCTGGGAACAATCTGGTTGTCATTATTGTGATTCTGTAATATTATTAATGAATAATTAATTATTGATTTATATGATAAGAAAATATTTATTTGATGTAGATATAAATGAGGGATATATTTTTGTGGTTAAAAATGAAGGAGTTAATGTTGAGGTGTTTTATCTGTATTTTTGTCGGAACGGAGGTATTGAAAATTAAATTAGGGTTTTTGAGATATTTTGCGATGGTTATAATTTTTAATCCGACCGTTGGATCGTGGTAATATTTGGATATGTTATACATATATAAGTTGAGTATATGTCCACAAATTTTGAACCGTTAAAAATGAACGTATGATTTGTTATGAATTTTACGTGATGACTGGTTCAGAAATTGTTGAATTTTCGGAGTTAATCATTTTGGTAGAAAATTCTAGAATTGGTGGGCCCCACTCTTGGTTGGTGAAGAAATGTGCAAAGATTTTTATTCAAATGTAGTGGGTGGGAATAGTAGCAGGTAAAGCCATCAGGTTACAGGTTAAGTCTACTTCGGCGTGCTAACATTTTCCTATAAATAGAGGGCTAAGTTAGAATTGAAAATCATACCAGAATTCATAAGTTTTCTCTCTTTTTCTCTCTAGATTATCAAGTATATTTTGTGAGTATTTAGATACTTGATGAGTTGCTATTCATCAGTGCTAGTTTCCTTCAGCGTCATATCCGATATCTAGTCAGAAGTGCTGCTCTTTTGAGGTAAGGGATTGTAAGGGATTGTAAGGGATAGTAAGGGATATTAAGGAATGTTATATTCTTCATAATGATATTATTCTTTCAATATCATTATACCGAAATATTGGTATGGATTTTATTGTGGAATTTTTACCTTTTTCATGTCGAGTTTCTATTCACGAGTTACTATTCACGAGTTACTATTCATGAGTTACTATTCACGAGTTACTATTCACGACAAAGTTTTTTTTTCTGACCAAATTATAGTTGATTTATGAATATTACTCTTAAGATTAAATCTATATGTTGATCATATTATTTTTATTATCATATATAACATTTTTATAACCCTGGTATTGAATTTCTCTTTCACTTGAGTGTAAAGATGGGTAAATTATTGGTATGATCGTGACTGAGGAATATCTTTGGCCTATAGTGCAAAGATGAATTGTTAACTAGTATGATCATGACCATTGAATTTATAATTGAATATCTTTAGCTTAAGTGTAAAGATGAATTGATTAACATGTTTATAATTATTGTTTATATAAATTCTGAAATGGTTATATATTTCTTTGAGATATTAATATATTTGGCCTGTAGTGCAAATATAAACTGTTGATGAATATATTTGGCCTGTAGTGCAAATATGAACTGTTGATGAATATATTTGGCCTGTAATGCAAAGATGACCTGTTGTTGAATATCTTTGGCCAGTAGTGCAAAGATGAACTGTTGACGAATATCGTTGGCCCGTAATGCAAAGATGAATTTATTAGTATGATTATAAACAGGAACTGTGATTTGGTATAATCGGGATCTTTGATGTTTCAGGTAAAGACATGTGATGAAAATTATCTTCGTCCTGGGTGCGAAGAAAAATTTAGAATCGCAATTATGATTATGAGTTATTCATATGATTGTAGAAAGGAACTGTTGAGTGATGTTACAGGGATAAAACATTGTTGGTGGATTTTTAACATGGAGAAGATAATAGACTTTATGGTCTATTTGACTCTTCTAATGGATTGCTCATTCCGCTGCAACTATGGTTGAAATTTTTATCATCTACCATATATTCTAAATCTCTGATTTATTATTGATGAAGGCTATTGGTAATTTAATTATCTTTAGTCATGATATTCTTTACTGAGCTAGTTGTGCTCACCCTTTTGCTTCACAATTCCTTTCAGGTAATAAAAGTGTAGCTAGGTCGAGTGGGGGATAACAGGGGAATAGAACGGTAGTCTATAGCTGTTGAGGGTGAGGCGAACCCAACGTTGGAAGGGTGTTTTGTCACTATCATGCAAGATGTCTAATGACATACAATCTCATATCATCATAAGACAAGGATGTGCTCATCCACTTGCTAAGTATATTTACGAGCACTACCTATATAATCTTGGTATTTGTTTGAAGTATAATTCTCAATTAGAGACAGTGGAGATAATGATAAGTCAAGAGAAGACTCACCATTGGGAAGAATATGATAGTAATCTTCTTATTTTTCTTTGGGTCTATTGGATCAACCAAGGATAATTCTGTGGCCATATGATATCTATCATAACCTAGAAGCATGGCCTCCCATGTACGAAGGTTTCCTTGAGCACTTCCTAAAGATGCTAATTTCTAAAACAGTTTTTGACTATACCTTTATGTAAGGTGCCACTGTGAGGTGCTGTCCACGGTTGGGACATGTGTCACATTTGGTATATATTTGTATCCAAACTCACAGCATATGTGTTGTTGTATTTAATATGACAATTATTGTAATAAAATTGTAGTTATTTTCTGTACCATGTATTTGGCGACTCAGAATAGGTTGGATGGAATGGACCTATTTTGGGGTCGTTACACATTACATCCGATATTTCAGTCAGAAATACTGCTCTTTTGAGGTAAGGGATTGTAAGGGTTATTATGTTTTTCAGTTTTGTAATTTTTTCGACCTTCAAAAATTCTGGAAAAATTTAAAATGATAATTTGATGAGTTTTCTAGATTGTGTCCAAAAATGGTAATTTTTGCATTTATAGATTAGGAGTTATGAATTTTATGGGAAAAGACTATTTTAAAAGTAAACACTTATAACTCCTTGTGGTTAACTCCAAAATTGGTGAAATTTTTATTGGGAGTATATGTATATAACAGCTATATACTCTGTAAATTTCGAAATTTTTGGACAAAAGTACAGTTTATGATAAATGTCTAAATATTGGGCTGTTTTGGCCATATGAAAAATAGTAAATAAATTTTAAAAATTTCGAGAAAAATATATATTCAATATAGGACTATATTCTTCTAAATCCCAGAAAAAAAAAATTCTGGTACTGATTTGGTATTTTTAATGAAAATGGACTAGTTATGAGTAAATGAATTAAATATGTTATGTGAAGTAAGAAAATTAGAAAATAGGACTTTATGTCTTGAGAATCCTATATAAGGTATATGCAGACTTTTTATGAGGGTTTTGGTTATTGATGATGAAATCTTATGAGTTTGACATTTTAGGATGATTAAATGTATTAATTAGTAAAGTGTAAATAATTAAAATAAATTATTTATAAGTTTAAGAAATGATTAAAATATTGTTGTAATATTGATAATATTAGATTATGAGATTATTAAGTAACATTTGGATTAAGGTGTTATGAAATCATTGATTTAAAATATTATTTAAAGATTAATGATATTAGTAAATGAATTTAATGTTATTATATAATGAATAATATTAAATGGAGTTTATAATATAATGAATAATGCTATTATCTTCGTTGAAATATTATTTTCTGTTCAAATCATTTTTGATATAATATTATTCTTGAATTTTACTCCACAAAGCAGTATCATGTTGACAATTTGGATATTATTGAATTCTAGATAAATTAAATTGTTAAAGTGTTTAAAATTTATCTTTTATCTCATGTGATTGATTCTTTATATCCTTGTCATGATCCTCATGCTTATATTATGATGAAAGTCATCTTTGACCCGTAGTGTATAAATGGACTGTTGTTTATTAGTTTTACAGTTGTATGCCTTTGGCCTGTAGTGCAAAGAAGAAATGTTGATTGATATCTTTGGCCTGTAGTGCAAAGATGACATGTTGTTGAATATCTCAAAGATGACCTGTTGTTGAATATCTTTTGCCTGTAGTGCAAAGATGACCTGTTGTTGAATATCTTTGGCCTGTAGTGCAAAGATGAACTGTTAATAAATATCTTTGGCCGTAGTGCAAAGATGAACTTATTAGTATAATTATGAATAGGAACTTTGATTTGGTATAACCATGATCTTTGATGTTTCAGGTAAAGACAGGTGATGAAAATTATCTTCGTCCTAGATGAGAAGAGGAATTTAGAACTACAATTATGATTATGAGTTATTCACATGATTGTGGACCGAAACTGTTGATTGATGTTACAATGATAAAATATTGTTGGTGGACTTTTAACATGGAGAAGATAATAGACTTTATGGTCTATTTGACTCTTCTAATGGATTGATTGTTCCGCTGCAGCTATGGTTGAAAAGTTTTATCATCTATCATATGTTCTAAATCTCTAATTTATTACTAATGAAGGCTATTGATAATTTAATTATCTTTAGTCATGATATTCTTTACTGGGCTAGGTGTGCTCACTCTGTTGCTTCACAATTCCTTTTAGGTATTAAGAGTGTAGCTGGGTTGAGCGGGGGTAACAGGGAAATAGAACGGTGGTCTCTAGCTGTGGAGGTTCTCTCTAAACAGTATGGAACTAATTTTATTGAGAACTTTAGAATAGTGGGTTGTATTTTATACATCATTTAGTAGTTATATTTGGTGAATCCAATATGGTGAGGCGAACCCAACGTTAAAAGGGTGTTTTGCCACTATCATGCAAGATGTCTAATGACATTCGACTTCATGTTATCATAAGGCATGGTTGTGCACGTCCACTTGCTGAGTATATCTATGAGCACTACCTATATAATCTTGGAGTTTGGTTGAAATATAATCCTCAATTAGAGACAATGGAGATAATTATATGTCAAGAGAAGACTCACCATTGGAAAGAACATGATAACAATCTTCTCATTTTTCTTTGGGGTCTATTGGGTCAACCAAGCATAATTCTACGGGCATATGATATCTATCATAACCTAGACGCATGGCCTCCCATGTACGAAGGTTTCCTTGAGTATTTTTCAAAGATTTTAATTTCTAAAACATTTATTGACTGTACCTTTATGTAAGGTACCACTCTAAGGTATCAATGTGAGGTGATATCTAGGTAACGGGATGAGAGTCACAGTTGGTATCTATTTGTAGTAAAACTCACAACATATGTATTGTCGTATTTTGCACGACAATTGTAATAATGAAGTTTGTATTTGGAAATTGCATTGAGTGTATTTCATGGCGACTCAGAATGGGTTGTGTGGATTGTATACCTATTTTGGGGGCGTTACACGATTGGTCGGGAAATATTCGTTTTATCAGGGAATATTCGTACGACGGCAATCATTGGTGGACCTCCACAATGGAATTACTGTCAGAGTGAGAAAATGACGGAAATAACTTTTATAAAAATAACGGCGAAAGTTTTATCGTTAATTGTTGAAATACCTGGTGATAAAAGTACAGTAATACGTGTGGTTACATAGTAGCACAAGGTATTAATTATTGATGCTTACGTGAGAAGTCACTCAGTTATACTCGATTATTGTTACAGTAATTGTCGCATAGTATCTCACGTTATTGATTCAATTATTGTCACATTATTTTATATTATTAAATCAATAATTGAGATGACATGTTATTTATATTATTATTTACATTATTAACAATGTCTAAAAAGTTCTGTCGAGGAAAGGGGTTTGGTCACCTAATTGTGTGCCAATAGGGAGAAATCCTTATCGGAAAGCCCCCTCTTTCCTAAGAATGATTTGGTTGTTAATATTGCAAGTTATATTATTGATAAATAAATGTTATTAAAAATATTGAGGAGATTTTTATGAAGTATTTGTTGTAAATTTTACTTATTACATGGACCCCCACTTACTCATTTTTCAAAATAACCGGTAGAAAGTTGTTCAGTATATATATATATATATATATATATATATATATATATATATATTATAATAAGTTTTTTTTTAATTTATGAAAAATAGAATATATTATATTTTATTATGCATAGTATTTACATAGTGTCTGCATAGTATTTATCATTCTCCTATAAATAGGATGCTCAATTTAAAAAAGAAAATCATACCAGAATTAATCAGAGAATTCTTCTTCTATAATATTGAGCGTATTTCTTTAGAGTTTAAGGAAGCTTTGAGTGTAGAAAATAGTGCAAGTTTTCTTCAAGAATATCTTCGCTATACCAGTCGGAATTGCTCTCTTTTTAATGTAAGGGGTATTATTTATTTCATATTCTCTTACGATATTATTTTTCGTATTCGTAAGAAATTTTATTTCGTTCAATATTCGCAAGAAATATTATATTCGTTTAATATTCGTAAGGAATATTATCTTCGTTCAATATTTGTAAGGAATATTATTTTCGTTCAACAGTTGTAAGGGATATTATTTTTGTTCAATATTCGTAAGAAATAATATTTTCTTTCATACTCTGTAGTATGTAAGTAATATTATTTCATTTTAGATTACGAATTCTATACTTATTTTGTTAAGTATTGCTTCTACACTATTTGAAATTAGTAGAATATCCTTGAAATTTGCACTTCATCTAGTATCGTTTCACAATGATATTTTTCTGAACATTCTTATTCATTTTTAAGCTTTTCATGTCGGAGCACTATTCATGGATACTATTCATTTATACGGCACTATTCATACGTACGGGTACTATTCACGAGGTACTATTTATGGAGTACTATTCACTCAAGTACTATTCATCTAGGGTACTATTCATGATAAATATTGATTTCTTTTCTGTCCAAATTATTTTTGATACGTGAATATTATTCTTGAATTTTACTCCACAAAACAGTATCATGTTGACAATTTGGACATTTTTTAAACTCTGGATAAATTGAATTATAAATCTTTAATATTTATCCTTGATCTTGTTTAATTGAATTCTTATATCATTGTCATCATCCTCATGCTTATATTGTGATGAAAGACATCATTGGCCCGTAGTGCATAGATGGACTGTTGATTGGTATGATTATGACCGGGGATTATTCGGTATAATCATGACCTGTAATGTTACAAACATTACAAGAAAAAGGCCTATCTGCGATCACCTATCAACGACCGAATGTGGTCGCATATCCTTATCAGCGACCGCACTCAGCTTAGCGACGAATTCGGTCGCTACTATCGGTTGCAAATAAGTCGGTCGCTAAAAGTGGTCGCTGATGTGCATTCCAACGACCAGATTTTATGCGACGCCTATCAGCGACCGAACGCGGTCGTTGATACCCTCAAATGTTTAGCAGTCGCTAATAATTATCAGCGACCGCATGCGGTCGCTGATTTAAAAAACAGAAAACCAGATTTTTGCTGTTTTACAGAATTCCCAAAAAACTGTACCTGTTTTGTACCTGCTTTATCCCAACACACATACACAACAATATAAACAATGTGCACAACAATACAAACATCCATTGTCCACCGACACATACACCAAACTAGTATATAAACTATATAAACCTTTAAAAACCAATATGAATTGAATAAATATAAACAAATGTAATGTTTAAGTAACATACAAACATCCAAAGAGTGAATATAAAAGTACAAGATTCTCAAAGAACTACAAAACAACACTAAATCGGTCGTCAAGCGTCATTGTCTTGATCCGCTTCTCCTTGATCACCCTGTAATTAACAAAATAATAAAACAAGTTACAAATATAGTAACTATGTTGATACTGGTATTACGACAATATACAAAAAATTAATTATCTTGTTGCCATCCCCATGTTGTGCTGCTACTGCTGCCTCCACTGCATCAGCTAACTCATCAGGACTCAGAGCCGCCAGATGCCCGCCTAGTATCTTTAGAAGATCGCGATCTCGACATATAGCTCTCACACAATCAGCAGGAGTATGAACTGCTGGATGGTACATGCATCGATCTTTTGGTATCCAAGACCCAACTTCTTCACCATTTTCTTACAAAAGTAATAGTTACCAGGTAATTTTTCACCGTCAGGCAACATACTCTTAATGGCCTTCAAGAGCGACTCAAAACACTCATGACTCATGTTGTGATCAGCCTTGATGTTAAGTAATGTCGCCACTGCAGACAATGTAGTGTGTTTGGTGCAACCATTCCACAATGGTTCGCTACCCTCGTCTAACAACTTAAAGAAGTCTTTGGCATCAGAATTCATAGGTTGCTCTCTACCTTGTTCCCAATCAAAATTTGGCCCTGAAATATCATGAACCATTTCATTCATACGATGAGTACTACTGCCCGAATTGTGTACTTCTGTGATGCCACCATCTCTTCTCTGCCCATGTGCCTACCAGTATTCTTCGTAATTTTTCATGAACCCAGAAATAAGTAAATGATAGTTTACCACGTCTCTGTCCATATAATTTACATTCTTACACTTCAAACATGGATATCGTATCTGCGACTGACCATTCATATATTCCGGGTGACTATATATATACTCCAAAAACACTTAGCAACCAGCTCGAAATTCAGCTGTAGCACCTATCTGGGCACTTGACTTTCGTCGTGCCATCCAACTACGGTCTGAATAGAGGTCTATGATACCACGGTACCTACTACAGACAACATTATAAATGTTAACATATGACTTGAGCATACTTGTAACCATATGACTTGAGGATACTTGTAAGCATATGATTAACATGTAAGCATATGACTTGAGCATACTTGTAACCATATGACTTGAGCATATTAGCTAGTAAGCATATAACTTGAGCATACTTGTAAGCATATGATTAACATTTAAGCATACTTGTAAGCATATGAATTGAGCATACTTGTAACCATATGACTTAAGCATACTTGTAAGCATATGATTAACATTTAAGCACACTACAAGAAAAATCTCTAACAGCGACCGACAGTATCTGCGACCGCACATTTCAGTCGCTAATAACATTAACATCGATCGACTTTAACGACAACAATGTAATTTAGTCGCTATTAGTATTCGCGACCGCATGCGGTCTCTAATAGGCATACACTTGGTCACTGAACATTTTTCCCTCCTAAAAATTGGCGCAAAATTAGCCCGGCAAGCCGAATATCGACTAGTTCGTAACAGCGACCGCTTGCAGTCGCTAATAAGGCCACGTGTTTAAAATTCAGCGACTGCATGCGGTCGCAGAAAGCCATCGCTGATTCTATTTAATCTCAGCCGAACCAGGCAGTAAGACAGAACATAAACGGAAGAGAACGAAGGAGGGGAACGAAGGAGAAGAGGGAGAAGAAGGCTGGGGGAATAATCTCTCTCTACTGTGCTCGCATCGATTCAGGTACGTTAATATATCACTCTATTGTGCATTTTTTGCTAAAAGGGCTTCAATTTTCATCTCAATCTGGAAAGGGTAAATACTAAATTATTTGGTTAATTTTCAAATTTTCATCTCTACTGTGCGTGGGTATTGTTGAACTGGTTGTAGCATATATATTTGGTTGATTTTCAAATTGTAATGTACTTTTGTGATGCCCTTTTGTTTATCTAGTTTTTTTTACTGTATTTGGGACTAGAATAGTGATAATTAAACATAGTTGGAGAATCTTTTAAATGACTGCAGCTATAGTTCTTAAGATTTTTTCTGTGAGGCCACTGCCTTATTTAGGTGCATAGAATTTATGTGATTCAAAGCCAGGATTTCATAATTGACTTTGAAGCAACCAGATACTGATAAAGGCTAACTAAATTTTCCACCAAATTTTAATTATTATGAACATCTTATCTTCATCAATACTATTTTATTTTTTAGAAAGCACCCACTTTAATTTTGAGATACAATAATTTCATTTACTATTACAATATCAAATATCAATCAATTTTTATTACTCCAAACAAACATCACATAAAATCAAACCTCACTAGAAGAGTAAGAAATAAATTGCCAAAAACGCTTCAAATAAAATCAAACAAATCTCAAGCCTCACATAAACAAGAGGAAACAAAGTTTCAAATAAAAAATAAATTTATCCAAAATAAGAATCAAACTGAGATCTAAATGTCACAATAACTAAAACTTAAATGACAAAAAAAAATAATTTCATCTACTACTAGTATTATATAGTAACTTAAAGTTAGTTAGGTATATTATTACCAATCTTTTTTTTCTTTTTTCTTTTTTCTTTTTTTGATAACAGAAGTTTCTCGATCGCAGTAGGATTTTGACAAAATATTATTGATAAGAGTTAAATTAAAGATATCCAAATTTAGAACTCATTTTAAAACGATCTTAAACCAATGCACCAACTGTTGGAATTTATTATTACCCATCTTCTTTAATCGAGTACTCATTTAAAATCGTGTCACATTTATATAGGTGTGCGGTGTGCCAGTTGGAGTTTTATTGGGTTTGAATGAAGAGGAAAGAAATTCGTGGGATTTTCACATGCCACAAACTACTTTCTCACTTCCTTTGAATCTTCTCTATTAAAACTCTCTCTCTCATTGTTACACGTACAATAATAATATAAATTATAGAATATTTTTAAAATTATTATTATTATTATAATTTTATTAATATCACATCCATGAAATATATATATATATATATATATATATATATATATATATATATATATATATATATATAACTTTAAGAAATTAATTATATAATCATTCAAAAGGAGCCGGTAATAAAAATTAGAAAGCATATTCCAATATTTTTAAATAACTAAAGAGCCTATAATTTAAATAACAACTTATAATTTAGTTATTGACTGACACTGACACAGAATTTCAAGAAGAAGATGGTTGTGAATCTCCGATACTTGTACAAAATGATTCTAACTCAGACAACGATTTTCATTAAAATGTATGTTTAGTTTTAATTGTATTACAATGAATTACATATAGAAATGTTCTCTATATCCTTAATGTGACGCCCCCAAAATAGGTATACATCACCCATCTTGAGTCGCCAAATACATGGTACAAAATTCAAATACAACTTAATTATACAACAGTCGTGTAAAATACGACAAAACATAATCTAAGAGTTTTAATAAGAATATTGTCATCTAGAAAATATCCCCACTCAATGGAGTCCTCATTACATTTATTGTCACACTATTTAACAGAATAGTGAGGACTACTAATGCTATCATCTGGACCGTCACTCCGATCTCCGACTAGTCCCAGCTACGTTCTCATTTCCTGAAGAGAACAGTGAAAGAAAGGGTGAGCTCAACTAGCCCAGTAAGAAATATTATGACTAAGATAATGCAGAATGAATTATCATTAGCCTTTAACAATGTTAAACTGATAGAATATAATAAACAACAAGTTTAACTGCAGCAGAATAAGCAATCCATTAGAAGAGTCAAGTGGAGCATGATATCTACTATCTTCTGTGATTTAAAATGTTTTCATCAATTTTTATCACTGAGACTCAACTTAATAAATAAACCACATCATCGAGTCATCCATGCACTACGGGCCAAAGATATTCATTAAATCATCAATGGTCATGACTATACCGAATAATCCCTGGTCACAATCATATCAAAAACTGTCCATCAATGCACTACAGGTCACTGAGGACTTTTACCACATCATTTATAACATTACAGGTCATGATTATACCGAATGATCCTTGGTCATAATCATATCAAGTCCATTTATGCACGTAAGCCAAAGATGACTTTCATCACAATATAAGCATGAGGATGATGACAATGACATAATAATTCAATAAAACAAGTTCAAGAATAAATTTTAAAGATTTATAAGTTAATTTATCCTGAAATCAATAACGTCCAAATTGTCTACATGATACTGCTTTGTGGAGTAAAATTCTAGAATGCTCAGAAGAATATTTACATGAAAAGATACTGGATAAAGTGCAAATATCAAGGATATTCCACTAATTTCATGGAGTATAGAAGCCAAAATTTTATCCAACTGAGTATAATAGAATATATGAAACCGCAAATGAATTTTTGCCCGTCATGCGGTAATCCACGTAAACAGATTATTTCTATAATTTAATAAGGAATGAATACGAAGGATCATTCACCATGCATGTGGTAATCCACATAGACAGGTTATTCCAACAGAATAATAAAGAATAGAATAATAGAAGAATTCACCAGGCGTGCGTAATCCGCATAGACAGGTTATTCCCACAGAATGATAAAGAATGGAACCAGGTCATGCGTAACCCGCACAGACAGGACATTCCAACAGAATAATAAAGAATGGAACCAGGTCATATGTAATCCGCACAGACAGGATATTCCAACAGAATAATAAAGAATGGAATAACAACAGAATTCACCAGGCATGTGATAGACCGCACAGACAGGTTATTCCAACAGAATAATAAAGAATGGAATAACAACATAATTTACTAGGCATGCGATGGACCGCACAGACAGGTTATTCCAAAAAAAATAATAAAGAATGGAATAACAACCCTTATGAGTATTGAAAGAAAATAACTCTCTTCATGAATACGAAAGAAATAATACCCATTACCTTAGAAGAAAATTGGATACTGGAATAGTGAGGTAGCAGACTTCTCTTCATCTTTCTCTCTATAATAATTGCTCTATAACTGTTGTGAATTGGTGAGAAATGAATGAAGAATGAGCTTCTATTTATAGGAAAATATAGTTTCGATAATTGCACGTTTTGAGGCTCGAAATATTACAGTATAATACCTTCCTCTTTTTCTTCATTTTTAATTTAGTACTGAAAATATTATCAAACTTGCACCACCTCCCCTAATAGTAAATAATGTGAATTAATAGTAAATCATGTGAGTCAATAGTTTTAGACATGTGAAAATATGAATTACAGTATAGTACTTCCATCTATACCTCTATTTTTAACTTAGTCATGCAAGTATTATCAATCTTGTACCACCACCCCTAATAGTACAAGAATGTGAATCAATATTACACACATGTGAACAAATAGTTATAATCATGTGAATTAATAGTAATTAATTGCTCATTTATCCGATTAATTACCCGATGGGTCAGTATAACTTCCACTCATCAATTAATATCGAAATAAATGTCAATTTTCATTAACACTAATAATTCCTACACAATAGAACCATCAATTTCATATTTAATCAACATGAACTTATTCATCATTAATATCATAACTCACAATATTTAACAACCAGATCATTCTCAGGAAAGAGGGGGCTTTCCGATAAGAATTTCTCCTTATTGGCGCGCAATTAGGTGACCAAACCTCTCCTTGACATAACTTTCTAGACATTGTCAATATTGTAAATAATAATATGAATAACTTTGTCGTCTCAATTATTGATTTAATAATATAACATATTATGTAGATGATACTGTGACAATAATTAAATCAATAAAATGAGAGATATGATGCAACAATTACTGTAGCAATAATTGAATATAACTGAGTGACTTCTCATGTAAGCATCAATAATTAATACCGTGTGCTACTATGCAACCACGCGTAGTACTGTACTTTTACTACCGGGTAGTTCAACAGTTTAACGCTAAAACTTCTGCCGTTATTTTTATAAAAAGATAATTATGTCATTTTCTAACTACGACAATACTTCCGTTATGGGGTCCACCAATGATTGTGCCGTCGTACGAATATTTTCTATTAAAACGAATATTTCCCGACCAATCAAATATTATATAACCACTTGCTTACTTTGCAAAATTTGTAAATATTACCTACAATTATAACATTATATCAATCCACACCATAATATTCAAAAAATATATTTCGAGAAAATTATTCTTTATTCATAAAAGTTGGGGTCTTACAACCTCCCCTTCTTATAAAATTTCTTCCTCGAAATTAGGGTACGTAATTGGTATATCGAAGAGGTGAGGATATCTTGACTTCATCTCAGATTCTAACTCCCAGGTCATTTCTTCCATATCGTGGTTTCTCCACAAAACTTTGACTTGAGGTATAACCTTGGAGCGTAGAATATGATCCTTCTTATCCAAGATTTTAACAGGTAACTCTTCATACGTTAAATCTTCCTCTATCTCGTCTGGTTCAATTCAATAATGTGGTTCGGGTCTTTCAAATATTTATGTAACATAGATATGTAAAAAACGTTATGAACACGAGACATACTTTACAGTAAGGCGAGTCTATAGGCCACAGTTCCTACTCGGTCGAGGATTAAAAATGGGCCAATGAATCGAGGATTGAGCTTTTCTCTCTTTCCAAATCTTGTAACTCCTTTCTATAGAGCAACACGTAACAGCACATGATCTCCAATATTGAATTCCACGTCCTTTCGATGAAGATCAGCATAACTCTTTTATCGATCTTGTGAGATTTTTATGCCGTTTGAATCTTTTTCGTAGTCATACGTACCAAATCCGGTCCCAACAATGTTGCTTCACCCACCTCATCCCAGCATACTGGAGAACGACACTTTCTTCTATACAACGCCTCAAATGGAGCCATGCCAATACTTGCTTGATAACTGTTATTGTAGAAAAACTCCACTAATGGTAAGAACTTATCCCAACATCCTTTAAAGTCAAGGACATAGAGTCTTAATAAATCCTCAAGAGTTTGAATAGTCCTCTCTGATTGTCCGTCCATTTGAGGATGATATGCCGAACTAAATCGTAAATCCGTGCCCATAGCTTTTTACAAACTAACCCAAAATCTTGAAGTGAATCTTGTGTCTCGATCAGAAACTATGAATACTGGAATACCATGCAGTCTTACAATCTTATTTATGTACATACGAGCAAGACGTTCAAGTGTATAAGTTTTTCGTATCCGTAATAAATGAGCAGACTTGGTCAATCTATCAACAATGACCCAAATCGCATCTATGCCTTGAGAAACCTTGGGAAGACCAGTAACAAAATCCATGGTAATGTGCTCCCACTTCCATTTTAGAATTTAAAGTGGTTGCAATGGACCTTTTGGCACTTGATGCTCTGCCTTGACTCGTTGACAAGCTAGACACCATGAGATAAACCCCGCTATCTCTCTCTTCATATTGCTCCACCAAAATGTATGTCAAAGATCACGATACATTTTGGTACTCCCAGGATGGATTGCAAATGGTGTGTTGTGTGCCTCCATCATGATTGTATACTTCAAGTCAGAATCGTTAGGAACACAAAGTCTAGAGTTGACTCGAAGTATTCCTTCTTCATCGATTTTTGCTTCCAGAATAGCACCTTCTTGCACTTACTTCCTCATATGCATCAGCTCCAGGTCTGTAGCTTGAGTAACTTTAACTTTATCGATTAAAGTCGGTTCTACTCGTATATTCGCCATCATCACTTGGGTCCCTGGAGTCTTTAACTCTATCTCCATCCTTCGTAAGTCATACAAAATGGGTCTTTGCGTTAAAAATATTACACTCGTACCCGCATATGATCTTCTACTCAATGCGTCAGCTACTATGTTTACTTTTCCAAGATGGTATGATCATAATCTTTCAACAGCTCAAGCCATCGTCGTTGCCGCATGTTGAGTTCCTTTTGAGTGAAGAAATATTTGAGGCTTTTATGATCCGTATAGATCTCCACCTTCTCTCCATACAGGTAATGCCTCCAAATCTTAAGCGCAAAAATGATTGCTGCCAACTCTAGATCATGAGTAGGATAATTCATCTCATATTCTTTGAGTTGTCGTGAGGCATAGGCTATAACTTTCCCATGTTGCATGAGAACACATCCTAACCCTTTGCCTGAAGCATCACTATAGATGACAAATCCCTCTGAGCCAGATGGTATTGTCAAAACAGGTATTGAAATGAGTCTCCTCTTGAGTTCTTGAAAACTCTTCTCACATTCCTCGCTCCAATCGAACTTTGTATCTTTTTGAGTCAGCTGAGTTAATAGAGTAGCGATTCGAGAAAATCCTTCCACGAATCTCCGATAATAGCCAGCTAAGCCGAGAAAGCTACGTACTTTGTTCACTGATTTTGGTTGCTCCCAACTTTGAATTGCTTCAATCTTTGTTGGGTCAACATATATTCCATGATTTGATATCACGTGCCCAAGGAATGTAACTTCCTCAAGCCAGAACTTGTATTTCTTCAACTTGGCATATAGCTTATTTTTACGAAGCTTTTGGAGTATGAGCCTCAAGTGTTGCTCATGGTCTTCACGGGTTTTGGAGTATATGAGGATGTCATCAATAAAGACGACCACAAAGTGATCTAAATATTCCTTGAATACTCGGTTCATTATGTCCATGAAGGCAGCAGGAGTATTAGTCAATCCAAAAGACATGACTAGGAATTCATAATGTCCGTACCGAGTTCTAAAAGTAGTCTTTGGAATGTCATCAGTTTTAATCTTCAATTGATGATATCCAGAACAAAGATCAATCTTTGAAAAGAATTTGGCTCCTTGTAACTGGTCAAACATGTCATCAATGCGAGGCAACAGGTACCTATTTTTGATGGTGACATGATTCAACTCTCGATAATCAATATAAAGTCGCATACTTCCATCTTTCTTCTTCACGAATAGAACAGGAGCACCCCAAGGAGACGTACTAGGACGAATGAAACTGATGTCTAACAATTCCTGTAGTTGGGATTTTAACTCCTGAAGTTCAATAGGAGCCATTCGACATGGGGCTTTAAAAATGGGTTTTGTACCGAATTCAAGATCGATACAAAATTCAATTTCATGCTCTGGGGGTAGGTCAAGAAGTTCTTCAGGGAATACGTCAGGAAATTTATTAACAATAGAAATATCATTCAAATCTGACGTATTTTTATTTAAATCTGTGACATGGGCTAAGAAAGCTTGACATCCGTTTTTCAATAAACGAATAGCTTTATGGCTTGATATGACAGTGATTGATTTTAGTGGTTTGGTTGTTTGAATTCGCATAATAGGTTGGTTAGGAATATGAAAGCTAACAACCTTACGAAAATAATCGATTTTAGCATGATGAGTAGTTAACCAATCAATCCCTAAAATCACATCAAATACAAGTATTTTCAATGAAATAAGATCGACAGGTAACGTACGGTTACTGATTTGAATCAAACAAGACTTATAAACAGTGGATGTAATGAAGGTTTCTCCCAACGGAGTTTCAACCAATAAGGAAAAGTCTAATTTGTCCGGAGTTAAATTTAAACGTTGAGTGCAAGTAGGAGAAATAAAAGAATGGGTAGAACCGGTATCAAATAAAGTATAAACTTCGTTAGAGTTTATGATTAGCTTACCCGTGATCACCTCGTTCGGATTCCTTGCTTTTTGGGAGGTTACGACAAACGCTGTCCCTTGAACTACCGATTTTGTCTTATCTTGGACACCCTTTGATGCCTCCATCCCAGCTGGACTTGACTTTGGTGCTCTACAAAATCAGGCTAGGTGACCTTCTTTTCCACAATTGTAACATGCTTTGGAGTGCATCACGCAGTTTGGACTGCTGTGTCCCTCCCCTCCGCATTTGTAGCATACGACCGGCGGTCGTTCTCCTTCCTTAACAACAGGTGCTGGTGTTGACATCTTTCCATTATTGTTGAATCTCATCCTCTTGAAATGTCCACTCTTATTGTCATGGCCATGATTACCACCGAAGTGATTACCATCTTGGCATGTTGATTCCCTCTACGCTTGTTGTCACCGCTTCGATGACTGCTACTATTGGCATTATCATTTTGCCAGCTGCTTTCTCTTGGTTGGGTCGACTCGTTATCACGCTCCAACAACTGAGCCCTATTTACAATATCAGAATACAAACACAGTTTATGAGAAACTAAGTATTGGCGTATCTCAGGTTTCAAACCTCTTAGAAACATCCATGTCATTCTCTCCTCGTTATCAACTAAGTGGGACGCAAACCGGGACAACTCGGCAAACTTAGCTTCGTATTGCGACACGGTCATATTGTTTTGCTTTAGTTTAATGAACTCTACCTCTTTCATGTGACGAATACTTTCGGGAAAGCACTTGTCGTTGAACAGTTCTTGGAACTTCCCCCAAGTCATCTTCAGTGCGGTAGGTTTAGTATTCTTTACAGATTCTCACCAGTAATCTGCCTCTGCTCGCAACATAAAGGTGGAAAAGGAAACCTTTTGCTCCTCGGAGCATCCCAAGACATCAAATATCTTGGTGATCTGCTTTATCCACGTCTCCGCCTTAAGTGGTTTTAGCTCTCCAAAAAACTCCGGTGGTCCCAGCTCCTTGAACTGCTTAGCGGTGACCGTCCGAGAGTTGCCAGTGTTTTCACCTGCATTTTGAACATGAGTCTCTCTAGCCTGATGTTTTACAAATTACAGAAAGCTCCTAAACATTCCGTCGTTCACTATTTGGTCAGTGTTGTTGTTTACCTGAGGATTAGTGTCTTCATGTTGCACATTATCCTGGGTATTGATCTGTGGTGACTCAACAGTCTCCTGTGCTCCATTGCTATTCTCAACATTCTCGGATGTCATTTTCAAATACTGCCACAAAACAAAGGTTAATTAACTTATCACATATTATCCCTATACTCTAACCGACCAATTAAATACCAAATAAACTTAGGTAGGTCATACTAGCGAAGGAATTCCCCGTCTCTCCCCTCCTAGTTCTTGTCTCACATCTCAGCCAGGGTTCATATCCCTAAGCTTTGATACCAACTGTGACGCCCCAAAAATAGGTATACATCACCCATCTTGAGTCGCCAAATACATGGTACAAAATTTAAATACAACTTAATTATACAACAGTCGTGTAAAATACGACAAAACATAATCTAAGAGTTTTAATAAGAATATTGTCATCTAGATAATATCCACACTCAATGGAGTCCTCATTACATTTATTGTCACACTATTTAATAGAATAGTGAGGACTACTAATGCTATCATCTAAATCGTCACTCCGTTCCCCGACTAGTCCAGGCTACGTTCTCATTTCCTGAAGAGAACAGTGAAAGAAAGGGTGAGCTCAACTAGCCTAGTAAGAAATATTATGACTAAGATAATGCAGAATAAATTATCATTAGCCTTTAACAATGTTAAATCGATAGAATATAATAGACAACAAGTTTAACTGCAGCAGAATAAGCAATCCATTAGAAGAGTCAAGTAGAGCATGATATCTACTATCTTCTATGATTTAAAATATTTTCATCAATTTTTATCGCTGAGACTCAGCTTAATAAATAAACCACATCATCGAATCATCCCTGCACTACGGGCCAAGGATTTTCATTAAATCATCAATGGTCATGACTATACCGAATAATCCCTGGTCATAATTATATCAAAAACTATCCATCAATGCACTACAGGCCACTGAGGACTTTTACCACATCATTTATAACATTACAGGTCATGATTATACCGAATAATCCCTGGTCAAAATCATACCAAGTCCATCTATGCACGTAAGCCAAAGATGACTTTCATCACAATATAAGCGTGAGAATGATGACAATGACATAATAATTCAATAAAACAAGTTCAAGAATAAATTTTAAAGATTTATAAGTTAATTTATCCTGAAATCAATAACGTCCAAATTGTCTACATAATACTGCTTTGTGGAGTAAAATTCTAGAATGCTCAGAAGAATATTTCCATGAAAAGATACTGGATAAAGCGCAAATATCAAGGATATTCCACTAATTTCATGGAGTATAGAAGCCAAAACTTTAACCAACTGAGTATAATAGAATATATGAAACCGCAAATGGATTTTTGCCCGCCATGCGGTAATCCACGTAGATAGATCATTTTCACAATTTAATAAGGAATGAATACGAAGGATCATTCAGCATGCATGCGGTAATCCACATAGACAGGTTATTCCAACAGAAGAATAAAGAATGGAATAACAGAAGAATTCACCAGGCGTGCGTAATCCGCACAAACAGGTTATTCCCACAGAATGATAAAGAATGGAACCAGGTCATGCGTAACCCGCACAGACAGGATATTCCAACAGAATAATAAAGAATGGAACCAGTTCATGCATAATTCGCACAGACAGGATATTCCAACAGAATAATAAAGAATGGAAAAATAATAGAATTCACCAGGCATGCGATAGACCGCACAGACATGTTATTCCAACAGAATAATAAAGAATGGAATAACAACAGAATTCATCAGGCATGCGATAGACTGCACAGACAGGTTATTCCAACAAAATAATAAAGAATGGAATAACAACCCTTATGAGTTTTGAAAGAAAATAACTCTTTTCATGAATACGAAAGAAATAATACCCCTTACCTTAGAAGAAAACTAGATACTGGAATAGTGAGGTAGCAGACTTCTCTTCTTCTTTCTCTCTATAATAATTGCTCTATAATTTTTGTGAATTGGTGAGAAATGAATGAAGAATGAGCTTCTATTTATAAGAAAATATAGTTCCAATAATTGCACGTTTTGGGGCTCAAAATTTACAGTATAATACATTCCTCTTTTTCTTCATTTTTAATTTAGTCCTTCAAGTATTATCAAACTTGCACCACCTCTCCTAATAGTAAATAATGTGAATTAATAGTAAATCATGTGAATCAATAGTTCTAGACATGTGAAAATATGAATTACAGTATAGTACCTCCATCTATACCTTTATTTTTAACTTAGTCATGCAAGTATTATCAATCTTGCACCACAACCCCTAATAGTACAAGAATGTGAATCAATAGTACACACATGTGAACAAATAATTATAATCGTGTGAATTAATAGCAATTAATTGCTCATTTATCCGATTAATTACCCGATGGGTCAGTATAACTTCCAGTCATCAATTAATATCGAATTAAATGTCAATTTTCATTAACACTAATAATTCTCACACAATGGAACCATCAATTTCATATTTAATCAACATGAACTTATTCATCATTAATATCATAACTTACAATATTTAACAATCAGATCATTTCCAGGAAAAAGGGGGCTGTCCAATAAGGATTTTTCCTTATTGGCGCGCAATTAGGTGACCAAACCGCTCCTTGACAGAACTTTTTAGACATTATCAATATTATAAATAATAATATGAATAACTTTATCGTCTCAATTATTGATTTAATAATATAACATATTATACAGATGATACTGTGACAATAATTGAATCAATAATATGAGAGATATGATGCAACAATTACTGTAGAAATAATTGAATATAATTGAATGACTTCTCACGTAAGTATCAATAATTAATACCGTGTGCTACTATGCAACCATGCGTATTATTGTACTTTTACTACCGGGTAGCTCAACAATTTAACGGTAAAACTTCCGCCGTTATTTTTATAAAAAGATAATTATGTTGTTTTCTAACTACGACAATACTTCCATTGTGGGGTCCACCAATGATTGTGTCGTTGTACGAATATTTCCTGTTAAAACGAATATTCCCCGACCAATCGAATATTATATAACCACTTGCTTACTTTGCAAAATTTGTAAGTATTACCTACAACTATAACATTATATCAATCCACACCATAATATTCAAAAAATATATTTCGAGAAAATTATTCTTTATTCATAAAAGTTGGGGTCTTACACTTAACATGTTTATGTACCTTTCATTTATAGTTGTCGTAGTTAACTATTTCATACAATTAATTGTCATTATTGTCCTTTTCTATAAAATGTATGTTTAGTTTTAATTGTATTACATACAATTACATATGCACATGTTCTCTATATCCTTGACATGTTTATGTACCTTTCATTTATAACTCATACTAACATCTTAAATTTTTTATTTATAGATGTCTTTTGAACCAGCAGCACGAAAGCATGGGTTGGGTCGGGGCCCTAATCATGTGCCGAAGGCCCCGACTAATCCGGATGATCGCATTCTCATACAGATCCGTCCTCCTCCAGAAAGCACGTAAGTTAAACATCATGTATATATATAAGGGTTTAATATTTTCATTGTTATAAATATATTTTAATGTAAATTATTGTATATTGTAGTGATTTTCAAGATAGTAAAATTGTGAAGTGCATTTCACAATTATGCTTACAGAACTGGCCTACGCCAGTGATTACATGGGCGAGCACACCTCTCACCCATAAGGATGCAGTTTGGGCTGAATTTCAAGTATATTTTTTTTATCACTTTGATAGATAATACATAGTTAATCAAATAATATTGTTTATTAATGTTGGATTATGGTAATATAACAGTTTTAATATTATTATTGTTGTTTTATTTGCAAAAGCGATATAGATGGGACGACGCACAAATATCAGTTATTCAGACACTGTTCTGGCAGAAGTGCGCCGTCCGAACTAAAGATAATCTGAACAAGGAATAACAGAAAGCCCTGCACAATGATGAGATTGACCATCCAGGATAGGGTGAGCAGTATATGCATGAGCATAGCCCCTGGTGGTGCAGATGTGTGACCAGTGGAGAGCTGAGAGCTGGGTCAAGAGACGCAAGACTGCCACCTCGAACAGATCCTCAGGTGTATCTGAAGGCAAAAAGGCAAAAGGCACGTATAAGGGCAGCAATATATCACAGCTGCAGTATATTGCTGCCAGGGTACGTACGCATAGCAAGCTTCTTGGCTTAGTTATTTTTTTTATGTTTACAGTCATGTTTTGTAGCTAAAATATCATATGTTTACATATTAATATGAGAACATGAACTGTAGGAGTCTCAGTCTCAAGGTCAACCTATTAATTGGTTGGATGTGTATGTGGCCACCCGTGATGGTCTGCATGATGTTGTTCAGATAGCGGTAATAAGTTAACTTTATACTAGTATGTTGTTTATAAATTGTGACGACCTTTTTTAGCATTTTTATTTATTTTTAAATATTTAATTGTTGACCTTCTGAAGGACACTTATAAGGGCTTAATGAACAAGCGCTATCCTAAAGGCACCCCGCGTCTGTCGATTGATCAAGAATTATGGGAGAGGGCGTCCGTCGTGAAGAAAAACTATGTTAAAGGCCAAGGACAAAAACGACGCCCGACCATCAGTGGCACAGGCAGCTCTGCTACCCAGTCTACACAGTCATCAGGTCATCCAACCTATCATACTCCTGCTGACTGTGTGAGAGCGATCTGTCAGAATCATGATCTTCTTCGTATACTAGGCGGGCATCTACATTCTCTGAGTCCTGATGAGTTGGCGGAGGCAGTGGCGGCAGCAGCAGCATCACAGCATCAGGGTGGCGACCAGGTATATATATTGATATTGTTATTGTCATTGTCTTACTTATATGTTTCACTACATTGTCTATTGTTTAGCTTTCCCCAAGTCATAGAAGTATCAACACATGTAACATATATGTTTTATTCTATTATTAATTACAGGGTACTAATTTGGATGATCCATGAAGAGCTAGCTAGACCAGTCATGTTAGATTTTTAAAGCCTTGCTAAACTTGTTTTTTAGATTTTTAAAGCCTTGTACTCTTTTAGATTCATTCTTTGGACAATTGTATTGGTTTACGATTCTATTATATGGATGTTTACGATTGTATTGTGTTATGTTGGTTTACGATTCTATTATATCGATGGATGTTTATAATATAATAGTTATCATGGATGAATGTTTATCATATGGTAGTTATCATGGATGGATGCTTATATATACTGATGTTTGTTGGGATAGAAAGCAGGTACAAAGCATGTTATTTTTGGGAAATCAATAAAACAGGAAAAATATTTTTTAAAAAAAACACATCAGCGAACGCATGCGGTCGCTAATACTGAAACGCGGTCGCTGATAACTACTTGGAAACTACAGACCGATTCGATCGCTATTACCGGTCGCTGCCATGTGTGCCACGTCACACCTGACAAATGACTCAGCATGAGTCAAAATAGCGACGGATTCGGTCGCTGATTGCGGTCGCTAATAATTCGGTCGCTATTGTTGGTCGCTGATGTCCATCCAACGACCAGATTACTTGCGACTAATTTCAGCGACCGCAGTCGGTCGCTGATACTCATCTGCGACCATATGCAGTCACTGATAAACGGTCGCTGATAAGCCTTTTTGTTGTAGTGGCATACTTTGTAAGCATATGACTTGAGCAACATATGATTAATATTTAAGCATACTTGTAAGCATATCACTTGAGCATACCTGTAAGCATATGATTAGCTAGTTAATATTATAAATGTTCGCAACTACCCGACCAACAAAAACATTTCGCCAGAGTCTCCCCTAAAATATGGACTAGCCACATGCACGACGGCATGCATATATTGCCATTTCTAGGAACCCAAGACACAAACCAAGAGAAATAAACAAATTTCCAATATAATAAGACCAAAACAATAACGAATGAATACAAATTAAAGCAGTAAAAAGTTCAAGAGTATACTACAAATTCAGAGTTTCAAAACCTCGCGCTTTCATTTTTGCAAGATTCTTTCTTTACTTTACACATGAGCTAAATAATTAACTTACTTCTGATTAGAGCACTTATCTCGCTCTTAGTTCTTTAACTTAGGAGTATGATATTGCTTTTGTTCGTTAATATCTTTATGGGCTCGGTGAGAAACTAAGCACGTGTTACTTAGTTTATTTTAGTAGTGAATATCTAACGAAATTGAAGTTAGTTTATGTGATGCCCACAAAATAGGTATACATCACCTATTCTGAGTCGCCAAATACATGGTACAGAATACAAATATAATCTTTAATATATAACAAGAGAGCTGTGAATTTTAATACAAATATTATCTTCTAGACAATATTCACTCTCAGAATAAGTCCTCATTACATTTATTGTCACACTATTTAACAGAATAGTGAGGACTACTAATACTATCATCTGGACCGTCACTCCATTCCCCGACTAGTCCCGGCTACGTTCTCATTTCCTGAAGAGAACAATGAAAGAAAGGGTGAGCTCAACTGGCCCAGTAAGAAATATTATGACTAAGATAATGCAGAATAAATTATCATTAGCCTTCAATAGTGTTAAACTGATACAATATAACACACATCAAGTTTAATTGCAACGGAATAAGCAATCCATTAAAAGAGTCAAGTAGAGAATAAAATCAACTATCTTTTATGATTTAAAAGGTTTTTCATCACTTTTATAGATGGGGCTCAGCTTAATAAATAATCCACATCATCCCTGCACTACGGCCAAGGATATTCATTAGTATCACAACCACAAATAATCCATGCACTACGGGCCAAGGATATTCGTGTTTTCATCAACGGTCCTAATCATGCCATAAAACAGTTCATCTTTGCACCCTTGGCCGAAGAGAATCCATAGCCATAATTATACCAAAAACTGTCCATCAATGCATTACGGGCCAATGAGAACTTTTTCTACATCATTTATAACATTGCGGTCATGATTACACCGAATAATCCCTGGTCATAATAATACCAAGTCCATCTATGCACTACAAGCCACAGATGACTTTCAACAAAATATAAACATGAGGATGATGACAATGATATAAGAATTCAATAAAACAAGTTCAAGAATTAATTTATCCAGGACCAATAACGTCCAAATTGTCAACATGATATTGCTTTGTAGAGTAAAATTTAAGAATGCTCAGAAGAATATTTTCATAAAAAGATACTGGATGAAGCGCAAATATCAAAGATATTCCACTAATTTCATGGAGTATAAAAGCAAAAACTTTAACCAACTGAGTATAATAAAGAATGGAATAACAAAAGAATCACCAGGCATGCGATAGACCGCACAAACAGGTTATTCCAACAGAAAAATAAATAATGGAACCAGGTCATGCGTAAACGCACCGACAGGATATTCCGACAGAATAATAAATAATAAAATCAGGTCTCACACATGGGTCCTACTCGTGGGCCCCCACCTTTTATTATATATATAACATCCTACCGATTATTTTGAAAAATGGGTAAATGGGGGTCCATAAAATAAGCAAAACTTCATAAAAATTACCTTAATAATTTTAATAACATTTATCACCCTTATTATAATTCACAATATTAATCGACCAGGTCGTTCCCAGGAAAGAGGGGGCTTTCCAATAAGAATTTCTCCCTATTGGCGCGCAATTAGGTGACCAAACCTCTCCTTGACAGAACTTCTAGACATCGTTAATATTGTAAATAATAATATTAATAACCTTGTCATCTCAATTATTGATTTAATAATATATAAAATATTGACAATAATTGAATCAAATAACGTGAGATACTATGTAGTAATTACTGTAATAATAATTGAACAAAACTGAGTGACTTCTCACGTAAGCATCAATAATCAATACCGTGTGCTACTATGCAACCACACGTATTACTGTACTTTTACTACCGAGTAGTTCAACAGTATTAACGGTAAAACTTCCGTCGTTATTTTCAATAAAATATTTTTGTCGTTTTCTCAATCCGACAATAATTCTGTTGTGGGGTCCACCAATAATTGTGTCGTCATACGAATATTTCCTGTTAAAACGAATATTTCCCAACCAATCGAATATTATATAACAACTTGCGTACTTTGCAAAATTTATAAATATTACCCACAACTATAACATTATATCAAATTTACTCCATAATATTCAAAAATGATATTTATAAAAAAAATCATCTTTATTTATAAAAGTTGGGGTCTTACAACCTCCCATTCTTATAAAATTTTGCCCTCGAAATTAGGGTACGTACCTGGTATGTCGAAAAGGTAAGGATACCTTGATTTTATTTCAGATTCTAACTCTCAGGTCATTTCCTCAACATCGTAGTTTGTCCACAAAACTTTAACTTGAGGTATAACCTTGGAGCGTAGAATATGTTCCTTCTTATCCAAGATTTGAACAGGAACCTCTTCATACGTCAAATCTTTCGCTATTTCGTCCGGTTCTAACTCAATAATGTGGTTCGGGTCTTTCACATATTTACGTAACATGGATATGTGAAAAACGTTATGAACACGAGATATACTTGGCGGTAAAGCGAGTCTATAGGCCACAGTTCCTACTCGATCGAGGATTAAAAATGGGCCAATGAATCGAGGATTGAGCTTTCCTCTCTTTCCAAATCTCGTAACTCCTTTCCATGGAGCAACACGTAAGAACACATGATCTCCAATATCGAATTCCACATCCTTTCGATGAAGATCAGCATAACTCTTTTGTTGATCTTGTGAGGTTTTTATACATTGTCGGATCGTTTGAATCTTTTCCGTAGTCATACGTACCAACTCTGGTCCCAACAACGTTACTTCACCCACCTCATCCCAGCATACTGGTGAACGACACTTTCTTTCATACAACACTTCAAATGGAGCCATGTCAATACTTGCTTGATAGCTGTTGTTGTAGGAAAACTCCACCAATGGTAAGAACTTGTCCCAACTTCCCTTGAAGTCAAGGACACAGAGTCTTAATAAATCTTCAAGAGTTTGAATAGTCCTCTCTGATTGTCCGTCCGTCTGAGGATGATATGCCGAACTAAATCATAAATTTGTGTCCATAGCTTTTTGTAAACTAACCCAAAATCGTGAAGTAAATCTTGGGTCTCGATCAGAAACTATGAATACTGGCATACCATGTAATCTTATAGCCTCGTTTATGTACATACGAGCAAGACGTTCAAGTGTATAAGTTTCTCGTATAGGTAAGAAGTGAGCAGACTTGGTCAGTCTATCAACAATGACCTAAATTGCATCTATGCCTTGAGAAACCTTGGGAAGACCAGTAACGAAATCCATGGTAATGTGCTCCCACTTCTATTCTAGAATTTCAAGTGGTTGCAATGGACCTTTTGGTACTTGATGCTCTACCTTGACTCGTTGACACGTTAGACACCTTGAGATAAATAGCGCTATCTCTCTCTTTATATTGCCCCACCAAAATGTATGTCGAAGATCATGATACATTTTGGTACTCCCAGGATGGATTGCAAATGGTGTGTTGTGCGCCTCCATTATGATTTTATACTTTAAATCAGGGTCGTTAGGAACACAAAGTCTGAAGTTGACTCGAAGTATTCTTTCTTCATCGATTCTTGCTTCTAAAATAACGCCCTCTTGAACCTTCGTCATTCATCTGCTCTGAGTATGTAGCTTGAGCGGCTTTAACTTTATCAATTAAAGTAGATTCTATTCGTATATTCGTTATCTTCACGTGGGTTCGTATATTCGCACTTGTAAACGCATACGATCTTCTACTCAACGTGTTAGCTGCCACGTTCGCTTTTTCACGATGATATTGAATGGTACGATCATAATCTTTAACAGCTCGAGCCAACGTCTTTGGCGCATGATACGTTAGTTTTAAGTAAAGAAATATTTAAGGGTTTAGAAATGGGTTTTGTACTGGGGTCAATACAAAATTCAATTTCACGCTCTAGGAATAGGCTAAGAAGTTTTCAGGAGTACATCAGGAAATTTATTAACGATAGAAATATCATTCAAAACTGTGACTCTTATCCAAGACTTGGATAACACGTCACATTGACACCTATCAACTTGCCATCGTCATTCACAACGTCTCCTATGAAAAGTCTAGCTTCGGTGCATTCCACACAAGGAAGTCAACAACGAAAGGATCGGGGCTCTTTACTTATGGCTTGATATGATAATGATTGACTTTTGTAGTTTGGTTACTTTGAATTCGCATAACAGGTTGGTTAGGAGTATGAAAGCTAACAACCTTACAAAAAGCATGATGAGTAGTTAACTAATCGATTCCTAGAATCACATCAAAGTCAAGTATTTTTAAAGAGATAAGATCGACAGGTAACGTGAAAGTGTCAATTTGAATCAAACAAGATTTATAAATAGTGGAGGTAACGAAGGTTCCTCCTAACAGAGTTTCAACAGATAAGTCAAAGTCTAATTTCTTAAGAGTCAAGTTTAAACGTTAAACACAACTAGGTGAAATACAAGAGTGTGTGAAACCGGTATCGAATAAGGTACAAACTTCGCAAGGGTTTATGATTAGCTTACCCGCGATAACTTCATTTGGGTTCCTCACTTGTTGGGAAGTCATGACAACCGCTCTCCCTTGAACTACCCGGCTTTGACTCGTCTAGGGTAGTATTTTGTGTCATCACTACCGTTGGAATTAACTTTTCTATAGGACATATTCCACCCTCAACTGCTTTATCGTACTCCTGATTCATGATCTGAATCATCAATCTTCGATCCATATCGAATTGAGATTGACCACTCTGTACAGGGTAACTCAAAACTCGATGTTGGGTTCTTCCAATTGTTGTCCAAAAAGAGAAATGTATATCATCTATTTTAGCCTTTTTGGATCGGACGTCTCTTTCGACAATATCAACATGTTGTGCAGCTTTTACCCACGCATCCTTCATTCTCACTCGTTCAGTTGTTTTTTCTTTCAGCTGATCCTTGATATTTGAATTCTCAGATTCTAACCTTAATATCTTACACTCTGCCAAAGCGTGATTTTGTTCGAGCATCACATATCGGGTAACACAATTTTGAATTGTTGTATCCCTTTGTTCCACGACCGCTTGCCGTTCTTCAACCTGTTCTTCTAACTCATGAACACGATTTTGTAATTTTAAGTTTTGATCATAAACTTCTTCTAACCAATTCTCCTCAGGTTCCTCTTCTTCCTCTTCTTCCTCTTCTTCCTCACTCTCAGCTGCTACCTCTGTAACTAGCTCGGGTGCAACTATTAGTTCTTCACTTACCACATAGATATCTCTAATTTCTTCTTTGCCTGATATTACATTATCCTGGTTGGTGATTAGAGGTGTCTCCACGGTCTCATTCACTCTATTGTTGACATTTTCAGCTGCCATTTTCAAATACTGCCACAAAATAAGGGTTAATTAACATGTCACATATTATCAATATACTCTGACCAACCAATAAAATAACAAATAAACTTAGGTAGGTCATACTAGCGAAAGAATTCCTCGTCTCTCCCCTCCTAGTTCTTATCTCACATCTTAGCCATGGATCATATCCCTAAGTTTTGATACCAACTGTGACACCCCCAAAATAGGTATACATCACCTATTTTGAGTTGCCAAATACATGGTACAGAATACAAATACAATCTTTAATATATAACAAAAGAGCTGTGAGTTTTAATACAAATACTTTCTTCAAGACAATATCTACTCTCAAAATAAGTCCTCATTACATTTATTGTCACACTATTTAACAGAATAGTGAAGACTACTAATACTATCATCTGGACCGTCACTCCGTTCCCTGACTAGTTCCGGCTACGTTCTCATTTTCTGAAATGAACAATGAAAGAAAGGGTGAGCTCAACTAGCCCAGTAAGAAATATTATGACTAAGATAATGCAGAATAAATTATCATTAGCCTTCAACAGTGTTAAACTGATACAATATAACACACATCAAGTTTAACTGCAGCGGAATAAGCAATCCATTAAAAGAGTCAAGTAGAGAATAAAATCTACTATCTTTTATGATTTAAAAGGTTTTTCGTCACTTTTATCGCTGGGGCTCAGCTTAATAAATAATTCACATCATCCCTGCACTACGGCCAAGGATATTCATTACTATCACAACCACAAATAATCCATGCACTACGGGCCAAGGATATTCGTGTTTTCATCAACGGTCCTTATCATGCCATAAAACAATTCATCTTTGCACCCTTGGCCGAAGAGAATCCATAGCCATAATCATACCAAAAACTGTTCATCAATGCATTACGGGCCAATGAGGATTTTTTTCACATCATTTGTAACATTACGGTCATGATTACATCGAATAATCCCTGGTCATAATCATACCAAGTCCATCTATGCACTACTGGCCACAGATGACTTTCAACAAAATATAAACATGAAGATGATGACAATGATATAAGAATTCAATAAAACAAGTTCAAGAATTAATTTATCCATGACCAATAACGTCCAAATTGTCAACATGATACTGCTTTGTAGAGTAAAATTTAAGAATGCTCAGAAGAATATTTTCATAAAAGGATACTGGCTGAAGCACAAATATCAAAGATATTCCACTAATTTTATGGAGTATAAAAGTCAAAACTTTAACCAACTGAGTATAATAAAGAATGGAATAACAAAAGAATCACCAGGCATGCGATAGACCGCACAGACAGGTTATTCTAACAAAAAAATAAATAATGGAACCAGGTCATGCGTAAACGCACCGACAGGATATTCTGACAGAATAATAAATAATGGAACCAGGTCCGGCGTAAAACGCACAGACATGATATTTCAACAGATTAATAAAGACGGAACCAGGTCCGGTGTAAAACGCACAGACATGATATTCTAACAGAATAATAAAGAATGGAATAACAGAAGAATTTTATCAAGTATAGGGTAGCCCGCGTATACAGGTTATTCCAACAAAATAATAAATAATGGACTAACAGAAGAATTTTACCAAGTATAGGGTAGCCCGCGTATACAGGTTATTCCAACAGAATAATAAATAATGGAATAACAGAAGTTCTCTTCATGAATACAAAAGAAATAATATCACTTACCTTAGAAGAAACTGGATATAGGAGTAGTGAAGTAGCAGAATACTTTTCTTCTTTCTCTCTATAGTTTCTCTCTCAAGAGTTTCAGTGAATTCGTAAGAAATAATGAAGGAATGAGTTTCTATTTATAGAAGAATGGACTGCATAGTAATTAATTCATGAACGGTCCAGATTGATTTAATAAAATATTCTAATAAAACAAAATCTTTTAAATAAAATATAATATATATTATATTATATATTATATATATAAAAATTCACGGGTCATTACCCCCGTGATACAACCTGCCAATTTCTGTGTCTGCTAACTTTCAAATTCTCATATGTATATATATATAATAATAATAATAATTGAACCCCTTCCTACCAATTTGTCAAACATTATATATATATATATATATATATATATATATATATATATATATATATATATATATAAACTAAAAGTACTTCCCTCCTAATTATTCCCCCCCCCCATTTCCCGTAACCAAAATGTCTTCCAACCAAGACTTTGCCAAACACATGGGTCCTACTCGTGGGCCCCCACCTTTTATTATATATATAACATCCTACCGATTATTTTGAAAAATGGGTAAATTGGGGTCCATAAAATAAGCAAAACTTCATAAAAATTACCTTAATAATTTTAATAACATTTATCACCCTTATTATAATTCACAATATTAATCGACCAGGTCGTTCCCAGGAAAGAGGGGGCTTTCCAATAAGAATTTCTCCCTATTGGCGCGCAATTAGGTGACCAAACCTCTCCTTGACAGAACTTCTAGACATCGTTAATATTGTAAATAATAATATTAATAACCTTGTCATCTCAATTATTGATTTAATAATATATAAAATATTGACAATAATTAAATCAAATAACGTGAGATACTATGCAGTAATTACTGTAATAATAATTGAACAAAACTGAGTGACTTCTCACGTAAGCATCAATAATCAATACCGTGTGCTACTATGCAACCACACGTATTACTGTACTTTTACTACCGAGTAGTTCAACAGTATTAACGGTAAAACTTCCGCCGTTATTTTCAATAAAATATTTTTGTCGTTTTCTCAATCCGATAATAATTCTGTTGTGGGGTCCACCAATAATTGTGTCGTCATACGAATATTTCCTGTTAAAACGAATATTTCCCAACCAATCGAATATTATATAACAACTTGCGTACTTTGCAAAATTTATAAATATTACCCACAACTATAACATTATATCAAATTTACTCCATAATATTCAAAAATGATATTTATAAAAAAAATTATCTTTATTTATAAAAGTTGGGGTCTTACAGTTTATTTTAGCAATGGAAAACTTCCTAAATGCTGCTTAGTTTATTTATTATATCATTTATTATATTTTATTATTTTAATTATATTTAGTAGTAGAACTAAGCAAATGCTACTTAGTTTATTATATTATATTTTAATATATTTAATATGATATTATATTTTAGTTTAATATTATAATTTATTATATTTATATGATACTATATTAAATTTATTATATTTTATTTTAATATAATATTTTACTATATTGTATTGTATTATATTGTATTGTATTTTAATAATATATTTTATATTATTTAAGTATAATATTATAATTTATTATATTTGTATGATATTATATTTTAATTTAATTATATACTTAATCATATTTAATATATATTATATGTCAAATATTAAATGTTATTAAATTTAGTATAAGAAACTAAATTTTATATGAGTAATAACTATGCATTTTGCCATTAACTATGTATTTTGCCATATAATAGTTATTATATGCCAAACATTGATGAAAGGCAACTCCATCACGATGAGAGAAAATACACACGTACTTGATACAAGTTCAATTTATACAACCAAAATTTCCAAGATGTTTGTTTCACAAGTGCAACTTTGTTTCACAAGATGTTTCAATAGGCATATACTGCAAGAAAGCAAAACATAAATAGAACAAACTGATATTAAACCAAGACTAAAGTGCTGCAAAATATTAACAATACAATTCAGGAACCCTAACATCTCTCCTTGTTAAAAACAACATATGTATAAACAAATTCTCCTGTCACATAGGAACGCAAAATAAGAATCACAAGAATCATTTAAAGAGCACAAATCAACAAAAGAATTACAGATTTTTTCTAAAAGAAGAAAAAACCAGGTTAATAAACATAAGTCATAGCATTTTTCGAAAGCAAAATACAGAGTTATTATCCATATAATGGAAGAATAGTATAATATTACCCGTGCGGCGGCGGTGGTTTGGGCAGCGGTGGGGTGGCGATGGCAGCAGTGGCGTCCCTCTTCTCCCCCTTCTCCCTCTTCTCTCTATTTCTGCTCCCTCTTATTTTTTCTTCGCCTATTGTGTAAGACCCCAAATTTTATGAAATAAAAGTATTCAATTTTTCATATAATTACAATTTAGTAAATGGTTAAATTGATAACAAGTTAAAGTTAAGGGTAATATATGAAATTTTTCAAAATACGCAAGTGGTTATAAAATATTCATTGTTGTCGGGGAATATTCGTTTAGTCGTGGAATATTCTTTCTGTCGGGGAATATTCGTACGACGGCGCAGACATTTGTGAGCCTCATAATAGAATAACTGTCGGATGAAGATAACGATAAAAATTGAGTTTTTATAATTAACGGCGTAGTTGTTACCGTTAACACTGTTGGAATACCCCGTGGTTAAAATACAGTAATACGCGTTATTGCACAGTAGCACACGGTATTGCACAGTATTTTTGAATTATTGATCCTTACGTAAGAAGACACTACTCAATAATTGTTACAGTAATTACTGTTCAATATTTTATTTTATTGATTCAATAATTGCTACGTTGAAATTTTGTATTATTGTTGTTCAATAATTGTTGTTGCACAGTATTTCCCATTATCAGATCAATAATTCATATTATTTGAATAATATTATTAGATAGCATTATTGACAATGTCTAGAAAGTTCTGTCTAAGGAGAGGTTTGGTCATCTAATTGCGCACCAGTAAGGAGAAATCCTTATTGGAAAGCCCCCTCTTTCCTGGGAACGGCCTGGTTGTCATAAATGTGATTCTGTAATATTATTTGTGAATAATTAATTATTGATTCATATGATAAGGAAATATTTATTTTATGTGGATATAAATGAGGGATATATTTTTGTGGTTAAAAAAATGAAGGAGTTAATGTTGAGATTTTTATCCGTATTTTTGTCGGAATGGAGGTATTAAAAATCAGGGTTTTTGAGATATTTTGCGGGGGTTATAATTTTTAATCCGACCGTTGGATCGTGGTAATTTTTGGATATGTTATACATATATAAGTTGAGTATATGTCCACAAATTTTGAACCGTTAAAAATGAACGTATGATTTATTATGAATTTTACGAGATGACTGGTTCAGAAATTGTTAAATTTTCGGAGTTTATCATTTTGGTGGAAAATTCTAGAATTGGTGGGCCCCACTTGTGGTTGGTGAAGAAATGTGCTGAATTATATTTTAAATGTGGTGGGTGGAAATAGTAGCAGGTAAAGCCATCAGGTTGCAGGTCAAACCTACCAAAATTTTCCTATAAATAGAGGGCTAAGTTAGAATTGAAAAACACACCAGAAACATAAGTTTTCTCTCTTTCTCTCTCTATATTATGAAGCATATTTTGTGAGTTTTTAGATACTTGGTGAGTTTCTATTCATCAGTGCAAGTTTCCTTCAGCATCATATCCGATATCCAGTCAGAAGTACTGCTCTTTTGAGGTAAGGGATTGTAAGGGATTGTAAGGGATAGTAAGGGATTTTAAGGGTTGTTATATTTTCCAGTTTCATAATTTTTCTGACCTTCAAAAATTCTGAAAAAATTTGAAATGATATTTTGATGAGTTTTCTTGATTGTGTCCAAAAATGGTGATTTTTGGATGTATAGATTGAGAGTTATGAATTTTATGAGAAAAGACTATTTTAAAAGTAATCGCTTATAATTTCTTGTAGTTAACTCCAAAATTGATGAAATTTTTATTGGGAGTACATATATATGATAGGAGTATACTCTGTGAATTTCAGAATTTTTAGATAAAAGTACAATTTTTGATAAATGTCTAAATATTCGGCTGTTTTGGCCATATGAAAAATAGTAAATGACTTTTAAAAATTCTGAGAAAAATATATGTTCACTATGGGACTATATTATGCTAAATCCCAGAAAAGAAATATTTTTGGAACGGATTTGGTATTTTTCATGAAAATAGTCTAGTTATGAGAAAATGAATTAAATATGTTATGTGAAGTAAGAAAATTAGAAAATAGGATTTTATGGCTTGAGAATCCTATATATGAGGTATATGCAGATTTTTGATGAGGGTTTTGGTTATTGATGATGAAATGTTAAGAGTTGGCATTTTATGATGATTAAATGCATTAATTAGTAAAGTGTAAACAATTTAAATAAATTGTTTATAAGCTTAAGAATATTATTCTTTCAATATCATTATACCGAAATATTGGTATGTATATTATTGTGGAATTTCTACCTTTTTCATGTCGGAGTTACTATTCATGAGTTACTATTCATGAGTTACTATTCACGAGTTACTATTCATGAGTTACTATTCACGAGTTACTATTCACGACAAAATTGGTTTCTTTTTCTAACCAAATTATAGTTGATTTATGAATATTGCTCTTGAAATTAAATCCATGTTTTGATCATATTGTTTTTATTATCATATATAACATTTTTATAACATTGATGTTGAAATTCTCTTTCGCTTGAGTGTAAAGATGGGTAAATTATTGGTATGATCATGACTATAGGTTCTCTTTAGCCAGTAGTGCAAAGTTGAATTGTTGACTGGTATGATCATGACCATTGAATTTATAAGTGAATATCTTTAGCTTAAGTGCAAAGGTGAATTGATCAACATGGTTATAATTATGATTTATATAAATTCTGAAATGATTATATATTTCTTTGAGATATTAATATATTTGGCCGTAGTGCATGTAAGACCCCGAATTTTGTGAAATAAAGTTATTCAATTTTTCTTATAATTACTATTCAGTAAATAGTTAAATTGATAAAAGTTTAAAGTTATGGGTGAAATATGAATTTTTTTTAAGTGGTTATAAAATAATCATTGTTGTCGGGGAATATTCGTTTGGTCGTGGAATATTCTTTCTGTCGGAGAATATTCGTACGACGGCGCAGCTATTTGTGGGCCCCATAACGAATAACTGTCGGGTGAAGAAAATGACAAATTTGAGTTTTTACAAATAACGGCGTAGTTATTACCGTTAACACTGTTGGAATACCCGGTGGTTAAAATACAGTAATACGCGTTATTGCACAGTAGCACACGGTATTGCATAGTATTTTTGAAATTATTGATTCTTACGTAAGAAGGCACTACTCAATAATTGTTACAGTAATTACTGTTCAATATTTTATTTTATTGATTCAATAATTGCTACGTTGAAATTTTGTATTATTGTTGTTCAATAATTGTTGCTGCACAGTATTTTCTATTATCAGATCAATAATTCATATTATTTGAATAGTATTATTAGATAACATTATTGACAATGTCTAGAAAGTTCTGTCTAAGGAGAGGTTTGGTTATTTAATTGCGCGCCAGTAAGGAAAAATTCTTATTGGAAAGCCCCCTCTTTCCTGGGAACGGCCTGGTTGTCATAAATGTGATTCTGTAATATTATTTGTGAATAATTAATTATTGATTCATATGATAAGAAAATATTTATTTTATGTGGATATAAATGAGGGATATATTTTTGTGGTTAAAAAAAATGAAGGAGTTAATGTTGAGATTTTTATCCGTATTTTTGTCGGAATGGAGGTATTAAAAATCAGGGTTTTTGAGATATTTTGCGGGGGTTATAATTTTTAATCCGACCGTTGGATCGTGATAATTTTTGGATATGTTATACATATATAAGTTGAGTATATGTCCACAAATTTTGAACCGTTAAAAATGAACGTATGATTTATTATGAATTTTACAAGATGACTGGTTCAGAAATTGTTGAATTTTTGGAGTTTAACATTTTGGTAGAAAATTCTAGAATTAGTGGGCCCCACTTGTGGTTGGTGAAGAAATGTGCTGAATTATATTTTAAATGTGGTGGGTGGGAATAGTAGCAGGTAAAGCCATCAGGTTGCAGGTCAAACCTACCAAAATTTTCCTATAAATAGAGGGCTAAGTTAGAATTGAAAATCACACCAGAAACATAAGCTTTCTCTCTTTCTCTCTCTAGATTATTGAGTGTATTTTGTGAGTATTTAGATACTTGGTGAGTTGCTATTCATCAGTGCAAGTTTCCTTCAGCCTTATACCGATCAGAAGTACTGCTCTTTTGAGGTAAGGGATAGTAAGGGATAGTAAGGGATTTTAAGGGTTGTTATGTTTTTCAGTTTCGTAATTTTTCTGAACTTCAAAAATTCTGGAAAAATTTGAAATGATATTTTGATGAGTTTTCTTGATTGTGTCCAAAAATGGTGATTTTTAGATGTATAGATTGAGAGTTATGAATTTTATGAGAAAAGACTATTTTAAAAGTAACTGCTTATAATTCCTTGTGGTTAACTCCAAAATTGATGAAATTTTTATTGGGAGTACATGTATATGATAGAAGTATACTCTGTAAATTTCAGAATTTTTAGACAAAAGTACAATTTTTGATAAATGTCTAAATATTCGGCTATTTTGACCATATAAAAAATAGTAAATGACTTTCAAAAATTCTGAGAAAAATATATGTTCACTATGGGACTATATTATGCTAAATCCCAGAAAAAAAAAATATTTTTGGAACTGATTTGGTATTTTTTATGAAAATGGTCTAGTTATGAGTAAATGAATTAAATATGTTTTGTGAGGAAAGAAAATTGAAAAATAGGATTTTATGGCTTGAGAATCCTATATGAGGCATATGTAGATTTTTGATGAGGGTTTTGGTTATTGATGATGAAATTGTAAGAGTTGGCATTTTATGATGATTAAATGCATTAATTAGTAAAGTGTAAACAATTTAAATAAATTGTTTATAAATTTAAGTAATGTTATTCTTTCAATATCATTATACCGAAATATTGGTATGAATTTTATTGTAGAATTTATATTTTTTGTGTCGAGTTTACTATTTATGAGTTACTATTCACGAGTTACTATTCATGAGTTACTATTCACGAGTTACTATTTACAATAAAAATTGGTTTCTTTTTCTAACCAAATTATAGTTGATTTATGAATATTACTCTTGAGATTAAATCTATATGTTGATTATATTGATTTTATTATCATATATAACATTTTTATAACCCTAATGATGATATTTCTCTTTGACTTGAGTGTAAAGATGGGTAGATTTTTGGTATGATCATGACTATAGGTTCTCTTTGGCCAGTAGTGCAAAGTTGAATTGTTGACTGGTATGATCATGACCATTGAATTTATAATTGAATATCTTTAGCTTAAGTGCAAAGGTGAAATGATCAACATGGTTATAATTATTGTTTATATAAATTCTTAAATGATTATATATTTCCTTGAGATATTAATATCTTTGGCCTGTAGTGCAAAGATGAAATATTGATGAATATCTTTGGCCTGTAGTGCAAAGATGAATTGTTGATGAATATCTTTGGCCCGTAGTGCAAAGATGGCATGTTGTTGAATATCTTTGGCCAGTAGTGCAAAGATGAACAGATGTTGAGATAAGCATGACCAACTGGTGATACAAATGAATATCTTTGGCCGTAGTGCAAAGATGAACTGTTGTTGAATATCTTTGGCCTGTAGTGCAAAGATGGTCTGTTGATGAATATCTTTGGCCTGTAGTGCAAAGATGAACTGTTGTTGAATATCTTTGGTCGTAGTGCAAAGATGGATTTATTAGTATGATTATGAACAGGAACTGTGATTTGGTATAACCATGATCTTTGATGTTTCAGGTAAAGACATGTGATGAAAATATTCTTCGTCCTGGGTGCGAAGAAAAATTTAGAATCACAATTATGATTATGAGTTATTCATATGATTGTGGACCAGAATTGTTGATTGATGTTACATGGATAAAACATTGTTGATGGATTTTTAACATGGAGAAGATAATAGATTTTATAGTCTATTTGACTCTTCTAATGGATTGCTCGTTCCGCTGCAACTATGGTTGAAATTTTTATCATTTACCATATGTTCTAAATCTCTGATTTATTATTGATGAAGGCTATTGATAATTTAATTATCTTTAGTCATGATATTCTTTACTGAGCTAGTTGTGCTCACCCTTTTGCTTCACAATTCCTTTCAGGTAATAAGAGTGTAGCTGGGTCGAGCGGGGGTAACAAGGGAATAGAACGGTGGTCTCTAGCTGTGGATGTTCTCCCGAAGCAGTATAGAAAAGTTCATTTAGTAGTTATATTTGGTGAATCCAATAGGGTAAGGTGTACCCAACGTTGGAAGGGTGGTTTGCCACTATCATACAAGATGTCTAACGACATACAACCTCGTGTCATCATAAGACATGATTGTGCACATCCACTTGCTGAGTATATATACGAGCACTACCTATATAATCTTGGTGTTTGTTTAAAGTATAATTCTCAATTAGAGACAGTAGAGATAATGATATGTCAAGAGAAGACTCACCATTGGGAAGAATATGATAGTAATCTTCTCGTTTTTCTTTGGGGTCTATTGGGTCAACCAAGGATAATTCTGTGGCCATATGATATCTATCATAACCTAGACGCGTGGCCTCCCATGTACAAAGGTTTTCTTAAGCACTTCCCAAAGATTCTAATTTCTAAAACAGTTTTTGACTATACCTTTATGTAAGGTATCATTGTGAGGTGATGTCCACGATTGGGACATGAGTTACATTTGGTATATATTTATATCCAAACTCACAGCATATGTGTTGTTGTATTTTGCACGACAATTGTTGTAATAAAGTTGTAGTTATTTTCTGTACCATGTATTTGGCGACTCAGAATAGGTTGGATGGAATGGACCTATTTTGGGGTTGTCACAGGTGGTATCAGAGCTTAGGGATATGATCTCTGGCGGAGATCGGGAAATATAACTAGGAGGGGAGAGATGAGTAAATCCTTCGCTAGTGTGTCCTACCTAAGCTTATTTGTTGGTCAGTCATAATATTGGGATATTATGTGATATGTTAATTTGTTCAATTAACCCTTATTTTGAAGCTGTATTCTAGAATGATATCTGAAATACAGGAGATGAGCAATGGAGAAATCATGATGATAGGGAAGATGGAATCTGAAATGAAAGTAAGGTATTCTCAACTCTTTGAAATACCAGGTACGTAAATTTCGGGGACGAAATTTCATAAGGAGGGGAGATTGTAAGACCCCGAATTTTGTGAAATAAAGTTATTCAATTTTTCTTATAATTACTATTCAGTAAATAGTTAAATTGATAAAAGTTTAAAGTTATGGGTGAAATATGAATTTTTTTTAAGTGGTTATAAAATAATCATTGTTGTCGGGGAATATTCGTTTGGTCGTGGAATATTCTTTCTGTCGGAGAATATTCGTACGACGGCGCAGCTATTTGTGGGCCCCATAACGAATAACTGTCGGGTGAAGAAAATGACAAATTTGAGTTTTTACAAATAACGGCGTAGTTATTACCGTTAACACTGTTGGAATACCCGGTGGTTAAAATACAGTAATACGCGTTATTGCACAGTAGCACACGGTATTGCATAGTATTTTTGAAATTATTGATTCTTACGTAAGAAGGCACTACTCAATAATTGTTACAGTAATTACTGTTCAATATTTTATTTTATTGATTCAATAATTGCTACGTTGAAATTTTGTATTATTGTTGTTCAATAATTGTTGCTGCACAGTATTTTCTATTATCAGATCAATAATTCATATTATTTGAATAGTATTATTAGATAACATTATTGACAATGTCTAGAAAGTTCTGTCTAAGGAGAGGTTTGGTTATTTAATTGCGCGCCAGTAAGGAAAAATTCTTATTGGAAAGCCCCCTCTTTCCTGGGAACGGCCTGGTTGTCATAAATGTGATTCTGTAATATTATTTGTGAATAATTAATTATTGATTCATATGATAAGAAAATATTTATTTTATGTGGATATAAATGAGGGATATATTTTTGTGGTTAAAAAAAATGAAGGAGTTAATGTTGAGATTTTTATCCGTATTTTTGTCGGAATGGAGGTATTAAAAATCAGGGTTTTTGAGATATTTTGCGGGGGTTATAATTTTTAATCCGACCGTTGGATCGTGATAATTTTTGGATATGTTATACATATATAAGTTGAGTATATGTCCACAAATTTTGAACCGTTAAAAATGAACGTATGATTTATTATGAATTTTACAAGATGACTGGTTCAGAAATTGTTGAATTTTTGGAGTTTAACATTTTGGTAGAAAATTCTAGAATTAGTGGGCCCCACTTGTGGTTGGTGAAGAAATGTGCTGAATTATATTTTAAATGTGGTGGGTGGGAATAGTAGCAGGTAAAGCCATCAGGTTGCAGGTCAAACCTACCAAAATTTTCCTATAAATAGAGGGCTAAGTTAGAATTGAAAATCACACCAGAAACATAAGCTTTCTCTCTTTCTCTCTCTAGATTATTGAGTGTATTTTGTGAGTATTTAGATACTTGGTGAGTTGCTATTCATCAGTGCAAGTTTCCTTCAGCCTTATACCGATCAGAAGTACTGCTCTTTTGAGGTAAGGGATAGTAAGGGATAGTAAGGGATTTTAAGGGTTGTTATGTTTTTCAGTTTCGTAATTTTTCTGAACTTCAAAAATTCTGGAAAAATTTGAAATGATATTTTGATGAGTTTTCTTGATTGTGTCCAAAAATGGTGATTTTTAGATGTATAGATTGAGAGTTATGAATTTTATGAGAAAAGACTATTTTAAAAGTAACTGCTTATAATTCCTTGTGGTTAACTCCAAAATTGATGAAATTTTTATTGGGAGTACATGTATATGATAGAAGTATACTCTGTAAATTTCAGAATTTTTAGACAAAAGTACAATTTTTGATAAATGTCTAAATATTCGGCTATTTTGACCATATAAAAAATAGTAAATGACTTTCAAAAATTCTGAGAAAAATATATGTTCACTATGGGACTATATTATGCTAAATCCCAGAAAAAAAAAATATTTTTGGAACTGATTTGGTATTTTTTATGAAAATGGTCTAGTTATGAGTAAATGAATTAAATATGTTTTGTGAGGAAAGAAAATTGAAAAATAGGATTTTATGGCTTGAGAATCCTATATGAGGCATATGTAGATTTTTGATGAGGGTTTTGGTTATTGATGATGAAATTGTAAGAGTTGGCATTTTATGATGATTAAATGCATTAATTAGTAAAGTGTAAACAATTTAAATAAATTGTTTATAAATTTAAGTAATGTTATTCTTTCAATATCATTATACCGAAATATTGGTATGAATTTTATTGTAGAATTTATATTTTTTGTGTCGAGTTTACTATTTATGAGTTACTATTCACGAGTTACTATTCATGAGTTACTATTCACGAGTTACTATTTACAATAAAAATTGGTTTCTTTTTCTAACCAAATTATAGTTGATTTATGAATATTACTCTTGAGATTAAATCTATATGTTGATTATATTGATTTTATTATCATATATAACATTTTTATAACCCTAATGATGATATTTCTCTTTGACTTGAGTGTAAAGATGGGTAGATTTTTGGTATGATCATGACTATAGGTTCTCTTTGGCCAGTAGTGCAAAGTTGAATTGTTGACTGGTATGATCATGACCATTGAATTTATAATTGAATATCTTTAGCTTAAGTGCAAAGGTGAAATGATCAACATGGTTATAATTATTGTTTATATAAATTCTTAAATGATTATATATTTCCTTGAGATATTAATATCTTTGGCCTGTAGTGCAAAGATGAAATATTGATGAATATCTTTGGCCTGTAGTGCAAAGATGAATTGTTGATGAATATCTTTGGCCCGTAGTGCAAAGATGGCATGTTGTTGAATATCTTTGGCCAGTAGTGCAAAGATGAACAGATGTTGAGATAAGCATGACCAACTGGTGATACAAATGAATATCTTTGGCCGTAGTGCAAAGATGAACTGTTGTTGAATATCTTTGGCCTGTAGTGCAAAGATGGTCTGTTGATGAATATCTTTGGCCTGTAGTGCAAAGATGAACTGTTGTTGAATATCTTTGGTCGTAGTGCAAAGATGGATTTATTAGTATGATTATGAACAGGAACTGTGATTTGGTATAACCATGATCTTTGATGTTTCAGGTAAAGACATGTGATGAAAATATTCTTCGTCCTGGGTGCGAAGAAAAATTTAGAATCACAATTATGATTATGAGTTATTCATATGATTGTGGACCAGAATTGTTGATTGATGTTACATGGATAAAACATTGTTGATGGATTTTTAACATGGAGAAGATAATAGATTTTATAGTCTATTTGACTCTTCTAATGGATTGCTCGTTCCGCTGCAACTATGGTTGAAATTTTTATCATTTACCATATGTTCTAAATCTCTGATTTATTATTGATGAAGGCTATTGATAATTTAATTATCTTTAGTCATGATATTCTTTACTGAGCTAGTTGTGCTCACCCTTTTGCTTCACAATTCCTTTCAGGTAATAAGAGTGTAGCTGGGTCGAGCGGGGGTAACAAGGGAATAGAACGGTGGTCTCTAGCTGTGGATGTTCTCCCGAAGCAGTATAGAAAAGTTCATTTAGTAGTTATATTTGGTGAATCCAATAGGGTAAGGTGTACCCAACGTTGGAAGGGTGGTTTGCCACTATCATACAAGATGTCTAACGACATACAACCTCGTGTCATCATAAGACATGATTGTGCACATCCACTTGCTGAGTATATATACGAGCACTACCTATATAATCTTGGTGTTTGTTTAAAGTATAATTCTCAATTAGAGACAGTAGAGATAATGATATGTCAAGAGAAGACTCACCATTGGGAAGAATATGATAGTAATCTTCTCGTTTTTCTTTGGGGTCTATTGGGTCAACCAAGGATAATTCTGTGGCCATATGATATCTATCATAACCTAGACGCGTGGCCTCCCATGTACAAAGGTTTTCTTAAGCACTTCCCAAAGATTCTAATTTCTAAAACAGTTTTTGACTATACCTTTATGTAAGGTATCATTGTGAGGTGCTGTCCACGATTGGGACATGAGTTACATTTGGTATATATTTATATCCAAACTCACAGCATATGTGTTGTTGTATTTTGCACGACAATTGTTGTAATAAAGTTGTAGTTATTTTCTGTACCATGTATTTGGCGACTCAGAATAGGTTGGATGGAATGGACCTATTTTGGGGTTGTCACAGTGCAAATATGAACTGTTGAGGAATATCTTTGGCCTATAGTGTAAAGATGAATTGTTGATGAATATCTTTGGCCCGTAGTGCAAAGATGACATGTTGTTGAATATCTTTGGTCAGTAGTGCAAAGATGAACAAATGTTGAGATGAACATGACCAACTGGTGATACAAATGAATATCTATGGCCGTAGTGCAAAGATGAAGTTATTCGTATGATTATGAACAGGAAATGTGATTTGGTGTAACCATGATCTTTGATGTTTCAGGTAAAGACAGGTGATGAAAATATTCTTCGTCCTGGGTGCGAAGAAAAATTTAGAGTCACAATTATGATTATGAGTTATTCATATGATTGTGGAAAGGAACTATTGAGTGATGTTACATGGATAAAACATTGTTGGTGGATTTTTAACATGGAAGAGATAATGGACTTTATGGTCTATTTGACTCTTCTAATGGATTGCATGTTCCGCTGCAACTATGGTTAAAATTTTTTATCATCTACCATATGTTCTAAATCTCTGATTTATTATTGATGAAGACTATTGATAATTTATTTATCTTTAGTCATGATAATCTTTACTGGGCTAGTTGTGCTCACCCTTCTATTCACAATTCCTTTCATGTAATAAGAGTGTAGCTGGGTCGAGCGGGGGTAACAAGGGAATAGAACGGTGGTCATCATTTAGTAGTTATATTTGGTGAAGAAAATAGGGTGAGGTGAACCCAACGTTGGAAGGGTGTTTTGTCACTATCATACAAGATGTCTAATGACATACAACCTCGTGTCATCATAAGACATGATTGTGCACATCCGCTTGCCGAGTATATCTACAAGCACTACCTATATAATCTTGGTGTTTGTTTGAAGCATAATTCTCAATTAGAGACAGTAGAGATAATGATATGTCAAGAGAAGACTCACCATTGGGAAGAATATGATAGTAATCTTCTCGTTTTTCTTTGGGGTCTATTGGGTCAACCAAAGTTAATTCTGTGGCCATATGATATCTATCATAACCTAGATGCGTGGCCTCCCATGTACGAAGGTTTCCTTGAGCACTTCCCAAAGATTCTAATTTCTAAAACAGTTTTTGACTCTACCTTTATATAAGGTGTTATTGTGAGGTGATGTCCACGGTTGGAACATGAGTCACATTTGGTATATATTTGTATCCAAACTCACAGCATATGTGTTGTTGTATTTTGCACGACAATTGTTGTAATAAAGTTGTAGTTATTTTCTGTACCATGTATTTGACGACTCAGAATGGGTTGGGTGGAATGGACCTATTTTGGGGTTGTCACAGGTGGTATCAGAGCTTAGGGATATGATCTCTGGCGGAGATCAGGGAATACAACTAGGAGGGGAGAGATGAGTAAATCCTTCGCTAGTGTGTCCTACCTAAGCTTATTTGTTTGTCAGTCATAATATCGGGATATTATGTCAATGTTAATTTGTTCAATTAACCCTTGTTTTGAAGCTGTATTCTAGAATGATATCTGATATACAGGAGATGATCAATGGAGAAATCGTGATGACAGGGAAGATGGAATCTGAAATGAAAGCAAGGTATTCTCAACTCTTTGAAATACCAGGTACGTAAATTTCGGGGACGAAATTTCATAAGGAGTGGAGATTGTAAGACCCCAAATTTTATGAAATAAAATTATTCAATTTTTCATATAATTACAATTCAGTAAATGGTTAAATTGATAACAAGTTAAAGTTAAGGGTAATATATGAAATTTTTCAAAATACGCAAGTAGTTATAAAATATTCATTGTTGTCGGGGAATATTCGTTTAGTCGTGGAATATTCTTTCTGTCGGGGAATATTCGTACGACGGCGCAGACATTTGTGAGCCTCATAATAGAATAACTGTCGGATGAAGATAACGACAAAAATTGAGTTTTTATAATTAACGGCGTAGTTATTACCGTTAACACTGTTGGAATACCCGGTGGTTAAAATACAGTAATACGCGTTATTGCACAGTAGCACACGGTATTGCACAATATTTTTGAATTATTGATCCTTACGTAAGAAGACACTACTCAATAATTGTTACAGTAATTACTGTTCAATATTTTATTTTATTGATTCAATAATTGCTACGTTGAAATTTTGTATTATTGTTGTTCAATAATTGTTGCTGCACAGTATTTCTCATTATCAGATCAATAATTCATATTATTTGAATAATATTATTAGATAGCATTATTGACAATGTCTAGAAAGTTCTGTCTAAGGAGAGGTTTGGTCATCTAATTGCGCACCAGTAAGGAGAAATCCTTATTGGAAAGCCCCCTCTTTCCTGGGAACGGCCTGGTTGTCATAAATGTGATTCTGTAATATTATTTGTGAATAATTAATTATTGATTCATATGATAAGGAAATATTTATTTTATGTGGATATAAATGAGGGATATATTTTTGTGGTTAAAAAAAAATGAAGGAGTTAATGTTGAGATTTTTATCCGTATTTTTGTCGGAATGGAGGTATCAAAAATCAGGGTTTTTGAGATATTTTGCGGGGGTTATAATTTTTAATCTGACCGTTGGATCGTGGTAATTTTTAGATATGTTATACATATATAAGTTGAGTATATGTCCACAAATTTTGAACCGTTAAAAATGAACGTATGATTTATTATGAATTTTACGAGATGACTGGTTCAGAAATTGTTGAATTTTCGGAGTTTATCATTTTGGTGGAAAATTCTAGAATTGGTGGGCCCCACTTGTGGTTGGTGAAGAAATGTGCTGAATTATATTTCAAATGTGGTGGGTGGAAATAGTAGCAGGTAATGCCATCAGGTTGCAGGTCAAACCTACCAAAATTTTTCTATAAATAGAGGGCTAAGTTAGAATTGAAAAACACACCAGAAACATAAGCTTTCTCTCTTTCTCTCTCTATATTATGAAGCATATTTTGTGAGTTTTTAGATACTTGGTGAGTTTCTATTCATCAGTGCAAGTTTCCTTCAGCATCATATCCGATATCCAGTCAGAAGTACTGCTCTTTTGAGGTAAGGGATTGTAAGGGATTGTAAGGGATAGTAAGGGATTTTAAGGCTTGTTATATTTTCCAGTTTCGTAATTTTTCTGACCTTCAAAAATTCTGGAAAAATTTGAAATGATATTTTGATGAGTTTTCTTGATTGTGTCCAAAAATGGTGATTTTTGGATGTATAGATTGAGAGTTATGAATTTTATGAGAAAAGACTATTTTAAAAGTAATCGCTTATAATTTCTTGTGGTTAACTCCAAAATTGATGAAATTTTTATTGGGAGTACATATATATGATAGGAGTATACTCTGTGAATTTCAGAATTTTTAGATAAAAGTACAATTTTTGATAAATGTCTAAATATTCGGCTGTTTTGGCCATATGAAAAATAGTAAATGACTTTTAAAAATTCTGAGAAAAATATATGTTCACTATGGGACTATATTATGCTAAATCCCAGAAAAGAAATATTTTTGGAATGGATTTGGTATTTTTCATGAAAATAGTCTAGTTATGAGAAAATGAATTAAATATGTTATGTGAAGTAAGAAAATTAGAAAATAGGATTTTATGGCTTGAGAATCCTATATATGAGGTATATGCAGATTTTTGATGAGGGTTTTGGTTATTGATGATGAAATGTTAAGAGTTGGCATTTTATGATGATTAAATGCATTAATTAGTAAAGTGTAAACAATTTAAATAAATTGTTTATAAGCTTAAGAATATTATTCTTTCAATATCATTATACCGAAATATTGGTATGTATATTATTGTGAAATTTCTACCTTTTTCATGTCGGAGATACTATTCATGAGTTACTATTCATGAGTTACTATTCACGAGTTACTATTCACGAGTTACTATTCACGACAAAATTAGTTTCTTTTTCTAACCAAATTATAGTTGATTTATGAATATTGCTCTTGAAATTAAATCCATGTTTTGATCATATTGTTTTTATTATCATATATAACATTTTTATAACCTTGATGTTGAAATTCTCTTTCGCTTGAGTGTAAAGATGGGTAAATTATTGGTATGATCATGACTATGGGTTCTCTTTGGCCAGTAGTGCAAAGTTGAATTGTTGACTGGTATGATCATGACCATTGAATTTATAAGTGAATATCTTTAGCTTAAGTGCAAAGGTGAATTGATCAACATGGTTATAATTATTGTTTATATAAATTCAGAAATGATTATATATTTCTTTGAGATATTAATATATTTGGCCGTAGTGCAAATATGAACTGTTGAGGAATATCTTTGGCCTGTAGTGCAAAGATGAATTGTTGATGAATATCTTTGGCCCGTAGTGCAAAGATGACATGTTGTTGAATATCTTTGGCCAGTAGTGCAAAGATGAACAAATGTTGAGATGAACATGACCAACTGGTGATACAAATGAATATCTATGGCCGTAGTGCAAAGATGAAGTTATTCGTATGATTATGAACAGGAAATGTGATTTGGTGTAACCATGATCTTTGATGTTTCAGGTAAAGACAGGTGATGAAAATATTCTTCGTCCTGGGTGCGAAGAAAAATTTAGAGTCACAATTATGATTATGAGTTATTCATATGATTGTGGAAAGGAACTATTGAGTGATGTTACATGGATAAAACATTGTTGGTGGATTTTTAACATGGAAGAGATAATGGACTTTATGGTCTATTTGACTCTTCTAATGGATTGCATGTTCCGCTGCAACTATGGTTGAAATTTTTTATCATCTACCATATGTTCTAAATCTCTGATTTATTATTGATGAAGACTATTGATAATTTATTTATCTTTAGTCATGATAATCTTTACTGGGCTAGTTGTGCTCACCCTTCTGTTCACAATTCCTTTCAGGTAATAAGAGTGTAGCTGTGTCGAGCGGGGGTAACAAGGGAATAGAACGGTGGTCATCATTTAGTAGTTATATTTGGTGAAGAAAATAGGGTGAGGCGAACCCAACGTTGGAAGGGTGTTTTGTCACTATCATACAAGATGTCTAATGACATACAACCTCGTGTCATCATAAGACATGATTGTGCACATCCGCTTGCCGAGTATATCTACAAGCACTACCTATATAATCTTGGTGTTTGTTTGAAGCATAATTCTCAATTAGAGACAGTAGAGATAATGATATGTCAAGAGAAGACTCACCATTGGGAAGAATATGATAGTAATCTTCTCGTTTTTCTTTGGGGTCTATTGGGTCAACCAAGGATAATTCTGTGGCCATATGATATCTATCATAACCTAGATGCGTGGCCTCCCATGTACGAAGGTTTCCTTGAGCACTTCTCAAAGATTCTAATTTCTAAAACAGTTTTTGACTCTACCTTTATGTAAGGTGTTATTGTGAGGTGATGTCCACAGTTAGAACATGAGTCACATTTGGTATATATTTGTATCCAAACTCACAGCATATGTGTTGTTGTATTTTGTACGACAATTGTTGTAATAAAGTTGTAGTTGTTTTCTGTACCATGTATTTGACGACTCAAAATGGGTTGGGTGGAATGGACCTATTTTGGGGTTGTCACATATTGTGTCGAGCGAATGACTGAAACTGGTAACATTAAGTTTGATCAGCGACCGTCATCAGCGACCGCATGCGGTTGCTAATTTTTAATGATGTGGAAGTATCAGCGACCGAATGCGGTCTCTGATGGTGAGTGGTCGCAAACAACTAGCGCGCCAACATTTCCTGCCTATTTTTTTGGAGGTAAAATTGAACCAGTGACCAATTAGCGACCGGGTTCGGTCGCAAACATAAGCTAGCGACCATATTCAAGAGAGGTCGCTATTGTCGGTCGCTAATAATCCTATCTGCGACCGTAAGTGCGGTCGCTGATATTTTTGGTCACTGTTAGAGCATTTTCTTATAGTGAAATGATGTGGTAAAAGTCATCATTGACCCGTTGTGTATTGATGGACAATTGTTGGTATGATCATGACCATGAGTTCTCTTTGGCCAAGGGTGCAAAGATGAATTGTTGTTTGACTTGATCATGACTATTAGTGATAACACGAATATCCTTGGCCCGTAGTGCATGGATAATTCGTAGATGTGATACTAATGAATATCATTAGCCCATAGTGCATGGATAATTCAGTGGTGTAGATTATTTATTAAGCTAAGTCTCAGCGATAAAATTGATGATAAACTTTTAAATCATAGAAGATAGTAGATATCATGCTCTACTTGACTCTTCTAATGGATTGCTTATTCCGCTGTAGTTGTTGATCTAAAACTTGTTGTCTATTGTATTCTATCAGTTATTATACTGTTAAAGACTAACGATAATTTATTCTTCATTATCTTAGTCATAATATTCTTTATAAGGCTAGTTGAGCTCACCCTTTTCTTTCATTGTTCTGTTCAGAAAATGAGAATATAGATGAGACTAGTCAAGGAATGGAGTGATGGTCCAGATGGTTACTATAGTAGTCCTCACTATTCTATTAATTAGTATGATAATAATTGTGATGATGATTTATTTTTAGTTTGAATATTGTCTAGGAGACAATATTTGTATTAAAACTTACACCTTATGTTTGTCGTATTCTGCACGACACTTAGCAGTTGTATAAATTAAGTTTGTATTTGAACTATGTACCATATATTTGGCTACTCAAAATGGGTGATGTATACCTATTTTAGGGGCGTCACAGTATCTCCAAAAGGAGAGCCCTCCCCCAGATCTAAGATGAAGGCTAGGGTTCTTGACTAGAGAGAAAAGAGAGAAAAAAAAGAAAAAGAGAGGTATTATATTTAAAATTCTTTAGAAATGAATTAAGAATGGGTCACACTAGTTTATTTTATCTTATAGCTTAATTAGAGTATTACATTAATAATAATCTAACTTCATCATGCTATTATGTTTGCCAAAAATGGAATTACTCACATTTTAATTAATTAAGTCTTATTATATTTACTGTAAAATTAAAAGGTACTCCTCTGTCTACTAACTTAGGGCTGACTTTTAGTTTTGAGATATTTTATATTAAATTAAGTCAATAATATATTTATATATGTATATAGTTTTGTATTTGCAGAACAGTGGCGTTACAAAATTGGAGAAGCTTCTCTTCGATGTACAATTTGAATTTTAAAATACTATATCAATTAGATTAGAAAAGAGTCACTCAATTTAATAAACAACGGTACTGAGCATACGCGCCTATTGTGTTGTATCATCAACCTTTTTCAGGATTCCGTTCATAAAGTTAATTTCATAGTAAATTAATTAATTAATTAATATAATGTTAACACGTAGAAAAATCACTTTTCGGCTTACGTATCGACAATATATTGATCAATTGACCAAAATTAACTTCATACTAACCATCCCTTTTTCAATATCACGAAACTGACTAAAGTACCCCTGCAATAATTGTTATTTTGGTGTAGTTTAATCACGCTTTTTAGAAAAATTATATGAAAAAATAAAATTTTAAATATATATGTATTCGTATATTATTCTCTCTCTCACTCTCACTCTCACTCTCACTCTCACTTTCTAGGTCTACTTACTCACGCTCTCTCAATATCTCAAGTTTCTATTATTATTTTATTTTTTCTAAATTTAAAACTTTTAGTAATTAATATTTAACAATAATTAACAGATTATACAACAAAATAAAATTTTAAATTTATCTATATTTATATATATATTTTCTCTCTTGTTTCCATTTTTTACATTCACTTACCGCATCCTCTCTCATTAATTATGATCAGCTTCTTTCCTTGCTAATTTTTTTATATTATATTACTTTTAAGTATTAGTATTTAAAAATAATTAATAAACACGTAAGTGTGTGCCGGAGAAACAAGTAGTAATAATGAAAAACATATATTACGATTTTATATGTCGATTTTTTTATTACGAGTTACATGATTAAATTTAATTAAAAATATTTTTATAATATATTTAATACAATGAACTTATTTTATAATTGTGAGACCCCAGATTTTATGAATAAAGATTTAAATTTCTCGAAATATTTTTTTGAATATTATGGTGTGGATTTGATATAATGTTATAGTTGTGGGTAATATTAATAAATTTTGCAAAGTACGCACGTTGTTATATAATATTCGATTGGTCGGGGAATATTCGTTTTAACAGGGAATATTCGTACGACGACACAATCATTGGTGGACCCCACAACAAAATTTTTGTCAGATTGAGAAAATGACAAAAAATATTTTATTGAAAATAACGACAGAAGTTTTACCATTAATACTGTTGAACTACTCGGTAGTAAAAGTATAGTAATATGCATGGTTGCATAGTAGCACACGGTATTGATTATTGATGCTTACGTGATAAGTCACTCAGTTTTGTTTTATTGGTATTATTAATGTAATAAAATAGAAAAGCTTTTTATATAAAACAGAATATTTTTATAAAGTTATTCGTTTTATTAGTCTAATAGTAAAATCTTTTTATATAAAATAGAATACTTTTATAAAGTTAGATAATAATTAGAATATATTATATTTATTATGCATAGTGTCTGCATAGTATTTGTATAGTAAAATCTTTTATAAAGTTATTCGTTTTATTAGATTATAAATAGAATATATTATATTTTATTTAAAAGATTTTGCTTTAAATATGGACCGTCAGATTAAAGTAAATCAATATAGACCGTTCATGAGTTAGTTACTATGCAGTCCATTTTTCTCTAAATAGAAGCTCATTCCTTCATTATTTTCTTACAAATTCACTGAAACTCTAGAGAGAGAAATTATAGAGAGAGAGAAGAAAAGTATTCTGCTACTTCACTACTCCGATATCAAGTTTCTTTTACGGTAAGGGGTATTATTTCTTTTGTATTCATGAAGAGAACTTCTGTTATTCCATTCTTTATTATTCTGTTGGAATAACCTGTATACACGGGCTACCCTATACTTGGTGAAATTCTTCTGTTATTTCATTCTTTATTATTCTGTTGGAATATCATGTTTGTGCGTTTTACGCCGGACCTGGTTCTGTCTTTATTATTCTGTTGGAACATCCTGTCGGTGCGTATTACGCCTGACCTGGTTCCATTATTGAGTATTCTGTTAGAATAACCTATCTATGCGAAGTACCGCATGCATGGTGATTTCTGTTGTTATTTCATTCTTTATTATTCTGTTGGAACATCATGTCGGTGCAAATTTCGGCTGACCTGGTTTCGTTATTATTATTCTGTTAGAATAACTTGTCTATGCGAAGTACCGCATGCATGGTGATTTCTTTTGTTATTTCATTCTTTATTATACTCAGTTGGTTAAAGTTTTGACTTTTATACTCTATGAAATTAGTGGAATATCCTTGATATTTGCGCTTCATCCAGTATCTTTTCATGGAAATATTCTTCTGAGCATTCTTGAATTTTACTCTACAAAGAAGTATCATGTTGACAATTTGGACGTTATTAGTTCTTGGATAAATTAATTCTTGAACTTGTTTTATTGAATTCTTACATCATTGTCATCATCCTCATGTTTATATTTGTTGAAAGTCATCTGTGGTCTGTAGTGCATAGATGGACTTGGTATGATTATGACCAGGGATTATTCGGTATAATTATGACCGTAATGTTACAAATGATGTGATAAAAGTTCTCATTGGCCCGTAGTGCATTGATGAACAGTTGTTGGCATGATCATGACCATTGATAAATACATGAATATCCTTGGCCCGTAGTGCATGGATAATTTTGTGGTCGTGATACTAATGAATATCCTTGGTCGTAGTGCAGGGATGATGTGGATTATTTATTAAGCTGAGTCCCAACTATAAAAGTGATGCAAAACCTTTTAAATCATAAAAGATAGTAGATTTTATTCTCTACTTGACTCTTTTAATGGATTGCTGGTTCCGCTGTAGTTAAACTTGATGTCTATTGTATTTTATCAGTTTAACATTATTGAAGACTAATGATAATTTATTCTGCATTATCTTAGTCATAATATTTCTTACTAGGCTAGTTGAGCTCACCCTTTCTTTTACTGTTCTCTTCAGGAAATGAGAATATAGCTGGGACGAGTCGGGGAACGGAGTTATGGACCAGATGATAGTTTTAGTAGTCCTCACTATTCTGTTAAATAGTGTAACAATAAATATAATGAGTACTCCATTGAGTGTGGATATTGTCTAGATGACAATATTTGTATTAAAACTCACAACATATGTTTTGTCGTATTTTACACGACTGTTGTATAATTAGTTTATATTTGTATTCTGTACCATATATCTGACGACCCAAGATGAGTAATGTATACCTATTTTTGGGGGCGTCATAATAATTTTATCTAATATTATGTATTAATATATATGACAGTCGTAATTTAACTAAAAAAATATCTCAATATATAGGATGACTCAATAATAAATTAATAATAGTATAGTCCACGTATTTTTACAAAATAATTCGGCTAAATTGGAACAATAATTGAAGTGTGATCCTATGGCCTAGTTGTGTATTGACTTTATTCTATTTTCTCAATGTGGGTCCTTCCAAATTGAACACGGATAAAGAAAGACGAGTGGAACTTATAAACGCGTTTAAAATATAAATTAAGATGCTTAAAGGAAACTTTAATCACACGTAATTTCAGGCTTCCTTTGTTCTATTCCCTCCGTCCAAAAAAAATAAAATTGAAGAAGTTTGTTTCGACTTTAACACTCTGTTTCTAAATTTTAAAAAGAAAAAAAAATAGAAAATTTAAATTAAAATAGAAAAGAAAAGAATAAAAAATGTGAAGTTTTTCTTTGAGTTGTTTCTAAGTTTTTAATAGAAAAAAATAGAAAATTTAAAATTGAGGACATGAATTATAATTTAAAATTTATTATATTAAAAGTTGACAATAATATGAGAATTATAAAAATATTACTTATTCTAATTTTTTTTTCCGTCCAAATCAGGCCAATTTTGGATAGAAAACTTTGCCAGGAAAAGTGAGCAAGTTTTCTATCTTTTTTTTTTCTTTTCCGTTTATTAAAAAACTCAGAAATATAAGAATTTAAAAGAAGACTTAAATTTTTCGTCCATTTTTTTTCTTTTCTATCCATTTTAAAACTCAGAAACAGAACGTAAAAGATCATTTTGCAAAATTCAAAAGGAAGTCTACTTGCAGAATTTACAATTTTATAGAAATATATTATGTTTCATAATCCCCTTCATTTCAAATTATTTCATAAATATTGACTTTACAAAAATTAATTTCAAACATTTTATAACTCAAAATTGATGTAAATTCATAATACCTTGTATTTATGTGAATACAATTATGAATATCATAAATTACTTAAAGATATTATTATTATAAGATTTATTGTTTTAAAAATTTAAATGAGTCATGTTACACTACAAGAAAAAAAGGTTATTTTCGACGGAAATTTCCGTCGAAAATAAGTTAATTTCGATAAAGATTTTTTTCGAAAATTCAGTCGTAATTAAGTTAGTCGAAATTAATTCGATCGAAATTAATTACTTCCGACCATCGAAATTAATAAATTTTGTCGAGATTAACGTTTTTAAAATAATCATAATTAATTTTTCAAGTTTTTAAACCACAATTTTTCTAATTGTACTCGTACATATTCCTATTTTCAACCAGCTCAACAACAACATACACATTCCAGCTGTAGAACTCGTAGGCATGCAAATATTTGGATTAAACATTTTTCAGGTTATCCAAATTTATCCCTTGAAGCGTATGTCCACGATTTTTATGACCACGTTTGCTAGAATACGCACTAATTCACGAACATAAGTGTATGTCCACGATTTTTATGACCACGCTTGGCTAGAATACGCACTTGACCACGCTTGGCTAGAATACGCACTAATTCACGAACACAAGTGTATGTCCACGATTTTTATGATCACGCTTGGCTAGAATACGCACTAATTCACGAACATAACCGTGATCGGACTACAATCAACAAGATCGGTATCAACTAGTTATTCCACTGTCCGTGTGGCTTTAATCCCTCAATCTTCAAAAAATTCAATGGTATTACAAAGTGGCTATTTGCATCACCTCCTCCCATTTGAATATATTTTCAACATGAGTTACCAAGGTTGTTGGTTATGGCATATCTCTTCTTTACTAATATATTTCATCGATCATACTAATAACCTCTCATAATGGTGATGATAATTTAGAAATATTTATAAATTTCACAAATCATAATGAGATGATTGGTAACTCTTGAATCATTAAGGAGGGTGATGTGATAAAAATATGTAATTGCAAGTACACGATGTCAAATTGAATAACTAACAAGTACAAATTGAACCCACAAAGACTAAATTGATTTTAATATATCCTTTAATATCTATTTCAGGTGAATTATAAATAAATATTGAGAATTGATTAACTATAATTAAACTAACTAATAACAAGGAAGTAATCTAGAAATCTGAATCCATTAAACAATAAACATAATAAATAATTCAATCTATTTTATTTTTATAATTAACTTAATTATGGTGTTCATCACCCTTCCCTTTAATTTAGTAATTGTATAATTAACGTGGGCAAGTATAGAGTATAAAAACTTCTTTGAGCAAATGGATTATAAAAATCTCATATCTTAACAATAATCTATCACAAACTCTTATATAATTTTAAATCACATAAGAAATATAAAACAAAGGTATTTCAATAACGAAACATGTAGGTGAAATTAATTAAACATAAAATCATAAATAATAGAAGAGATGAAAAATATTATCATGAATAATTATTTAATTTCATCTTCATCCTAGATTAAAAAAATTAACTAGATATGGAAATAAATAAACTAACGAAAATAAAGAAGAAATAGATAAAAATAAATAAGAAAACCCTGTTTATTAACGATCCTCCAACAAGCGTATAATGAAGAAATAATTTAATCTACTCATACTCATAACCTAAACTAATCTAATACATCTCTCTCTCTAAAATTAGAGACCTATTTCTAGGAAAAATAATTTTGTGTCCTAATTTAGATTCATTGAACTTGATCTCTTTTGTTTCCTTATTATTCTCTTCTTTCCTTCTTGACTTCAATATCTACATGGTAATCTCCCAAGAGTCTTTTTCTATCTTTAAAAGCTGGAACAATTATCTTTTCCTTATTCACGATAAATAAGGTAAATCCTACAAAACCAAATAAAATGTGTGACGCTCTCAAAATAGGTCAACACAACCCATTCTGAGTCGCCAAATACATGGTACAGAAATCAAATACAAAGTTTATTAATACAACTGTCGTGTAAAATACGACAACACATACGCTGAGAGTTTTAATACAAATATTATCTTGTAGACAATATCCAAACTCAAATAAAGTCCTCATTATAGTTATTGTTACACTATTTTACGAAATAGTGATGACTGCTATAATAACCATCTTGAATCCTTATTTCACTCCTCGACTAGTCCCAACTATATTTGTGACGTTCCCTAAATAGGTATACACAACCCATTCTGAGTCACCAAATACATGGTACAAAATTCAATTACAAACTTAATTTATACAACTGTCGTGCAGAATACGACAACACAATAGCTGAGAGTTTTTGTGACGCACCCAAATTCTGACCTCCACTTGGTCACCCGAATTCGGTTCATCACGTTCTCATGGTAAAACCATAATAACTAAAATAACGCATACACAACGGAAAATCTACTTTAGAATAATGTACAACGATTTATTATAATTATTTTTTCAAGTCTCGCAACCTAAAGTGCTTAATAGATTACATAATAATATCGAATAAAGACTTATTACATAATCCTACATAAGCTTAAACATAGTCTGGAAATAGTCTTAAAACAACATAATAGATTAAACATAAAAAGGGACAAGCTAGTCGGTAGCTTTGCCCTTGTCTGCTCCAGAGACACCTCCCTGTTCTTCCTTGACAGAAAAGTTTTAAATAAGCAAGGATGAGCACAAATTACCCAGCGAGTAATATACAACAAGGATTAAGATATAATATCACAAGGTTTGAAATATCGAAGTGCCATTTCTAGGATAGTTCAAAGTTTTAGAATAACATCACGGATAAGGAATATCAACAATTCTTGGAATAAGAATGACAATTCAATATAAATCAACAGATATATATATATATATATATATATATATATATATATATATATATATATATATGAATTCAACGACTAACAATGTATCCAACTAGATAAGCAATGTATACTGAGCAGTCACTAAGGACTATTGAACTTCCACTAGAGTTACCAATATTAAACTGATAGCCCAAAATATCAAGTACTATAGATGATCAATCTACAATACTTTACGTTATGCATAACACCACAGTAATAATATACTCATGTGTTGGGGTTTCCAACAACAAAAAATCCCCTTACCATAAGGGTTGTCCAACTCAGTTTCTAAGATTGCACCAATCAATTGGGTTGGACAGTTTTTATAAACATGCATATAGTCTAGCCGAATCTAACGGCATCGACTCTTTCATAATATTCAAGGACAATACCAATTTCAACATGAATAATAGCTTTTCACAAGGGTTTAACATACTAGCTCATTTGAACGAGAAAGTAATGTAACTTGTATTCAAAGAGATAAGCTTACGGTATTTGTTGAATAAAATAATGCAATGGTATTGCACAACAATAATAGTAGGGTTCGGATACTTGCTCAACAAAGACTTGAGTAAGGTTAGAGAAACTTGCCTTACGCGTAGTTTATCCACGTTTAATAAATCAACACTTTCGAATCCTATTTATAGCGCATTATAAGTATACAATGTTCATTAGCTATCACAGTCTTTAATCAAGCTCGACACGATTCAAGTATGCACATATAGTACAAAATCAGTTCATAAGTTATCATGAATTAAATACTTAGTTATAAGCGAATCAAGAATGCTCAAGGTTAAGACTTTCTCTACTCATGGACTTTCCATTTCAATATAACACCAACTTAACAACTAAGCATCACTCATATATATGTACATCAATAGGTTTTAGATCACATTTAGCATCATAAGCACCATGCAAGTTACTGTCTAAAAGTCAGAACTAAATAACTGGAATTCCAGACTGGCGCAGCTGCGCCCTGGCTAAGCCTAGGACCGGCACAGCTGCGCCGTCCTCTGGCCAAGCCAAGATGCAGCTACTGCCTTGTGGTTTCTGTCTGGCTTGCTCAAAACAATCACACATGATCTATTTTATCATGTTAAGGGTCTTTTCATGCTCCTTAAGTCAATCTAGGTTCCCTTTTATAATATTTTTCTAAATTAAGCATTTCAACCATTTAAGGTCGTGAAACCACAAAGTCTAGCATGCTTGCTTTCTAAACATACATGATAGTTATAAAACTCATTTTAGGCATGCTTGTGTGTATTCATAACATGTATGTGAAACTAATATCGCCTTAGTTGAAAATAAGCTTCGTTTATGCTTTTCTTGAAATGCGATACACAAACATGGCATATATATGTTTATACTACATGAGCGAGTCTAAGAGTGCCATCAAACATACTCACAAATGTCAGATTTTAGTCTTCAAGATATCATGACAATATTCATATTCTAAACTTACTAGTAAGTCCAACTTGTTCATGCTTCTTTGTTAAACACATAAACACAATCTAAAGGGTTAATCATGCATTTCTAAGTTACACTAACATGCTTGCAAGGTCAGTGCACATACATGTCATACATACACAATAAGTTTGTTTCTAAAGTCATAAATCTATTTTAAATCATACACCTTTGTTATTCATGCGAATCTAGTCTAAACATGCTCACATTGGGTTAACATATTCACATATACATCATACACATGTTCACATGCTAGCTTAAGTCAAAATAACTAGCTAATCATGATCAAATTTTAATATAGATTGCTCAACTGAGTTCAGCAACCGGCGCAGCTGCGCTGTGCCTCAATACAAATGTGGCGCAGCTGCGCCGTGCCTGGTTCAGGCACAGAAGCAGTCTGCTTCTGCAGAGAGCTAGCCCAACCTCAAAAATTATTCATGATATCACTCCTAAACACTGATAAATCAATTGCAACATGCTTATATGATCATTTAACAACTATATGGACATTACTCAACCTCATTAACATATAATTCCATAAAATCAAGAATTTGAATTTCCATACTCAAGACTCCATTTTTCCAGAGAATGAAATGGAAAGCTAGTAATGGAATTATACCTCTGTAATTCGAAAGAACTTGCTACTACTTGAACTCCTAAGCTCTAAGAATGCTTGTAAGCTCTCACGCTCACACTTGACAATTCTCAGACAATTCAAGCAACATAGATAATGAAGGGAAGTGTCCAATTTATAGAGAATTCCTTGACCACGCCAAGCCATTATCCAAGAAATCAAACCAAAGGATTGAGGGATTGCATGAAGTATAAGAAGGAGTGGTTGGATGGTGGTTAAATTGCATCAAGAGCACCACTCCCCTCATGATCATTGCCTAGCAAGCTTGGAAGTCAGAAGAAAATGTAGAACATAGGCTAGCCTTTTTCTAGTACATGTGAATGAAGTTTTGGGACACTAAATTTTGGACAAAGGAGAAAACCTCAGCATTTCATATCATCAAGGCTTGGTTTGGTCTATTTAATTTCTCACACTGAAATCTTAATGTACAATTGTTATCATATTAGGAATTTAGGGATTAATTATACACTCACATCATATACTCCATGTACATTAAACATACGCAATAAAATAATGCAGTCAGATATTATTGTCCGGGTAGTTCCATAATTAATTCTACTACTCATGTAATCATATAATAACCTTATTATATAATATCTTACTTATTTATGTTAAATAAATAAATTAATTCCTTCCTTGATTAATTATCACTTAAAATACTATAGTTTAGTATATAGTCGCACAATGTCACACTACACTATATAGTATAGTTGAATTAGCACTCATATGTACATAACGGTGAATATAATATTATTATTATATTAATAACTTACCTCCTCATGTTAAAAAAATAAATCATGCACTTAATTAATTAATACCGATATTAATTAATCCAACAATTGATTAACTTCCATAATCATTATTCATTGATAATATTCTCATTACATTTATAGGTATATTTCAAATAATAATAATCACATATTATTAATTAATTACAAGAAAATCCATTTCCACAATTAATTAATACTAATTAATGATTTAATAATTCCTTTGTTGGACATAACATACCTTATTGCAATATACTCATATCATATGGTTTCACCCATGTTACACATATAACATTAATGTCCCCCAATTCAGTGCTACAGTAGAAACTAACTATCTCAAACTGACTGATGGCGCAGCTGCGCCAGTTTGTACTGTTGGGAGGAGCAGCTGCGCCGTGCCCTGACAGTGCCAAGACTGGTGCAGTTTCTGCCCGTGCCAGTTTTCAACGCTAACTTGTTTTACAAGACATGAATTGATCTCCACATGAGTGTTATTACGAGTTTACGAGTGTATTGATTACTTATACAAAATCACATGATCGACACGATTAATCTTCTTAATTCCCGTTTTAATTTACTTAATGAATTTTCTCGTTTTACATTATGCCACAGAAGGCATTTCAACGAGTTTACCACAAACTCCACATTTTCTCAATTATTCAATTGCTCAATATAATTGAGTTATCTCTTTTCATTACACGAAATTGTTCATATTCAAATAAATATTCATTTCCATTAATATATTCACTTAAATAATACGTAGAAATTCTCGAGTATTACAGTTTTAACACGAATATTGTCTCGTAGACAATATTCAAACTCAAATAAAGTCCTCATTATAATTATTTTTACACTATTTTATATAATAGTGAGGACTACTATAGCAACCATCTTGGACCGTCACTTAATTTCTTGACTAGTCCCAACTATATTCTCATTTTCTGAAGAGAACAATGAAAGAAAAAGGTGAGCTCAACTAGCCCAGTAAAGAATATTATGACTAAGATAATGTAAAATAAATTATCCATAGCCTTCAACAGTGTAAAAACTGATAGAATACAATAGACAACAAGTTTAATTGCAACGAAACAAGCAATCCATTAGAAGAGTCAAGTAGAGCATGATATCTACTATCTTCTATGATTTAAAAGTTCATCATTAATATTTTATATCTGTAACATATCTCAATAAATAATCCACATCACCGAATTATCCATGCACTACGGGCCAAGAATATTCGTTAGTATCACATCCATGAATTATCTATGCACTACGGGCCAAGGATATTCATTAGTATCACCAATGGTCATGATCATGCCAAACAACTGTCCATCAATGCACTACGGACCAATGAGGACTTTTACCACATCATTTGTAACATTACAGGTCATGATTATACCGATACATAATTCCTGGTCATAATGTGACGCCCCCAAAAAATAGGTATACACAACTCATTCTGAGTCGCCAAATACATGGTACAGAATTTAAATACAAACTTCATTTATACAATACGAGAAAACGTAGCTAAGAGTTTTAAAATGAATATTGTCTCGTAGACAATATCCAAACTCAAATAGAGTCCTCATTATAATAATTATCACACTATTTCAAAGAATAGTGAAGACTACTATAGCCACCATCTTGGACCATCAATCCATTTTCCGACTAGTCCCAGCTATATTCTCATTTCCTGAAAAGAAAAATGAAAGAAAAAGGTGAGCTCAACTAGTCCAGTAAAGAATATTATGACTAAGATAATGTAGAATAAATTATTCATAACCTTCAATAGTGTAAAAACTGATAGAATATAATAGACAACAAGTTTAACTACAGCGGAACAAGCAATCCATTAGAAGAGTCAAGTAGAGCATAATATCTACTATCTTCTATGATTTAAAAATTTGTCATCAATATTTTATCTCTGCAACACATCTCAATAATTAATCCACATCACTGAATTATACATGCACTACGGGCCAATGATATTCATTAGTATCACATCCACGAATCATTCATACACTACGGGCCAAGGATATTCGTTATTATCACCAGTGGTCATGATCATGCCAACAACTGTCCATCAATTCACTACGGGCCAATAAGGACTTTTACTACATTATTTGTAACATTACATGTCATGATTATATCGATACATATTTTCTGGTCATAATCATACCAATCAATAGTCTATCTATGCACTACGGACCAAAGATGATATAAGCATCAATCAAACGAAATAAAGAATAAATATCAAAGATTTTTAATTTATCTAGGGTTTAAAAATGTCCAAATTGTCAACATGATAACTGCTTTGTGGAGTAAAATTCAAGAATAATATTCATGTATCAAAAATAATTTGGACAAAAAAGAAATCATTTTTTGTCGTGAATAGTACTGTAAGACCCCAACTTTTTATAAATAAAATCAAATTTCCTCTATTTATTATTTTGAAATAGTAAGGGGTTGAATCGATTAATGTGGTTAGTTATGGGTAAAATGCGTAAATATTTTAAATAAGTAAGTGGTTATAAAATATTCATTGTTGTCGGGGAATATTCGTTTGGTCGTGGAATATTCTTGCTGTCGGGAAATATTCGTACGACATCGCAGCCTTTTGTGGATCCCATAACGAAAAGCGATTGGATGAAGAAAACGACAAGTATAAGTTTTTATAAATAACGGCGTAGTTATTACCGTTAACACTGTTAGAATACTCGGTGGTTAAAATACAGTAATACGCGGTGTTGCACAGTAGCACACGGTATTGCACCAATTATTGATTCTTACGTAAGAAGTCACTACTCAATAATTGTTACAGTAATTACTGTTCAATATTTTATCTTATTGATTCAATAATTGTTGCGTTGATATTTTATATTATTGATTCAATAATTGTCATTGCACAATATTTCAAATTATCAGATCAATAATTTATATTATTTGAATAATATTATTAGATAACATTATTGGCAATGTCTAAGTAAGTTCTGTCTAGGAGAGATTATTTAATTACGCGCTAATAAGGAGAAATCTTTACCGGAAGGCCCCCTCTTTCCTGAAAACGACCTGGTTGTCATTATTGTGATTTTATAATATTATTTGTGAATAATTAATTATTGATATATATGATAAGAAAAATATTTATTTTATATGGATATAAATGGAGGAATTTTTAGAAAAGTGGCAATTGTTAAAAATTGATATTTTATCTTTTCTGATAAAATAATTTATTTAAATATACTATTATATTATAAATGTATAATGCGATAATACAATAATATAATAATGGTGATATTTTTACAATGAATGTGTGATATATGAATAAACGAGGAGAAAGAATATTTTTGTTACAATAAATGCTAAAAACATGTTAAACATGTTGGTGGACCCTATTTTTGACTAAAATTTGATTATAGCCTGTAAAATCGTTCGTATGTGGATTTCGGTCAATTTCTGTTAAGAATTTGAAAAAACTTAAAGCTATTGTGACACCCCCAAATCTCGGTACTTCATTACCTCAAGATTTGGTATTCACGTAATCAAAACATTCATTTCTAACTACCCAATCATAATAGAATTGAATAATAAAAGAAAACCTGCCCATACATGATTAAACTTAAATAAAAAATCTCCCAGGTTATCCAACCTTTAACAACAATCATTCAAATGCGGAAAATTAAATAACTTCATTACAATCCTTAAATCAAATTCTAAAAGTAAACTATTAAAACTATTACAAGTCTTCAGTATTTATTCATCTTCCTTTTTCCCTTACTGGTGCTAGGTACGTCACCCGTTTCAACTTTAGCTGTAAGAAATTTTACAGGCAAGAGTGAGCAAACAAGGCCCACTTAAAATAACAATAAGTAAATCTTTAAACTTTCACATCAATTTCCAATATTAGGCTCAATAGAACTGAATAATATATTCTATTAACTTTCTGAAAATTATAACATTCACTGAGGGTCTAATGACCACGAATCATGTCCACAGTTATAAGTAATCTTTCAACTTTAACTTTAACAGTCATAAGACTATAAGGACTCCACGTACTTTGGGGGATCAACCCTTCGTACAATGTATTGTGCACAACCATTTCAATGCTAAGCGTAAACCTCTATTAAAAGAGTTGTTCATCTCAGTATTCAGAATACAAGTCCGCACCAAAGTAAGTTTGGTTTGGATAAGCTTTCAAGGGAATTTGGAATTCAACGAACATCAACTAAGGAGTAGTTGAATAAAACCAATAACACTATACTATAGAATAATCGTAACTGACTAAGTATTTCGTTCTAAGTTCATGCTTTAGGGATAATCTAATAGCATAACTATTGAATAACACATCATACCTTGCTTTGAATAACATTAAGCTAATGTTACATCTTAGAATTTAATATCAAGCATGCACAACAAATAATAGCTTGAACGATAAACTAAAGGTACTTGCATGCTAATATAACAAGTTTAGAGTTAAGAAAGCTTGCATAATCATAATAACTATCTCAACGAAAGTGCAGAGATGAGAAACTTGTATCATCATGAATAACTGGATACAATGAAGTTGCTTAATGGAAATACTTTACTCAATAAAGTATAGCATATGAATTTTTTGCATAACGAAGCTTTAGAATTAGAAAACTTGCTTAAGTATAACATAACAGTGAAAAGCAACTTTTCTGAATAATAAAGTAGCAAAGGTTAGGGAACTTGCCTTGTGCGTAGGTTAAACAATTACTATTCACGTTCACCCCAAGTCCTACACATACCATATGTATTAACAATACACATTAGTTACACTAACATTACCTTTATGAGTTACTTTATTACTCTTAGTATAGCTACTAACTAAGTTTAAGTTTAAACAACATCACATCTTTTCATGAACATTACTTTTTAGCTTTATTACAACTACTTAAGTGATCATGTCATTGCACCACATGTACATTAACAACTTGATACAACATCCTATTACGTGTCCAACATGTTATCATTAAGTTATACTAATACCCAAAGGGTTGCACTTGCATTCGTGCATCCCGACGCTCTCCGATTGGTTCTAAATACACAATAGTCCTAAAGATGACCATTTTAACTACTGTTACAGACCTCAAATTAAAAAACTTAAAGCATGAAAGTTGTAGGTCTACTCGTCCTCTTTCCGAATCATCTTGAATTACCTCAATCGGAATTCGTATGAAAAAGTTATGGCCGTTTTACTACAGGAGGTTAAAACTGCCCAACTCGGACACTTTTCTGGCGCCGGGGCGTGGAACAGTGGCGCTGGGGCGAGAGCTACAGCGCTGGGGCGTGAGTTACTGGCCCATTTTGGCGCTGGGGCTCGAACCTTGGCGCCAGGGTGCGAAATTTGGCGCTGGGGCGTGAATTTTGACGCTGGGGCGCCGAAAGTCACAGAACCAAACCAGAAAGACAGAGCAAAGCTACTGTCTAATTTATTTTTAACAGCCAATGACATCCAACAACATGTATAACTTCATGAAAATTACACATAAAAGTTAACAATCAACTATATACCAATTATCAACCACTAATCAACACCATCATAAACTAATTATTTGAAAACACTCCTTTTAAAACAAAAACTCCATTGTTGATATATTTCTTGACACAGTGAACTAAAATTTCATACTTATATCCAAATTAATACCTTTAAAATACAAGTATACTCACATATTAACATGTATAGTTCAATTTCTCAATTAGCATACAAATATATATATATATATATATATATATATATATATATATATATATATATATATATATATATATATATATATATTCTACACTCAAGTTCGTACTCACATGTTTTCACTGTGAAAAATCAATTTCTTGAATACGTAATTTAGCATATCATCATATTTATATATTAAGCATACAATTATATACAAATATATGCTAGTATAACATAGTTTACAAGAATTTTGTAACAACTTATACACAGTGAAGTTGAAGAACACAGACTATCAAATTCACAGTAAATATATGGCGTAAAAAAAAAATATATGGTTACATAAACATAATTTAAGGTTATAAGCACCTACCTTTTTGTTGATAAGAATACTTGTTAAACCCTTAGAAAAGCTTGAAGAACTCTGTATTTTTCTATCTCAACTCTCCGAGAACTCTCTCCTTTTTTTTTAGCAAACAACTCTAAGGTAAACCAAATGGCAATATACGTATACTAAAAAACCAACGCTCGCCTTTTCAATTCAATAAAAACTGACGCTCAACTAATGATCATATTAATATAGCAGTTACTCAAAATAATATATATTATATATTTATTTTATTTATTTAATTAATAGTTTAAATTCAAAAGAAACCTAAAAGCCATAAGGCTTTGTTTGGCAACCCGTTAAAATTTAAATGATTAATATACTTACACATTGTTTGGCAAAACTAAATTAAATGACTTTAATATATTTTAATAACTCTTTATCACATAGTTATTTGTCACACTTTATGAAATAACAATTTATTAAACAAATCACTTAATCACATAACTCAATCCACACAACACATTAATTATTTAACAAATAAATAATTAACTAAACAACTCAATCAAATTGAATAATTACTTATTCAATAATAAACACATCCAATAAATATTTATATAAATCAATAAATATTTATAACTTACATTTAAAAATATGGAATGTTATATCATTCTCCTCTTATAAGGATTCTGTTCTCAGAATCACAACTCAAACAACACATTCGTTACAGCTATAAAGTTATAGAGAATTAAATTTTCTATGGCATGGACATAAGATTTGAATTTTTCTGATAAAAGGGCTATTTATTATAAATTATTGAAGTTCTGAGATATTGGGTCTAAATTGATTTTGTTACAAAAAATGTTTAAAACATGTTTTTCATGTTGGTGGGTCCCACTTGATGTTGTAAAAGTTTGAAATCAAATTTCTAAGGTGTGCGTAGGAATTTTTTAAAAATAATAATATTTTATTAAATTTTCTGCTTTGGTGTTCTAAGCATTTTTCTATAAATAGGATGCTTAGGTTAGAATTGAAAATCACACCAGAAATTAAAATTTTCTCTCTCTATATTATCGAGCGCATTTTTGTGAGTATTAAATATCTTGAGTGTTGTTATACGGTGCAAGTTTTCTTCAGCATTATATCTGATATTTCAGTCAGAAGTACTGTCCTTTTGAGGTAATGAATGTTATTTTTTTCTTAAATGATATTATTTCTTTCAATATCGTTATACTGGAATATTGGTATGAATTTTATTATGAAATTTTTACCTTTTCATGTTGGGGTTACTATTCATGAGTTACTATTCACGAGTTACTATTCACGAGTACTATTAACGAAGTATGATACTTTTTCTTGTGGAATTTCTATCTTTTAGTGTCGGGGTTACTATTCACGTATACGATACTATTCACGTATACTACACTATTCACGGATACGGTATTATTCACAGAAAAATTAAAATTTTTTTGTGTCCAAGATTGTCTTTTATGGTTCTTAGCTTTGATTGTATCCATGTTTTGATCTTCATTCTTGAATTTTGCTCCACAATTGTTATTATGGAGTATTTTTGAACTTGAATAAACTAAAGTACGAATCCATAATCTTTGTCTTTTTATCTCGCTGCATTCATTTTTTTAAAATATTTTCATCATTCTCAGTCCTAAATGGTGATATAACTGAATATCTTTGGCCTGTAGTGCAAAGATGAACGATTACACGATGAATATCTTTAGCCCGTAGTGCAAAGATGAACAGGTGTTGAGATGAACATGACCAACTGGGGATACGAATGAATATCTTTGGCCCGTAGTGCAAAGATGAATATTTGATTTAAAATGTATATTGATTGATGTCACATGGATAAAATATCAATGATGGACTTTTAAATCATAGAAGATAGTAGACTTCATTCTCTAGTTAACTCTTCTAATGAATTGTTATTTTCGCTGTGAATATTGATCTAAAACTTGTTGTCTATTATATTCTATCAGAATTTTCCCTGTTGAAGACTAAGGATAATTTGTTGTACATTATCTTAGTCATAATATTCTTTACTAGGCTAGTTGAGCTCACCCTTTTCCTTTTTGTTCCATTTTTCTTCTCAGGAGGCGAGAATATAGCGGGAACTAGCCGGGGTATGGAATGATGGTTCAAGATAGTTGTTTTAGTAGTCCTCACTATTTTGTAAGATAGCGTATCAATAATTGTAATAAGGACTCCATTTGAGTTTGAATACTGTCTAGATGACAATATTTGTATTTAAAACCACAGTATATGTGTTGTCGTATTTTGCACGACAATTGTAATAATGAAGTTGTAATTATTTTCTGTACCATGTATTTGGCGACTCAGAATATGTTGGGTGGATTGGACCTATTTTGGGGGCGTCACAGTTGGTATCAGAGCTTAGGGATATGGTCTCTGGCGGAGATCGGGGAATAGAACTACGAGGGGAGATACGAGTAAATCCTTTGCTAGTGTGTCCTACCTAAGCTTATTTGGTATTTAATGGGTCAATTGGAGCATAGGGTTAATATGTGATATGTTAATTTGTTTAATTAGCCCTTGTTTTGTGATAGTATTTGAGAATGACGTCTAAAAATTTTGAGATGAGTAATAGAGCAAAATAATATGACCGTGTCGCAGTACGAAGCTACGTTTGCTGAGCTATCTCGGTTTGCATCCCATTTGGTAGACAACGAGGAGCGAATGACGCGAATGTTTCTACGAGGTTTGAAACCCGAAACCCGAAATACGCCAATACCTCATTTCTCACAAACTTTGTTTATATTCAGATGTTGTGAATAGGGCTAAGTTATTGGACCGCAATAATGAGTCAGCCCAACCAAAAGTTAACGACCAACAACACGATAATAATCGTACCAGTGGCAACGACCATCGAAACAATGATAACCATCGTTGAGGAAATTATCATGCCAGAAATGGTAACCACTTCAGTGGTAATCATGGCCAAGATAATAGAAGAAATAATTCAAGTGAAAATTTCAAGAAGAGAAGATTTAACGATGACGGGAAGATGTCGGCAGCAGCACCATCACCATCAATAAATTCTAGGGGAGGAGAACGACCGCTAGTTAGATGCTACAGATGCGGAGAGGAGGGACACATAAGTCTAAACTGTTCACAGCCTTCCAAGGTATGTTTTAGTTATGAAAAAGACAGTCATATAGATCGATTTTGTCCTGTAGCGAAGTTAAGTCCAGCTGGGACGGTGGCACCAAACGTGACGCCCCCAAAATAGGTATACATCACCCATCTTGGGTTGCCAAATATGTGGTACAGAATACAAATACAAACTTAATTATACAACAAGAGCTGAGAGTTTTACACGAATATTATCTAATAGACAATATCCAAAGTCAAATTCAATCCTCATTATATTTATTATCACACTAAATAGTGAGGATTACTAAAACAGCCATCCCGGACCTTCACTCCGTTCCCCGACTAGTCCCGGCTATGTTCTCATTTTCTGAAGAGAGTAATGAAAGCAAAAGGGTGAGCTCAACTAGCCCAGTAAGAAATATTATGACTAAGATAATGCATAATAAGTTATCGTTAGCCTTCAACAATGTTAAACTGATAGAATATAATAGACAACAAGTTTAACTATAGCAGAACAAGCAATCCATTAGAAGAGTCAAGTAGAGCATGATATCTACTATCTTCTATGATTTAAAAAGGTTTTCATCAACTTTATCGCTGAGACTCAGCTTAATAAATAAACTACATCATCGAATCATCCCTACACTATGGGCCAAGGATATTCACGTGATCATCAATGGTCATGATTATACCGAATAATCCCTGGTCATAATCATACCAACCACTTTCCCTCAATGCATTACAGGCCAATGAGAACTTTTACCACATCATTTGTAACATTACGGGTCATGATTATACCGAATGATCCCTGGTCATAATCATACTAATCAATAGTCCATCTATGCACGTAAGCCAAATATGACTTTCATCACAATATAAGCACGAGGATGATGATAATGATATAAGAATTCAATTAAATGAAAGCAAAGGATAAATTTTAAAGATTTATAATTTAATTTATCCAGAATTCAATAATGTCTAAATTGTCAACATGATACTGCTTTGTGGAGTAAAATTCAAGAATAATATCTATGTATCAAATATAATTTGTACAGAAAAGAAATAAATTTTTCGGTGAATAATACCCTATGAATAGTACTTCGAGAATAGTACCCCGTGAATAGTATCCCGGCATGAAAAGTGCCCCGAATATTCGAGTGAATAATATTTGAGTGAATAGTAACTGGGTGAATAGTAACTCGTGAATAGTACCTTGACATGAAAAGTGCCCCGAATACCTGAGTGAATAATATTTTAGTGAATAGTAACCGGGTAGATAGTAACCCGTGAATAGTACCCCGGTGAAAATATTCATATTTAATAAGAAAGTTCAGATCAATATTCCAACGAAACGATACTGGATGAAGCGCAAAACTCAAGGATATTCCACTAATTTCAAGGATTATAGAAGTAATACTTACCATAGTAAGTTTAGATATAAGAATATGAAAAGAAATAACATACAAAACTGTAAATAGATTTTCACCTGTCATACAATATGTAATCTGCGTAAACAGGTTATTCCAACATATTAAAGGATGAATACAAAAAGATAGTATTCCTTATGAATACGAAAGAAATAATACCCCTTACCTTAGTAGAAGACTGGATACTGCAATAGTGAAGACGCAAAATACTCTTCTTCTTGCTCTCTATAGTTTCTCTCTCTCTATAGTTTCTCTTGTGAGTCTTAGTGAATTGGTGAGAATGAAAGAAGAATTAATCTTCTATTTATAGGAGAAATGACTAAATAGTAACTAATTCATGAACGGTCAAGATTGATTTACTATTAGAACGGACGGTCCAGATTGATTACTATTAAAACCACAATTGATGGTCCAGATTGATTTACTTTTAAAACTACCACCGACGGTCCAGATTGATTTACTTTTAAAACCACCACCGACGGTCCAGATTGATTTACATTTAAATCCACCACCGACGGTCCAGATTGATTTATTATTAAAACCACAATCGACGGTCCAGATTGATTTACTTTTAAAACCACCACCGATGGTCCAGAATGATTTACTATTAAAACCACCACCGACGGTCCAGATTAATTTATTATTAAAACCACCACCGACGGTCCATATTGATTTACTATTAAAACCACCATCGACGGTCCAGATTGATTTACTATTAAAATCACCACCGACGGTCCAGATTGATTTACTATTAAAACCACCATCGATGGTTCAGATTGATTTACTATTAAAACCACCACCAATGGTCCAGATTAATTTACTATTAAAACCACCACCAATGGTCCAGATTGATTACTATTAAAATCACAACCGACGGTCCAGATTAATTTACTTTTAAAACCACCACCGACGGTCCATATTGATTTACTATTAAAACCACCACCAATAGTCCAGATTAATTTACTATTAAAACCCCCACCAATGGTCTAGATTGATTTAACTTATAACACTTTAGTACCCATAAAGTTTTCCAAGTTTTCATTATTCCCCTCTAACTTTGGTAATTAACTTATCTTCAATAAACACATTCTTAATACTTCAACAATTATTCATCATTAATATTATAACTCAAGGATATTCCAACGAAACGATACTGGATGAAGCACAAAACTCAAGGATATTCCACTAATTTCAAGGATTATAGAAGTAATACTTACCATAGTAAGTTTAGATATAAGAATATGAAAAGAAATAACATACAAAACTGCAAATGGATTTTTACCTGTCATACGATATGTAATCTGTGTAAATAGGTTATTCCGACATATTAAAGGATGAATACCAAAAAATAGTATTCCTTATGAATACGAAAGAAATAATACCCCTTACCTTAGTAGAAGACTGGATACTGCAATAGTGAAGTAGCATAATACTCTTCTTCTTGCTCTCTAAAGTTTCTCTCTCTATAGTTTCTCTTGTGAGTCTCAGTAAATTGGTGAGAATGAAGAAAGAATTAAGCTTCTATTTATAGGAGAAATGACCAAATAATAACTAATTCGCGAACGATCAAGATTAATTTACTATTAGAACGGACGGTCCAGATTGATTACTATTAAAACCACAACCGATGGTCCATATTGATTTAGTTTTAAAACTACCACCGACGGTCTAGATTGATTTACTTTTAAAACCACCACCGACGGTTCATATTGATTTACTATTAAAACCACCACCGACGGTCCAGATTGATTTACTTTTAAAACCACCGCTGACGGTCCAGATTGATTTACGATTAAAACCACCATCGACTGTCCAGATTGATTTACTTTTAAAACTACCACTGATGGTCCAGATTGATTTACTATTAAAACCATCACCGATGGTCCAAATTGATTTACTATTAAAACCACCACCGACGGTCCAGATTGATTTACTATTAAAACTACCATCGACGGTCCAGATTGATTTACTATTAAAACCACCACCAATGGTCCATATTAATTTACTATTAAAACCACCACCAATGGTCCAGATTGATTACTATTAAAATCACAACCGACGGTCCAGATTGATTTACTTTTAAAACCACCACCGACGGTCCATATTGATTTACTATTAAAACCACCACCAATGGTCCAGATTAATTTACTATTAAAACCCCCACCAATGGTTTAGATTGATTTAACTTATTATACTTCAGTACCCATAAAGTTTTCCAAGTTTGCATTATTCCCCTCTAACTTTTGTAATTAACTTATCTTCAATAAACACATTCTTAATACTTCAACAATTATTCATCATTAATATTATAACTCACAATATTTAACAACCAGATCATTCCCAAGAAAATGGGGGCATTTCGATAAGGATTTCTCCCTAATGGTGCGCAATTAGGTGACTAAACCTCTCATCGACAGAACTTTCTAGACATCGTCAATATTGTAAATAATAATATGAATAATTTTATTGTCTCAATTATTGATTTAACAATATAAAATATTATGCAGATGATACTGTGACAATAATTGAATAAAAAATATGAGAGATATTATGCAGCAATTACTGTAGTAATAATTGAGTATAACTGAGTGACTTCTCACGTAAGCATCAATAATCAATACCGTGAGCTACTATGCAACCACGCGTATTACTGTACTTTTACCACCGGGTAGTTCAACAGTTAACGATAAAACTTTCGCCATTATTTTTATAAAAAGATATTTCTGTCATTTTCTAACTCCGATAATAATTTCGTTGTGGGGTCTACCAATGATTGTGTCGTCGTATGAATATTTTCTGTTTAAAACGAATATTCCCCGACCAATCGAATATTTTATAACAACTTGCATACTTTGCAAAATTTATAAATACTACCCACAACTATAACATTATATCAAAACCACAACATAATATTCAAAAATATATTTCGAGAAAAATTAATCTTTATTTATGAAAGTTGGGGTCTTACAACCTCCCCTTCTTATGAAATTTCATCCTCAAAATTAGGGTACATACCTGGTATGTCGAAGAGATGAGAATACCTTGCTTTTTTTTTTTTCGGATTGTACCTTCCCGATTATTTTCTCTGTATCATGATTTTCCCATTACTCATCTCATGTATTTCAGATATCATTCTAGAATACATCTTCAAAATAAAGGTTAATTGACATACCACATATTATCTCTATATTTTGACCGACCAATTAAATAACAAATAAACTTAGGTAGGTCATACTAGCGAAGGATTTACCCGTCTCACCCCTCCTAATTCTAGTCACAGACCTCAGTCAGGGATCATATCCCTAAGCTTTGATACCAACTGTGACGCCCCCAAAATAGGTATACATCACCCATCTTGGGTCGCCAAATACATGGTACAGAATACAAATACAAACTTAATTATACAACAAGAGTTGAGAGTTTTACACGAATATTGTCTCATAGACAATATCCAAACCCAAATTCAATCCTCATTATATTTATTATCACACTAAATAGTGAGGATTACTAAAACAACCATCTCGGACCATCACTCCATTCCTTGACTAGTCCCGGCTATGTTCTTATTTCCTGAAGAGAATAATGAAAGCAAAAGGGTGAGCTCAACTAGCCCAGTAAGAAATATTATGACTAAGATAATGCAGAATAAGTTATCGTTAGCCTTCAACAATGTTAAACTGATAGAATATAATAGACAACAAATTTAACTGCAACGAAACAAGCAATCTATTAGAAGAGTCAAGTGGAGCATGATATCTACTATCTTCTATGATTTAAAAAGGTTTTCATCAACTCTATCACTGAGACTCAGCTTAATAAATAAATCACATCATCGAATCATCCCTGCACTACGAGCCAAGGATATTCATGTAATCATCAATGGTCATGATTATACCGAATAATCCCTGGTCATAATCATACCAACCATTGTCCCTCAATGCATTATAGGCCAATGAGAACTTTTATCACATCATTTGTAACATTACTGGTCATGATTATACCGAATGATCCCTGGTCATAATCATACTAATCAACAGTCCATCTATGCACGTAAGCCAAAGATGACTTTCATCACAATATAAGCATGAGGATGATGACAATGATATAAGAATTCAATTAAATGAAAGCAAATGATAAATTTTAAAGATTTATAATTTAATTTATCTAGAATTCAATAATGTCCAAATTGTCAACATGATACTGCTTTGTGGAGTAAATTCAAGAATAATATCCATGTATCAAAAATAATTTGTACAGAAAAGAAATAATTTTTTTGGTGAATAGTACTTCAGGAATAGTACCCCGTGAATAGTACCCCGACATGAAAAGTGCCCCGAATACCCGAATGAATAATATTTGAGTGAATAGTAACTCGTGAATAGTACCCCGACATGAAAAGTGTCTCGAATACCCGAGTGAATAATATTTTAGTGAATAATAACCGGTGAATAGTAACCCGTGAATAGTACCCTGATGAAAATATTGATAATTAATAAGAAAATTCAGATCAATATTTCAACGAAACGATACTAGATGAAGCACAAAACTCAAGGATATTCCACTAATTTCAAGGATTATAAAAGCAATACTTACCATAGTAAGTTTAGATCTAAGAATATGAAAAGAAATAACATACGAAACTGCAAATGGATTTTCACCTGTCATACGGTATGTAATCTGCGTAAACAGGTTATTACGACATATTAAAGGATGAATACGAAAAAATAGTATTCCTTATGAATACGAAAGAAATAATACCCCTTACCTTAGTAGAAGACTGGATACTGCAATAGTGAAGACGCAGAATACTCTTCTTCTTGCTCTCTATAGTTTTTCTCTCTATAGTTTCTCTTGTGAGTTTTAGTAAATTGGTGAGAATGAAAGAAGAGTTAAGCTTCTATTTATAGGAGAAATGACCAAATAGTAACTAATTCACGAGCGGTCAAGATTAATTTACTATTAGAACAGACGGTCCAGATTGATTACTATTAAAACCACAACCGATGGTCTATATTGATTTACTTTTAAAACCACCACCGACGGTCTAGATTGATTTACTTTTAAAACCACCACCGATGGTTTAGATTGATTTACTATTAAAACCACCACCGACGGTCCAGATTGATTTACTTTTAAAACCACCACCGACGGTCCAGATTGATTTACTATTAAAACCACCACCGACGGTCCAGATTAATTTAGTATTAAAACCACCACGACGGTCCAGATTGATTTACTATTAAAACCACCACCAATGGTCTAGATTAATTTACTATTAAAACCACCACCAATGGTCCAGATTGATTACTATTAAAATCACAACCGACGGTCCAGATTGATTTACTTTTAAATCCACCACCGACGGTCCATATTGATTTATATTAAAACCACCACCAATTATCCAGATTAATTTACTATTAAAACCCCCACCAATGGTCTAGATTGATTTAACTTATTACACTTTAGTACCCATAAAAGTTTTCAAGTTTGCATTATTCCCCTCTAACTTTTGTAATTAATTTATCTTCAATAAACACATTCTTAATACTTCAACAATTATTCATCATTAATATTATAACTCACAATATTTAACAACCAGATCATTCCCAAGAAAATGGGGGCTTTTCGATAAGGATTTCTCCCTAATGGTGCGCAATTAGGTGACTAAACCTCTCATCGACAGAACTTTCTAGACATCGTCAATATTATAAATAATAATATGAATAACTTTATTGTCTCAATTATTGATTTAGTAATATAAAATATTATGCAGATGATACTGTGACAATAATTGAATAAAAAATATGAGAGATATTATGTAGCAATTACTGTAGTAATAATTGAGTATAACTGAGTGACTTCTCACATAAGCATCAATAATCAATACCATGCGCTACTATGCAACCACGCGTATTACTGTACTTTTACCACCGGCTAGTTCAACAGTTAACGGTAAAACTTTTGTCGTTTTTTTTATAAAAAGATATTTCTGTTGTTTTATAACTCCGACAATAATTTTGTTGTGGGGTCCACCAATGATTGTGTCGTCGTACGAATATTTTTTGTTTAAAACGAATATTCCCCGACCAATCAAATATTTTATAACAACTTGCGTACTTTGTAAAATTTATAAATACTACCTGCTACTATAATATTATATCAAAATCACACCATAATATTCAAAAATATATTTCGAGAAAAATTAATCTTTATTTATGAAAGTTGGGGTCTTACACCGAAGGCGGATACGGATAAAATAAAGTCGGTAATTTAAGAGAGAGCGTTTTTCATGACGAGGAATCGAACGAAGTTATCACGGGTTAGCTAATCATAAACTCTTGCGAAGTTTATACCTTATTAGATACCGGTTCTACCCATTCTTTTATCTCTTCTGCTTGTGCTCAATGTTTGAATTTGACTTTTGAGAAATTAGACTTTGACTTATTTGTTGAAACTTCGTTAGGAGAATCTTCCGTTACATCCACTATTTATAAATTTTGCTTGATTCAAGTTGGAACCATCACATTACCTGTCGATCTTATTTCTTTGAAAATACTTGCATTTGATGTGATTTTAGAGATTGATTGGTTAACCACTCACCATGCTAAAATTGATTATTTTTGTAAGGTTGTTAGTTTTCATATTCCTATCCAACCTATTATGTGAATTCAAGCAACCAAACCACTAAAGTTAATTACTATTATATCAAGTCATAAAGCCATTCGTTTATTGAAAAATGGATGTCAAGCTTTCTTAGCCTATTTCATTGATTTAAACAAAAATACGTCAGATTTAAAGGATATTTCTGTTGTTAGTGAATTTTCTGACGTATTTCTTGAAGAACTTCCTGGCCTACCCCCAAAGCGTGATATTAAATTTTGTATAGACTTTGAACCCGGTACAAAACTCATTTCTAAAATCTCATATCGAATGGCTCTTATTGAACTTCAGGAGTTAAAAATCCAACTACAGAAGTTGGTACCCGAGCCTCTATCTGGTGACTTCCTTTATGGAATGCATCGAAGCCAGACTCTCCGTAGGGGATGTTATATTTGTGTGGTGGTAAAACGATAGGTGCTATTATGACGTGCTATCCAAGATTGGGATATGAGTCACAGTTGAGAGCAGCCTAAGTCAGTAATCGAAATACGTAGCTTTCTAGGCTTAGCTGGTTACTATTGGAGATTCGTGGAATGATTTTTTCGAATCACAACTCCATTAACTTAGCTGACACGAAAAGATACAAAATTTGAATGGAGCGAGGAATGTGAGAAGGGCTTCCAAGAACTCAAGATGAGACTCATTTCGGCACCTGTTCTGACAATATCATCTTGGAAAAGCAAACGTGGTAGCTGACGCATTGAGTAGAAGATTATATGCGAGTATGAGTGCGATATTGTCAACGCAAAGGCTCATTTTGTATGACTTACAAATGATAGAGATAGAGTTAAAGACTCTAGGAACCCATGTGATGATATACGAGTTGAATCGACTTTAATCGATAAAGTTAAAACCACTCAAGCTACACACCGGAGCTGATGAATATAAAGAAGAAGGTGCAAGAAGGCGTTATTCTAGAAGTAAGAGTCGATGAAGAGAAGAAATCTCAACCCTCGATTTGTTGGTCTGTTTGAAATCCTCGATCGAGTAGGAACTCTGACCTATAGACTTGCTTTACCGCTAAGTATGTCGCGTGTTCATAACGTTTTTTTTACGTATCGATGTTACGTAAATATGTGGATGACCCAAACCACATTATTGAGTTAGAACCAGGCGAGATAACCGAAGATTTAACGTACGAAGAGGTACCTGTCAAGAACTTGGATAGGAAGGAGCATGTCCTACGCACAAAGGTTATACCACAAGTCAAGGTTTTGTGAAAAAACTGTGCTATTGAGGAAATGACCTGAGAGTTGGAGTCAGAAATGAAAGCGAGGTACCCTTAGCTTCTCGAAACACCAGGTACGTACGTCAACTTCGAGGACGAAATTTCATAAGGAAGGGAGGTTGTAAGACTCCAACTTTTTATAAATAAAATTAAATTTTCTCTATTTATTATTTTGAAATAGTAAGGGGTTGATTCGATTAATGTGGTTAGTTATGGGTAAAATTCACAAATATTTTAAATAAGCAAGTGGTTATAAAATATTCATTATTGTCGGAGAATATTCGTTTGGTCGTGGAATATTATTGCCGTTGGGGGATATTTGTACGACGGCGCAGCCTTTTGTGAGCCCCATAACAGAAAGCGATTGGATGAAGAAAACAACAAGTATGAGTTTTTATAAATAACGGTGTAGTTGTTACCGTTAACACTGTTGAAATACCCGGTGGTTAGAATACAGTAATACGTGGTGTTGCACAGTAGCACACGGTATTGCACCAATTATTGATTATTACGTAAGAAGTCACTACTCAATAATTGTTACAGTAATTACTGTTCAATATTTTATTTTATTAATTCAATAATTGTTGCGTTGATATTTTATATTATTGATTCTATAATTGTCATTGCACAATATTTCAAATTATCAGATCAATAATTTATATTATTTGAATAATATTATTAGATAGCATTATTGGCAATGTCTAAGTAAGTTCTGTCTAGGAGAGATTATTTAATTACGTGCCAATAAGGAGAAATCTTTACCGGAAGGCCCCCTCTTTCTTGGAAACGACCTGGTTGTCATTATTGTGATTTTATAATATTATTTGTGAATAATTAATTATTGATATATATGATAAGAAAAATATTTATTTTATGTGGATATAAATGGAGGAATTTTTAGAAAAGTGGCAATTATTAAAAATTGATATTTTATCTTTTCTGATAAAATAATTCATTTAAATATATTATTATATTATATTACAAATGTATAATGCGATAATACAATAATATAATAATGATGATATTTTTACAATGAATGTGTGATATATGAATAAACGAGGAGAAAGAATATTTTTGTTACAATAAATGCTAAAAATATGTTAAACATGTTGGTGGACCCCATTTTTGACTAAAATTTGATTATAGCCTATAAAATCGTCCGTATATGGATTTCGGTCAATTTCTGTTTAGAATTTGGAAAAATTTAAAGCTACAGAGTTGTAGAGAATTAAATTTCCTATGGAATGGACATAAGATTTGAATTTTTCTAATAAAATGACTATTTATTATGAATTATTAAAGTTCCAGAATATTGGGTCTGAATTGATTTTGTTACAAAAAATATTTAAAATATGTTGATGTTGCAAAATTCTGAAATCAAATTTGTAAGGTGTGCGTAGGAATTTTTAAAAAATAATAATATTTTATTAAATTTTTTGTTTTGGTGTTCTTAGCATTTTCCTATAAATAAGATGCTTAGATTAGAATTAAAAATCACACCAGAAATTGAAATTTTCTCTCTATATATTATCGAGCGTATTTTTGTGAGTATTTAGATATATTGAGTATTGTTATACGGTGCAAGTTTTCTTTTGCGTTATATCCGATATTTCAGTCAGAAGTACTGTCCTTTTAAGGTAAGGGATGTTATTTTTTTCGTAAATGATATTATTTCTTTCAATATCATTATACCGGAATATTGGTATGAATTTTATTATGAAATTTTTACCTTTTCATATCGGAGTTACTATTCAAGAGTTACTATTCATGAGTTACTATTCACGAGTACTATTAACGAAGTATGATGATTTTTCTTGTGAAATTTCCATCTTTTAGTGTCGGGGTTACTATTTATGTATACGGCACTATTCACGAATATGACACTATTCACAAAAAAATTAAATTTTTTTTTCTGTGTCTAAGATTGTCTGTTATGGTTCCTAACTTTGATTATATTCATGTTTTGATCTTCATTCTTGAATTTTGCTCTACAATTGATTATTATGGAGTATTTTTGAATTTGGATAAACTAAAGTACGAATCCCTAATCTTTATCATTTTATCTCACTGGATTCGTTGTCTTTAAAATATTTTCATCATTCTCAGTTCTAAATGGTGATATAACTGAATATCTTTGGTCTGTAATGCAACGATGAACGATTACATGATGAATATCTTTGGCCCGTAGTGCAAAGATGAACAGGTGTTGAGATGAACATAACTAACTGGGGATACGAATGAATATCTTTGGCCTGTAGTGCAAAGATGAATATTTGATTTAATATGTATATTGATTGATGTCACAGGGATAAAATATCGATGATGGACTTTTAAATCATAGAAGATAGTAGACTTCATTCTCTACTTAACTCTTTTAATGAATTATTATTTCCGCTGCGAATATTGATCTAAAACTTGTTGTCTATAATATTCTATCAGATTTTTCCCTGTTGAAGACTAAGGATAATTTGTTGTACATTATCTTAGTCATAATATTCTTTACTGGGTTAGTTGAGCTCACCCTTTTCCTTTTTATTCCATTTTTCTTCTCAGGAGGCGAGAATATAGCGGGAACTAGTCGGGGTATGGAATGATGGTTCAAGATAGTTGTTTTAGTAGTCCTCATTATTTTGTAAGATAGCGTATCAATAATTGTAATGAAGACTCCATTTAAGTTTGAATACTGTCTAGATGACAATATTTGTATTTAAAACCACAGTATATGTGTTGTCATATTTTGCACGATAATTATAATAATGAAGTTGTAGTTGTTTTCTGTACCATGTATTTGGCGACTCAGAATAGGTTGGGTAGATTGGACCTATTTTGGGGGCGTCATAAGTACCCCGAGTGAATAGTACTCCGTGAATAGTATCCCGTGAATAGTATCCCGGTATGAAAAGATCAAAATTTAACAAGAATATTCAGAAAAATATTCTTGTGAAACGATACTCGATGAAGTACAAATTTCAAGGATATTCTACTAATTTCAAGGAGTATAGAAGCAATACTTATCAAAATGAGTGTAGAATTCAGAATCTGAAACGAAATAATATTGCTTACATACTATAGAGTATGGAAGAAAATATTATTTCTTACGAATATTGAACAAAAATAATATCCCTTACCTTAAAAGAAGAGTACTTCTGACTGGTATGGCGGGAATATTCTTGAAGAAATCTTATACTGTTTTCTACACCCAAAGTTTTCTTAAACTCTAAAGAAATACGCTCAATATTATAGAAGAAGAATTCTCTGATTCTGGTGTGATTTTCATTTCTAAACTAAGCACCTTATTTATAGAAGAATGACAAGGAACTATTTAAGAAAATCACGGGTGAACAGTAAGGAAATTCACGGGCGTCGAATTCATTCGGCTGAAAATTTTTTGATTTACTATGCTGTACTATGCAGTACTATGCAAATACTATACAGTACTATGCATAATAAAATAAAATATATTCTATTTTATATAAAAAAATAAAACTTCTAATATATATATATATATATATATATATATATATTATAAATAAAAAAATAAAACTGAGATAACTTTCTACCGACGATTTTGAAAAATGAATAAGTGGGGGTCCATGTAATAAGTAAAATTTACAACAAATACTTCATAAAAATCTCCTCTATTTATCTCAATTCATTTGGCTTCACTAAACACATTTTTGATAACATTTATTCATCATTAATATTATAACTCGCAATATTCACAACCAGATCATTCCCAAGAAAGAGGGGGCTTTCCGATAAAGACTTCTCCTTATTGGCGCACAATTAGGTGACCAAACCCCTTTCCTCGACAGAACTTTCTAGACAATATCAATGATGCAAATAATAATATAAATAACTTTGTCGTCTCAATTACTGATTTAATAATATAAAATATTGTGATAATAATTGAATCAATAATATGAGATATTATACAGCAACTACTGTTGCAATAATTGAGTAAAACTGAGTGACTTCTCACGTAAGCATCAATAATCAATGATACTGTACAATACCTTGTGCTACTATGCAACCACACGTATTACTGTATTTTTATCACCGGATATTTCAACAGTTAACGGTAAAAGTTTTGCCGTTATTTTTATAAAAAGTTATTTCTGTTGTTTTCTAGCTCCGACAGTAATTTCATTATGGGGTCCACCAATGATTGTGCCGTCGTACGAATATTCCTTGGTAAAACGAATATTTCCCGACCAAACGAAGATTTTATGACAACTTGCTTACTTTGTAAAATTTATAAATATTACTCACAACTATAACATTATATCAAATCCACACCTTATTATTCAAAATAACATTTAGAGAAAATTAATCTTTATTCATAAATGTTGGGGTCTTACACATAATCATACCCATCAACAGTCCATCTATGCACTATGGGCCAAAGATGACTTTCATCACAATATAAGCATGAGAATGATGACAATGATATAAGAATTCAATAAAGTGAGATTAAGGATAAATGTTAAAGATTTATAATTTAATTTATCCAGAGTTTAAGAATGTCCAAATTGTCAACATGATAACTACTTTGTGAAGTAAAATTCAAGAATAATATTCATATATCAAAAATAATTTGGACAGAAAAGAAATTAATTTTTATCGTGAATAGTACTTCATGAATAGTACCTTGTGAATAGTATTTCATGAATAGTACTTCGTGAATAGTACTGTATGTATGAATAATATCATATGAATAGTACCGTATGTATGAATAGTATCGTATGTATGAATAGTACCCATGAATAGTACACTGGCATGAATAGATTAAAATTTAACGAGAATGTTTAAAAAATTATTCCCGTGAAACGATACTAGATGAAGCGCAAATTTCAAAGATATTCTACTAATTTCAAGGAGTATAGAAGCAATTCTTATCAAAATAAGTGTAGAATTAGAAATATTAAACGAAATAATATTACTTATATACTACAGATTATGGAAGAAAATATTATTTATAATGAATATTGAACAAAACTAATATATCTTACCTTAAAAAGAGAGTACTTCTGACTGGTATAACGGAGATATTCTTGAAGAAAACTTATACTATTTGCAACACTCAAAGATTCCTTAAACTCAAAAGAAATACGCTCAATATTATAGAAGAAAAATTCTACAATTCTGGTATGATTTTCATTTCTAAACTAAGCATCCTATTAATAGGAGAATTGCAGGATACTATTTAAGAAAATAATCACGGGTGAACAAGAAATTTTTCACGGACGAATTCGGCACATAATCGAATTTTTCTGATTTTCATTATACAGCACTATGCAAACACTATGCAATACTACACAACACTATGCAGTACTATGCAAACACTATACAATATAAAACAAAAATTGAGATAACTTTCTACCGACGATTTTAAAAAATGAGTAAGTGGAGGTTCATGTAATAAGCCAATTTATAATAAATACTTCATGACAACCCCCTTTTATTTATCACAATTCGCTTGACTAACCACATTTTTAATCTTTAAACATTTATTTATCATTAATTTTATAACTTACAATATTAACAACCAGATCATTTCCAAGAAAGAGGGGGCTTTCCGATAAGGACTTCTCCTTATTGGCGCGCAATTAGATGACCTAACCTCTTTTCTCGACATAACTTTCTAGACATTGTCAATAAAGTAAATAATAATATAAATAACTACGTCGTCTCAATTATTGATTTAATAATATAAAATATTGTGCAGATAATACTGTGACAATAATTGATTCAATAATATGAGATACTATGCAGCAACTACTGTTGTAATAATTGAGTATAATTAAGTGACTTCTTACGTAAGCATCAGTAATTAGAGATACTATGACACCCACAAATCCAGGTACTTCAATTCCCACATGATTTGGTATTCACTATACAAACATCATATGTCTATCTACCCATAATAATTGAAAGCATAAATAGATAGAAATAAATTTTGTCCTTAAGGAGTTACATCATCTAAAATAAATACATAATTCCTGGGTCATACTAACCTTAAATCTCAAATGCGGAAATATAAACACTTAATAATCTTACATAACATTAACATAAGTCTGAAACATAAATACATAATCACATAAACAAAAAGTCTTCAACACTTGTTAATCTTGCGAGTGAATCAAAGACTTCTGGAATAAGAAACTCAACTTTTGAATCAAGAATGAATAACAAGAATCAAAAGAACTTCTGAGGGTCATAAGACCTTGAACTATGTCCTAGGTTATCAAGGGTTATACTTGAAACCTTTAACAGTCATAAGACTATGGACTCTTCTACTCGCACTTAGGGGATCAGCCCTTAGTACCATACTGTGCACAATATCTTAACGCTAACGCATAAGTAATCCCCTATACAAGGTTGTTCATCTCAGTTCGACATTAGAGTTCGCACAAAAGAAAGTTTGGTTTGGATAATTTGACAAGGGTTCTGAAATTTAGAACGTTCATCAACTATGGACTAGTCGAATCAATAAGGGTTCGCTAGTCTAACAATGTTCAATAATAATTGATATTTAAATCGAATAACAATCTCAAGAGGTATACAATAGAATAAATATTGTATAACAGAATCATACTTTGACAAGATTAGTAATCTTTAATATAAAAAATTGAACTTATTTATAATAACGAGAATTTTCTCGATGTAAGTTTATAAACTTGAATAACGATAAAAAGTAGGGTTAGAAAACTTGCCATGTGCGTAGATTACACGTTAATTATACATGTTCCTTGATTTAATCCTACATACCATTCACATTCACAATACCATTCAATTATAACGTAAATAGTTATCACAAGTTCATTCCTTGGTCTAAACTCTGGTTATGACTATACTTAGTCAAATTATCACGCTTATTTTCACATAATATCACACTACATGAACAATAAGCTAACTATGCGTTCAACAATTTAATCAACATGTAAATGCCTTATTGACATGTTAAGAATCTATGTTAACATCTCATTATATGTCTAACACATTTTTATGTTCATTAGATTAGGTTACTATTACATTCATGGACATGAATAATCGACAAATTTATTTCTGAGCAATCTGCAGAGTGGCGCTGCGGCGCCACCAGCAAGCTTGTTCTTGGCACTGCGGCGCGGTGGCGCTGTGACTTGGACTTTGGCGCTGCGGCGTGGTGGCGCTGCGGCGCGGGCCTTAAGGCATGGAGTTGGCGCCGCGGCGCGAAACTCCAGTTTTTGAATTTCCAATTCACGAAGAACACAGATGTGATCCCCCCAAAATATGTATACATCACCCATTCTGAGTCACCAAATACATGGTACAGAATACAAATACAAACTTAAATATACAACATGAGCTGTGAGTTTTAATACAAATATTGTCTTCTAGACAGTATTAAAACTCAAAAGAAGTCCTCAATACATTTATTATCACACAATTTCACATAATAGTGAGGACTACTAATGCAAACATCTGGACCGTCACTCCGTTTCCCGACTAGTCCCAGCTATATTCTCATTTTCTGAAGAGAACAGTGAAAGAAAATGGTGAGCTCAACTAGCCCAGTAAGAAATATTATGACTAAGATAATGCAGAATAAATTACCATTAGCCTTCAACAGTGTTAAACTGATAAAATATAATAAATATCAAGTTTAACTACAACGGAACAAGCAATCCATTAGAAGAGTCAAGTAGAGTATAAAATCTACTATCTTCTATGATTTAAAAGGTTTTTCATCACTTTTATCGCTGAGCTCAGCTTAATAAATAATCCACATCATCCCTGCACTACGACCAATGATATTCATTAGTATCACGACCACAAATTATCCATGCACTACGGGCCAAGGATATTCGTATTTTTATCAATGGTCATGATCATGCCAATAATTGTCCATCAATGCACTACGGGCCAATGAGGACTTTTACCACATCATATATAACTTTACGGTCATGATTATACCGAATAATTCCTAGTCATAATCATACGAAGTCCATCTATGCACTACGACCAAAGATGACTTTCAACATAATATAAACATGAGGATGATGACAAAGATATAAGAATTCAATTAAAAGAAAGCCAAGGGTTAAATTTTTAAATATTTATAATTTAATTTATCCAGAATTCAATAATGTCCAAATTGTCAACATGATACTGCTTTGTAGAGTAAAATTCAATAATAATATTGTATCAAAAATGATTTGAATCGAAAAGAAATTAATTTTTGTCATAAATAGTACCCCGGGTGAATACTAACCGAGTGAATAGTATCCCGTGAATAGTAACTTCTGAAATAGTAACCCCGTGAATAGTACTCTGGCATAAAAAAATTAAAACTTATCAAGAATACTCAGAATAATATTTTCATGAAAAGATACTGAATGAAGCGCAAATAGCAAGGATATTCTACTAATTTCATGGAGTATAGAAGCCAAAACTTTAACAAAATAAGTGTAGAATTCGAAATTTGAAACGAAATAATATTACTTACATACTACAGAGTATGGAAGAAAATATTATTTCATACGAATACTGAACAAAAATAATATCCCTTACCTTGAAAAGAAGAGTATTCCAACTGGTATAGCGGGAATATTCTTGAAGAAAACTTTCACTATTTTCTACACTCAAAGCTTTCTAAAACTCGAAAGAAATGCGCTCAATATAATAGAAGAAGAATTCTCTGATTCTGGTGTGATTTTCAATTCTAACTAAGCATCCTATTTATAGGAGAATGGAGAGGATACTATTTGGAAATAAAAATCATGGACGCACAATTGTTTTAAAAAAATTCGGACGATTTCAACATTTGCTACTATGCATTTACTATGTAGGCACTACTATGCAACCACTATGGATAATAAAAAATAATATATTCTATTTTTTATAAAAAACAAAACTAATAAAATATATTATATATATATAAACAAAAACCTGTGACTTTGAAAACAATCACCCGTGAACTTTCCCAGCCAATTCATTTTTCACATATGGGCCCCACACGTGGGCCCACCTTTATAATATTAAATAACTTTTTACCGATTATTTTGAAAAATGAGTAAATGGGGGTCCAAATAATACGCCAATATTTACAACAAATACTTCATAAAAATCACCTCAATATTTTTAACAACGTTTATCATCATTATTATAATTCGCAATATTCAACAACCAGGTCGTTCCCAAGAAAGAGAGGGCTTTCCAATAAAGATTTCTCCCTATTGACGCGCAATTAGGTGACCAAACCTCTCCTTGACAGAACTTCTAGACATCGTCAATTTTGCAAATAATAATATTAATAACTTTGTGGTCTCAATTATTAATTTAATAATATATAAAATATTGACAATAATTGAATCAAATAACGTGAGATACTATGCAGCAATTATTGCAGCAATAATTGAACAAAACTGTGTGACTTCTCACGTAAGCATCAATAATCAATATCGTCTGCTACTGTACAACCACGCGTATTACTGTACTTTTCATCACCGGGTATTTTAACAGTTAACGGTAAAACTTCCGCCGTTACTTTTATAAAAAGATATTTTTATCGTTTTTAACTCCGATAATAATTCCACTGTGGGGTCCACCAATGATTGTGCCGTCGTACGAATATTCCCTGACCAATCGAATATAATATAACAACTTGCGTACTTTGTAAAATTTATAAATATTACCCACAACTATTACATTATATCACATTCACTCCTTAATATTCAAAAATGATATTTATAGAAAATTCATCTTTATTCATAAAAGTTGGGGTCTTACAACCTCCCCTTCTTATGAAATTTCGCCCTCGAAATTAGGGTACATACCTGATATGACGAAGAGGTGAGGATACCTTGATCTCATTTCAGATTCTAACTCACAGGTCATTTCCTCAACATTGTAGTTTCTCCACAAAACTTTGACTTGAGGTATAAACTTGGAGCGTAGAATATATTCCTTCTTATCCAAGATTTTAATAGGAACCTCTTCATACGTTAAATCTTCCACTATTTTGTCCGGTTCTAACTCAATAATGTGGTTCGAGTCTTCCACATATTTACGTAACATGGATATGTGAAAAACGTTATGAACACAAGACATACTTGGTGGTAACGCGAGTCTATAAGCCGCAGTTCCTACTCGGTCAAGTATTTCAAATGGGCCAATGAATCGAGGATTGAGCTTTCCTCTCTTTTTAAATCTCGTAACTCCCTTCCATGGAGCAACACGTAACAACACATGTTCTCCAATATTGAATTTCACGTTCTTTCGATGAAGATCAATATAACTCTTTTGATGATCTTGTGAGGTTTTTATACATTGCCGGCCGGATCATTTGAATCTTCTCTGTAGTCATACGTATCAATTTCGGTCCCAACAATATTGCTTCACCCACCTCATCCCAACATACTGGAGAAAAATACTTTCTTTCATACAATGCCTCAAATGGAGCCATGTCGATACTTACTTGATAACTGTTGTTGTATGAAAATTCTACTAATGGCAAGAGCTTGTCCCAACTTCCCTTGAAGTCAAGGACACAGAATCTTAATAGATTTTCAAGAGTTTGGATAGTCCTCTCTGACTGTCCGTCCGTCTGAGGGCGATATGCCGAACTAAATCGTAAATTCGTGCCCATAACTTTTTGCAAACTAACCCAAAACCGTGAATGAATCTTGGATCTCGATCAGAAACTATGGATACTGGCATACCATGCAGTCTTACAATCTCATTTATGTAAATACAAGCAAGACGTTCAAGTGAATAAGTTTCTCGTATAGGTAAGAAATGAGCCGACTTAGTCAATCTATCAACAATGACCCAAATTGCATCTATGCCTTGAGAAACCTTAGGAAGACCAGTAACGAAATCTATGGTAATGTGCTCCCACTTCCATTCTGGAATTTAAGTGGTTACAATGGACCTTTTGGCACTTGATGCTCCGCCTTGACACGTTGACAAGTTAAACACCTTGAGATAAACTCTGCGATCTCTCTCTTTATATTTCTCCACCAAAATGTATGTTGAAGATCACAATATATTTTGGTACTCCCAAGATGGATTGCAAACGGTGTGTTGTGCGCGTCCATCATGATTTTATACTTCAAGTTAGAATTGCTAGGAACATAAAGTCTGGAGTTAACTCGAAGTATTCATTCTTCATCGATTCTTGCTTCCGGAACAGCACCTTCTTGCACTTTTTTTCTCATACGCATCAGCTCCAGGTCTGTAGCTTGAGCAACTTTAACTTTATCAATTAAAGTCGGTTCAACTCGTATATTTGCCATCATCACGTGGGTCCCTGGAGTCTTTAACTCTATCTTCATCATTTGCAAGTCATACAAAATGGGCCTTTGCGTTAACACTATCGCACTCGTACCCGCATATGATCTTCTACTCAATGCGTCAGCTACTACGTTCGCTTTTCCAGGATGGTATTGAATAGTATGATCATAATCTTTCAACAGTTTAAGCCAACGTCTTTGCCGCATGTTGAGTTCCTTTTGAGTGAAGAAATATTTGAGGCTTTTATGATCCGTATAGATCTCCACCTTCTCCCCATACAGGTAATGCCTCCAAATTTTAAATGTGAAGACAACAGCTGCCAACTCTATATCATGAGTAGGATAATTCCTCTCATATTCTTTGAGTTGTCGAGAGGCATAGGCTATAACTTTCCCATATAGCATGAGAACACATCCTAACCCTTTGCCCGAAGCATCACTGCAGATGACAAATCCTTCTGAGCCAGATGGTATTGTCAGAACAGGTGCTAAAATGAGTCTCCTCTTGAGTTCTTGAAAACTCTTCTCACATTCCTTGCTCCAACCAAATTTTGTATCTTTCCGAGTCAGCTGAGTTAATGGAGTAGTGATTTGAGAAAACTCTTCTACGAATCTCCGATAATAACCAGCTAAGCCGAGAAAGCTATGTACTTTGGTCACTGATTTAGGTTGCTCCCAGCTTTAAATCGGTTCAATCTTTGTCGGGTCAACAGATATTCTGTGATTTGATATCATGTGCCCAAGGAATGCAACTTCCTCAAGGCAGAACTCGTATTTCTTCAACTTGGCATAAAACTTGTTTTCACGAAGCTTTTGGAGTATCAACCTCAAGTGTTGCTCATGATCTTCACGGCTTTTGGAGTAAATGAGGATGTCATCAATAAAGACGACTACAAAGTGATCCAAATATTCCTTGAATATTCTGTTTATCATATCTATGAAGGCAGCAGGAGCATTAGTCAATCCAAAAGACATAACTAGGAATTCATAATGCCCGTACCGAGTTCTGAAAGCCGTCTTTGGAATGTCATCGGTTTTAATCTTCAATTGATGATATCCAGAACGAAGATCAATCTTTGAAAAGAATTTGGCAGCTTGCAACTGGTCAAACAAGTCATCAATACGAGGCAACGGGTATCTATTTTTGACAGTGACATGGTTCAACTCCCGATAATCAATACAAAGTCGCATACTCCCATCTTTCTTCTTCACAAATAGAACAGGAGCACCCCAAGGAGACGTACTAGGACGAATGAAACCGATGTCTAACAATTCCTACAGTTGGGTCTTTAACTCCTGAAGTTCAATAGGAGCCATTCGATATGGGGCTTTCAAAATGGGTTTTGTACCAGGTTCAAGGTCGATACAAAATTCAATTTCATACTCTGGGGGCAGGCCAGGAAGTTCTTTAGGGAATACGTCAGGAAATTTATTAACAATAGAAATATCATTCAAAACTGACGTATTTTTGTTTAAATCCGTGACATTAGCTAAGAAAGCTTGACATCCATTTTTTAATAATTGAATAGCTTTATGGCTTGAGATGACAGTGATTAATTGTAATGGTTTGGTCGCTTGAATTCGCATAATAGGTTGATTAGGAATATGAAAGCTAACAACCTTACAAAAATAATCGATTTTAGCATGATGGATAGTTAACCAATCAATCCCTAGAATCACGTCAAATGCCAGTATTTTTAAGGAAATAAGATCGATAGGTAATGTGAGGGTACCGATTTAAACCAAATAAGACTTATAAACAGTGGATGTAATGAAGGTTTCTCCCAACGAAGTTTCAACAGATAAGTCAAAGTTTAATTTTTCTGGAGTCAAATATAAACGTTGACCACAAGTAGGAGAAATAAAAGAATGGGTAGAACCAACATCAAATAAGGTATAGACTTCGCTAGAGTTTATGATAAGCTTACCCGTGATGACCTCGTTCGGGTTCCTTGCTTTCTGGGAGGTCACGACAAACGCTCTCCCTTGAACTACTGATTTTGACTTGTCTGTGATGGCATTTGGTGTCACCGTTCCAACTGGACTTGGCTTCTCTGTACGACAAAATCCAGTTAGGTGACCTTCTCTTCCACAATTGTAACACGTTTTGGACTGCTGCGCACAGTTTGGACTGATGTGTCCCTCTCCTCCACATTTGAAGCATATGATAAGTGGTCGTTCTCCTTCCTTAACAACGGGTGCTGGTGCTGACGTCTTTCCATCATTGTTGAATCTTCGCTTCTTGAAATGTTCACTTTTATTATCTTGGCCATGATTACCACCGAAGGGGTTACCATTTTTGGCATGTTAATTCCCTCCACGTTTGTTGTCACCACTTCGATGACTACTACCACTGATATTATCATTTTGCCGGCTCCTTTCTCTTGGTTGGGTTGACTCGTTATCGCGCTCCAATAACTGAGCCCTATTTACAACATCTGAATACAAACACAATTTGTGAGAAATTATATATTGACGTATCTTAGGTTTTAAACCTCTTAGAAACATCCGCGTCATTCTTTTCTCATTATCAACTAAGTGAGACGCAAACTGGGACAACTCGGCAAACATGGATTCGTACTGCGACACGGTCATATTGTTCTGCTCCAGCTTGATGAACTCTACCTCCTTCACGTGATGAATACTTTCGGGAAAATACTTGTCGTTGAATAGTTCTTGGAACTTCTCCCAAGACATCTTCAGTGCGGCAGGTTGAGTACGCTTTACAGACTCCCACCAGTAATCTGCCTCTCCTCGCAATATGAAGGTGGCAAAGGGAACCTTTTGCTCCTCGGAACATCCCAAGACATCAAATATCTTGGTGATCTGTTTTATCCACGTCTTCGCCTTAAGTGGTTTTGGCTCTCGAATAAACTCTGGTGGTCCCAGCTCCTTGAACTGCTTAGCGGTGACCGTCCGAGAGTTGCCAGTGTTTTCACCTGTATTTTGGATAGCAGTCTCTCTCGCCTGATGTTGCATGAATTGCAGAAAGCCCCTAAACATTCCGTCGTTTATCAGTTGGTCAGTGTTGATGTTTGCATGAGGATTGTTACCTTCTTAATGCATGTTTTCCTGGTTATTGATCATTGGTGATTCAACGGTCTCATGTGCTCCATTGCTATTCTCAACATTCTCGGATGTCATTTTCAAATACTGCCACAAAATAATGGTTAATTGACATGCAACATATTATCCCTATATTCTGACCGACCAATTAAATAATAAATAAATTAGGTAGGTCATACTAGCGAAGGATTTTTTCGTCTCTCCCCCCTAGTTTTAGTCTCACATCTTAGCCAGGGATCATATCCCTAAGCTTTGATACCAACTGTAACGCCCCCAAAATAGGTATACATCACCCATTCTGAGTCGCCAAATACATGGTACAGAATACAAATACAAACTTAAATATACAACATGAGCTGTTAATTTTAATACAAATATTGTCTTCTAGACAGTATTCAAACTCAAAATAAGTTCTCAATACATTTATTATCACACTATTTCACAGAATAGTGAGGATTACTAATGCAAACATCTGGACCGTCACTCCGTTCCCCGACTAGTCCCAGCAATATTCTCATTTTCTGAAGAGAACAATGAAAGAAAAGGGTAAGCTCAACTAGCCCAGTAAGAAATATTATGACTAAGATAATGCAGAATAAATTATCGTTAGCCTTCAACAGTGTTAAACTGATAAAATATAATAAACATCATGTTTAACTGCAACGGAACAAACAATCCATTAGAAGAGTCAAGTAGAGTATAAAATTTACTATCTTCTATGGTTTTAAAGATTTTTCATCACTTTTATCGCTGAGACTCAGCTTAATAAATAATCCACATCATCCCTGCACTACGACCAATGATATTCATTAGTATCACGACCACAAATTATCCATGCACTACGGGCCAAGGATATTCGTGTTTTCATCAATGGTCATGATCATGCCAACAACTGTCCATCAATGCACTACGGGCCAATGATGACTTTTACCATATCATTTGTAACATTACGATCATGATTATACCGAATAATCCCTGGTCATAATCATACCAAGTCCATCTATGCACTACGGCCAAAGATGACTTTTAACATAATATAAGCATGAGGTGATGACAATGATATAAGAATTCAATAAAAAGAAAGCCAAGGGTTAAATTTTTAAAGATTTATAATTTAATTTATACAGAATTCAATAATGTCCAAATTGTCAACATGATACTACTTTGTGGAGTAAAATTCAATAATAATATTGTATCAAAAATGATTTGAATCGAAAAGAAATCAATTTTTGTCATAAAGAGTACCCCGAGTGAATAGTAACTGAGTGAATAGTATCCCGTAAATAGTAACTTAGGGAATAGTAATCCCGTGAATAGTACTCCGGCATGAAAAAGTTAAAACTTATCAAGAATGCTCAGAATAATATTTTTATGAAAAGATATTGGATGAAGCGCAAATATCAAGGATATTCTACTAATTTCATGGAGTATAGAAACCAAAACTTTAACAAAATGAGTGTAAAATTCGAAATTTGAAACGAAATAATATTACTTACATACTACAGAGTATGGAAAAAAAATATTATTTCATACGAATACTGAACAAAAATAATATCCCTTACCTTGAAAAGAAGAGCATTCCAACTGGTATAGCGGGGATATTCTTGAAGAAAACTTTCACTATTTTTTACACTCAAAGCTTTCTAAAACTCGAAAGAAATACGCTCAATATTATAGAAGAAGAATTCTCTGATTCTGGTGTGATTTTTAATTCTAACTAAGCATCCTATTTATAGGAGAATGGATAGGATACTATTTGGAAATAAAAATCACGGACGCACAGTTGTTTTAAAAATAATTCAGATGATTTCAACATTTGCTACTATGCATTTACTATGCAGGCACTATACAAATACTATGCATAATAAAATATAATATATTCTATTTTTTATAAAAAAAACAAAACTAATAAAATATATATATATATATATATATATATATATATATATATATATATATATATATATATATATATATATATATATAAACAAAAACATGTGACTTTGAAAACAATCACCCGTGAACTTTCCCAGCCAATTCATTTTTCACATATGGGCTCCACATGTGGCCCTCATATGTGGGCCCACCTTTATAATATTAAATAACTTTCTATCGATTATTTTAAAAAATGAGTAAATAGGGGTCTAAATAATACGCCAATATTTACAACAAATACTTCATAAAAATTACCTTTATATTTTTAACAACATTTATCATCATTATTATAATTCACAATATTCAACAACTAGGTCGTTCTCAGGAAAGAGGGGGCTTTTCAATAAGGATTTCTCCTTATTGGAGCGCAATTAGGTGACCAAACCTCTCCTTAACAGAACTTCTAGATATCGTCAATATTGCAAATAATAATATTAATAACTTTATAATCTCAATTATTGATTTAATAATATATAAAATATTGACAATAATTGAATCAAATAACGTGAGATACTATGCAGCAATTACTGTAGCAATAATTGAACAAAACTGTGTGACTTCTCACGTAAGCATCAAAAATTAATACTGTGTGCTACCGTGCAACCACGCGTATTACTGTACTTTTCATCACTTGGTATTTTAACAGTTCACGGTAAAACTTCCACCGTTACTTTTATAAAAAGATATTTCTGTCGTTTTCTAACTCCGACAATAATTCTATTGTGGGGTCCACCAATGATTGTGTCGTCGTACGAATATTCCCTGACCAATCGAATATAATATAACAACTTGCGTACTTTATAAAATTTATAAATATTACCCACAACTATAACATTATATCACATTCACTCCTTAATATTTAAAAATAATATTTATAGAAAATTCATCTTTATTCATAAAAGTTGGGGTCTTACAACAGAGTCAGGAAAAATTATCCTTACATGATCATTAAATAAATTAATTAAACATACCCATATACTAGAATTCATACATAATCATTACCCAACCTTTATAGAGTTATTTTAACAAGTTTAAACACATAATTACTTGAATCAAATTATATAATTTCACTGTTCTTGATGTTCTTGAAAGTTTTGAAAATAAAACATGAAGAATAGTACTACGGGTTCGTTATAACACTAAATCAGTCCATTCGAAATTTGTTTTCTTCGTTTTAACATGTATAATCATATACAAGTGTAAAATTTATGAGACAACATATGATTGAAGTATTAAATTTGCGTGTAAGGACCATATGACCATATTTCTATACTCTGTAATTTTGAAGAAACAATCTACGACATATTTTTATGAAACTGATGTTATGGAACCATACAATATAGTAAAACATGCTATGATGACATATTAACACATATATTCACATAATCGTTACCCTTTTCAAATACAGAGATTTTAATCAGAAACTTGAAAGCCATGTTCATGAAACTTTAATGACGTAAATAAAACTGGGTTGAAGAGATTACCCTCAAGCAATCCTTCTGATTCTTCAATATCACAATTTCCTCTAACTCTCTCTGAAAATCTCTCTGAATTCTCTGACTCTCAGGTTTTTGTTTCAAAATAACATACGTAATAATGAAAACTGATGAAGGCGCACTTATTATAACCAGTAACGTTGAGGTCAGTTATCCCATGCGTGGTTAACTGCTCTCAACTTTCCTTAAAGCTCTGTTTGGTTATTCTTAAAGACTCAAACCCATTTAATTTGATAAACTTCTTATACTATAGTTTAATAATGTCACACCCATTTAAATAATAAATCAAATATCTTATTTAATTTAATTTAAATAAAATATAATAATTTCTCATTAATTCACATAGTCATAAAATTAAATTTCTCATTTATTAATTATGTCAAATTATTAAATCTCTAATTAATTATTAAATTAATTAAAATAACATTATGCTTATTAAATATTTCATTTAATTCAATAAGCTCACATAAATACATAATTTAAATAATAGAAATTCTCCACATTAATTTAATAAATATAACACATATAATTAAATTAATCTACCATAATTTTATCAATTAATTATTTAATCCAATAATTAAATCATCAAAAAATATTTATCTAATTCAATAAATATTAAAATTAAATTACAAAATCTCGTTTGTCATATCTTTCCCCCTTAAAAGGTTTCTGTCCTCAGAATCACGACTCAATCAATTCGTCCCGTTACATTCTCCCCCCTTACAAAGATTCTGTCCCCAGAATCGCTTACACATAAACTAATTAAATAAATGAGGGTAATTCCTCATCATATGCTCTTCGAGTTCCCACGTTACTTCTTCAGCGTTGTGGTTCCTCTAAATTACCTTAACAGAAGGTATTACTTTATTTTTAAGAACTTGTTCTTTCCTGTCGATAATCTGAACAGGAATTTCTTCATAGGATAAGTCTTTCTCAAAATGAAGGGGTTCTTATTCAATCACGTGCTTGTAATCGGGTTTGTAGGGTCGTAAAACTGAAACATGAAAGATGTTATGAACATTTTCGAGGGATGGAGGTAAGGCTACCTCATACGCAACTTCTCCGATTTTTCGCAGTACTTTGAAGGGTCCAATGAATCTTGGGCTTAATTCCCTTTCTTTTCGAACCGGATCTTTCCCTTCCAGGGAGAGACTTTCAAAAACACATAACTACCTGATTCGAACTCAACATTTTTACGATGTGGATCAGCGTATTTCTTCTGCCTATCCTGAGCTGCTACCAGTCTTGTTCGTATCACTTTGATTATCTCTGCTGTCTGCTGTACCAGTTCTGGACCTAATAATTGTCTTTCGCCAACTTCATCCTAGTATAGCGGAGTTTTGCACTTTCTGCCATATAACGCTTCATAAGGCAGCATGCCAATACTAGCATGGTAACTGTTGTTGTAGCTGAACTCTACGAGTGATAGATGATCGTCCCGATTTCCTTTAAAGTCCATTATACAAGCTCTTAACATATCTTCTAATGTCTGAATCATTCTTTCACTCTGACCGTCTATCTGAGGGAGATAAGTAGTACTCATTCTCAACTGTGTACCCATGCATTCCTGCAGACGTTTTTAGAAGTTCGATGTAAACCACAGATCCCTATCAGAAACAATTAACACCGGAACTCCGTGTCTCAAAACAATTTCTTTTACATATAATTTCGCCAACTGGTCTAAGTTAAATTTGATTCTGATCGAAAGGAAGTGTGCGGATTTGTCAGAAGGTCAATGATAACCCATACTGCATCATAGCATTTCTTTGTTGTCGGAAGGCCAATCACAAAATCTATCGTAATATGTTCCCATTTCCATTCTGGGATCTCCAATGGTTGTAGCAACCCACTCAGCCTATGATGTTCTGCTTTCACTTTCTGACATGTCAGACACTTGGCAACACACTCTGCAACATCTCATTTCAAATTTGGCCACCAAAAATGTTGTCGAAGATCTTGGTATATTTTGGTACTACCTGGGTGAATCGAATACCGTGAACTACGAGCCTCGCTTAAAATTTCTTCCTTAATCTCTGGCACTGGCAGTATCCAAATTCTATTCTCAAATCTCAGTAATCCTTCCTTGTCCATCTTGAATCTCAGTTCGGTTCCTTCGGATATCTTCTTTTTCACCTTTTTACATTCTTCATCCTGAAGTTGAGCCTCCTTAACTTTATCCAGTAGGGTTGCACCAGATTGCATCTGGAACAATTTCTCATTAATATCCATAGGATACTTCACTTCCAGTTCTAACTTCTCCATATCTGAAATTAGCTCCTTCTGAGCGGTCAACATCATCAAATTCTCCTGACCCTTTCTACTTAAGGCGTAGGCAACCACATTTGCTGTAATACCCGGTAAAAAAAAATTTATAAATAAATAAAAATTGAATAATAAAAATTTCTTTGTTTTAAAACATATTAATTGGACCTTGTTATTTATTTTGGGTCAAACTAGTTATTTAATTTGTGCGGGTTAATAAATATTAATAAGAGATGGGTAAATTAATTTAGTACAATTTGGGCCTTAAAATTTATTTGGATTTAATTTAATTAAATGTGGGTAATATTAATTTTATTATAATTAGGAGAATAAATAAGATAATTAATAAATAAATAGATACTAAAACCTAATCATATATGCGCTACAAATCAGAAAGAAAAGAAGAAGAGGCCGCCGCTGAAAGAGAAGGAAAAAGAGAGATTGGACTGTAAGTTGCTGATATATATGTGGGTCTTCTACAATTTTAAATGAATGATATCTGAGAATGAATTTTTTTTACTTCGTAAATCGTGCATCTCTTGTACTATTGTAAAAGATTGCCTGAGAGAGGTATTTGATGTATCAATTGTATATATATAATTTGTGATTGCAGTGAACTGAGCCTGTGAGCCATGTAGCTATAGTACACTTGTGAGGATTATTATTATTATTTTTTAAGTTATTGAACCTGCTGCTGTAAAAAAAATAAAAAATAAAATTTAATCATGTTGCTGCGTGGATGCTGTATAGTATGTATATATATATATATATATATATATATAGATAGTTAGTACAGTATATATATTATGTTATTTATTTTATATTACCAATATATTTTTTTTATTTAAATTGAAAATTTAATTAGTACATAAATTAATTAGTTCTAATAATAAAGTTATAAATTTACTTAATAAAATTAAATATTATGTTAGTAATGATTGGATTATAATAAAATTTTAGTTTATTATTAGATCGGACGGAGGGAATTTAACGAGTCAAATTTAGAGTATAAACTTTGGGTATTACATTACTTAATCCAGGTACGGATTCCGTACTTTTTCAGCGAGACCCATTTATTTTTGATTTGTTCATTCGTTTTTCGTTTCGAAATTTAGTATTGCCTCTCATAATTATTTCTTGTCAATTCATTGTGATAGTTCCGTTTGGCGTTCATAGTTGGAACTCATATTTGTACTCTTTAGACTAGTACACCATGTCTAAATTTATTTTGATATTTGTAGTAATGTGCATGTTAGTATTGTTGAGGACTTGGAGTTGATGATTCATTTCAGTTTAGCATGTACATATTAGAACCCCTTTGTGTTGATATTATGTCGCATGTGTTGTGACATGGTATTCTTGTTAGAATATACCGTAGGGTATACCTGAGCTATAACCACCTGTGGGGGTACCACAGGCATGTCCTCTTGGCATCGAGGCAGGACACCTTCCGTGGCGGTGTGATCAGTCCACGGCGTCTCCGTTTTGTACTCCGGTGGGAGTTGGCCATTTGGTGTTTTGTTGTGGGAGGCGTATGGGTCGACCATAGTTTTTCTGTTCTGTTTTACGGATTGGTGATGTTTGTGCCAAACACACCTTCCGATTTTACATGCATTGGATTCGCGGTCCAATGTATGTGACTTGCCTGTGTGGCATTATTTGATTTGCCTATGTGGCATTATTTGACTTGCCTGTGTGGCAAGGTATATTTCTGTTTTATTTTGAGCTCGGTATGAAATAACACCCAACCATTTGTTTCAGCCTATTATTTCGTTGTGTTAGATTTGCTCTTTTCGTTTCGTCTCTTTTCATTTAATTGAGTTAATTATTTCAGTTCATTAATTGTATTCTATATCCGTACTGGGCATTTGGCTCATGCTGTGTTTTTCTTTCGGCAGGTAATCAGGGGAATCAAGGGCAAGTGTGATGAGAGATCCATTCATTCCAATGCTTTAAAAATATTCTGTTTAGACTTGATGTGTTAGTTTACTTGGAATTGTAATAATTATTTCAGATTGTGGTTTGAGCCAGTATGGCATTTATTATGGTTTATCTTAAGACATTTAATTAGTTTAAGACTATTCTTTTGTGGATTAGAGCCTTGTTATTAAATTTATCAGTTTTGATATGTTTTGAGTAACCTCTCTTTCTATTTCGGAAAGGGGGTGTTACAGAGTTGGTATCAGAGCCTAGGTTCTTTCTTGTAGAAAACCTATTTAGGTTGACCTATGAGTTATGGGTAGACTTCTGGGTTAGGTTTTGTTCTGTTTAATTTTCTGTTAAGCTATCATATCAGCTATATTTGAATCTATCTCTAATCTATTTTGTTATCTATTCGTTGATCTCTTTATTAGATGGCTCGTAGATCCACCAGAGTTGTTGGACGGCGAGGCAACAATAGGGGAAGAGGTGAGGATCAGCCCAATGAGCAACCTAATGATCAGATGAATGCTCAGTTGGCTACCTTGGTGAATCAGGCAGTGAATCAGGCATTACCTCAGTTGGTGGCACAGGTTGTACATGCAATGCAGCAGCCACCACCAGAAATTCCTGAGCAAGGGAATCCGAGAAATAATGGTCAGCAAGCAAATGTTGAAGAAGGGAATACAGATGGTTTTGATCAGCAGGTGGTTCCGATGTATGTATGGTTGGAAAGGTTTCAGAAGCAGAAACAACAATCATTCAGCTCAGCACCAACTCCAATTGATGCAGAGAATTGGATTGCCCACTTAGAGAAGATTTTCGATGTGTTGGGGTGCTCGGATAATCAGAAAGTGTTGTTAGCTGCTTACAAGCTGGAAGGGGATGCGCAGAGGTGGTGGAAAGCGATGAAAACAACAAAGGGTGATGGTTATGTTGAGGCACTTAATTGGGCAAAATTTTGTGAGGTCTTTTATCAGCAGTACTTCCCAGCTGCTGATAAAGAGGCCTATGTCAGAGAGTATCTGTCGATTCGACAGAAAGATGATGAGTCCATCACAGATTTTATGACGAGGTTCACCAGGTTGGCAGGCTTTGCGGGAACCTCTGCAGGGACTGCAGCGGAACAGGCAGAGAAGTTCAAGTGGAGGATCCATTACAGGTATCGGCAACATCTTATTAACACCAAGTTTGCTGATGTGTCAGCAGTGGCCAATGCTGCCAAGAATATTGAGATGGAGAGACAATACTTTCGGTCTTCTAAACTGGAAGGGAGTCGAAAGAGGGACAGAGATGACCAGCAGGGTCAAACTTCGAGTCAACACGGGAAGAATCAGGGTGGTCAGTGGAACAAGAACCGTGGTGGCCAGCCGGGGCAATGGCGTGGACAGAATCAGAACAGGGATTATCAGCAGACGCCTCAGTAAGGGCAAAATCGTCAGCTTCAGCTACCTTGGTATGGACAGAATCGTCAGCAGGGGTATAATCGTTAGCAGGGACAGAATTAGGGTCGTTATCCGGGACCAACTGGTGGGGGTAACCCGAATCTCATTCCGATAGCTCCTTGTGCTACTTGTGGGGCAAATCATCCGGGGAGGCAGTGCCACAGACTCACCGGTGCATGCTTCTTGTGTGAACAGATGGGTCATATTGCTAGGGATTGTACCGGTCCACGCAGAAATGGTGGAGGTGGTGATAATGGTGGCAATGGAGGTCAGCGTCAGGGTGGTCGAGTGTTCGCCTTGACATATAACCAGGCGGCAGGTGCACCAGGTACTGTTTCTGGTACTCTTTTAGTTGGCAGTCGTGAGGCTTCTATTTTATTTGATACGGCTTCTACGCATTCTGTTGTTGCTCAGTCTTTTGTTCGGCACCTGGGTGTGCCATCTCAGTTATTAGATTCTGTTATGTCTATTTTTACCCCGATGGGAACTTCTGTTGTTATTTCTGATTTGTATCGAGGGTGTCCGATCAGTTTTGGGGATAAGATTCGTAGCGCTAATCTTCTTCCGATGTGTATGCACGATTTTAATGTCATTCTTGGGATAGACTGGTTGGATAAGCACCAGGCCACTATCGATTGTCAGGCGAAGAAGGTTATATTCGAAGATGTGAAATCTCCAGAATTCGTGTTTCAGGGTTCTCAGCCGAGTAGGGTGTTGAAGTTGATTTCAGCTTTGAAGGCTGGAAAGTTGGTGGCAAAGGGTTGTGATGGGTATTTGGCGTTTGTGAAAGATACCTCTAAGAGTGAGTCTTACATTGAAGATGTTCCAATTGTTCGTGACTTTTCCGATGTGTTTCCTGAGGAATTGTCAGGGTTGCCACCTCAGCGGGAAGTAGAGTTTGCTATTGAGCTTATTCCTGGTGCGGAGCCTATCTCTAAGGCGCCGTATCGGATGGCACCATTAGAGTTGCAGGAGTTGAAGGAACAGTTACAGGAATTGTTAGATCGTGGTGTGATTCGGCCGAGTGTTTCGCCGTGGGGTGCTCCGGTCTTATTTGTGAAGAAGAAGGATGGGTCTATGAGGCTATGCATAGACTACAGAGAATTGAACAAGATCACCATCAGGAATCGGTATCCATTACCGAGGATTGATGACTTGTTTGATCAACTTCAAGGGGCAAAATATTTTTCGAAGATAGACTTGAGGTCAGGTTATCATCAGTTGAGGGTGAGGGATGAAGATATCCTTAAGACGGCCTTTTGTACTCGATATGGGCATTACGAGTTTCTGGTGATGCCATTCGGGTTGACTAACGCTCCGGCGGTGTTTATAGATTTAATGAATCGGGTGTTCAGGGAGTACGTAGACCAATTTGTTATTGTCTTTATTGATGACATTTTGGTTTACTCCAAGTCTAAGGAAGAACATGAGGAGCATCTTCGCACAGTGTTGGAGATTTTGCAGAAGGAGAAGTTGTATGCTAAATTCTCTAAATGCGAGTTTTGGTTGGAGCAGGTTACATTTTTGGGCCACGTTGTTTCTGCTGAGGGCATTAAGGTGGATCCTGCGAAGGTTGAGGCTATCACTAAATGGCCGAGACCAACTACAGTGACAGAGATTAGGAGTTTCTTGGGTTTGGCAGGGTATTATAGGCGGTTTGTGGAAGGGTTTTCCTTGCTTGCCTTACCATTAACCCAGTTGATGAGAAAGGGCGTGAAGTTTGTGTGGAATGAGGAGCGTGAGAAGAGTTTCGAGGAATTGAAGAAACGACTTGTGACAGCTCCTATACTTACATTGCCATCGGGGACGGGAGGTTACCAGATTTATAGTGAGCTTCTAAGAAGGGCTTGGGGTGTGTTTTGATGCAACACGGTAAGGTGATTGCTTATGCTTCTAGGCAGCTTAAACCTTATGAGGTGAAGTACCCCACACATGATTTGGAGTTGGCAGCAGTGATATTTGCCTTAAAGATTTGGAGGCATTATTTGTATGGAGAGACTTGTGATATCTTCACCGATCACAAAAGTCTTAAATACATTTTCACTCAGAAGGAGCTCAATATGAGACAGAGGCGTTGGTTGGAACTTCTAAAAGATTATGATGCGAGGATTCAGTATCACCCGGGGGAAGGCAAATGTGGTTGCAGATGCTCTTAGCCAGAAGAGTTCTGGGAGTGTAGCAGCCCTTATTACACAACCTCAACTTATTTCGGATATGGAGCGGCTCGAGATGGAATTGCACGTACGAGGTTCAGATGGGCATTTGGCGGGTATGAGAGTGGAGCCCTCTCTTATCTCGCGAGTTAAAGAAGCTCAAAAGGAAGATGGGGAGTTGTGGAGTATGACGCAAAATCTAGAGGAGGGCAAGCAGTCCGAGTTTCGTATTGATGACCATGGGGTGATTTGGTTGGGTGAGCGGTTGTGTGTACCGTCCGATCCAATCATTCGGGAGGCTTTGTTGGCTGAGGCTCATAGTTCGCCATTTTCTATTCATCCAGGTTCTACAAAGATGTATAGGGATTTGAAGAAGAATTTTTGGTAGAATGGGATGAAACGAGACGTGGCTGAACATGTTGGGAAGTGCCTCACTTGTCAGCAAGTGAAGATAGAACATCAACGAGCTAGTGGTTTGCTGCAGCAGTTAGACATTCCAGTGTGGAAGTGGGAGGATATCACGATGGATTTTGTGACTGGTTTACCGAAGACTTTCAAGAAGAATGATGCCATTTGGGTAGTGGTGGACCGACTGACCAAATCGGCACACTTTTTGGCTATTCATGAGGGTTACTCGGTGGATAAGTTGGCACATATCTTTCAGCAGGAGATTGTTAGACTTCATGGTACTCCGGTGTCTATTGTTTCATATCGGGACCCACGGTTCACTTCTCGGTTTTGGAAAGGGTTTCAACGAGCTTGGGGCAGGCGGCTAAACTTCAGTACTTCTTTCCTTCCGCAAACTGATGGGCAATCCGAACGGACTATTCAAACGTTAGAGGACATGTTGAGGTCTTGTGCACTTGAGTGGTCGGGTAATTGGGATGATTACTTGAGCCTAGTTGAGTTTGCTTACAATAACAGCTGGCATGCGAGTATTGGAATGGCTCCTTTTGAGGCACTATATGGTAGAAAGTGTCGGGCACCAACTTGTTGGGATGAGGTTGGCGAAAGGGCCATAGAAGGGCCTGAGTTGGTCCAAATCACTACGGAGAAGGTAGTGGTGGCTAAGGAGAAATTGAAGTTGGCTCGATCACGACAGAAGTGTTATGATGATAAGCATAGGAGGACTTTAGAGTTTGAACCTGGTGAGCACGTGTTTCTAAAAGTTTCTCCTTGGAAAGGCATTCGGCGATTTGGGTTGAAAGGGAAACTTAGTCCACGTTACATTGGCCCATTTGAGATTTTGGAGAGGGTTGGTGAGGTTGCATATCGGTTAGCTTTGCCTCCACAGCTAGCTCATGTGCACAATGTATTTCATGTGTCGGCGTTGAGAAGTTATCATTATCATCCGTTACACGTGGTGCAATATCCATTTGATAAAATTCGAGAAGATCTTACCTGTGAAGAGAAAGCTGAGGCGATTTTGGATCGTCAAGAAAGGATTATGAGAAGGAAGGCAATTCCGTTTGTTAAAGTTTTGTGGAGGAACCATTCGGAGCGAGAAGCCACTTGGGAGATGGAGGAGTCTATTCGAGCGGAATATCTGCATCTTTTTGATAATTAGGTACGTTCTATTCTTTTGATTCCGGGGACGGAATTCTTTTAAGGGGTAGGTGATGTAATACCCGGTAAAAAAAATTTATAAATAAATAAAAATTGAATAATAAAAATTTCTTTGTTTTAAAACATATCAATTGGACCTTGTTATTTATTTTGGGCCAAACTAGTTATTTAATTTGTGTGGGCTAATAAATATTAATAAGAGATGGGTAAATTAATTTAGTACAATTTGGGCCTTAAAATTTATTTGGATTTAATTTAATTAAATGTGGGTAATATTAATTTTATTACAATTAGGAGAATAAATAAGATAATTAATAAATAAATATATGCGCTACAAATTAGAAAGAAAAGAAGAAGAGGCCGCCGCTGCAAGAGAAGGAAAAAGAGAGATTGGACTGTAAGTTGCTGATATATATGTGGGTCTTCTACAATTTTAAATGAATGATATCTGAGAATGAATTTTTTTTACTTCGTAAATCGTGCATCTCTTGTACTATTATAAAAGATTGCCTGAGAGAGGTATTTGATGTATCAATTGTATATATATAATTTGTGATTGCAGTGGACTGAGCCTGTGAGCCATGTAGCTATAGTACACTTGTGAGGATTATTATTATTATTTTTTTTAAGTTATTGAACCTGCTGCTGTAAAAAAAAAAAAATTAATCATGTTGCTGCGTGGATGCTGTATAGTGTATATATATATATATATATATATATATATATATATAGTTAGTACAGTATATATATTATGTTATTTATTTTATATTACCAATATATTTTTTTTATTTAAATTGAAAATTTAATTAGTACATAAATTAATTAGTTCTAATAATAAAGTTATAAATTTACTTAATAAAATTAAATATTATGTTAGTAATGATTGGATTATAATAAAATTTTATTTTATTATTAGATGGGACGGAGGGAATTTAACGAGTCAAATTTGGAGTATAAACTTTGGGTATTACATTACTTAATCCAGGTACGGATTCCGTACTTTTTCAGCGAGACCCATTTATTTTTGATTTGTTCGTTCGTTTTTCGTTTCGAAATTTAGTATTGCCTCTCATAATTATTCCTTGTCAATTCATTGTGATAGTTCCGTTTGGCGTTCATAGTTGGAACTCATATTTGTACTCTTTAGACTAGTACACCATGTCTAAATTTATTTTGATATTTGTAGTAATGTGCATGTTAGTATTGTTGAGGACTTGGAGTTGATGATTCATTTCAGTTTAGCATGTACATATTAGAACCCCTTTGTGTTGATATTATGTCGCATGTGTTGTGACATGGTATTCTTGTTAGAATATACCGTAGGGTATACCTGAGCTATAACCACCTGTGGGGGTACCACAGGCATGTCCGCTTGGCACCGAGGCATGACACCTTCCGTGACGGTGTGATCAGTCCACGGCGTCTCCGTTTTGTGCTCCGGTGGGAGTTGGCCATTTGGTGTTTTGTTGTGGGAGGCGTATGGGTCGACCCTAGTTTTTCTGTTCTGTTTTACGAATTGGTGATGTTTGTGCAAACACACCTTCTGATTTTACATGCATTGGATTCGCGGTCCAATGTATGTGACTTGCCTGTGTGGCATTATTTGATTTGCCTATGTGGTATTATTTGACTTGCCTGTGTGGCATGGTATATTTCTGTTTTATTTTGAGCTCGGTATGAAATAACACCCAACCATTTGTTTCAGCCTATTATTTCGTTGTGTTAGATTTGCTCGTTTCGTTTCGTCTCTTTTCATTTAATTGAGTTAATTATTTCAGTTCATTAATTGTATTCTATATCCGTACTGAGCATTTGGCTCATGCTGTGTTTTTCTTCGGGCAGGTAATCAGGGGAATCAAGGGCAAGTGTGATGAGAGCTCCATTCATTCCAATGCTTTAGAAATATTCTGTTTAGACTTGATGTGTTAGTTTACTTGGAATTGTAATAATTATTTCAGATTGTGGTTTGAGCCAGTGTGGCATTTATTATGGTTTGTCTTAAGACATTTAATTAGTTTAAGACTATTCTTTTGTGGATTAGAGCCTTGTTATTAAATTCATCAGTTTTAATATGTTTTGAGTAACCTCTCTTTCTATTTCGGAAAGGGGGTGTTACATTTGCCTTACCCGGACGGTATAAAATCTCACAATCATAGTCCTTAATTAACTCCAACCACCTTCTTTGGCGCATATTAAAGTCCTTCTGTGTAAAAATATATTTCAGACTCTTGTGGTCTGTATATATTTCACACTTTTCCCCATAGAGATAGTACCTCTAGATTTTCAAAGCAAAAAACACTGCAGCTAACTCCAAGTCGTGGGTCGGATACCCTTTCTCATAATCCTTCAATTGTCGTGACACATACGCAATGACTCGGCCATTTTGCATGAGCATACAGCCAAGTCCTTTATGCGATGCATCACTATAAAAAACAAAATTTCCTGTATCATCCGGAAGAGACAACACAGGTGTTGTACTCAACCTCTTCTTCAATTCTTAAAAGCTTTCCTCACACTTCTCCATCCAAACAAATTTCACAGCTTTTTGAGTCAAATTCGTTAACAGAGTTGCGATCTTGGAAAAATCTTAAATGAATCTTCTGTAATGTCCTGCCAATCCAAGAAAACTTCGTACTTATGACGGCGTTCTCGGCTAATCCCAATTTATTACGGCTTCAACTTTGGATGGATTTACCAAAATTCTGTCTTTATCAATCACATGTCCAAGAAATTATACCGGCTCGATCCAAAATTCGCATTTCAAAAACTTGGCATACAACTTCTCCCTTCTCAATGCCTCTAACATTACCTTCAAATGCTCTTCATGTTCTTCCTTGGTTTTCGAATATACCAAAATGTCATCTATAAATACCACTACGAATTTATCCAAAAACGGCTTGAACACTCCATTCATTAAGCCCATAAATGCTGCAGGAGCATTCGTTAGACCAAATAACATTACCAAAAATTCAGTTGATGATAACCACTTCTCAAGTCTATCTTTGAAAACTATCTCGCTCCCTTTAATTGATCAAATAGATCGTCGATCCTCGGTAATGGATATCTATTCTTAATTGTGACCTTATTCAGTTTTCTATAGTCAATGCAGAGTCGCATCGTCCCGTCCTTCTTCTTTACAAATAACACCGGCGCTCCCCACGACGATACGCTCGGTTGAATGTACTTCTTGTGCAGTCATTCTTGTAGTTGTACCATTAATTCTTTCCTCTCTACTGGTGCCATTCGGTATAGTGCCTTCGATATTGGAGCCATTCCTGGGGCCAAATCGATCACGAACTCAACCCTCTATCTGGCGGAAGTCCTGGCAAATCTTCTGGAAATACGTCTGCGAAGTCCCTCACTATTGGTATCTCCTCTACTTTTGGATTCTCTTTACGACTGTCGAGTATGTATGCTAAATATCCTACACAGCCTTGTCTTAACAACTTCCTAGCCTGCATCATCGTTAGACAACTCGCTTGTCTAGGCGACTTGCTACCATAAAACACAACCTTTGACAGAGTCGTAAGGTTAATACGCTTCTTCTGGCAATCAATTACAGTCCAGTAATTGAATAAGCAGTCCATAAATAAGATAACATCAAATTCTCCAAGTCGAATAGGGATAAGATCTACGTTCATGATATTACCCTTAATATCTACTCTGCAGTTCTTATGTACGTACTTAACAGGGATTATTTTTCTATTCGCAATTTCTATGTTCATGGGGTATTCTAACTCATCCTTAGGCAATTCTAAGTTCTTAGCAAAGTTATCGGATATAAATAAACAAGTAGCACCCGAATCAAATAATACATAAGCATTACGAGACTGCACAGCATATCACCATATCACGAGACTGCACAGCATCCTGCACTGTCATGTTGAAAGTCTTGGCGGTTGGTATGTTGGTTGCGGTTGGTCCAGTGATAGTCAGAGCACTTCCACCGCTGTTTCTCCTATTTCCTCTTGATCCTACCCCTCCAGATCCCTTCTTAGGACAGTCCCTTGCAAGATAATCCTTTGAGCCACAAGTGAAGCATGCCCCCTTCTTTGGGTTAGGACAGTTAGGTGCTATGTGGCCTTCCTGACCATAATTGTAGCACACTCATTTACCCTTCATACACACTCCCAAATGAGCTTTCCCGTAGGTCGGGCACACTTCGATCCTCTTCTCCTGCCCTCCTTGCTGATTTCCAGTTGACGAGTTATCAGACCACCTTCTCTTCTGATTATTACTACCTCCCGTGTTACTTCCACTAGCCTTGTTAATTCCTTCATTTTCACTCTTCTTCTTCTTCTTCTTCTGATCCTGATTATATTTGGTTACCGCATCGCTTCCACCTTCAGCGAGTATGGCTTTCTCCAGTACCCCAACGAACGTCATCAACTGAAATATTGACACTTTACTATACAACCAAGGCTTCAGTCCTTGCTCAAACCTTCTTGCTTTTCTCTCATCTGTGTGCACTTGATATGCGGCGAACCTAGCCAACTCATTGAATCTTACCGCATAGTCTGGTACGCACATATTCCCTTGTTTCAACTCCAGAAATTGGACCTCCATTTGTTTTTGCGAGCTAGTCAGAAAATACATCTCAAAGAACATCTCCTTGAACCTTTCCCAGGTAAGCATACCTTATCTTCCCCAGACTTTATTTGCTTGCCACCAATAACTGGCTTCAGATTTCAGCATGAACGTCGCGTAGGCAGTTTTCTGGTCCTCTCTGACTCTGGCGACATCAAAAACTTTTTCCATCTCCATAACCCAAGTTTGAGCCTCGATCGGATTCATGGAGCCTTTAAACTCTGGCTGTCCCACTGCTTTAAAATCCTTGAACGTAGTATTCGGTAGAGCTTGAGGTTGATTATGAATCGCTCCAGCTAATAAGTTCACCAATTGCTGAACGGGGTTAGCATTGGCGTTGTTGTTGTTGTTGATATTCGTCGATTCTTCTTGAGTTGGTTGACGGTTTTGTCTTCTTCTCGGTGGCATATTTTTATTAAAATATATGCTTATTAGATCTTTATCCAATTCTCTAAATAGTTAAGGCTTAACTCAACAATTTAACATAACCACTTAACACATTTTCTCAAACAACTTGATATATTTATTTAATCAAAAGTCTTTAACAAAGTACGATAGCATCACTGCTATTTACATCAACTATCCTGAGATAAAGAATCTTCAGGATTTAAAATATTAAAATATTCCTTTGTTTATAACCACATCGGAATTTACATATTTAACTACCAGATAGGTTTTCACATAATTAAACTAATCCTATCACTGCCTTTTAAGGCGCTGAATAGCCTTGCTACGTTCCTCTTCCATGATGCGGGACATCGTTCTGCGATCTAGCATATACGATGGTAGTCCTTCGAACTGAATTGAGTATCTCATAACTCAATCCTGGGCCTCATCCATTGCATTTTGAAGTGTAGAGTACGTCTCCCTAAGCTTAGCCTTCTTCGCACAACAATCCTCTTCTACAAGATCAGCACGCCGTGATTCCCTTACCTACGCCTTCTCTGCTATGGTTAGCCTTGCTGAGCTCTCTTTCAGTTCATTCTTCAACTTCTCTATTTCCTCGGACTTCTCCTCGGTTTGACCCTTCACATGGACCAAATCCCACTCTACGTTTCCTAGACGTGTATGAAGAGTCATAACTTCCCTATCCCTCTGCTCGATGGTAATCTGCTGAATAATCGTCCGCTCATTCAGCTCCTGGACAGTGCCACATAACTCTACATTACGGTCATATAGCTCATCATACATCTCAGCATCGATAGAGTTCGGTGGAAACTCATCTTCTTCCTCTTCTTTCTCAGGATCCTCCTCTGCATTAGTCTCAGGCTCACGCTCCTGACCAACAACAGTGATCAACAGAGATGGCTCTCTCTGTATCAACTGCTCCCTGATAACATGAATGTCTCGGGGCTCCTTCTCCGTAGGTACTCGGGGTTCCTCCTCCCCAGCTCGACTAGCTCCTCCAACATCCGACATCCAGACAACATAGTTTCAAGTTTTAGTTATTAAGTCGTACTAGCGAGCACATAATTTAACACATAAACACATATAATCTTTTATTATCTTCAATGAATTAAGAAATTCATTTCTTAGAACTCGATAAGAGTTTTCTATCACTATGTTCTTCCTATAAGGCTACTACCTAAGGTTGTTCCCCCACCTAAGGTTCATAACCTATGGCTTTGATACCAACCTGTGACACCCCCAAATCCGGGCACTTCAATTTTCACATGATTTGGTGTTCACTATACAAACATCATATGTCTGTCTACCCATAATAATTGAAAGCATAAATAGATAGAAATAAATCCTCTCCTTAAGGAGTTACATCATATGAAATAAATATATAATTCCCAGGTCATACTAACCTTAAATCTCAAATGCGGAAATATAAACACTTAATAGTCTTACACAACATTAACATAAGTCTGAAACATAAATACATAATCACATAAACAACAAGTCTTCAACACTTGTTAATCTTGCCCTTGCCTTTGCTAGTAGAAGGCTCGTCGGACCTTTCGTTCTTAATTGCAATGTTATTATTACTCAAGAGTGAGCACGATTGTCCACATATATAATAATGAAACAACAATATAATAACATGCGAGTGAATCAAAGACTTCTGGAATAAGAAACTCAATTTTGAATCAAGAATGAATAACAAGAATCAAAATAACTTCTGAGGGTCATAAGATCTTGAACTATGTCCTAGGTTATCAAGGGTTATACTTGAAACCTTTAACAGTCATAAGACTATGGACTCTTCTACTCGTACTTATGGGGATCAACCCTTAGTAGCATACTGTGTACAATATCTTAACGCTAACACATAAGTAATCCCCTATACAGGGTTGTTCATCTCAGTTTGACATTAGAGTCCGCACCAAAGAGAGTTTGGTTTGGATAATTCAACAAGGGTTCTGAAATTTAGAACGTTCATCAACAATGGACTAGTTGAATCAATAAAGGTTCGCTAGTCTAACAAGGTTCAACAATAACTGATATTTAAATCTAATAACATTCTCAAGAGGTATACAATAGAATAAGTATTGTATAACAGAATCATACTTTGACAAGATTAATAATCTTTAATATAACAAATTGAACTTGATTTATAATAACGAGAATATAATTTGCTCGATGTAAGTTTATAAACTTGAATAACGATAACAAGTAGGGTTAGAAAACTTACCTCGTGCGTAGATTACAGGTTAATTATACACGTTTCTTGATTTAATCCTACATACCATTTACATTCACAATACCAGTCAATTACAACGTAACTAGTTATCGCAAGTTCATTCTTTGGTCTAAACTCTGGTTATTACTATACTTAGTCAAATTATCACACTTATTTTCACATAATATTATACTACACGAACAATAAGCTAACTATGTGTTTAACAATTCAATCAACATGTAAATGCCTTATTAACATGTTAAGAATCTATGTTAACATCTCATTATATGTCTAACACATTTTTATGTTCATTAGATTAGGTTACTATTACATTCCTGGACATGAATAATAAAAAAATTCATTTCTGAGCAATATGTAGAGTGGTTCTGCGGCACCACCAGCAAGCTTGTTCTTAGCGCTACGACGTGGTGGCGCTGCGGCTTGGACTTTAGCGCTGCGGCGCGGGCCTTAAGGCATGGAGTTAGCGCCGCGACGCGGAAGTCCAGTTTTCAAATTTTTAGTTCACGAAGAACACAGAGTCAGACAAAATTATCCTTACATGATCATTAAATACATTAATTAAACATACCCATATACTAGAATTCGTACATAATCATTACCTAACCTTTATAGAGTGATTTTAACAAGTTTAAACACATAATTACTTGAATCAAATTATATAATTTCACTGTTCTTGATGTTCTTGAAAGTTTTGAAAACAAAACATGAAGATTGGTACTACGGGTTCGTTATAACACTAAATCAGTCCATTCGAAATTTGTTTTCTTCGTTTTAACATGCATAATCATATACAAGTGTAAAATTTATGAGACAACATATGATTGACGTATTAAATTTGCATGTAAGGGTCATATGACAATATTTCTATACTCTGTAATTTTGAAGAAACAATCTACGACATATTTTTATGAAATTGATGTTATGGAACCATACAATATAGTAAAACATGCTATGATGACATATTAACACATATATTCACATAATCGTTACCCTTTCCAACTACAGACATTTTAATCAGAAACTTGAAAGCCATTTTCATGAAACTTTAATGACATAAATAAAACTGGGTTGAAGAGATTACCCTCAAGCAATCCTTCTGATTCTTCAATATCACAATTTCCTCTAACTCTCTCTGAAAATCTCTCTAAATTCTCTGACTCTCAGGTTTTTGTTTCAAAATAACATACGTAATAATGAAAACTGATGAAGGCGCACTTATTATAACCAGTAACGTTGAGGTCAGTTAACCCATACGTGGTTAACTGCTCTCAACTTCCCTTAAAGCTCTGTTTGGTTATTCTTAAAGACTCAAACCCATTTAATTTGATAAACTTCTTATACTATAGTTTAATAATGTCACACCCTTTTACACAATAAATCAAATATTTTATTTAATTTAATTTAAATAAAATATAATAATTTCTCATTAATTCACATAGTCATAAAATTAAATTTCTTATTTATTAATTATGTCAAATTATTAAATCTCTAATTAATTATTAAATTAATTAAAATAACATTATGCTTATTAAATATTTCATTTAATTCAATAAGCTCACATAAATACATAATTTGAATAATAGAAATTCTCCAGATTAATTTAATAAATATAACACATACAATAAAATTAATCTACCACAATTTCATCAATTAATTATTTAATCTAATAATTAAATCATCAAAAAATATTTATTTAATTCAATAAATATTAAAATTAAATTAGAAAATCTTGTTTGTCACATCTTTTCCCCTTAAAAGGATTCTGTCCTCAGAATCACGACTTAATCAATTCGTCCCGTTACATTCTCCCCTCTTACAAAGATTTTGTCCCCAGAATCGCTTACACATAAATTAATTAAATAAATGAGGGTGATTCTTCATCATATGCTCTTCGAGTTCTCACGTTGCTTCTTTAGCATTGTGGTTCCTCTAAATTATCTTAACGGAGGGTATTACTTTATTTCTGAGAACTTGTTCTTTTCTGTCGACAATCTGAAAAGGAATTTCTTCATAGGATAAGTCTTTCTCAAAATGAAGGGATTCATATTCAATCATGTGCTTGTAATCGGGTTTGTAGGGTCGTAAAACTGAAACATGAAAGACGTTGTGGACATTTTCGAGGGATGGAGGTAAGGCTACCTTATACGCAACTTCTCTGATTTTTCGCAGTACTTCGAAGGGGTCCAATGAATCTTGGGCTTAATTTCTATTTTTTTCTGAACCGGATCTTTCCCTTCAAGGGAGAGACTTTCAAAAACACATAACTACCTGATTCGAACTCAACATTTTTACGATGTGGATCGGCGTATTTCTTCTGCCTATCCTGAGCTGCTACTAATCTTATTCGTATAACTTTAATTATCTCTGCTGTCTGCTGTACCAGTTCTGGACCTAATAATTATCTTTCGCTAACTTCATCCCAGTATAGCAAATTTCTGCACTTTCTGTCGTATAACGCTTCATAAGGTGGCATGCCAATACTAGCGTGGTAACTGTTGTTGTAGCCGAACTCTACGAGCGATTGATGATCGTCCTAATTTCCTTTAAAGTCCATTATACAAGCTCTTAACATATCTTCTAATGTCTGAATCGTTCTTTCACTATGCCCGTCTGTCTGTGGGTGATAAGTCGTACTCATTCTCAATTGTGTACCCATGCATTTCTGCAGACGTTTTTAGAAGTTTGATGTAAAGCGCGGATCCCTATCAGAAATAATTGACACCGAAACTCCGTGTCTTGAAACAATCTCTTTTACATATAATTTTGCCAACTGGTCTAAGTTAATTTTGATCCTGATCGGAAGGAAGTGTGCGGATTTTGTCAGTCGGTTAATGATAACCCATACTGCGTCATAGCCTTTCTGAGTTATCAGAAGGCCAACCACAAAATCCATCGTAGTATGTTCACATTTCTATTCTGGGATCTCCAACGGTTGTAGCAATCCACTCGGCCTTTGATGTTCTGCTTTCACTTTCTGATATGTCAGGCACTTGGCAACACACTCTGTAACATCTCGTTTCAAATTTGGCCACCAAAAATATTGTCGAAGATCTTGGTACATTTTGGTACTACTTGGGTGAATCGAATATCGTGAGCTATGAGCCTCGCTCAAAATTTCTTCCTTAATCTCTGGCACTGGCAGTACCCAAATTCTGTTCTCAAATCTCAGTAATCCTTCCTTGTCCATCTTGAATCTCAGTTCGGTTCCTTCGGATATCTTCTTTTTCACCTTTTTACATTCTTCATCTTGAAGCTGAGCCTCCTTAACTTCATCCAGTAGGGAGATTGCATCTGGAGCAGCTTCTCATTAATTTCCATAGGATACTTCACTTCTAGTTCTAACTTCTCCATGGCTAAAATTAGCTCCTTCTGAGCGATCAACATCATCATTTTCTCCCAACCCTTTCTACTTAAGGCGTCTGCAACCACATTTGCCTTACCCGGATGGTATAAAATCTCACAATCATAGTCCTTAATTAACTCCAACCACCTTCTTTGGCGCATATTCAAGTCCTTATGTGTAAAAATATATTTCAGAGTCTTGTGGTCTGTATATATTTCACATTTCTCCCCATAGAGTTAGTGCCTCCAGATTTTCAAAGGAAAAACCACTGCAGCTAACTCCAAGTCGTGGGTCGGATACCCCTTCTCATAATCCTTTAATTATCGTGACGCATACGCAATGACTCTGCCATTTTGCATGAGCACACAACCAAGTCCTTTATGCGATGCATCACTATAAACAATAAAATTTTATGTATCATCCGGAAGAGACAACATAGGTGCTGTACTCAACCTCTTCTTCAATTCTTGAAAGCTTTCCTCACACTTCTCCGTATAAACAAATTTCACAGCTTTTCGAGTCAAATTCATTAACGGAGTTGCAGTGGGTTGAGATGGAGCGTAAAACGCATTCGCCCATAAAAGCGGACTTAGGGTGAGATGGAGCGTAAAACGCACTCGCCCATAAAAGCGGATTTAGGGTAAGATGGAGTATAAAATACACTCACCTAAGAGTCCTTTGATCTCAAATTTTTGGGATGTTTGATTTGTCTACAATTGCGATGAGTGATCTGTTAAGCATATAGTCTTTGAAGTTTATTTCTTTCATAAGGTAATATGGTTGCATAAGCCAATATGAGATATAATTGGTTTAGTGCAAATGGATACACACACACACACGGAAAGGATCTAAAGCAAGGTATGACTAACAAGCAAGTAGAAATCCTAAACGTTGTGACATTTTGAAAGTTTTCTAGAGTTATCATGTTTTGTCATCTTTAAGGCCATTGTTCAAACTTATTGATTCATTGCTTAAGTAGTTGATTGTTAGAATTTATTTTTATAGTTTTTGTTCTTAGTGTTTTTCTTGAGGACAAGCAAAGATTCAAGTTTCGGGGTATTTGATGAGTGTGTTTTACATACATAAATTAGGTACGTTTGAGCTTGATAATTTGCAAATCCTAAGGTAGTTTGTTTGGTTTTATGTGTTTTCATTGTACTGTAATGTAATGTGGCTTTCAATTGCTTTTAAGTGTTTTTGTATTATTTTTATGTTTTTTAACTTTGTTTTGTAGGAATTGGATGAAATGTCATTTGGGTCGATGGTTGGAATCGCCAAATTCGCATTTTTGGTTTGCCATTGACATAGCAGTCCGGCGAAGCCCAGTTTTGACCAAGATCCGGCCATTATCTGTCAAAACTCCAAGCATGAAATTTGTAGATCAACTTCTCCTCTTTACGGATCATCTTGAATCGCCTCAATCGGAGTTCGGATGCGAGAGTTATGGCCATTTTGCCAACGGGTGTGAAATCTGGAAAATACCAATCGCCATTTGCATAATAGTCACTTCAAGGCCAATTTGACCATTGCTCCAGCCATTATTTCGAAGTACTCAAAGAATAAAAGTTGTAGATCTACGTCTCATCTTTTTGAATCATCTTGAATCATTCTAATCGGAGTTCGTATTAAAAATTTATGGCCATTTTCCCAACAGATGTTGAAGCAGAAAATTACCCGGCGCTACAGCGCCCCTTGCTAGTGTATTTTCGGCGCTGTAGGGCCCCAAAGCAGTAGCTCAGCCCCTTTTAAATGTTGCAGCGCCTCGTTCAAGCCAAATCAAGGCACTGCAGCGCCAAACACGAATTTTTGACAGATTTTAGCTATTAAATACTCAACCTAATGACCTAATGAATTTATCTTTCATTTTAACTTGTAACCTAGAGGGAGAAAAGAGAGAGGAGGCAGAAGATGTGACACCCTCAAATCCGGGTACTTCGATTCCACGGGATTTGGTGTTCACTGTACAAGCATCATCTATCTATCTACCCATAAATAATATCAAACCATACAATAGATATAAATCATAATAAAATCTCTTCCCTAAAGGGTTACATCAACTGAATCATAAATAAATCCCAGGTTACTCTAACCTTAAAACATCTGTGCGGAATTTTAAACAAATGAGTCTTAAACAACAACATAACTCAAGTCTTAAACAAATACATCAGTTAATAAATAACAGGTCTTCATCATTTACTAACTTTGCCCTTGCCCTTACTAGTGGAGGGTTCATCGCTTCTTTCATTCTTAACTGTAATATTATTATTAAGCAAGAGAGCACAAATGCCCACAAGTATAAAAATGAAATGACAGTATAATAACATGCGAATAATCAAAGACATTTGAATAAAGCTCAACTTTTGAATCAAGAATAAATAACATGAATCAAAAGAATTCTGAGGGTCATAAGACCTTGAACTATGTCCTAGGTTAACAAGAAATATACTTGAAACCTTTAACAATCATAAGACTATGGACCTTCTTCTCGTACTTAGGGGGATCAGCCCTTAGTACCATACTGTGCACAATATCTTAACGCTAAAGCGTAATTAATCCCCTATACATGGTTGTTCATCTCAGTTTGACATTCGAGTCCGCACCAAAGGAAGTTTGGTTTGGATAAATTCATCAAGGGTTCTGAAATTTAGAACGCTCATCAACTATGGACTAGTTGAATCAATAAGGTTCACTAGTCTAATAAGGTTCAACAATAACGATATTCAATTTGAATAATAATCTCAAACGTATACAATAGAACAATTATTGTATAACTGAATCATGCTTTGACAGTATAAATAATCTGTAATATCATTCTTGAACTTGAATAATAGAAATGATAACTTATTCAAGGTAATTAATAATCTTGAAAGATATTAAGAAGTAGGGTTAAGAAACTTGCTCGACATAAAAGTAACGTTTAAGTTTAAATAAACTTGCTCAATAGAATGGAGTTAGGGATATGATACTTGCCTCGTGCGTAGATTACACTTTAACTAAGCACGTTCTTTGAATTAAATCCTACATACCATTAACATTCAATACCAGTTAATTATTAACTAATCAACATAACCCATTCTCGTTGTCTACTTTAATTATTGACTAAACTTAGTCAAATTATCACGTCACATAATTTATACTTCATGAATTATCAAACTAATTATGTATTTAATAATTCAATTCACATGTAATATTTTATTACATGTTAAACAACTATTTTATCATCTCATAATACCTCTAACATGATTACATGTTCATTACATCAATCCACTAACAGTTGTTAGACTTTAACATTTTAAAAATACATTTCTGACATTTTCTGGAGAGTGGCGCTGCGGCGCCACTATTAAACTAAGGATTCGCGCTGCGGCGCTGTGGCCGGGCCCTTGGCGCTGCGGCGCTGTGGCGCCGTGGCTCGAGTCATGGCGCTACGGCACGGTGGCGCTGCGGCGCGGGAAATGAACTGGTAGCCGGCGCTGCGGCGCGGCATACCAGACACAGAAATGGCTGTTCGCGAAAATCGCAGAACAAGCCAATTTCTCCCAAATTCTTATTTTCTACTCAAAATTAGACATACCCACAAGTTATAATTTATGTATTTTCATAATACAACATCTATAAAGTGATTTTAACCCATTAAAACATATAATCACATATTTAAATCATAAAAAAAATGGATTGTTCTTGATGTTCTTGAGGATTTTGAACAAAAACTTATAATTTAACACTACGAATTCGTTATAACACCGAATCCGTTCGTTTAAGGCTTGATCTCTTCGTATTAACATGCTCAATAATATAAGAGTGTAAATTTTAGGGATAATATACGATCATTACACAAAATATCACGTATAAGGCCATATGGCCATATCACGTACTCTGTTTATTTTGAAATAACATATGTACGACATGTTTTCACAACACTGGTGTTATGGTTTGCAACATATACATAATTACATGATTTGATACAACATAACACACATACAACTCATAATCAATGCTCGTAACCCAATTACAGAGGTTAAACCAAAACTTTGAAAGCCATTTTCTTATAAAAACTTAATGACGTAAAAAAATAGAATTTCAGAAGGAGAAGATTACCCAACGTGTAGTGTGGATTATAGTAAGAGATTAATTCCTTCTCAATCACTGGCTCACAATTCTCCTCAACAATTATCAGATTCTCTCTAACTAATTTTATCAGACTTAGAGAAAAATAGAAAAGAAGAAGACGTCGATTGAAATAGAACTGACGCGCATACTAGTCAGTTAACCCAGTCATGGGTAACTGCTAGTAACCCCCCCTAAAGCCACGTTTGGCTAGCCTTAAAGGTTTAAACTCAATTAATTTAATAAACTCTTTTATTATATCGTTTAATAAGTGTCACACCCAATTGCACAATAATTCATATATCTTATTTAATTTAATATAAATAAAATATAATAATTTCTCTTAAATTCACATAGTCATATAAATAAATATCTCATTAATAAATAATGTCAATTTATTAATTCTCTAATTAATAATTAAATTAATTAAATAACATCATGCTTAATTAAATTATTTCATTTAATTCGATAAGCTCACATAATCACATACTTGAATAATAAAAATTCTCTACATTAATTTAATAAATGTAACACATAAAATTAAATTAATGTACCACAATTGCATCAATTAATTATTAAATCTAATAATTAAATCCTTGAAAAATATTTATTTAATTCAATAAATATTTAAAATTAATTTACAAAATTCTCGTTCGTCACATCTTTCCCCCCCTTAAAAGGATTCTGTCCCCAGAATCACGACTCAATAAATTCGACCCGTTACATTCTCCCCCCCTTACAAAGATTCTGTCCCCAGAATCGCATACACATAATTAAGTAAATAAATGAGGGTAATTCTTCATCATATTCTCTTTGAGTTCCCACGTAGCTTCTTCAGCATTGTGGTTCCTCCAAATTACCTTAACAGAAGGATAACTTTATTTCTGAGAACTTGTTCTTTTCGGCCGACAATCTGGACAGGAATTTCTTCGTAAGATAAGTCTTTCTCAAAATGCAGGGGTTCGTATTCAATTACATGCTTGTAATCAGGTTTGTAAGGTCGTAACACAGAAACATGGAAGACGTTGTGGATATTCTCGAGTGCTGGAGGTAAGGCTACCTCGTACGCAACTTCTCCAATTCTTTTCAGTACTTCAAAGGGTCCAATAAATCTTGGGCTCAATTTTCCTTTCTTTTCGAACCTGATCTTTCCCTTCCAGGGAGAGACTTTCAAGAAAACATAACTACCGGATTCAAACTCGATAGTTTTACGATATGGATCAGCGTATTTCTTCTGTCGATCTTGAGCCGCTACCAGACGGGCTCGGATTACTTTGACTATTTCTGCCGTCTGCTGTACCAGTTCTGGCCCTAGCAATTATCTTTCACAAACTTCATCCCAGTGAAGCGGAGTTCTGCACTTTCTGTCGTATAACGCTTCGTAAGGCGGCATACCAATACTAGCGTGGTAACTGTTGTTGTAGCCGAACTCTACCAACGGAAGGTGATCATCCCAATTTCCTTTGAAGTCCATCACACAGGCTCGTAACATATCTTCTAGTGTTTGAATCGTTCGTTCGCTCTGTCCGTCTGTTTGAGGGTGGTAAGCTGTACTCATTCGCAGTTGTGTACCCATGCATTCCTGAAGACATTTCCAGAAATTTGATGTGAAGCGCGTATCCCTATCGAAAACAATAGACACCGGCACTCCGTGCCTCAAAACAATCTCTTTCACATATAATCTTGCCAACTGATCTAAGTTAAATCTGATTTTGATAGGAAGGAAGTGCGCGGATTTCGTCAGTCAGTCAACGATAACCCATACTGCATCGTATCCTTTCTGAGTCGTCGGAAGGCCAACCACGAAGTCCATCGTAATATGTTCCCATTTTCATTCTGGGATCTCCAACGGTTGTAGCAATCCACTCGGTCTCTGATGTTCTACTTTAACTTTCTGACATGTCAGGCATTTGGCAACACATTCTGCAACATCACGTTTCAAATTCGGCCACCAGAAATATTGTTGAAGATCTTGGTACATTTTTGTACTACCAGGGTGAATCGAATATCTTGAACTATGAGCCTCACTCAAAATTTCATCCTTAATTTCTTGTACTGGCGGAACCCAAATTCTGCTTTCAAATCTCAATATTCCTTCCTTATCCATCTTAAATCTTGGTTCGGTTCCTTCAGATATCTTCGATGTTACCTTTTTGCATTCATCATCCTGAAGCTGAGCCTCCTTCACTCTATCTAGTAGAGTTGTACCAGATTGCATCTGAAATAGCTTCTCATCAATCTCCATAGGATACTTCACTTCTAACTCCAGTTTCTCCATATCTGCAATTAGCTCCTGCTGAGCAGTCAACATCATCAATTTCTCACGACCCTTTCTACTTAAGGCGTCGGCAACCACATTAGCCTTACCCGGATGGTATAAAATCTCACAGTCATAATCCTTGATTAATTCCAACCATCTTCTTTGACGCATATTCAAATCTTTCTATGTAAAAATATATTTCAGACTCTTGTGGTCCGTATATATTTCACACTTCTCCCCGTACAGATAGTGTCTCCAAATTTTCAAAGCAAAAATAACTGCAGCTAACTCCAAATCATGGGTTGGGTAACCTTCTCGTAATCCTTCAACTGCCGTGATGCATACGCGATGACTTTACCGTTTTGCATCAGCACACAACCAAGTCCTTTATACGACGCATCACTAAACACCACAAAATTGCCTGTATTATCTGGAAGAGATAACACAGGTGCTGTACTCAACCTCTTCTTCAATTCTTGAAAGCTCTCTTCACACTTCTCTGTCCAAACAAATTTCACAGCTTTTCGAGTTAAATTCGTTAACGGAGTTGCGATCTTAGAAAAATCTTGAATGAATCTTCTATAATATCCCGCCAATCCAAGAAAACTTCTTACTTCTGACGGCGTTCTCGGCTGATCCCAATTAATCACAGCTTCTACTTTGGATGGATCTACCGAAATTCCATCTTTATCGATTACGTGACCAAGAAATTGTACTCTCTCGATCCAGAATTCGCATTTCGAAAATTTAGCATACAACTTCTCCCTTCTCAATACTTCCAATGTTAACCTCAAGTGTTCTTCATGTTCTTCTTTGGTTTTGGAATATACCAAAATGTCGTCTATAAATACCACCACGAATTTGTCCAAAAACGGCTTGAATACACCATTCATTAGTCCCATAAATGCTGCAGGAGCATTTGTAAGACCAAACGACATTACTAAAAACTCATAATGACCATATCGCGTTCAGAACGCTGTCTTCGGTACATCCTCTGGCCTCACCTTCAGTTGGTGATAACCACTCCTCAAGTCAATCTTGGAAAAGTATTTTGCTCCATTCAATTGATCAAGCAGATCATCGATCCTTGGTAACGGATATCTGTTCTTAATCGTGACCTTATTTAATTCTCTGTAGTCAATGCAGAGCCTCATCGATCCGTCCTTCTTTTTCACGAACAACACCGGCGCTCCCCACGGCGATACGCTCGGTTGAATGTACTTTTTGTCCAACAATTCTTGTAGTTGTACCATTAATTCCTTCATCTCTACTGGCGCCATTCGGTATGCTACCTTCGATATTGGAGCAGTTCCGGGCGCCAAATCAATCACAAAGTCTACTTCTCTATCTGGAGGAAGTCCTGGTAAATCGTCTGGAAATACATCGACGAAGTCACTCACAATCGGTAACTCATCTACCTTCGGGATCTCTTTTCGACTGTCGACTATGTAAGCTAAATATCCTACACAGCCTTGTCTTAATAACTTCCTGGCCTGCAACATCGTCAGACAACTCGCTTGTCTAGGCGACTTGCTACCATAAAACACAACCTTTGACGGAGTCATAAGGTTAATACGCTTCTTTTGGCAGTCAATTACAGCCCCATAATTGGATAGCCAATCCATACCCAATATAACGTCGAATTCCCCCAAATGAATAGGGATAAGATCTACGATCATGATATTACCCTTAATATCCACCCTACAGTTCTTAAACACGTACTTAACAGGGATTATTTCTCTATTCGCAATTTCTATTTTCATGGGGTAATCCAATTCATCCATAAGCAAATCTAAACTATTAGCAAAGTCTTCGGATATAAAGGAACAAGTAGCACCTGAATCAAACAAAACATAAGCATTAATTTCATTGATCGGAATGATACCTGACACCACCTCACGAGACTAGATTGCATCCTGCACCGTCATATTGAAAGTTCTGGCGGTTGGTCGGTTTGTTACAGGTGGTCCGGTGATGGTTAAGGTATTTTAATTGCTATTTCCCCGGTTTCCTCCTTGTCCTGATCCTCCTGATCCCTTCTTGGGACAGTCTCCTGCTAAATGATCTTTCGAACTACAGTTGAAACAAGCACCCTTCTTTGGGTTTGGACAATTTGGTGCTATGTGGCCTTCCTGACCACAATTGTAGCACACTCTCTTTCCCTTCAAACAAACTCCTAGATGTGCCTTGCCGCAAGTCGGACATGCTTCTATCTTCTTTTTCTGCCCTCCGCGTTGACTTCCAGCTGTCGAGTTATCCTTCCACTTCCTCTTCTGATTATTATTATTCCCAGTATTACTTCCACCAGTCTTGTTATTACCTTCATTCTCACTCTTTTTCTTTTTCTGTTCTTGGTTGTACTTAGTCACTGCATCACTTCCTCCTTCCGCGGGAATGGCCTTTTCCAAAACTCCAGCAAACGTGTTAAGTTGAAACATTGATACCTTGCTGTATACCCAAGGCTTCAGTCCTTGTTCGAATCGTCTGGCTTTCCTCTCGTCAGTGTGTACTTGATACGGGGCAAACCTTGCCAACTCATCGAATTTAGCCGCGTATTCAGGCACGCTCATGTTTCCCTGTTTTAGTTCCAGAAATTGCACCTCCATCTGATTCTGCGAACTAGCTGGGAAATACATTTTGAAAAACATCTCTTTGAATCTCTCCCACGTAATTACACCTTCACCTCCTCGCATCTTCTTTGCCTGCCACCAGTAGCTAGCCTCAGACTTCAGCATAAATGTCGCAAAAACGGTCTTCTGATCTTCTCGAACCCTAGCAACTTCGAAAACCTTCTCCATTTCCATCACCCACGTTTGAGCCTCGATTGGGTTTCTGGAACCTTTGAACTCTGGCGGTCCCACCGCCTTAAAATCTTTAAACGTTGTGCTAGGTGGAGCTTGCAGTTGGTTATTCATGACTCCAGTTAGTAAATTAACTAGCTGTTGAACTGGATTAACATTGGCATTATTGTTATTATTGGTTGACCATTCCTGAGCCGGTTGACGTTGTTGTCTTCTCCTTGGCGGCATTTTTCTGTTAAGTAAACGTTTATTAGAACTTTATTTATTTCTCTACATAGTTAAGACATTACTCAACAATTTAACATATCACTTAACACATCATCTCAAACAACTTGATATCTTTTCATTCAAATAAAAAGTTTTAACATTAAACTATAGCATACTGCTATTTACATCATCTATCCTGGAATAAAGAATCCACAGGATTTAAAACATTCAAATATTAACATATTCCTTAGTTCATAAACACATCGGAATTTACATAAAACTATATAAGTCTTTCACATAGATAAACAGATTCTATTCCTGTCTTCCAAGGTGCTCAATAGCCTTGCCACGCTCCTCATTCATGATACGAGACATCGTCCTGCGATCCAACATATACGATGGAAGTCCTTCAAACTGGATGGGGTACCTTAACACTCGCTCTTGAACCTCATCCATCGCATGATTAAGTGTGGCGTACGTGTCTTCAAGCTTTGCCTTCTTTGCACGACTATCATTTTCTGCACGATCAGCTCGATGTGATTCTCTTACCCATCCTTCCTCTGCTATTTTCAGTCTTCCGGAGGTTTCCTTCAGTTCCTTCTTCAGCTTCTCTATCTCCTCAGTCTTATCTTCGGTTTGACCCTTCTCAAGAACCAGATCCCACTCCACGTTTCCTAAACGTGTATGAAGGGTCACAATCTCTCTATCCTTCTCCTCTAAAGTAGACTGCTGAACAGTCGCTCGCTCAGTCAATTCCTGAACCTCATCTTGTAACTCCACGTTACGATCATATAGTATGTCATACATCTCAGCATCAACAGTGTACCGTGGTAGCTCCTCTTCTTCTTCCTCCTCATCAAACTCCTCCTCAGGATCCTCCTCAGGATCAAGCTCAGGTTCATGCTCCTGACCAACAACGGTGATCAATGGAGATGAAACCCTCTGCACCAGCTGTTCCCTAACGACATGAATGTCTTGGGGCTCCTCCTCAGTCGGTCCTACAAGTACACGAGATCCCTCCTCAGTAGGTACTATAGATAAATGGGGTCCCCCTTCAGCTTGACTAGCTTCTCCATCATTCGTCATCCTGAAAACAAAATTTTAAGATTTAGTTACTAAGTCATACTATCTAATGCATACTTAACACATAAACACATAATGTATTTTATTATCTTCAATGAATTACCAAAAATTTATTTCTTAAAACTCGATAAGAGTTTTCCTTTACAATCTTCTTTCTATAAGGTTACTACCTAAGGTTGTTCCCCCACCTAAGGTTCATAACCTACGGCTCTGATACCAACCTGTGATACCCCTAAATTCGGGTACTTCGATTCCACGGGATTTGGTGTTCACTGTACAAGCATCATCTATCTATCTACCCATAAATAATATCAAACCATACAATAGATAGAAATCATAATAAAATCTCTTCCCTTAAGGGTTACATCAACTGAATCATAAATAAATCCCAGGTTACTCTAACCTTAAAATATCTGTGCGGAATTCTAAACAAATGAGTCTTAAACAACAACATAACTCAAGTCTTAAACAAATACATCAGTTAATAAATAACAGGTCTTCATCATTTACTAACTTTGCCCTTGCCCTTACTAGTGGAGGGTTCATCGCTTCTTTCATTCTTAACTGCAATGTTATTATTAAGCAAGAGTGAGCACAAATGCCCACAAGTATAAAAATGAAATGACAGTATAATAACATGCGAATAATCAAAGACATTTGAATAAAGCTCAACTTTTGAATCAAGAATAAATAACATGAATCAAAAGAATTCTGAGGGTCATAAGACCTTGAACTATGTCCTAGGTTAACAAGAAATATACTTGAAACCTTTAACAGTCATAAGACTATGGATCTTCTTCTTGTACTTAGGGGGATCAGCCCTTAGTACCATACTGTGCACAATATCTTAACGCTAAAGCGTAATTAATCCCCTATACAGGGTTGTTCATCTCAGTTTGACATTCGAGTCCGCACCAAAGGAAGTTTGGTTTGGATAAATTCATCAAGGGTTCTGAAATTTAGAACGCTCATCAACTATGGACTAGTTGAATCAATAAGGTTCACTAGTCTAATAAGGTTCAACAATAACGATATTCAATTTGAATAATAATCTCAAACGTATACAATAGAACAATTATTGTATAACTGAATCATGCTTTGACAGTATAAATAATCTGTAATATCATTCTTGAACTTGAATAATAGAAATGATAACTTATTCAAGGTAATTAATAATCTTAAAAGATATTAAGAAGTAGGGTTAAGAAACTTGCTCGACATAAAAGTAAAGTTTAAGTTTAAATAAACTTGCTCAATAGAATGGAGTTAGGGATAGGATACTTGCCTCGTGCGTAGATTACACTTTAACTAAGCACGTTCTTTGAATTAAATCCTACATACCATTAACATTCAATACCAGTTAATTACTAACTAATCAACATAACCCATTCTCGTTGTCTACTTTAATTATTGACTAAACTTAGTCAAATTATCACGTCACATAATTTATACTTCATGAATTATCAAACTAATTATGTATTTAATAATTCAATTCACATGTAATATTTTATTACATGTTAAACAACTATTTTATCATCTCATAATACCCCTAACATGATTACATGTTCATTACATCAATCCACTAACAGTTGTTAGACTTTAACATTTTAAAAATACATTTCTGACATTTTCTGGAGAGTGGCGCTGCGGCGCCACTATTGAACTAAGGATTCGCGCTGCGGCGCCGTGGCGCTGTGGCCGGGCCCTTGGCGCTGCGGCGCTGTGGCGTCGTGGCTCGAGTCATGGCTCTACGGCACGGTGGCGCTGCGGCGCGGGAAATGAACTGGTAGCCGGCGCTGCGGCGCGGCATACCAGACACAGAAATGGCTGTTCGTGAAAATCGCAGAACAAGCCAATTTCTCCCAAATTCTTATTTTCTACTCAAAATTAGACATACCCACAAGTTATAGTTTATGTATATTCATAATACAACATCTATAAAGTGATTTTAACCCATTAAAACATATAATCACATATTTAAATCATAAAAAAAATGGATTGTTCTTGATGTTCTTGAGGATTTTGAACAAAAACTTATAATTTAACACTACGGATTCGTTATAACACCGAATCCGTTCGTTTAAGGCTTGATCTCTTCGTATTAACATGCTCAATAATATAAGAGTGTAAATTTTAGGGATAATATACGATCATTACACAAAATATCACGTATAAGGCCATATGGCCATATCACGTACTCTGTTTATTTTGAAATAACATATGTACGACATGTTTTCACAACACTGGTGTTATGGTTTGTAACATATACATAATTACATGATTTGATACAACATAACACACATACAACTCATAATCAATACTCCTAACCCAATTACAGAGGTTAAACCAAAACTTTGAAAGCCATTTTCTTATAAAAACTTAATGACGTAAAAAAACAGAATTTCATAAGGAGAAGATTACCCAACGCGTAGTGTGGATTTTAGTAAGAGATGAATTCCTTCTCAATGACTGGCTCACAATTCTCCTCAACAATTATCAGATTCTCTCTAACTAGTTTTATCAGACTTAGAGAAAAATAGAAAAGAAGAAGACGTCGATTGAAATAGAACTGATGCGCATACTAGTCAGTTAACCCAGTCATGGGTAACTGCTAGTAACCCCCCCTAAAGCCACGTTTGGCTAGCCTTAAAGGCTTAAACTCAATTAATTTAATAAACTCTTTTGTTATATCGTTTAATAAGTGTCACACCCAATTGCACAATAATTCATATATCTTATTTAATTTAATATAAATAAAATATAATAATTTCTCTTAAATTCACATAGTCATATAAATAAATATCTCATTAATAAATAATGTCAATTTATTAATTCTCTAATTAATAATTAAATTAATTAAATAACATCATGCTTAATTAAATTATTTCATTTAGTTCAATAAGCTCACATAATCACATACTTGAATAATAAAAATTCTCTACATTAATTTAATAAATGTAACACATAAAATTAAATTAATGTACCACAATTGCATCAATTAATTATTAAATCTAATAATTAAATCCTTGAAAAATATTTATTTAATTCAATAAATATTTAAAATTAATTTACAAAATTCTCGTTCGTCACAGAAGAGATTGGAGAAGGAAGGCCATGGCCTTGTTCCATGGTTGTTCAATAAGATTGAAAGTGCTTCAATGGTGGGCTTCATCTAGAAACCAAAGGGAAGTCATTCCTTTTCTTTCTTCTTCCTTTAGCGGCTAGAACTCATGCTTGGGGATCTAGTGCACAAACACTTGTAACACCAATGGAGACAAGGAATTAAATTAAGTTTCTAACTTTTATTTGATACTTGTATTATCCATGAGTGATTACCTAATATTTAGAATAGTTTAATTTATTTGTTATGAATTAAACTTCTAATTTGCTTTCCTTTTGATTGGGATCATACTAATTGGTCTTTATATTTCGTGCTTAATGTTTAATTGTTAAGGAATTGGCAATTAGTTTGGTAATCTATTTGAAAATGTCACGACTACTTGGAGTGTATATTAGTTTTATGTCATTTGTTTAGTCGTGTATTAGTACCATAATTATGAACTAACTTTATTTTCAAAGTATTCAACATGCTCATTAATACATTAATGAATGAAAGATTTGGATAAAGAAAACTCCTTTTGTGAAGTTTTCTGGCTCCAAGTCTTCTCTTCTCCATGCAGAGTCTGAGTTGTGAAGGATGCAATGGACTTTTCTTCCTTGAAGACCAACTTTTATCACTTCTAAACTAAATAAACTGAAAAACTCATATTCTATACTCCGTAATAAAAGGTGTATGCATCTTCTGATAAAAGATAATGAATCCCCATATTTTTAGGTCATTAATACCAAGTCTATGCCTGGGCACCGGAGGTGGCACTGCGGCGCGGAGAGTAAGGTTTGGAATGGCACTGCAGCGCCACGTCAGCACAAAGAGATTGGAGCTCGCATTACAGCGCCAATTTATAAAGGAACAGTTGCGTTGTAGCGCCAAACTAACATCATCAATGACCCGAAGGGCACTCTACAGCGCCAGGCTAAAGCCTGGCATTGGCGCTGCAGCGCCAGTGTGTAAAATTTGACCTTTTTGTCCCTTAAAGCTGGAAATGACCTAATAAGCCCTGCGACATAAAGATTAAGCAAAATAACAACAATATATATATAACCTAAACAAATAACGGAGAACAAGCAGCGTCTTAAGCCACATAGGATCTGATTTGCGGATATCAATCTCACTCATCATTTATAAATTTTGTTTGATTCAAATCGGCATCCTCACATTACCTGTCGATCTCATCTCTTTAAAAATACTTGCATTTGATGTGATTTTAGGGATTGATTAGTTAACTACTCATCATGCTAAAAGTGATTATTTTCGTAAGGTTGTTAGCTTTCATATTCCTAACCAACCTATTATGCGAATTCAAGCAACTAAACTATTAAAGTCAATCACTGTCATATCAAGCCATAAAGCCATTCGTTTATTAAAAAATGGATGTCAAGCTTTCTTAGCCCATGTCACGGATTTAAACAAAAATACGTCAGATTTGAATGATATTTCTATTGTTAATAAATTTCCTGATGTATTCCGTGAAGAACTTCCTGGCCTACCCCTAGAGCGTGAAATCGAATTTAGTATTGACCTTGAACCCGATACAAAATCCATTTCCAAAATCCCATATTGAATGGCTCCTATTGAACATCAAGAGTTAAAAACCCAACTGCAAGAATTGCTAGACATCAGTTTCATTCATCCTAGTACGTCTCCTTGGGGTGTTCATGTTCTATTCATAAAGAAGAAAGATGGGATTATGCGACTTTACATTGATTATCGGGAGTTGAATCATGTCACCATAAAAAATAGGTACCCGTTACCTCGCATTGATGACATGTTTGACCAGTTGCAAGGTGCTAAATTCTTTTCAAAGATCGATCTTCGTTCCGGATATCTTTAGTTAAATATTAAAACTGATGACATTCCAAAAATGACTTTCAGAACTCGGTACGGGCATTACGAATTCCTAGTCATGTCTTTTGGATTGACTAATGCTCATGCGGCCTTCATGGATATGATGAACCGAGTATTCAAAAAATATTTGGATCATTTTATGGTTGTCTTTAATGATGGCATCCTCATATACTCCAAAAGCCGTGAAGATCATGAGCAACACTTAAGGCTGATACTCCAAAAGCCGTGAAGATTATGAGCAACACTTTAGGGACCCACGTGATGATGTCAAATGTAAGACCCCAACTTTTATGAATAAAGGTTAACTTTTCTCTAAATATCATTTTGAATATTATGGTGTGGATTTGATATAATGTTATAGTTGTTGGTAATATTTATAAATTTTACAAAAGAAGTAAGTTGTTATAAAATATTTGTTTGGTCGGAAAATATTCTTTTTGTCGGAGAATTTTCGTACGATGGCACAATCATTGATAGACCCCACAACAGAATTATTGTCGGAGTTAGAAAACGACAAAAATATCTTTTTATAAAAATAACGACGAAAGTTTTACCGTTAACTGTTGAAATACCTGATGGTAAAAGTACAATAATACGTGTGGTTGCATAGTAGCATACGGTATTGATTATTGAGGCTTATGTAAGAAGCCACTCAGTTATACTCAATTATTGCTACAGTAATTGCTGCATAGTATCTCATATTATTGATTCCATTATTGTCACAATATCATCTGCATAATATTTTATATTATTAAATCAATAATTGAGATGACAAAATTATTCATATTATTATTTACAATATTGACGAAGTCTAGAAAGTTCTGTCGAGGAGAGGTTTGGTCACCTAATTGCGCGCCAATAGGGAGAAATCTTTATCGAAAAGCCCCCTCTTTCCTGGGAATGATCTGGTTGTTAAATATTGTGAGTTATAATATTAATGATGAATAATTATTGGAAGATTAAAAATGTGTTGATTGAAGATAAAATTATTTGTGGTAATATTTATCTAATCTTTGATATAAATAAGAATTCTGGTATGAGACGTTTGTTGTAAGTTTGGTTTATTCTATGGGGCCCATATATAATCATCTAAGAGTCACTTTTGCCAAATAGTACTTGCATTTACCAGACGTCAAATCACTTGTCGTTTCATATTACAGGCGTCGAACCACTTGTCGTTTCACATTACAGGTGGCGAACCACTTGTCGTTTCACATTACAGGCGTCGAACCACTTGTCATTTCACATTACAGGCGTCAAACCACTTGTTGTTTCACATTATAGGCGTCAAACCACTTTTCTTTTCACATCACCAGTCGTCAAGCCACTTGCCTCTTCACATTGCAAGGGCTAAGCTAGGAATCTTCTATAAATAGAAGTTTATTTCTTCTTTCATTCTCACCAATTCACTACGACTCATAAGAGAATTTTATATAGAGAGAATCAGAGAGAAAGAAAAAGAGTATTCTGTTACTATACTATTGTAGTATCCAATCTCCAACTAAGGTAAGGGATATTATTTTTGTTTAATATTCGTATGAAATAATATTTTCTTCCATACTCTGTAGTATGTAAGTAATATTATTTCGTTTCAGATTCTGAATTCTACACTCATGTTATTAAGTATTGCTTCTGTACTCCTTGAAATTAGTAGAATATCCTTGAAATTTGTGCTTCATCTAGTATCGTTTCACAAGGATATTTTTCTGAACATTCTTGTTAAAATTTAATCTTTTCATGCTCGAGTACTATTCATAAAGTACTATTCACGGGGTACTATTTATGACAAAAATTAATTTCTTTTCTGTCTAAATTATTTTTGATACAATATTATTCTTGAATTTTACTCCACAAAGCAGTATCATGTTGACAATTTGGACATTATTGAATTCTGAATAAATTGAATTATAAATATTTAAAATTTATCCTTGCTCTAATTAAATTGAATTCTTATATCATTGTCATCATCCTTATGCTTATATTGTGATGAAAGTCATCTTTGGCCGTAGTGCATAGATGGACTGTTGATTGGTATGATTATGACTAGGGATCATTCGGTATAATCATGACCCGCAATATTACAAATAATGTGGTTCTCATTGGCCCGTAGTGCATTGATGGACAATTGCTGGTATGATCATGACCATTGGTGATAATAATGAATATCCTTGGCCCGTAGTGCATGGATAATTCAGTGATATGAATTATTTATTTAGCTGAGTCCCATCGATAAAATTGATGATAAACTTTTTAAATTATAGGAGATAGTAGATATCATGCTCTACTTGACTCTTCTAATGAATTGCTTGTTCCGCTGCAGTTAAACTTGATGTTTATTGTATTTTATCGGTTTAACACTGTTGAAAGCTAATGATAATTTATTCTGCATTATCTTAGTCATAATATTTCTTACTGGGCTAGTTGAGGTCACCCTTTTTCTTTCATTGTTCTCTTCAGGAAATGAGAATATAGCTTGAACGAGTCGAGAAATAGAGTGACGGTCCAGATAGGTGGCTATAGTAGTCCTCACTATTATGTGAAATAGTATGATAATAATTGTAATGAGGACTTTATTTGAGTTTGGATACTCTCTACGAGACATTATCCATGTTGAAACTCTCAGCTACGTTTTGTCGTACTGTATAGAAGAAGTTTGTACTTAAATTCTGTACCATGTCTTTGGCGACTCAAGATGGGTGATGTATACCTATTTTGGGGGCATCACATTAAATATACGAGTAAAACCGACTTTAATCGATAAAGTTAAAGTCGCTCAAGCTACAGACCCAGGGCTGATGCGTATAAAGAAGAAAATGCAAGAAGGTGCCATTCCAAAAGCATGAATCGATGAAGAAGGAATACTTCGAGTCAACTCCAGACTTTGTGTTCCTAACGAATCTGATGTGAAGTATAAAATCATGATGGTGGCATATAACACACCGTTTGCAATCCATCCTAGGAGTACTAAAATATATCGTGATCTTTGACATACATTTTAGTGGAGCAATATGAAGAGAGAGATAACGAAGTTTATCTCAAGGCGTTTAACTTGTCAACGTGTCAAGGCGGAACATCAAGTGCCAAAAGGTCCATTGCAACCACTTGAAATTCTAGAATGGAAGTTGGAGCACATTAACATGAATTACGTTATTGGTCTTCCCAAGGTTTCTTAAGGCATAGATGCATTTTGGGTCATTGTCGATAGATTAACCAAGTCTGCTCATATCTTACCTATACGAGAAACTTATTCACTTGAATTTCTTGCTCATATATACATAAATGAGATTGTAAGACTGCATGGTATTCCTGTATCCATAGTTGTTGATCGAGACCCAAGATTCACTTCACGATTTTGGGTTAGTTTGCAGAAAGCTATGGGCACAGATTTACGATTTAGTTCTGCATATCATCCTTAGGCAGACGGGCAGTCAGAGAGGACTATTCAAACTCTTAAAGATCTATTAAGACTCTGTGTCCTAGACTTCAAAGAAAGTTGGGACAAGTTCTTACCATTAGTGGAATTCTCATACAACAACAGTTATTAAGCAAGTATAGGCATGGTTCCATTTGAGGCGTTGTATGGACGAAAGTGTCGTTCTCCAGTATGCTGGTATGAAGTGGGTGATGCAACGTTGTTGGGACCGAAATTGGTATGCATGACAATAGAAAAGATACAATTGATTCCGCAACGCATACAAACCTCACAAGATCGACAAAAGAGTTATGTCGATGTTCATCGAAGGGATGTGGAATTCAATGTGGGAGATCATGTATTATTACGCGTTGCTCCATATAAAGGAGTTACAAGATTTGGAAAGAGAGGAAAGCTCAATCCTCGATTCATTGGTCCATTCGAAATTATCGATCGAGTAGGAACTGTGGCCTATAGACTCGCCTTACCGCCAAGTATGTCTCGTGTTCATAACATTTTTTACATATCTATGTTACGTAGATATTTGGAAGATATGAACCACATTACTGAATTAGAAACGGACGAGATAGTAGAAGATTTAACGTATGAAGAGATACCTATTAAAATCTTGGATACGAAGGAACATATTCTACGCCCAAAGGTTATACCTTAAGTTAAAGTTTTGTGAAAAAACCATGATATTGAGAAAATGACCTGGGAGTTAGAATCTAAAATGAAAAAAAGGTATCCTCACCTCTTCGACATACCAGGTACGTACATAATTTCGAGGACGAAATTTCATAAGAAGGGGAGGTTGTAAGACCCCAAATTTTATGAATAAAGATTTATTTTTCTCTAAATGTTATTTTGAATAATAAGGTGTGGATTTGATTTAATGTTATAGTTATGGATAATATTTACAAATTTTGCAAAGTAAGCAAGTTGTCATAAAATATTCGTCTGGTCGGGGAATATTCTTTTTGTCGGGGAATATCCGTACGATGTCACAATCATTGGTGGACTCCACAACGAAATTACTGTCGAATATAGAAAGCGACAAAAATAACTTTTTTTAAAAAATAACGGCAAAACTCTTACCGTTAACTGTTGAAATACCCGATGATAAAAATATAGTAATATGCGTGGTTGAACAGTAGCACACGGTATTAAATAGTATCTTTGATTATTGATACTTACGTGAGAAGTCACTCAATTTTATTTAATTATTGCAATAGTAGTTGATGCATAGTATCTCATATTATTGATTTAATTATTGTCACAGTATCATCTACACAATATTTTATATTATTAAATCAATAAATGAGGCGACACAGTTATTCATATTATTATTTGCATTATTAACAATGTCTAGAAAGTTCTGTCGAGGAAAGAGGTTTGGTCATCTAATTGCGCGCCAATAAAGAGAAGTCCTTATCGGAAAGCCCCCTCTTTCCTGGGAATGATCTGGTTGTTAATATTGTGAGTTATAATATTAATGATGAATAAATGTTGAAAGATTAAAAATGTGATTAGTCAAGTGAATTGTGATAAATAAAAGGGGTTTGTCATGAAGTATTTATTATAAATTTGGCTTATTACATGGACCCCCACTTACTTATTTTTCAAAATCGTCGGTAGAAAGTTATCTCAGTTTTTGTTTATTATTATTATAATAGTAATAAAATAGAAAACTTTTTATATAAAACATAATACTTTTTATAAATAGAATATATTATATTTTATTTTATTGCATAGTACTGCATAGTATTTGCATAGTATGGCATAGTGTTGCATAGTACTGTATAGTATTTGCATAGTACTGTATAGTGTTTGCATAGTGCTGCATAGTAAAATCAAACGAATTCGCCGAATTTGTCCGTGATTTCTTACTGTGCAGTCCGTGATTTTTTTTTTAAATAGTATCCTGTCAATCTCCTATAAATAGGATGCTTAGTTTAGAAATGAAAATTACTCCAGAATCAGAGAATTCTTCTTCTATAATATTGAGTGTATTTCTTTTGGGTTTAAAGAAACTTTGACTGTAGAAAACAGTACAAGTTTTTTCAAGAATATATCCGCCACACCAATCGAAATTACTCTCTTACTAAGGTAAGAGATATTATTTTCATTCAATATTCGTAAGAAATAATATTTTCTTTCATACTCTGTAGTATGTAAGTAATATTATTTCGTTTCATATTCCTAAATCTACACTTATTTTGACAAGTATTGCTTCTATACTCCTTGAAATTAGTAGAATATCTTTAAAATTTGCGCTTCATCTAGTATCGTTTCATAGAAATATTTTTCTGATTATTCTTGTTAAATTTTAATCTTTTCATGCCGGGGTAATATTCACGAAGTACTATGCACGAAGTACTATTCACTCGGGTATTATTCACCCGGGGTACTATTCACAACAAAAAATAATTTTTTTTCTGTCTAAATTATTTTTGATACACGAATATTATTCTTAAATTTTACTCCATAAAGCAGTTATCATGTTAACAAATTGGACATTCTTAAACTCTGGATAAATTGAATTATAAATCTTTAATATTTATCCTTGATCTCACTTAATTAAATTTTTATATCATTGTCATCATCCTCATGCTTATATTGTGATGAAAGTCATCTTTGGCCCGTAGTGTATAGATGGACTGTTGATTAGTATGTTTATGATCAGGAATTATGTATCGGTATAATAATGACATGTAATGTTACAAATGATGTGGTAAAAGTTCTCATTGGCCCGTAGTGCATTGATGGACTGTTGTTTGGCATGATCATGACCACTTGTGATAATAACGAATATCCTTGGCCCGTAGTGCATGGATAATTCGTGGATGTGATACTAACGAATATCTTTGGCCTGTAGTGCATGGATAATTCGATGATGTAGATTATTTATTGAGTTGTGTTACAAAGATAAAATATTGATGATGGACTTTTAAATCATAGAAGATATTAGACATAATGCTCTACTTGACTCTTCTAATGAATTGCTTGTTCCGCTGTAGTTAAACTTGTTGTCTATTATATTCTATCAGTTTTTACACTGTTGAAGGCTAAGGATAATTTATTCTACATTATCTTAGTCATAATATTCTTTACTGGGCTAGTTGAGCTCACCCTTTTCTTTCATTGTTATTTTCAGGAAATGAGAATATAGTTAGGACTAGTCGGGAAATGGAGTAATGGTCCAAGATGGTGGCTATAGTAGTCCTCACTATTCTATAAAATAGTGTGTTAATAATTATAATGAAGACTCTATATGAGTTTGGATCTTGTCTACGAGACAATATTCATGTTAAAACTCTCAGCTTATGTTTTGTCCTATTTTGCACGACAGTTGTATAAATTAAGTTTGTATTTAAATTATATACCATATATTTGGCGACTTAGAATGTGTTGTGTATACCTATTTTGGGGGCGTCACAATAACTAATTGTGGAGTACAATTCAAGAATGATATTCATATATCAAAAATAATTTGGACAGAAAAGAAAATTAAATTCTGTTGTGAACAGTACTCATGAATAGTACAGTATAAATAGTACCCATGAATAGTACCCCAACATGAAAAGATTAAAATTTAATAAAAATGTTCAGACCAATATTCCAGTGAAATGATATTAGATGAAACGCAAATTTTTAATCATTTTAGGAATTATAGAAGTAATTCTTACCATAGTAAGTTTAAATTTAGGAATATGAAATGACTAATATCACTTACATAATATGGAGTATGAAAGAAAATAATATTTCTTACGAGTATTGAAATAATATAATATCCTTTACCTTAGTAGAAACTAGATTTGACTGGAATGTCAGATATTATTTTGAGAAAATCTTGCACAAAAAACTATACTTAAAGTATCCTTATACTCAAGAGAAATACTCACAATACTATAGAATAAGAATTTCTGATATTGTAATTGTGTGTTGAGAAAGGAGGGTTACCCCTCTATTAATAGTGCAGCACTAAGGAGAAATTAAACAAGGCTGCCTAATTTTCCTCCGCCCACCTGCCTAACTTTTTTCTTTTCCATTCTTGCCTAACCATCAATTCTTTCTCTGCCAAATTCCTTATTTTTCTTTGTTTGAGGGCCCACAAAAGTTAGAAACAAAGAAATGGGTTGCAGGAGAATTACGCCTCCAAATGAATGCACGTGAAGAATAATTCAAAATCAAAATGATAACCTTCACTCCACTTTTATTCACATGCTGAAAATTATATATAATAATAATAATATTACCATTTAAATTATAAAAAAGATTATATTATTATATCATCACATTATTATAATGTAATATTATAATAATATGTTTGAATGAATATTTTATCAAAGATAATAATTGCCAAACTTTCAACAAATTTCTTCATTTATATCAAAATTGAACCAATATCCATCACATAATTATTATTCATAAATAATATTATAAGCTCACAATATCAATAACGAGATCATTCCCAGGAAAGAGGGGACTTTCCGATAAAAATTTATTCTTATTGGGGCACAATTATATAACCTAACATCTTTACTCAATAGAATTTTCTAAACATTACCAATAATGCTAACTAATAATATGAATAATTGTGTCGTCTTAATTATTGATTTAATAATATAAAATATTATGTAGATGATACTATGACAATAATTGAATCAATAATATGAGATACTATGCAACAATTACTGTGGCAATTATTGAATGAAACTGAGTGACTTCTTACGTAAGAATCAATAATTAAAAATAATGTGCAATACCGTGTGTTACTGTGCAACCACGCGTATTACTGTACTTTTATCACTAGGTATTTCAACAGTTAACGGTAAAAGTTTTGCCGTTATTTTTATAAAAATGTTATTTATGTCGCTTTCTATATCTGATAATTATTCTGTTATGTGGTCCACTAATGATTGTGCCGTCGTACGGATATTTCCCGACCAAACAAATATTTTATGACAACTTGCTTATTTTGTAAAATTTGCACATTTCACCCATAACTAAAGCATTATATCAATTCAAAACCTTATTATTCAAAATAATAATTAGAGAAATTAAATCTTTATTCATAAAAAGTTGGGGTCTTAAAAATTGTATGAGAATATTAAAATGTATGAATTATGTGTCTATCAGAGATAATAGTTCACATGTGTTTATTGTACCTAGATAAGAACCCATGTGAATTTCTATCGGGTCAACGACTCCATGGACACACCGATTTGGATATTTAGTCTGAATTCTAACATCTCTCATTCACCCATAGTGGGGATGGAGTTATAATTGCATAAGCCACTTGAACCAAATTAGCTGAAGATATATTGCCATCGAACTGTGCGTGTACTGAGTTCACTTGCAATGCGAGCGCTCTAAATCAATTTCATTAAGGCTAAAATAGAGACATCTACCCTTTTTTAATAAAATGAAATATGGGAGCTCTCACGACAAAATGATTTGGTTGGCATAAAGACTATAACATAACAAACTCTAAATATCACAGACTAACTTTGAGTTTTACTTGATTAAGTACCTATGATCTCTCAAAGAGCCTTACTTAACCCCTTTAGGTCTATGTCCAATTTTGCATCTCACTTATTATACTTACTATATAACTCCCAAAGCACAATAGTTGTCGATAATAAGGGCAGAGTGGGGTGAAAACAAGTTGTCTTCTTTTCACCCTAATGTTACTCCACATGAATTAACTGTTTTACCATAATCGCCCCTTAAAGTATTATCAATCCTGACTCTAGGAAATGAAACCAAATTAGCAACATCAATTCATACCATTGTAACATAGTCAAAGATCACACAGGGTACTATAATTAAATATTAAAAAAACTAGTCATTATCCTTTAAAAGGACTACACACGATGAGGAAGCAGGGATCTATCCTTTCACCTCCTAAGCACATGTAACTCTCACATCAAACTATCTTGTAGCTTTGATGTGCAGACTTTTGTGACGCACCCAAATATAGGTCAACACAACCCATTTTGAGTCACCAATTACATACAAAATAATTCAAATACAAACAAATATTAAACTGTCATTCAAAATACGATCACACATACTGTGAGTTTGAATACAAATATTGCACCGTACATAATACGACAATATCCAAACTCAAATTAAGTCTTCATTACAGTTATTATCACACTATTTCACAACATAGTGAAGACTTCTATAGTAACTATCTCAGACCATTACTCCACTCTCGACTAGTCCCAGCACACTTTCATTTCCTGAGAAGAACAATGGAACAAAATGAAAAATGGTGAGCTCAATTAGCCCAGCAAAGAATATTATGACTAAGATAATGAGGAATAAATTATCTTTAGCCTTTAACAATGATAAATAAGATAAAATATAATGGAAAATAAGTTTTAAATCAACAATTACAGTGGAAATAACAATCCATTAGAAGAGTCAAGTAGAGCATGATGTCTAGTATCTTCTATGATTTAAAAGTTCATCATCAATATTTTATCCATGTAACACCAATCAATAATTGTTTCAAACCAACGAATTATCTATGCACTATGTTCCAAAGATATTCGTTTGTATCACCAGTGGTAATGACTATGCCAAACACATGTCCATCTATGCACTACGGGACAAAGAGGACTTTCACCACAAACCTTTATCTATAACATTAAAAGTCATGATTATACCAATACACAATTTCCTGATCATAATCGTACCAATCAACAGTCCATCTTTGCACTACAGACCAAAAATGACTTTCACCATAATATAAGCACGATGATGATGACAATGATATAAAGAATGAATTAAGTGAGATTAATGATAAATATTAGAGATTTATAACTTAATTTATCCAGGGTTCAAGAATGTCCAAATTGTCAATATGATCACCAATTGTAGAGTAAAATTCAAGAATGATGTTTAAGATTCATATTTCAAAGATAATTTGGACAAAGAAAAAAAAACTAAATTTCATCGTGAATAGTACTCCGGCATGAATAGTACCCTGGATGAATAGTATTCTGGTATGAATAGCACCACGGATGATTAGTACCCCAAAATGAAAAGATTAAAATTTAATAAGAAAGGTCATACCAATATTCCAGTGAAATGCTATTAGAGAAAGCCCAAACCTCAAGGAATTTTTAATCATTTTAGGAATTATAGAAGCAATACTTACAATAATAAGTTTAAATTTAGGAATATGAAATGAAACAATATTACCTACATAATATGGAGTATGAAAAAAAATGATATCCCTTACGAGTATTGAAAGAAAATAACATTCTTTACCTTAGTAGAAAACTAGATTTGACTAGTATAACATATATTATCCTGAGAAAATCTTGCACTATAAGCTACCCTCGAAGTAGTATTATACTAAAAAAAATACTCACAATAATGCAGCTTTTTGGTGTGTTTAGGATGAAGGTTACCTCCCTTTTTATAGTGCAACACGGAGGGGAAAAAAATAAATAAATCTACCTAACTTTTCTCTGCCTAATTTTTTCTCTGCCTAACTCTAATTTTCCAATGGTCGAGGCCCCACTAATTTGGAAAACAATAATGATTTGCAAGAAATCTTACCACCCACCAATTGGAAAAAAAGAAGAAAGAAAAAAAAACTATGCAGGAAACTTTTAGCCAGCAAATTTGGAAAAGAAGTACACGAAAAGAATTCCAATTCAAGTTGTTAACCTCCACTCCATTTATTCACATGCCAGGAAATTATATATATTATTATAATATTACTATTTAAACAATATATTATAAAAATATATTTGAATGAATATTTTATTGAAGAAGATAATATGCCAAACTTTCAACAAATATCTCATGTTAAAATTCCTCTATTTATATAAAAATTGAACAAATATTTATTTATCAATAATTTTTATTCATCAATTATTATTCACAATTAATATTACCGAATCACAATATTGACAACCAAGTCGTTCCTAGAAAAGAGGGGGCTTTTCGATAAGAATTTCTCCTTACTAGCGCGCAATTATATAACCTAACCCTTTTTCTCGACACAATTTTCTAGACATTATCAATAATGCTATATAATAATATCATTTCAATAATATGCTTTACTGTGTTGTGGCAATTATTGATTTGATAATATAAAATATTATGCAGATGCTACTGTAACAATTATTGAATCAATGATATGAGATATTATGATGCAACTACAGTAGCAATTATTGAATGAAATACTGGGTGAGTTCTTACGTAAGAATTAATAATCAGAAATATTAAGCAATACCGTGTACGACTCTGGAACAACACATATTACTGTACTTTTATCACCGTGTATTTCAACAGTTAACGATAAAGTTTTGTCATTATTTTATAAAAAGGTTATTTATGTCACTTTTTATATCCGATAGTTATTTTGTTATGTGGTCCACCAATGATTGCACCGTTGTACGAATATTTCCAGACAAAAAAAATATTCCCCGACCAAACGAATATTTTCTGACAACTATATACTTTCTATAATTTACACATATCACCCATAACTATAACATTTATTAAATCAACACCTTACTATTTAGAAAATATATAAAAAATCAAATCTTATTCATAAAAAGTTGGGGTCTTACAATCTCCCCTCCTTATAAAATTTCGTTCTCGAAATTGATGTACGTACCTGGTATTTCAAAGACGTGAGGATACCTTGCTCTCATTTCAGATTCTAACTCCCAGGTTATTTCCTCAATATCATGGTTTCTCCATAAAACTTTGACTTGAGGTATAACCTTTGAGCGTAGAACATGTTCCTTCTTATCAATGATCTTGACAGGTATCTTCTCATACGTTAAATCTTCCGCTATCTCGTCTGGTTCTAATTTAATAATGTTGTTTGGCTCTTTCATATATTTATGTAGATTAGATATGTGAAAAACGTTATGAACACGAGACATACTTGGAGGTAAGGCGAGTCTATAGGCCACAATTCCTTCTAGATCGAGGATTTTAAATGGACCAACAAATCGAGGGTTGAGCTTTCTTCTCTTTCTGAATCTCGTAACTCCTTTCCATAGAGCAACACGTAACAATACATGGTCTACGACATTGAATTGCACGTCCCTTCGATGAAGATTATCATAACTCTTTTCTCGATCTTGTGCGGTTTGTATACGTTGTCAGATCATTTGAATCTTTTTCGTAGTCATGCGTACCAACTCTGGTCCCAACAATGTTGCTTCACCCACTTGTCCCAGCATACTGTAGAATGACACTTTTGTCCATATAATGCCTCGAATGGAGCCATACCTATACTTGCTTAATAACTATTGTTGTAGGGAAATTCCACCAATGATAAGTATTTGTCCCAACTTCTTTTGAAGTTTAGGATGCAGCATCTTAATAGATCTTTAAGAGTTTGAATAGTCCTTTCTGATTTCCCATCTGTTTGGGGATGATATGCAAAACTGAATCGTAACTTAGTTCCCATAGCTTTCTGCAAGCTGACCCAAAATTGTGAAGTGAATCTAGGGTCTCGATCAAAAACTATAGAAACTGGCATACCATGCAGTCTTAAAATCTCATTTATGTACATACGAGCAAGACGTTCGAGTGAATAAGTTTCTCGTATAGGCAAGAAATAAGAAGACTTGGTTAATCTATCGATAATGACCCAAATTGCATATATACCTTGAGAAATGTTAGGAAAACCTATAACGAAATCTATGTTGATGTGTTCCCACTTTCATTCTGGAATTTCAAGTGGTTGCAATGGATCTTTAGGCACTTGATGCTCTACCTTGACACGTTAACATAACTGTGACACCCCCAAATTCAGACCACTCATGTCTTAAATTCGGTTTGTCACGTACTACAAATCTAATTACTAAATAATATCTCATGCAACGAAATTAACAAAATAGATTACATTTATTTAATATATCCATTCACGTCCCAAGGTATTATAACTTAAACATCTCTTACATACCTTAAACATATTAAACATAGCTTAGACATAACTAATACATAACACAGTTTATGACTTTATATAATCATAATGTTTATAGTTAAATATGAAGCTACTCCGTAGCTTTGCCCTTGCCCTTATAAGTGCCCGAGGGTCCGCGTTACTCAGCCTTAACTAAAATGTTTTTAGGGAAGCAAGAATGAGCAACAAGTTTGCCCAGCAAGTAATATCGCAATAAGTGTGATCATTTATAGAGTCCAAATCTCAAGGGTATGACAGTGAATAATAGTTTAGGAATTTTCAATAATTCTCAATAAAGGTTGCTATGGGCTGAAAGATATCAATAAGATTCAATACTTAATCATTTCGAGATTTCAAATAATGAATACTGAGCAGTCACTAATGACTATGATCTTCTACTAGAATTAACAGTAATATACTGAAAATCCAATGAAAACGAGTACAACAGGTGATCAGCCTAAAGAACCCTACGTTATGCATAACATTTAATCGTACTCAAGTGTACACATCGGTCTCCCGACAATTATATAGTTTCCCCTTCAAAGAGGGTTGTTCATCTCAGTCAATAAGAGTCCGCACCAAGTCAATTTGGTTTGGAAAGCTTTCTATCATACGATAATAGTCTAGCCATATCAATGGCTTAGACGACTCTTATAATGCATTTAAAAACAAAAAGTTCAATGCTTGCAACTACATCAAGATATACATATGATTTCTGAATGGCAATAGATATTTACTTGATATAAGTATGAATGAACGATAATAATTTGTAATTATACAACAAATATATTGTGAAGAGTTTAGGGACTTGCATTCAATACGAAGATCGAATGAAGTTAAAGATTGCACAAAATTTAAGGTTGTGTAAGTTAGGAAACTAGCGTAATCATAGATTCCTTGCATAAAGTAAATGCATAGGTTAGGATACTTGCATCAAAGAGATAAGGTTTAAATACTTGCATCAAAGAGATTAGGTTTAAATACTTGCTTCAAGCATAGTTTACCAAAGTATAGCTAATCAACACTTTTTGAATCCTATTATAACATAGTTACACGTATAGGATATTCATTAGTTACGTACATTCAATACCCATACTTGACATATAAGTTTAAACGCATACATTAGAGTCAACTTAGTCTTATAATTCCATTCGTATGTCATCACATACCTTACATACACATAACACAAAATCCGTTTGTAAGACTATAAAATCAAATAACATAGTTCGTAATCCTATTTTGACTTAACGTTTGAAAGTTTATAAACACATATCCAATCTATGATTTTTATCATTAGCATGCTTAATGATACTTTGAATACTGTATTTAGCCATGTATTACTGATTTAAGACAATAATACAAGCATGCATCACATCTCAGATCACAAGCAGATTAGACAGACTGCATTGCAGTGTGGCACCGTTGCGCCCTGCTTAGGCTTAGGAACGGCGCAACTGCGCTGTCCCCTGGCCTGACCAGAGTTGAGCTTCTACTCTCCTAGTTTTAGTCCAATTTTTAGCATACTAAGACATTAACAATTATCATGCACACATGCTAGAGGACTTTTCATACTTGTATGACCACTTCAAGATCAACTTTACATGTTAGGGTCTTAGTTTAGGATTTCCAAGGAATTAAGGCCAAATAGGGTCATTGAATCACAAGGCCTATATGTACATATGAGAAGGTCATATAAACTGTAATCTACATGCTCGCAATTGTTCACATTATTTATTCATAGCTAGCATCGTTTATCATTTTAAAACATGCTTAAACTAATGCTTGGTTAACTTTCCTTATGTTTAACACATAAGAATCATGTTTAGAGACACAACGAACATAAACATGCCATCTTAAATCTTCAGAACTTAACTCCTCATACAAATGCAACTTAGTTCGAAAAAATATTCCAGTTTGCTTTTGAAATCATTTTAAACTTGTACAATGAAATCTAAAACATCTTTAAATCTCTTTTCATGTGTAGTTAGGACATGTTTGCAAACTCACAAGGTCAGAACATACTCCATGTTGTATTCATGGATATTAGTCTCAATATGACAAGTTTTCTTTGAAAAAGTCATTTAACTCAAAGCCTAAATAAGTTGGTCATGAACAAAGGAACTATAAATCACCACTCATGCTCATTTATGTTCAGAAATCAGTCATATATGTATACTATCATTCTCAGAATTTGCAAAATACAGGTTCCATCAAAACTCATTTTTGAAACTTTAAGTTTTTTGTTAAAGAACTCCTACTAAACCATTTTGGACAATTCATATCTCATAAGAAAGCTTTATACCACATGTTATACTTCCTTTCATGCATGTATAGGTCATAATATCAGGTTAGAAAGAACGCAGTACAACAGAAACCAGAATCTGGTTCTGGGGACCGGCGCAGCTGCGCTGCACCCTAGTACAAATTGGGCGCAGCTGCGCCCTTCCTGGACTAGAACCAGAAAGGTGCTTTGTTCTGCAGAGTATCAACCCAACTTTGATTTTCTCCAGTTTAAACATGCTCAAGTCATTATTAAAGGTTCCATACATGTATACACACTTCACAAACACTTTGGTAGCACAATTAGGTGACTAAGCCCTTTTTCTCGACATAACTTTCTAGACAATGTCAATAATGCAAATAGTAATATGAATAACTTTGTCGTCTCAATTAATGATTTAATAATATAAAATATTGTGACAATAATTGTGATAACCCGAGATTTCGAATATTCAAAATTTTACGAATAAATTATTATTTTTTATTTTATTCAATATTAATATTAATTATCATTATTATGTTATGTATCTGTGATACGAGTCTCGAGAAGGTCAAATTGTGTATTGACTAATAAATTTAGAGTAGAGTTATGCTTAACAAGATTAGAAACCTTAACTCTAAGTCCGGATAGGGATTGGATAGAAAATATAATTAAAATAGTTATATTAATTTGTACGTGATTTTACTGTATAGAGATTTTTATCAATAATTGATCGGATAAGGTTTAAAATTAATAAACCCTAACGAGAGATTAAAAACCCTAATCTCAGGATTAGAAACCCTAACGTACCGTTAGAAATCCTAATCGAAAGTCGGAAAACCCTAATTTTATATTCGGAAATCCTAAAACCCTAATTAGGAAATCCTTATCCTAATTAGAAAGCCTAAAGTGATTATTATGTGTTAATATAATTAGGAACCCTAATTATACTTTAGAAATATTAATTTATATTTAAAACCTAAGTACATTTTCGAAATTCTTAATTTTCTATTTTTAGAAACCCTAATTAGAAAATTCAAGAATTTGTGTTTGTAAAACCTAAGCGTTAGAATCTTAGGGTTAAACCCTAAGGGTTTGAGCAATTGACCAACATGCCATTAAAATTACAAGAACATTGACCAAAATGTCCTTTATGGGATTTTTATTAGATTACTTGTAAACCTTGGTAAATTTGTAGTAGGTGACCAACTCTTGACCAACCACTTGACTTTGTGAGTTCAAAAATCTTAGAAAAACAGCTAGCAATCTCAGATCCAAGCAACATGTTACATTATATAAGAGATTTAGAGAGAGAAAGTCCATAAATATTAGCTATTTAGTCTTTTACTCTCACCAACTATCTCTCACTCAAGACTCCAAAATTTCAAAGGTAGATCAGTCATATAATCAGTTACTATAACACCTAAAAATAAATTGGATAGCATAGATCAAGAATTAGAACAAAGAGGTATAAACCCTAAAACCTAATTTGATCTTGTATGCTAAGAAAGTTTTTGTGTTTGTGTGTTTAGATCTTTGCTAGATGATGTTTTATGATGATCTATGGTGATATACCATAGATCCATAGCATCAAAATGCTTTAAAATCGTTTTTTTTTTCAAAACTGTCAAGAACACGATTTATGGTCTGACAAGCTAATGTTAGGAGCCACAGATCCGTGTCTGTTTTTTATTCTTCTTGTTTAATGTTTTCGATTGGTAGTCTGGTATGAGGGCTTTAAGCTTCAAGTGGAATTAGGGTCATTTGATGTCTAGATCATGATTTATTAACGGCCAAAACCTGTTGACCGGGAGAAATCTGGGTAACCCAGAAATTTGAAAACCAGCGTCTGACAATTATTTCCAAGGTCCGGATCTGACCGATTTTATGTTGTTTGATGTTGTATTTGTAATCCAGTTATAGCCTGATATGTGGACTCTAGAATAGTTCCTTTAGATCGCTTAAATAACAAATCTGTGAGATTTTATGGATGGTCAAACTAGGCCACCCGAACTGATTTTACGTTTCTGGGAAACCCAGAATTGGGATGAAGAAAGTTTCTGACCATGTTTGACTAGATCATATCTGGTGATTATGTTGTTGTTAGAACGAGTTGTTGTTATTTATATGTTCCTTGTTGTGTGTACTAGAGTTCTGGACCTTAAAAGAATCAAATTTATGGCCAGATCATGAAGAAAATTGAGCCTCAATTAGGCATGTTGTGACTGCCTGGGTTTCTAGGTTACCCAGAAAACCCAGCAGTACTCTGACAACAAATTTGGGGGATCAAATCTTCTTATTAGTTGGTTGTGTGACCGAGATGAAGCTTATTTCATGTAGTGTTACATAAACACTACATGATACATACTTAACCTGAACCAGAAACCTTTTTGATTGGAAGATAAGACCGGTCAAACCATGCACCTTGAACACTGACTTTGTCAGTGTTCTTGAGCCAAGAACACCAAAGGCAACAGACAAGTGTCGCAAAAGGCCATTAGCGACGGTTTATTTAATTTTTGAATTTCTGAATTTTCGAAAATTATTTAAAAAGAGAAATAAATTATAAAAAATTACTAAAAATGGTTTTAAAAATCATTTTAAATTCTGAAAAATAACTTTTAATTATTTGGGACATTTTTCATTAATATTTATAATTATTTGAATATTAATGATATTTAATTTATTTAATTAGTATATTAATAAATTAGAGGAAAATAATTTAATACTAGGAAAAATCATTTTAAATAAGAATAATGTATTTAAAAATATTTTGAGTTATAAAATGTGACTTTTAATATTTTTAGAGAATTTTTATTAATAATTTAATATTAATGATATTAGATTTATTTAATTATTAAATTAAATAAATGAGTTAAAAATGATTTTATTAATTTAAAAATTATTTTAAATAAGAATAAAGTGTTAGAAAATATTTTGAATTATAAAATATAATTTTCAATATTTTTGAAGAATTCTCATTAATAAATTAATATTAATGATTTTAGATTTATTTAATTATTATATTAAATAAAGGAATTAAAAATGATTTTAATGATTTAAAAATCATTTAAAAATGAGATAAATGTTTTAAAAATATTTTAAGTTATAATTAATGACTTTTAATATTTTGATAATAATTTCATTAATATTTAAATATTAATGGTGATGATTTAAAAATAATTTTAATTATTTTAAAAATCATTTACGTAGAATATTGATGATTTAAAAATATTTCAGATTATTAACAATAACTTTAATATTTTGACAAGTATAACATTAATATTTTTATATTAATAAATATTAATGATAATAAAATTATTTGATAATTAAATCATTTAAAAATGATTTAAGTGTTTAAAAAATTATTATAAATTATAATAATTATTTATAAATTATTCAAAGCTTTGGAAAAATATTATAAACGATATTTGACTTATCTAAAATAATATTGAAGCTTAGAGATTTAATTGACAATCAATGTGTTAATTATCGGATAGGGTGACCAGAACACCGAGAATGGACCGAAATCCAACCAGACCGAAATAATTATACTTGATAAGTGTTTATATAGGTTATAAACAATGATGTGGCTATGTGATAATGTGTCTAGGAGAAGTTTGACTGTAGAATACAGTGTTACGTGTTATAAATGATTGTGCTAATTGTGAGACCGACATTGTTGATTATAGGTCTTACGAACGTAGTTAATTATAATGTGTAGTTGTAATATGCAGAAGAGGCAAGTTTCTTAACTCAACCTTGAGTTATATTCATTCGAATATTATAATGGTTAATTATTGCTAATTATACTGTAATACCCCAACTTTTATAAATAAAGATGAATTTTCTATAAATATCATTTTTAAATATTATGGAGTTAATTTGATATAATGTTATAGCTATGGGTAATATTTATAAATTTTGCAAAGTACGCAAGTTGCTATATAATATTCGATTGGTCGGGGAATATTCGTTTTAACAGGGAATATTCGTACAACGGCACAATCATTGGTGGACCCCACAACGGAATTATTGTCGGATTGAGAAAACGACAAAAATAATTTATTAAAAATAACGGCGGAAGTTTTACCATTGATACTGTTGAACTACTCGGTAGTAAAAGTACAGTAATACGTGTGGTTGCATAGTAGCACACGGTATTGATTATTAATGCTTATGTGAGAAGTCACTCAGTTTGATTCAATTATTGTCAGTTAATAATATGAATTATTTAGCGATAATGACGTTTTGTTTTATTCGTATTATTAACGTAATAAAACAGAAACATCTTTTTATATAAAACAGAATACTTTATTAAAGTTATTCTATAAATAGAATATACTATATTTTATTTAAAAGATTTTTCTTTAAATATGGACCGTCAGATTAAAGTAATCAATCTGGACCGTTCATGGATTAGTTACTATGCATTCTATTTTTCTATAAATAGCAGCTCATTCCTTCATTATTTCTTACGAATTCACTGAACTCTAGAGAGAGAAACTATAGAGAGAAACTATAGAGAGAGAGAAGAAGAGTATTCTGCTACTTAACTACTTCCTTATTTCAGCTCTTCTTTAAAATGGTAAGGGGTGTTATTATTTCTTATTCATGACGAGAACTGTTGTTATTTCATTTTTTATTATTCTGTTGGAATAACCTGTATACGCGGTCTACCCTATACTTGGTGACATTCTTCTGTTATTCTGTTGGAACATCCTGTCTGTGTGTTTTACACCGGACCTGGTTCCATTTTTATTATTATTCTGTTGGAACATCCTGTCTGTGTGTTTTACACCGGACCTAGTTCCGTCTTGTTAATATTCTGTTGGAACATCCTGTCTGTGTGTTTTACACCGGACCTGGTTCTATTATTTATTATTCTGTCGAAATATCCTGTCTGTACGTTTACGCCGGACCTGGTTCTATTATTTATTATTCTGTTGGAATAACTTGTCTGTGCAGTCTATCGCATGCCGGGTGATTTCTTTTGTTATTCCATTCTTTATTATACTCAGTTAGTTAAGTTTTAACTTCTATACTCCATGAAATTAGTGGAATATCCTTGATAATTGCGGTTCATCTAGTATCTTTTCAAGAAAATATTCTTCTAAGCATTCTTGAATTTTACTCCACAAAGTAGTATCATGTTGACAATTTGGACGCTGTTAATTCTTGGATAAATTAATTCTTGAACTTGTTTTATTGAATTCTTATATTATTGTCATCATCCTCATGTTTATAAAATGTTGAAAGTCATCTGTGGCCTGTAGTGCATAGATGGACTTGGTATGATTATGACCAGGGATTATTCGGTATAATCATGACCGTAATGTTATAAATGATGTGGTAAAAGTCCTCATTAGCCCGTAGTGCGTTGATGGATAGTTGTTGGCATGATCATGACCATTAATGAATACACGAATATCCTTGGCCATAGTGCAGGGGTGATTCGATGATGTGGATTATTTTATTAAGCTGAGTCCCAGCGATCACAGTGTTGAAAAACCTTTTAAATCATAAAAGATAGTAGAGTTTATTTACTACTTGACTATTTTAATGGATTGCTTGTTCCGCTGCAGTTAAACTTGATGTCTATTATATTTTATCAGTTTAACATTGTTGAAGGCTAATGATAATTTATTCTGCATTATCTTAGTCATAATATTTCTTACTGGGCTAGTTGAGCTCACCCTTTCTTTCACTGTTCTCTTCAGGAAATGAAAACGTAGCTGGGGCAAGTCAGGGAACGAAGTGATGGTTCGAATGATAGTATTAGTTAGTAGTCCTCACTATTATATGTAATAGTGTATTAATAAATGTAATGAGGACTCCTTTTGAGTATGAATACTCTCTAGAAGATAATATTTGTATTCAAACTCGCAGTTTATGTTTTGTCGTATTGTACACGACAGTTGTATTAGTAAGTTGTATTTGTATTCTGTACTTTGTATTTGACGACCCAAGATGGGTGATGTATACCTAATTTTGGGGGAGTCACAGTTGGTATCAGAGCTTAGGGATATGATCCCTGTCTAAGATGTGAGAATAGAACTAGGAGGGGAGAGACGGGGAATTCCTTCGCTAGTATGACCTACCTAAGTTTATTTTCATGGTATTTAATTGGTCGGTCATAATATAAGGATAATATATGACATATCAATTAACTTTTATTTTGTGGCAGTATCTGAAAATGGCATCTGAGAATATTGAGAATAGCAATGGAGCACAGGCGACTGTTGATTCACCACATATCAATAATCAGGATAATGTGCATCAGGAAGGTGACAATCCTCATGCAAACAACAACACTGACCAGATGATGAATGATGAAATGTTTAAAAACTTTATGCAGTTCATGCAACAGCAGGCGAGAGCTGCTCCTGTCCAAAATATAAGTGGAAACACTGAAAACTCTCGGACGGTCACCGCTAAACAGTTCAAGGAGTTGGGACCACGAGAGTTTAAGGGATAGCCAAAACCACTTATAGCGGAAACATGGATAAAGCAGATTACCAAGATATTTGATGTCTTGGGATGCTCCGAGGAGCAAAAGGTTCCCTTTGCCGCCTTTATGTTGCGAGGAGAGGCAGATTACTGGTGGGAATCGATTAAGCGTACTCAACCTGCTGCACTGAAGATGTCTTGGGAGAAGTTCCAAGAGCTGTTCAATGACAAATACTTTCCCGAAAGTGTTCATCATATGAAGGAGGTGGAGTTTATCAAATTGGAGCAGAATAATATGACCGTGTCGCAGTATGAGGCTAAATTTGTTGAGTTGTCCCGGTTTGCGTCCCACTTGGTGGATAATGAAGAGCGAATGACGCGAATGTTTTTATGAGGTTTGAAACCTGAGATATGTAACATCTTATTTCTCCTAAACTGTGTTTGTATTCAGATGTTGTGAATAGGGCTCAGTTAGTGTAGTGCGATAACGAGTCAACGCAACCAAAAGAGAGCAGTCGACAAAATGATAATACCAGTGAGAGCGGTCATCGAACCGGTGACAACAAGCGTGGAGGGAATCAACAGGCCAGAAATGGTAACCACTTCGGTGGTAATCAGGGCCAAAATAATAAGAATGGTCATTTCAAGAAGAGGAGATTCAACAATGATGGAAAGACGTCAGCACCAGCACCCGTTGTTAAGGAAGGAGAACGACCACCTATCATATGTTTCAAATGCGGAGGGGAGGGGCACACCAGTCCAAACTGCGCGATGCCGTATAAAGCATGTTATAATTGTGGAAGAGAAGGTCATTTAGCTCGATTTTGTCGTTTACCAAAAACAAGTTAAGCCAAGATGGGGACACCAAAGGTCGTCCCAGAAAAGTCAAAACCGGTAGTGCAAGGGAGAGCGTTTGTTGTGACCTCCCAAAAAGCAAGGAACCCGAATGAGGTCATCACGGGTAAGCTTATCATAAACTCTAACGAAGTCTATACTTTATTTGATACCGGTTCTACCCATTCTTTTATTTCTCCTACTTGCGCTCATCGATTAAATTTAACTTCGGAGAAATTAGACTTTGATTTATCTGTTGAAACTCCATTGGGAGAAACCTTCATTACATCCACGGTTTATAAGTATTTTTTGGTTCAAGTTGTATCCACACATTACTTGTCGATCTGATTTCATTAAAAATACTTGCATTTGACGTGATTCTAGGGATTGATTGGTTAACTACTCATCATGCAAAAATTGATTATTTTCGTAAGGTTGTTAGTTTTCATATTCCTAATCGACCTATTATGCGAATTCAAGCAACCAAACCATTAAAATCAATCGCTGTCATCTCAAGCCATAAAGCAATTCGTTTATTGAAAAACGGATGTCAAGCTTTCTTAGCTCATGTCACGGATCTAAACAAAAATACGTCAGTTTTGAATGATATTTCTATTGTTAATAAATTTCTTGACGTATTCCCTGAAGAACTTCCTGGCCTACCCCCAGAGCGTGAAATTGAATTTTGTATCGACCTTGAACCCGGTACAAAACTCATTTCCAAAGCCCCATATCGAATAGCTCCTATTAAACTTCAGGAGTTAAAGATCCAACTGCAGGAATTGTTAGACATTGGCTTTATTTGTCCTAGTACTTCTCCTTGGGGTGCTCATGTGCTATTCGTGAAGCAGAAAGATGGAAGTATGCGACTTTGTATTGATTATCGGGAGTTGAATCATGTCACCATCAAAAACAGGTACCCATTACCACGTATTGATGACCTGTTTGACCAGTTGCAAGGAGCACAATTCTTTTCAAAGATCGATCTTCGTTCTGGATATCATCAGCTGAAGGTTAGAACTGAGGATATTCCAAAGACGGCTTTCAGAACTCGGTACGGGCATTATGAATTCCTAGTCATGTCCTTTGGATTGACTAATGCTCCTGTTGCCTTCATGGATATGATGAACCGGGTATTCAAGGAATATTTGGATCACTTTGTGGTCGTCTTTATTAATGACATCCTTATTTATTCCAAAAACCGTGAAGATCATGAGCAACACTTGAGGCTGGTATTCCAAAAGCTTCGTGAATACAAGCTTTATGTCAAGTTGAAGAAATGCGAGTTCTGGTTGGAGGAGGTAGCATTTCTTGGGCACGTAGTATCAAGTCGTGGAATATCGGTTGACCTGGCAAAGATTGAAGCTATTCAAAGCTGGGAGCAACCTAAATCAGTGACCGAAGTACGTAGCTTTCTTGGTTTAGCTGGTTATTATCGGAGATTCGTGGAAGGATTTTCTCGAATCGCTACTCCATTAACTCAGCTGACTCGGAAAGATACAAAGTTCGGTTGGAGCGAAGAATGTGAGAAGAGTTTTCAAGAACTCAAGAGGAGACTCATTTCAGCACCTGTTCTAACAATACCATCTGGCTCGGAGGGATTTGTCATCTACAGTGATGCTTCGAGCAAAGGGTTGGGATGCGTTCTCATGCAACATAGAAAAGTCATAGCCTATGCATCAAGACAACTCAAGGAATATGAGAGAAATTATCCTACTCATGATCTAGAGTTGGCAGCTGTTGTCTTTGCACTTAAAATTTGGAGGCATTACTTGTATGGGGAGAAGGTGGAGATCTTTACGGATCATAAAAGCCTCAAATATTTCTTCACTCAAAAGGAACTCAACATGCGACAACGACGTTGGCTTGAACTGTTAAAAGATTATGATCATACCATTCAATACCATCCTGGAAAAGCGAACGTGGTAGCTGACGCATTGAGTAGAAGATCATATGCAAGTACGAGTGCGATATTGTCAACACAAAGGCCCATTTTGTGTGACTTGCAAAGGATGGAGATAGAGTTAAAGACTCCAGGGACCCATGTGATGATGACGAATATACGAGTAGAACCAACTTTAATCGATAAAGTTAAAGCTGCTCAAGCTACAGACCTGGAGCTGATGCGTATGAGGAAGAAAGTGCAAGAAGGTGCTATGCCGGAAGCAAGAATCGATGAAGAAGGAATACTTCGAGTCAACTCCAGACTTTGTGTTCCTAACAACCCTGATTTAAAGTATGAAATCATGATGGAGGCGCACAACACACCGTTTGCAATCCATCCTGGAAGTACCAAAATGTATCATGATCTTCGTCATACATTTTGGTGGAGCAATATGAAGAGAGAGATAGCGCTGTTTATCTCAAGGTGTTTAACTTGTCAACGAGTCAAAGCGGAGCATCAAGTCCTAAAAGGTCCATTACAACCACTTGAAATTCTGAAATGGAAGTGGGAGCACATTACCATGGATTTCGTTACCGGTCTTCCTAAGGTTTCTCAAGGTATTGATGCGATTTGGGTCATTGTTGATAGATTGACCAAGTCTGTTCATTTCTTACCGATACGAGAAACTTATACACTTGAACGTCTTGCTCGTATGTACATAAACGAGATTGTAAGACTGCATGGTATGCCAGTATCCATAGTTTCTGATCGAGACCCAAGATTCACTTCACGATTTTGGGTTAGTTTACAAAAAGCTATGGGCACAGATTTACGATTTAGTTCGGCATATCATCCTCAGACGGACGGACAATCAGAGAGGACTATTCAAACTCTAGAAGATTTATTAAGACTCTGTGTCCTTGACTTCAAGGGAAGTTGGGACAAGTTATTACCATTGGTGGAGTTTTCCTACAACAACAGTTATCAAGCAAGTATTGGCATGGCTCCATTCGAAGCATTGTATGGAAGAAAATGTCGTTCTCCAGTATGCTGGGATGAGGTGGGTGAAGCAACGTTGTTGGGACCGGAGTTGGTACGTATGACTACAAAAAAGATTCAAACGATCCGACAACGTATAAAAATCTCACAAGATCGACAAAAGAGTTATGCTGATCTTCATCGAAAGGACGTGGAATTTGATGTAGGAGATCATGTGTTCTTACGTGTTGCTCCATGGAAAGGAGTTACGAGATTTGGAAAGAGAGGAAAGCTCAATCCTCGATTCATCGGTCCATTTTTAATCCTCGATCGAGTAGGAACTGTGGCTTATAGACTCGCTTTACCGCCAAGTATGTCTCGTGTTCATAACGTTTTTCACATATCCATGTTACGCAAATATGTGGAAGACCCGAACCACATTATTGAGTTAGAACCGGACGAGATAGCGGAGGATTTGACGTATGAAGAAGTTCTTGTTCAAATCTTGGATAAGAAGGAACATATTCTACGCTCCAAGGTTATACCTTAAGTCAAAGTTTTGTGGAGAAACCACGATGTTGAGGAAATGACTTGGGAGTTAGAATCTGAAATGAAATCAAGGTATCCTTACCTTTTCGAGATACCAGGTACGTACCCTAATTTCGAGGGCAAAATTTCATAAGAAGGGGAGGTTGTAAGACCCCAACTTTTATAAATAAAGATGAATTTTCTATAAATATCATTTTTGAATATTATGGAGTTAATTTGATATAATGTTATAGTTGTGGGTAATATTTATAAATTTTACAAAGTACGCAAGTTGTTATATAATATTCGATTGGTCGGGGAATATTCATTTTAACAGGGAATATTCGTACAATGGCACAATCATTGGTGGACCCCATAACGAAATTATTGTCGGATTGAGAAAACGACAAAAATATTTTATTAAAAATAACGGCAAAAGTTTTACCATTGATACTGTTGAACTACTCGTTAGTAAAAGTACAGTAATACGTGTGGTTGCATAGTAGCACACGGTATTGATTATTAATGCTTATGTGAGAAGTCACTTAGTTTGATTCAATTATTGTTAGATAATAATATGAATTATTTAGCGATAATGACGTTTTGTTTTATTCGTATTATTAACGTAATAAAACAGAAACATCTTTTTATATAAAACAGAATACTTTATTAAAGTTATTCTATAAATAAAATATATTATATTTTATTTAAAAAAATTTTCTTTAAATATGGACCGTCAGATTAAAGTAATCAATCTGGACCGTTCATGGATTAGTTACTATGCATTCTATTTTTCTATAAATAGCAGCTCATTCCTTCATTATTTCTTACGAATTCACTGAACTCTAGAGAGAGAAACTATAGCGAGAAACTATAGCGAGAGAAGAAGAGTATTCTGCTACTTAACTACTTCCTTATTTCAACACTTCTTTAAAATGGTAAGGGGTGTTATTCTTTCTTATTCATGAAGAGAACTGTTGTTATTTCATTTTTTATTATTCTGTTGGAATAACCTGTATACGCGGTCTACCCTATACTTGGTGACATTCTTCTGTTATTCTGTTAGAACATCTTGTCTGTGTGTTTTACACCGGACCTGGTTCCGTTTTTATTATTATTCTGTTGGAACATCCTGTCTGTGTGTTTTACACCGGACCTGGTTCCGTTTTTATTATTATTCTGTTGGAACATCCTATCTGTGTGTTTTACACCGGACCTGATTCCGTTTTTATTATTATTCTGTTGGAACATCATGTCTGTGTGTTTTAAACCGGGCATGGTTCCGTCTTGTTATTATTCTGTTGGAACATCCTGTCTGTGTGTTTTACATCGGACCTGGTTCCATTATTTATTATTCTGTCGGAATATCCTGTCTGTGCGTTTATGCCGGACCTGGTTCCATTATTTATTATTCTGTTGGAATAACCTGTCTGTACTGTCTATCGCATGCCGGTGATTTCTTTTGTTATTCCATTCTTTACTATACTCAGTTGGTTAAGTTTTAACTTCTATACTCCATGAAATTAGTGGAATATCCTTGATAATTGCGGTTCATCCAGTATCTTTTCAAGAAAATATTCTTCTAAGTATTCTTGAATTTTACTCCACAAAGCAGTATCATGTTGACAATTTGGACGTTGTTAATTCTTGGATAAATTAATTCTTGAACTTGTTTTTATTGAATTCTTAAATTATTGTCATCATCCTCATGTTTATAAAATGCTGAAAGTCATCTGTGGCCTGTAGTGCATAGATGGACTTGGTATGATTATGACCAGGGATTATTCAGTATAATCATGACCGTAATGTTATAAATGATGTGGTAAAAGTCTTCATTAGCCCGTAGTGCATTGATGGACAGTTGTTGGAATGATCATGACCATTAATGAATACACGAATATCCTTGCCCGTAGTGCAGGGGTGATTCGATGATGTGAATTATTTTATTAAGCTGAGTCCCAGCGATCACAGTGTTGAAAAACCTTTTAAATCATAAAAGATAGTAGAGTTTATTTCTACTTGACTCTTTTAATGGATTATTTGTTCCGCTGTAGTTAAACTTGATGTCTATTATATTTTATCAGTTTAACATTGTTGAAGGCTAATGATAATTTATTCTGCATTATCTTAGTCATAATATTTCTTACTGGGCTAGTTGAGCTCACCCTTTCTTTCACTGTTCTCTTCAGGAAATGAAAATGTAGCTGGGGCAAGTCGGGGAACGGAGTGATGGTTCGAATGATAGTATTAGTTAGTAGTCCTCACTATTCTATGTAATAGTGTGTTAATAAATATAATGAGGACTCCTTTTGAGTATGAATACTCTTTAGAAGATAATATTTGTATTCAAACTCGCAGTTTATATTTTGTCGTATTGTACACGACAGTTGTATTAGTAAGTTGTATTTGTATTCTGTACTTTGTATCTGACGACCCAAGATGGGTGATGTATACCTAATTTTGGGGGCATCACATATACCATGTCCAGGAAATTTATTGTTGATTATTCGCAGTTAGTGCATGTTTAATAATTCAAATTGAATTATTGATTCAGAAAATATACATTTGTAAAATAACTATTGTTGGATATTCATATCCGTAGAAGATAGAATTGACAGTACAGATAATTCATGTTAATTGTCGAATTATGTTGAGAAATGTCTTAGCTAATCATTCTAGCTAGACGAATATTTGTTAGAACTTGATAGGTTCGAGAAAAGAATTCAATTATTATTAACAGATTGATGCCAATTATGTCAGCTAGATTGATAAGTAATTAGAAATTGAAATCACATTATTTCGTTGTTAAATCAAAATCTTGATTCTGAGACTGAGAAGAACAACCTTTTATATAAAGGGAATATTTTAAGTCGTATATTCGACTATTGTACGCGACCTATAAGTATTATGCATAATATAGGGTACAAGGAGTTGGTCGGCTCTAAGTACTTGCAGAGGGGTATGATTTAATCCTTATGGTTATCTAATACACCTACGTATATATTAAAGTAAAACTTTGATATATACCCGAGAAGAGAAGTTCAAGATCCAATGGATCGCACAGCATAACTCTGGAAAACATTCCACTTTGCTATTTCGTAGAATTAATTCTTGATTATTCATTTGAATATCGTAGAAAACCTTGAAAGCGTTGCACTCTTTCATATTCATATTATTGTTGTATAGAATACGAGAAAACTTGTTATTTATTCGTATACATTTACTGTATGTCTTAACTTGCGTGGCAAACTAGTTGCCCACCCTTACTAAATAAAACTTTTCAGCTAGGGACGAAGTTGCAGAAGGTGCTGCGAAGAAGAACAAAGGAAAAGGCATAGTGATAAATTAGTATAATGAACATTATTATTATTATTATTATTATTATGTTGTATTGTAAACCCTTTTTGTATATCTAAGGGGTATGTTTGTAATATTAAAGTTAGCAGACCTGGGATTAATGTATTAACAACCTATGTTAATGACTTATGTAATACTATTTCTATATGAATGGGTAGTTAGATATTATTATATTATGGATCGTGAACACCAAACTCGAGAGTCAGGTAACCCGAATTTGGGGGTGTCACAGGTTGGTATCAGAGCTGTAGGTTATAAACCTTAAGTGGGGTGGGAAAAACCCTAGGATTATAGCCATACGCGAGTTAGAGAAAACTCAATTAGAGTTCTAAGTGAGGGATTCCCGAAGTGCATCAACAATGAGATATGTGGGAATATAGTATGAAAAATTTGTACTGGTGAAGTACTAATCAAGTTGTTTAAACTGATTGTAGGATGTCGAGAGAAGATAAGATGAGTACGGAGATGCTAGTGGCTGTCGCACCAGTGCCAGCAGCCGAGATGCCAGCACAAAGCGAGTCAATTGAAGAAGTGGGAAAGGATGAACCCATGGTCAATCTCGGGAGTGATCATGATGATTATCCCGAGATGTATTTGAGTACTGATGAGGAGGCGGAGTCTAAAGAAGCTAAGATGGAGAAAGGGAATAAGACTAAAGTTGAAGAACAAGATCAACTATCGACAAAAGTTCAAGAACTCCGGAGTAAATTGTTTCTCTTGGAGGAGTTGTGGAAGAAGGAGCGGGCGTTACGTGAAATGACTGAAGAACGGAAGGAGCTCAAGGCGCAGGTGGACAGAATGAAGGCTGAAGGTGGTGGATCATCTGAAGGAACCAGCAAGAAGAATAAGAAGAAGAGAAAGAGGGAAAAAGGCAGTGAAAACTCTGAAAATTCAAACCCGAAGAAGAAGCAAGTCTGTATCAAGTGTGGAAAGACTCACGCGGGAGAATGTATGATGTGGAAGAATGTATGTTTCAACTGTAAGCAGGAAGGACATATTTCTTTGCATTGTCCTAAGCCGAATATGAGGAAGTGTTTCTCATATGGGAGAATGGGACACGGATTCAACAAGTGTTCCAACAAGAAGATGACTGCTGAAGGGAGTGGTTGGTAGACAACTTAGATATATGTGATAGTATCTTTTGGTAGAAGTTTCTGATATTAAGTGTTGTAATATCGAGAATGATGTTTAAGCATATGTAAATATATATATTTTATGAATGAAATATTTATTTTCTAAATGAATATAAGATTAAGATTAATTTGTGTGTTCTTAAAACTCATACTTATGGTAAGTTAATGACTCATGATTATATGAAATGTTCTGAACCCCTCAGCGAATGGACACCAAAGGTCTGACTGAAACAAGTTCATACACTCATATAATTATGGCAAGTTCCTGAACTCATAAATGTGGTAAGTTTGACGAACGGGTAATAGCTATATGTGAATGGAGAATTACAACTTTTTGTGTAAAGTTGTGTTGTTAATCCTGATATGATTTAAAAAGGGATAGTAAGTGTGTTAAGTACTATATGTACTATGTGCTATTTGAATAAATATGCAATTATATGAGAATTATGTGTTGAATTCATATTGTGTTAAGAATTTGTGTAAAAAAAATAGAATTAATATAAGATTTTTTTATTTAAATCAGATTATGCCGCCTAGACGCCAGAATCGAAACCAACGAGAAGAACAGTCAGTAAATAATGAAGGAGGTCAAGCTGACCCGATGCAAAACTTTACAGATATGTCAGCCCAAGCTATGGAGAATAGAGCTCCAGCTGAAAGATTGGCTAACTTTAAGGACTTTAAAGCGGTAGGACCGCCTGAATTCAAAGGAACCACAGATCCGATTGAAGCTCAAACATGGGTGAAGCAGATGGAGAAAGCATTCGTTATCGCCAGAGTGGCAGAAGAGCAAAAGATAGCTTTTGCAACGTACCTGATGAAGGGAGAAGTCAATTACTGGTGGGAGACTAACCAAGCGAGAGCGGGTACAGCTGTGGTGACTTGGACAAGATTTAAAGAGTTATTCTTTGAGAATTACTTTTGAACGAGTATGCAAGCTTGAATGGAAGTCAAGTTTTTAGAACTAAAGTAGGAGAATATGTCTGTTTCTGAATACGCTGCCAAATTTAACGAGTTGGCATGATTTGCACCTCATCAGGTGGATACAGGGGCGAGAAAGGCGAGAAGATTTGAGAACGAATTGAAGCCGGGGATATTCAACAAGGTAGCAGTATTGTAGATTAATACGTTTGCGGCTTTGATGGAGAAAACATTAATTGCTGAAGGAGGGAGCGAAGCTGCATCTCGATTTCATCAAGAGAAGAAGAAAAAGACAAGCAATGGAGGAAGCAGTGGAGCATACCTGAATAAGAGGAAGTGGAGTGAGAATACCCAATCAGGTGGCAAGACAGAAGGAAATAAGCAAGGGAGGGAGCCCTGTGCAACGTGTGGGAAAAATCATGCAGGAGTTTGTTTGAAGAAGAAGGGAGTTTGCTATAACTGTGGGCAAGAGGGACACATGTAGCCCAATTGTCCCAATCCAAAGAAAATTCAAGGTTGTTTTGCGTGCGGATCGACTGACCATATTGTACGGTACTATCCAAAGAAGAATGCGGAGAAGGAAAGTGTCAACAAGGGACCCGGTGGCGGAACCTTGGCAATTCGAGGACCTGCACAGTCAGGAAGATCAACAGCCCATACATTCAACATGACGGCGCAGGATACGGTGGCTACCCAGGAGGTGGTAGTAGGTAACAATTTCGTTTAGAACTTAAATTACGCGAGAATTATGAGTCAAATATTTCTGTGAACTGTTTTCTTTTATAGATTCAAGTCACATGTTAGAATTTGAAACACAATTTAATGTTGTGTTGATAAAAATGAATTGATGATACAACTTTAAAAGATTGTAGAGAATAAGAAAGTAGTGATTCCAAGGACGGAATCCTTTTAAGGAGGGGTGAATGTTATAACCCGAGATTTTGAATATTCAAAATTTTACGAAAAAATTATTTTTTTTATTTTATTCAATATTAATATTAATTATCATTATTATGTTATGTATCTGTGATACGAGTCTCGAGAAGCTCAAATTGTGTATTGACTAATAAATTTATAGTAGAGTTGTGCTTAACAAGATTAGAAACCCTAACCCTAATTCCGTATAGGGATTTGATAGAAAATATAATTAAAATAATTATATTGATTTGTACGTGATTGTACTGTATAGAGATTTTTATCAACTGATTGATCGGATAAGGTTTAAAATTAATAAACCCTAACGAGAGATTAAAAACCCTAATCTCATGGTTAGAAACCCTAACATACCGTTAGAAATCCTAATCGAAAGTCGAGAAACCATAATTTTATATTCAGAAATCCTAAAACCCTAATTAGGAAACCCTTTAGCAAGCCTAAAGTGATTATTATATGTTAATATAATTAGGAAACCCTAATTATACTTTAGAAATATTAATTTATATTTAAAACCTAAGTACATTTTTGAAATTCTTAATTTTTTATTTTTAGAAACCCTAATTAGAAAATTATAGAATTTGTGTTTGTAAAACATAAGGGTTAGAACCTTAGGGTTAAACCCTAAGAGTTAAAGCCTAAGGGTTTGATCAATTGACCAACATGCCATTAAAATTACAAGAACATTGACCAAAATGCCCTTTTATGGGATTTTTATTAGATTACTTGTAAACCTTGGTAAATTTGTAGTAGGTGACCAACTCTTGACCAACCACTTGACTTTGTGAGTTCAAAAATCTCAGAAAAGCAGCTAGCAATCTCAGATCCAAGCAACATGTTACTTTTTATAAGAGATTTAGAGAGAGAAAGTCCATAAATATTAGCTATTTAGTCTTTTACTCTCACCAACTCTCTCTCACTCAAGACTCCAAAATTTCTAAGGTAGATCAGTCATATAATTAGTTACTATAACACCCAAAAATAGATTGGAGATCATAGATCAAGAATTGGAACAAAGAGGTATAAACCCTAAAACCTAATTTGATCTTGTATGCTAAGAAAGTTTTTGTGTTTATGTGTTTAGATCTTTGATAGATAATGCTTTATGATGATCTATGGTGATATACCATAGATCCATAGCATCAAAATGCTTTAAAATCATTTTTTTTCAAAACTGTCAAGAACACGATTTGTGGTCTGAAAAGCTAATGTCAGGAGTCACAGATCCGTGTCTGTTTTTGATTCTTCTTGTTTAATGTTTTCGATTGGGGCTTTAAGCTTCAAGTGGAATTAGGGTCATTTGATGTCTAGATCATGATTTATTAACGGTCAAAACCCGTTGACTGACGTTGACCGGGTGAAATCTGGTGTAAGACCCCAACTTTTATAAATAAAGATAAATTTTCTATAAATATAATTTTTGAATATTATGGAGTTAATTTGATATAATGTTATAGTTGTGGGTAATATTTATAAATTTTGCAAAGTACGCAAGTTGTTATATAATATTCGATTGGTCGGGGAATATTCATTTTAACAGGGAATATTCGTACAACGGCACAATCATTGGTGGACTCCACAACAGAATTATTGTCGGATTGAGAAAACGACAAAAATATTTTATTAAAAATAACGGCGGAAGTTTTACCATTGATACTGTTGAACTACTCGGTAGTAAAAGTACAGTAATACGTGTGGTTGCATAGTAGCACACGATATTGATTATTAATGCTTATGTGAGAAGTCACTCAGTTTGATTCAATTATTATCAGTTAATAATATGAATTATTTAGCGATAATGACGTTTTGTGTATTTCGTATTATTAACGTAATAAAACAGAAACATCTTTTTATATAAAACAGAATACTTTATTAAAGTTATTCTATAAATAGAATATATTATATTTTATTTAAAAGATTTTTCTTTAAATATGGACCGTCAGATTAAAGTAATCAATCTGGACCGTTCATGGATTAGTTACTATGCATTCTATTTTTATATAAATAGCAGCTCATTCCTTCATTATTTCTTATGAATTCACTGAACTCTAGAGAGAGAAACTATAGAGAAAAACTATAGAGAGAGATAAGAAGAGTATTCTGCTATTTAACTACTTCCTTATTTCAGTACTTCTTTAAAACGATAAGGGGTGTTATTCTTTCTTATTCATGAAGAGAACTGTTGTTATTCAATTTCTTATTATTCTGTTGGAATAACCTGTATACGCGGTCTACCCTATACTTGGTGACATTCTTCTATTATTCTGTTGGAACATCCTGTCTGTGTATTTTACACCGGACCTGGTTCCGTCTTATTATTATTCTGTTGGAACATACTGTCTGTGTCTTTTACATCGGACCTGGTTCCGTCTTGTTATTATTCTGTTGGAACATCCTGTCTGTGTGTTTTACACCGGACCTGGTTCCAGTATTTATTATTCTGTCGGAATATCCTGTCTGTGCGTTTACGCCAGACCTGGTTCTATTATTTATTATTCTGTCTAAATATCCTGTCTGCGCGTTTACGCCGGACCTGGTTCTATTATTTATTATTCTATTAGAATAACCTGTCTGTGCGGTCTATCGCATGCCGGGTGATTTCTTTTGTTATTCCATTCTTTATTATACTCAGTTAGTTAAGTTTAAACTTCTATACTCCATGAAATTAGTGAAATATCCTTGATAATTGTGTTCCATCCAGTATCTTTTCATGAAAATATTATTCTAAGCATTCTTGAATTTTACTCCATAAAGCAGTATCATGTTGACAATTTGGACGTTGTTAATTCTTGGATAAATTAATTCTTGAACTTGTTTTATTGAATTCTTATATCATTGCCATTATCCTCATGTTTATAAAATGTTGAAAGTCATATGTGGCCTGTAGTGCATAGATGGACTTGGTATGATTATAACCAAGGATTATTCGGTATAATCATGACCGTAATGTTACAAATGATGTGGTAAAAGTCCTCATTGGCCCGTAGTGCATTGATGGACAGTTGTTGGCATGATCATGACCATTAATAAGTACACAAATATTCTTGGCCCGTAGTGCATGGATAATTGTGGTCGTGATACTAAAGAATATCCTTGACCGTAGTGCAGGGATGATTCGATGATGTGGATTATTTTATTAAGTTGAGTCCCAGCGATAACAGTGTTGAAAAACCTTTTAAATCATAGAAGATAGTAAATTTTATTCTCTACTTGACCCTTTTAATGGATTGCTTGTTCCGCTGCAGTTAAACTTGATGTCTATTATTTTATCAGTTTAACATTGTTGGAGACTAATGATAATTTATTCTGCATTATCTTAGTCATAATATTTCTTACTGGGCTAGTTGAGCTCACCCTTTCTTTCACTGTTCTCTTCAAAAATGAGAATATAGCTGGGACGAGTCGGGGAACGGAGTGATGGTCCAGAGGATAGCATTAGTAGTCCTCACTATTCTGTGAAATAGTGTGGTAATAATTGTAATGAGGACTTCTTTTGAGTATGGATACTCTCTAGTAGACAATATTTGTATTCAAACTCACAGTTATGTTTTGTCGTATTGTACATGACAGTTGTATTAGTAAGTTATATTTGAATTCTGTACCATGTATCTGGCGACCCAAGATGGGTGATGTTTACCTAATTTTGGGGGCGTCACAGTTGGTATTAGAGCTTAGGGATATGATCCCTGGCTAAGATGTGAGAATAGAACTAGGAGGGGAGAGACGGAGAATTCCTTCGCTAGTATGACCTACCTAAGTTTATTTGCATGGAATTTAATTGGTCGGTCAGAATATAAGGATAATATATGGCATATCAATTAACTTTTGTTTTGTGACAGTATCTGAAAATGGCATCCGAGAATGTTGAGAATAGCAATGGAGCACAGGTGACTGTTGATTCACCACATATTAATAATCGGGATAATGTGCATCAGGAAGGCGACAATCCTCATGCAAATAACAATACTGACCAAATGATGAATGATGAAATGTTCAGAAGCTTTATGCAGTTCATGCAACAGCAGGCGAGAGCGGCTCCTGTTCAAAATGTAGGTGGAAACACTGAAAACTCTTGGACGGTCACCGCTAAACAGTTCAAGGAGCTGGGACCATTGGAGTTTAAGGGAGAGCCAAAACCACTTATAGCGGAAACATGGATAAAGCAGATCACCAAGATATTTGATGTCTTGGGATGCTCCGAGGAGCAAAAGGTTCCCTTTACCGCCTTTATGTTGCGAGGAGAGGCAGATTACAGGTGGAAATCGATTAAGCGTACTCAACCTGCCGCACTGAAGATGTCTTGGGAGAAGTTCCAAGAGCTGTTCAATGACAAATACTTTCCCGAAAGTGTTCGTCACATGAAGGAGGTGGAGTTCATCAAATTGGAGCAGAATAATATGACCGTGTCGCAGTATGAGGCTAAATTTGCTGAGTTGTCCCGGTTTGCGTCCCACTTGGTGGATAATGAAGAGCGAATGACGCGAATGTTTTTGCAAAGTTTGAAACCTGAGATACGTCAACATCTTATTTCTCATAAACTGTGTTTGTATTCAGATGTTGTGAATATGGCTCAGTTAGTGGAGCGCGATAACGAGTCAACGCAACCAAAAGAAAGCAGTAGGCAAAATGATAATACCAGTGAGAGCAGTCATAGAAGCGGTAACAACAAGCGTGGAGGGAATCAACAGGCCAGAAATGGTAATCACTTCGGTGGTAATCAGGGCCAAAACAATAAGAATGGTCATTTCAAGAAGAGGAGATTCAACAATGATGGAGAGACATCAGCACCAGCACCCGTTGTTAAGGAAGGAGAACGACCACCTATCATATGTTTCAAATGTGAGGGGAGGGGCACATCAGTCCAAACTGCGCGATGCCATCTAAAGCATGTTATAATTGTGAAAGAGAAGGTCATTTAGCTCGATTTTGTTGTTTACTAAAAATAAGTTCAGCTAAGATGGAGACACCAAAGGCCGTCCCAGAAAAGTCAAAACCGGTAGTGCAAGGGAGAGCGTTTGTTGTGACCTCCCAGAAAGCAAGGAACCCGAATGAGGTCATCACGGGTAAGCTTATCATAAACTCTAACGAAGTCTATACTTTATTTGATACCGGTTCTACCCATTCTTTTATTTCTCCTACTTGCGCTCATCGATTAAATTTGACTCCGGAGAAATTAGACTTTGACTTATCTGTTGAAACTCCATGGGGGGAAACCTTCATTACATCCACGGTTTATAAGTCTTGTTTGGTTCAAGTTGGTACCCACACATTACCTGTCGATCTTATTTCATTAAAAATACTTGCATTTGACGTGATTCTAGGGATTGATTGGTTAACTACTCATCATGCAAAAATTGATTGTTTTCGTAAGGTTGTTAGCTTTCATATTCCTAATCGACCTATTATGCGAATTCAAGTAACCAAACCATTAAAATCAATTGTTATCATCTCAGGCCATAAAGCTATTCGTTTATTAAAAAACGGATGTCAAGCTTTCTTAGCTCATGTCACGGATCTAAACAAAAATACGTCAGTTTTGAATGATATTTCTATTGTTAATAAATTCCCTGACGTATTCCCTGAAGAACTTCCTAGTCTACCCCCAGAGCGTGAAATTGAATTTTGTATCGACCTTGAACCCGGTACAAAATTCATTTCCAAAGCCCCGTATCGAATGGCTCCTATTGAACTTCAGGAGTTAAAGATCCAACTGCAGGAATTGTTAGACATTGGCTTTATTCGTCCTAGTACTTCTCCTTGGGGTGCTCCTGTGCTATTTGTGAAGAAGAAAGATGGAAGTATACGACTTTGTATTGATTATCGGGAGTTGAATCATGTTACCATCAAAAACAGGTACCCATTGCCACGTATTGATGACCTGTTTGACCAGTTGCAAGGAGCACAATTCTTTTCAAAGATCGATCTTCGTTCTGGATATCATCAGCTGAAGGTTAGAACTGAGGATATTCCAAAGACGACTTTCAGAACTCAGTACGGGCATTATGAATTTCTAGTCATGTCCTTTGGATTGACTAATGCTCCTGCTGCCTTCATGGATATGATGAACCGGGTATTCAAGGAATATTTGGATCACTTTGTGGTCGTCTTTATTGATGACATCCTTATTTATTCCAAAAGCCGTGAAGATCATGAGCAACACTTGAGGCTGGTAATCCAAAAGCTTCGTGAATACAAGCTTTACGCCAAGTTGAAGAAATGCGAGTTCTGGCTGGAGGAGGTACCATTCCTTGGGCACGTAGTATCAAGTCGTGGAATATCGGTTGACCCAGCAAAGATTGAAGCTATTCAAAGCTGGGAGCAACCTAAATCAGTGACCGAAGTACGTAACTTTCTTGGTTTAGCTGGTTATTATCGGAGATTCGTGGAAGGATTTTCTCGAATCGCTACTCCATTAACTCAGCTGACTCGGAAAGATACAAAGTTCGGTTAGAGCGAAGAATGTGAGAAGAGTTTTTAAGAAATCAAGAGGAGACTCATTTCAGCACCTGTTCTAACAATACCATCTGGCTCGGAGGGATTTGTCATCTATAGTGATGCTTCGACCAAAGGGTTGGGATGCGTTCTCATACAACATGGAAAAGTCATAGCGTATGCATCAAGACAACTCAAGGAATATGAGAGAAATTATCCTACTCATGATCTAGAGTTGGCAGCTGTTGTCTTTGCACTTAAAATTTGGAGGCATTACTTGTATGGGGAGAAGGTGGAGATCTTTACGGATCATAAAAGCCTCAAATATTTTTTCACTCAAAAGGAACTCCACATGCGACAACGACGTTGGCTTGAACTGTTGAAAGATTATGATCATACCATTCAATACCATCCTGGAAAAGAGAACGTGGAAGCTGACGCATTGAGTAGAAGATCATAAGCAAGTACGAGTGCGATATTGTCAACACAAAGGTCTATTTTGTGTGACATGCAAAGGATGGAGATAGAGTTAAAGACTCCAGGGACCCATGTGATGATGGCGAATATACGAGTAGAACCAACTTTAATCGATAAAGTTAAAGCTGCTCAAGCTACAGACCTGGAGCTGATGCGTATTAGGAAGAAAGTGCAAGAAGGTGCTATGCCGAAAGCAAGAATCGATGAAGAATGAATACTTCGAGTCAACTCCAGACTTTGTGTTCCTAACAACCCTGATTTAAAGTATGAAATCATGATGGAGGCAAACAACACACCGTTTTCAATCCATCCTGGAAGTACCAAAATGTATCATGATCTTCGTCATATATTTTGGTGGAGCAATATGAAGAGAGAGATAGCGCTATTTATCTCAAGGTGTGTAACTTGTCAACGAGTCAAAGCGGAGCATCAAGTACCAAAAGGTCCATTGCAACCACTTGAAATTCCAGAATGGAAGTGGGAGCACATTACCATGGATTTCGTTACCGGTCTTCCTAAGGTTTCTCAAGGTATAGATGCGATTTGGGTCATTGTTGATAGATTGACCAAGTCTGCTCATTTCTTACCGATACGAGAAACTTATACACTTGAACGTCTTGCTCGTATGTACATAAACGAGATTATAAGACTGCATGGTATGCCAGTATCCATAGTTTCTGATCGAGACCCAAGATTCACTTCACGATTTTGGGTTAGTTTATAAAAAGCTATGGGCACGGATTTACGATTTAGTTTGGCTTATCATCCTCAGACGGACGAACAATCAGAGTGGACTATTCAAACTCTAGAAGATTTATTAAGACTCTGTGTCCTTGACTTCAAGGGAAGTTGGGACAAGTTCTTACCATTGATGGAGTTTTCCTACAACAACAGTTATCAAGCAAGTATTGGCATGGCTCCATTCGAAGCATTGTATGGAAGAAAATGTCATTCTCCAGTATGCTGGGATGAGGTGGGTGAAGCAACGTTGTTGGGACCAGAGTTGGTACGTATGACTACAGAAAAGATTCAAACGATCCGACAACGTATAAAAATCTCACAAGATCGACAAAAGAGTTATGCTGATCTTCACCGAAAGGACGTGGAATTTGATGTAGGAGATCATGTGTTCTTACGTGTTGCTCCATAGAAAGGAGTTACGAGATTTGGAAAGAGAGGAAAGCTCAATCCTCGATTCATCGGTCCATTTTTAATCCTCGATCGAGTAGGAACTGTGGCTTATAGACTCGCTTTACTGCCAAGTATGTCTCGTGTTCATAACGTTTTTCACATATCCATGTTACGTAAATATGTGGAAGACCCGAACCACATTATTGAGTTAGAACCGGACGAGATAGCGGAGGATTTGACGTATGAAGAAGTTCTTGTTCAAATCTTGGATAAGAAGGAACATATTCTACGCTCCAAGGTTATACCTCAAATCAAAGTTTTGTGAAGAAACCACGATGTTGAGGAAATGACTTGGGAGTTAGAATCTGAAATGAAATCAAGGTATCCTTACCTTTTCGACATACCAGGTACGTACCCTAATTTCGAGGGCGAAATTTCATAAGAAGGGGAGGTTGTAAGACCCCAACTTTTATAAATAAAGATGAATTTTCTATAAATATCATTTTTGAATATTATGGAGTTAATTTGATATAATGTTATAGTTGTGGGTAATATTTATAAATTTTACAAAGTACGCAAGTTGTTATATAATATTCGATTGGTCGGGGAATATTCATTTTAACAGGGAATATTCGTACAATGGCACAATCATTGGTGGACCCCATAACGAAATTATTGTCGGATTGAGAAAACGACAAAAATATTTTATTAAAAATAACGGCAAAAGTTTTACCATTGATACTGTTGAACTACTCGGTAGTAAAAGTACAGTAATACGTGTGGTTGCATAGTAGCACACTGTATTGATTATTAATGCTTATGTGAGAAGTCACTTAGTTTGATTCAATTATTGTTAGATAATAATATGAATTATTTAGTGATAATGACGTTTTTTTTATTCGTATTATTAACGTAATAAAACAGAAACATCTTTTTATATAAAACAGAATACTTTATTAAAGTTATTCTATAAATAAAATATATTATATTTTATTTAAAAGATTTTTCTTTAAATATGGACCGCCAGATTAAAGTAATCAATCTGGACCGTTCATGGAATAGTTACTATGCATTCTATTTTTCTATAAATAGCAGCTCATTCCTTCATTATTTCTTACGAATTCACTGAACTCTAGACAGAGAAACTATAGAGAGAAACTATAGAGAGAGAAGAAGAGTATTCTGCTACTTAACTACTTCCTTATTTCAGCACTTCTTTAAAATGGTAAGGGGTGTTATTCTTTCTTATTCATGAAGAGAACTGTTGTTATTTTATTTTTTATTATTCTGTTGGAATAACCTGTATACGCGGTCTACCCTATACTTGGTGACATTCTTCTGTTATTCTGTTGGAACATCTTGTCTGTGTGTTTTACACCGGACGTGGTTTCGTTTTTATTATTATTCTGTTGGAGCATCCTGTCTGTGTGTCTTACACCGGACCTGGTTCTGTTTTTATTATTATTCTGTTGGAACATCCTGTCTGTGTGTTTTACACCGGACCTGGTTCCGTTTTTATTATTATTCTGTTGGAACATCATGTCTGTGTGTTTTAAACCGGGCATGGTTCCGTCTTGTTATTATTCTGTTGGAACATCCTGTCTGTGTGTTTTACATCGGACATGGTTCCATTATTTATTATTCTGTCGAAATATCCTGTCTGTGCGTTTATGCCGGACCTGGTTCCATTATTTATTATTCTGTTGGAATAACCTGTCTGTACAGTCTATCGCATGCCGGGTGATTTCTTTTGTTATTCCATTCTTTACTATACTCAGTTGGTTAAGTTTTAACTTCTATACTTCATGAAATTAGTGGAATATCCTTGATAATTGCGGTGCATCCAGTATCTTTTCAAGAAAATATTCTTCTAAGTATTCTTGAATTTTACTCCACAAAGCAGTATCATGTTGACAATTTAGACGTTGTTAATTCTTGGATAAATTAATTCTTGAACTTGTTTTATTGAATTCTTAAATTATTGTCATCATTCTCATGTTTATAAAATGCTGAAAGTCATCTGTGGCCTATAGTGCATAGATGGACTTGGTATGATTATGACCAGGGATTATTCGGTATAATCATGATCGTAATGTTATAAATGATGTGGTAAAAGTCTTCATTAGCCCGTAGTGCGTTGATGGACAGTTGTTGGCATGATCATGACCATTAATGAATACACGAATATCCTTGCCCGTAGTGCAGGGGTGATTCGATGATGTGGATTATTTTATTAAGCTGAGTCCCAGCGATCACAGTGTTGAAAAACCTTTTAAATCATAAAAGATAGTAGAGTTTATTTTCTACTTGACTCTTTTAATGGATTATTTGTTCCGCTGTAGTTAAACTTGATGTCTATTATATTTTATCAGTTTAACATTGTTGAAGGCTAATGATAATTTATTCTGCATTATCTTAGTCATAATATTTCTTACTGGGCTAGTTGAGCTCACCCTTTCTTTCACCGTTCTCTTCAGGAAATGAAAACGTTGCTGGGGCAAGTCGGGGAACGGAGTGATGGTGCGAATGATAGTATTAGTTAGTAGTCCTCACTATTCTATGTAATAGTGTGTTAATAAATATAATGAGGACTCCTTTTGAGTATGAATACTCTCTAGAAGATAATATTTGTATTCAAACTCGCAGTTTTTATTTTGTCGTATTGTACACGACAGTTGTATTAGTAAGTTGTATTTGTATTCTGTACTTTGTATCTGACGACCCAAGATGGGTGATGTATACTTAATTTTGGGGGCGTCACATATACCATGTCCAGGAAATTTATTGTTGATTATTCGCAGTTAGTGCATGTTTAATAATTCAAATTGAATTATTGATTCAGAAAATATACATTTGTAAAATAACTATTGTTGGATATTCATATCCGTAGAAGATAGAATTGATAGTACAGATAATTCATGTTTATTGTCGAATTATGTTGAGAAATGTCTTAGCTAATCATTCTAGCTAGACGAACATTTGTTAGAACTTGATAGGTTCGAGAAAAGAATTCAATTATTATTGACAGATCGATGCCAATTATGTCAGCTAGATTGATAAGTAATTAGAAATTGAAATCACAGTATTTCGTTGTTAAATCAAAATCTTGATTCTGAGACTGAGAAGAACAACCTTTTATATAAAGGGAATATTTTAAGTCGTATATTCGACTATTGCACGCGACCTATAAGTATTATGCATAATATAGGGTACAAGGAGTTGGTCGGCTCTAAGTACTTGCAGAGGGGTATGATTTAATCCTTATGGTTATCTAATACACCTACGTATATGTTAAAGTAAAACTTTGATATATACCCGAGAAGAGAAGTTCAAGATTCAATGGATCGCTCAGCATAACTCTGGAAAACATTCCACTTTGCTATTTCGTAGAATTAATTCTTGATTATTCATTTGAATATCGTAGAAAACCTTGAAAGCGTTGTACTCTTTCATATTCAGATTATTGTTGTATAGAATACGAGAAAACTTGTTATTTATTCGTATACATTTACTGTATGTCTTAACTTGCGTGGCAAACTAGTTACTCACCCTTGCTAAATAAAACTTTTCAGCTAGGGACGAAGTTGCAGAAGGTGCTGCGAAGAAGAACAAAGGAAAAGGCATAGTGATAAATTAGTATAATGAACATTATTATTATTATTATTATTATTATTATTATTATTATTATTATTATGTTGTATTGTAAACCCTTTTTGTATATCTAAGGGGTATGTTTGTAATGATAAAGTTAGCAGACCTGGGATTAATGTATTAACAACCTATGTTAATGACTTATGTAATACTATTTCTATATGAATGGGTAGTTAGATATTATTATATTATGGATCGTGAACACCAAACTCGAGAGTCAGGTAACCCAGATTTGGGGGTGTCACAGGTTGGTATCAGAGCTGTAGGTTATAAACCTTAAGTGGGGTGGGAAAAACCCTAGGATTATAGCCATACGCGAGTTAGAGAAAACTCAATTAGAGTTCTAAGTGAGGGATTCTCGAAGTGCATCAACATTGAGATATGTGGGAATATAGTATGAAAAATTTGTACTGGTGAAGTACTAATCAAGTTGTTTAAACTGATTGTAGGATGTCGGGAGAAGATAAGATGAGTACGGAGATGCCAGTGGCTGTCGCACCAGTGCCAGCAGCCGAGGTGCCAGCACAAAACGAGTCAATTGAAGAAGTGGGAAAGGATGAACCCATGGTCAATCTCGGGAGTGATCATGATGATTATCCCGAGATGTATTTGAGTACTGATGAGGAGGCGGAGTCTGAAGAAGCTAAGATGGAGAAAGGGAATAAGACTAAAGTTGAAGAACAAGATCAACTATCGACAAAAGTTCAAGAACTCCGGAGTAAATTGTTTCTCTTGGAGGAGTTGTGGAAGAAGGAGCGAGCGTTACGTGAAATGACTGAAGAACGGAAGGAGCTCAAGGCGCAAGTGGACAGAATGATGGCTGAAGGTGGTGGATCATCTGAAGGAACCAGCAAGAAGAATAAGAAGAAGAGAAAGAGGGAAAAAGGCAGTGAAAACTCTAAAAATTCAAACCCGAAGAAGAAGCTAGTCTGTATCAAGTGTGGAAAGACTCACGCGGGAGAATGTATGATGTGGAAGAATGTATGTTTCAACTGTAAGCAGGAAGGACATATTTCTTTGCATTGTCCTAAGCCGAATATGAGGAAGTGTTTCTCATATGGGAGAATGGGACACGGATTCAACAAGTGTTCCAACAAGAAGATGACTGCTGAAGGGAGTGGTTGGTAGACAACTTAGATATATGTGATAGTATCTTTTGGTAGAAGTTTCTGATATTAAGTGTTGTAATATCGAGAATGATGTTTAAGCATATGTAAATATATATGTTTTATGAATGAAATCTTTATTTTCTGAATGAATATAAGATTAAGATTAATTTGTGTGTTCTTAAAACTCATACTTATGGTAAGTTAATGACTCATGATTATATGAAATGTTCTGAACCCCTCAGCGAATGGACACCAAAGGTCTGACTGAAACAAGTTCATACACTCATATAATTATGGCAAGTTCCTGAACTCATAAATGTGGTAAGTTTGACGAACGGGTAATAGCTATATGTGAATGGAGAATTATAACTTTTTGTGTAAAGTTGTGTTGTTAATCCTGATATGATTTAAAAAGTGATAGTAAGTGTGTTAAGTACTATATGTACTATGTGCTATTTGAATAAATATGCAATTATATGAGAATTATGTGTTGAATTCTTATTGTGTTAAGAATTTGTGTAAAAAAAAGAGAATTAATATAAGATTTTTTTATTTAAATCAGATTATGCCGCCTAGACGCCAGAATCGAAACCAACGAGAAGAACAGTCAGTAAATAATGAAGGAGGTCAAGCTGACCCGATGCAAAACTTTGCAGATATGTTAGCCCAAGTTATGGAGAATAGAGCTCCAGCTGAAAGATTGGCTAACTTTAAGGACTTTAAAGCGGTAGGACCGCCTGAATTCAAAGGAACCACAGATCCGATTGAAGCTCAAACATGGGTGAAGGAGATGGAGAAAGCATTCGTTATCGCCAGAGTGGCAGAAGAGCAAAAGATAGCTTTTGCAACGTACCTGATGAAGGGAGAAGCCAATTACTGGTGGGAGACTAACCAAGCGAGAGCGGGTACAGCTGTGGTGACTTGGACAAGATTTAAAGAGTTATTCTTTGAGAATTACTTTTGAACGAGTATGCAAGCTTGAATGGAAGTCAAGTTTTTAGAACTAAAGCAGGAGAATATGTCTGTTTCTGAATATGCTGCCAAATTTAACGAGTTGGCATGATTTGCACCTCATCAGGTGGATACAAGGGTGAGAAAGGCGAGAAGATTTGAGAACGGATTGAAGCCGGGGATATTCAACAAGGTAGCAGTATTGCAGATTAATACGTTTGCGGCTTTGATGGAGAAAACATTAATTGCTGAAGGAGGGAGCGAAGCTGCATCTCGATTTCATCAAGAGAAGAAGAAAAAGACAAGCAATGGAGGAAGCAGTGGAGCATACCTGAATAAGAGGAAGTGGAGTGAGAATACCCAATCAGGTGGCAAGACAGAAGGAAATAAGCAAGGGAGGGAGCCCTGTGCAACGTGTGGGAAAAATCATGCAGGAGTTTGTTTGCAGAAGAAGGGAGTTTGCTATAACTGTGGGCAAGAGGGACACATGTAGCCCAATTGTCCCAATCCAAAGAAAATTCAAGGTTGTTTTGCGTGCGGATCGACTGACCATATTGTACGGTACTATCCAAAGAAGAATGCGGAGAAGGAAAGTGTCAACAAGGGACCCGGTGGCGGAACCTTGGCAATTCGAGGACCTGCACAGTCAGGAAGATCAACAGCCCATACATTCAACATGACGGCGCAGGATACGGTGGCTACCCAGGAGGTGGTAGCAGGTAACAATTTCGTTTAGAACTTAAATTACGCGAGAATTATGAGTCAAATATTTCTGTGAACTGTTTTCTTTTATAGATTCAAGTCACATGTTAGAATTTGAAACACAATTTAATGTTGTGTTGATAAAAATGAATTGATGATACAACTTTAAAAGATTGTAGAGAATAAGAAAGCAGTGATTCCAAGGACGGAATCCTTTTAAGGAGGGGTGAATGTTATAACCCGAGATTTTGAATATTCAAAATTTTACGAAAAAATTATTTTTTTTATTTTATTCAATATTAATATTAATTATCATTATTATGTTATGTATCTGTGATACGAGTCTCGAGAAGCTCAAATTGTGTATTGACTAATAAATTTATAGTAGAGTTGTGCTTAACAAGATTAGAAACCCTAACCCTAAGTCCGTATAGGGATTTGATAGAAAATATAATTAAAATAATTATATTGATTTGTACGTGATTGTACTGTATAGAGATTTTTATCAACTGATTGATCGGATAAGGTTTAAAATTAATAAACCCTAACGAGAGATTAAAAACCCTAATCTCATGGTTAGAAACCCTAACATACCGTTAGAAATCCTAATCGAAAGTCGAGAAACCATAATTTTATATTCAGAAATCCTAAAACCCTAATTAGGAAACCCTTTAGCAAGCCTAAAGTGATTATTATATGTTAATATAATTAGAAAACCCTAATTATACTTTAGAAATATTAATTTATATTTAAAACCTAAGTACATTTTTGAAATTCTTAATTTTTTATTTTTAGAAACCCTAATTAGAAAATTATAGAATTTGTGTTTGTAAAACATAAGGGTTAGAACCTTAGGGTTAAACCCTAAGAGTTAAAGCCTAAGGGTTTGATCAATTGACCAACATGCCATTAAAATTACAAGAACATTGACCAAAATGCCCTTTTATGGGATTTTTATTAGATTACTTGTAAACCTTGGTAAATTTGTAGTAGGTGACCAACTCTTGACCAACCACTTGACTTTGTGAGTTCAAAAATCTCAGAAAAGCAGCTAGCAATCTCAGATCCAAGCAACATGTTACTTTTTATAAGAGATTTAGAGAGAGAAAGTCCATAAATATTAGCTATTTAGTCTTTTACTCTCACCAACTCTCTCTCACTCAAGACTCCAAAATTTCTAAGGTAGACCAGTCATATAATTAGTTACTATAACACCCAAAAATAGATTGGAGATCATAGATCAAGAATTGGAACAAAGAGGTATAAACCCTAAAACCTAATTTGATCTTGTATGCTAAGAAAGTTTTTGTGTTTATGTGTTTAGATCTTTGATAGATAATGCTTTATGATGATCTATGGTGATATACCATAGATCCATAGCATCAAAATGCTTTAAAATCATTTTTTTTCAAAACTGTCAAGAACACGATTTGTGGTCTGACAAGTTAATGTCAGGAGTCACAGATCCGTGTCTGTTTTTGATTCTTCTTGTTTAATGTTTTCGATTGGGGCTTTAAGCTTCAAGTGGAATTAGGGTCATTTGATGTCTAGATCATGATTTATTAACGGTCAAAACCCGTTGACTGACGTTGACCGGGTGAAATCTGGTGTAAGACCCCAACTTTTATAAATAAAGATAAATTTTCTATAAATATAATTTTTGAATATTATGGAGTTAATTTGATATAATTTTATAGTTGTGGGTAATATTTATAAATTTTGCAAAGTACGCAAGTTGTTATATAATATTCGATTGGTCGGGGAATATTCGTTTTAACAGGGAATATTCGTACAACGACACAATCATTGGTGGACCCCACAACAGAATTATTGTCGGATTGAGAAAACGACAAAAATATTTTATTAAAAATAACGGCGGAAGTTTTACCATTGATACTGTTGAACTACTCGGTAGTAAAAGTACATTAATACGTGTGGTTGCATAGTAGCACACGGTATTGATTATTAATGCTTATGTGAGAAGTCACTCAGTTTGATTCAATTATTGTCAGTTAATAATATGAATTATTTAGCGATAATGATGTTTTGTTTTATTCGTATTATTAACGTAATAAAACAGAAACATCTTTTTATATAAAACAGAATACTTTATTAAAGTTATTCTATAAATAGAATATATTATATTTTATTTAAAAGATTTTTCTTTAAATATGGACCGTCAGATTAAACTAATCAATCTGGACCGTTCATGGATTAGTTACTATGCATTCTATTTTTATATAAATAGCAGCTCATTCCTTCATTATTTCTTACGAATTCACTGAACTCTAGAGAGAGAAACTATAGAGAGAAACTATAGAGAGAGAAGAAGAGTATTCTGCTACTTAACTACTTCCTTATTTCAGCTCTTCTTTAAAACGGTAAGGGGTGTTATTCTTTCTTATTCATGATGAAAACTGTTGTTATTCCATTTCTTATTATTCTGTTGGAATAACCTGTATACGCAGTCTACCCTATACTTGGTGACATTCTTCTATTATTCTGTTGGAACATCCTGTCTGTGTGTTTTACACCGGACCTGGTTCCGTCTTATTATTATTCTGTTAGAACATACTATCTGTGTGTTTTACATCGGACCTGGTTCCGTCTTGTTATTATTCTGTTGGAACATCCTGTCTGTGTGTTTTACACCGGACCTGGTTCCAGTATTTATTATTCTGTCGGAATATCCTATCTGTGCGTTTACGCCGGACCTGGTTCTATTATTTATTATTCTGTCGAAATATCCTGTCTGCGCGTTTACGCCGGACCTGGTTCCATTATTTATTATTCTATTAGAATAACTTGTCTGTGCGGTCTATCGCATGCCGGGTGATTTCTTTTGTTATTCCATTCTTTATTATACTCAGTTAGTTAAGTTTTAACTTCTATACTCCATGAAATTAGTGAAATATCCTTGATAACTGTGTTCCATCCAGTATCTTTTCATGAAAATATTATTCTAAGCATTCTTGAATTTTACTCCACAAAGCAGTATCATGTTGACAATTTGGACGTTGTTAATTCTTGGATAAATTAATTCTTGAACTTGTTTTATTGAATTCTTATATCATTGCCATTATCCTCATGTTTATAAAATGTTGAAAGTCATATGTGGCCTGTAGTGCATAGATGGACTTGGTATGATTATAACCAGGGATTATTCGGTATAATCATGACCGTAATGTTACAAATGATGTGGTAAAAGTCCTCATTGGCCCGTAGTGCATTGATGGACAGTTGTTGGCATGATCATGACCATTAATGAGTACACAAATATTCTTGGCCCGTAGTGCATGGATAATTGTGGTCGTGATATTAAAGAATATCCTTGACCATAGTGCAGGGATGATTCAATGATGTGGATTATTTTATTAAGTTGAGTCCCAGCGATAACATTGTTGAAAAACCTTTTAAATCATAGAAGATAGTAGATTTTATTCTCTACTTGACTCTTTTAATGGATTTCTTGTTCCGCTGCAGTTAAACTTGATGTCTATTATTTTATCAGTTTAACATTGTTGGAGACTAATGATAATTTATTCTGCATTATCTTAGTCATAATATTTCTTACTGGGCTAGTTGAGCTCACCCTTTCTTTCACTGTTCTCTTCAAAAATGAGAATATAGCTGGGACGAGTCGAAGAACGGAGTGATGATCCAGAGGATAGCATTAGTAGTCCTCACTATTCTGTGAAATAGTGTGGTAATAATTGTAATGAGGACTTCTTTTGAGTATGGATACTCTCTAGTAGACAATATTTGTATTCAAACTCACAGTTATGTTTTGTCGTATTGTAACGACAGTTGTATTAGTAAGTTATATTTGAATTCTGTACCATGTATCTGGCGACCCAAGATGGGTGATGTTTACCTAATTTTGGGGGCGTCACAGTTGGTATTAGAGCTTAGGGATATGATCCCTGGCTAAGATGTGAGAATAGAACTAGGAGGGGAGAGACGGAGAATTCCTTCGCTAGTATGACCTACCTAAGTTTATTTGCATGGAATTTAATTGGTCGGTCAAAATATAAGGATAATATATGGCATATCAATTAACTTTTGTTTTGTGACAGTATCTGAAAATGGCATCCGAGAATGTTGAGAATAGCAATGGAGCACAGGTGACTGTTGATTCACCACATATTAATAATCGGGATAATGTGCATCAGGAAGGCGACAATCCTCATGCAAACAACAATACTGACCAAATGATGAATGATGAAATGTTCAGAAGCTTTATGCAGTTCATGCAACAGCAGGCGAGAGCGGCTCCTGTTCAAAATATAGGTGGAAACACTGAAAACTCTCGGACGGTCACCGCTAAACAGTTCAAGGAGCTGGGACCATCGGAGTTTAAGGAAGAGACAAAACCACTTATAGCGGAAACATGGATAAAGCAGATCACCAAGATATTTGATGTCTTGGGATGCTCCAAGGAGCAAAAGGTTCCCTTTACCGCCTTTATGTTGAGAGGAGAGGCAGATTACAGGTGGAAATCGATTAAGCGTACTCAACCTGCCGCACTGAAGATGTCTTGGGAGAAGTTCCAAGAGCTGTTCAATGACAAATACTTTCCTGAAAGTGTTCGTCACATGAAGGAGGTGGAGTTCATCAAATTGGAGCAGAATAATATAACCGTGTCGCAGTATGAGGCTAAATTTGCTGAGTTGTCCCGGTTTGCGTCCCACTTGGTGGATAATGAAGAGCGAATGACGCGAATGTTTTTGCAAGGTTTGAAACCTGAGATACGTCAACATCTTATTTCTCATAAACTGTGTTTGTATTCAGATGTTGTGAATATGGCTCAGTTAGTGGAGCGCGATAACGAGTCAACGCAACCAAAAGAGAGCAGTAGGCAAAATGATAATACCAGTGAGAGCAGTCATCGAAGCGGTGACAACAAGCGTGGAGGGAATCAACAGGCCAGAAATGGTAATCACTTCGGTGGTAATCAGGGCCAAAACAATAAGAATGGTCATTTCAAGAAGAGGAGATTCAACAACGATGGAAAGACATCAGCACCAGCACCCGTTGTTAAGGAAGGATAACGACCACCTATCATATGTTTCAAATGCGGAGGGGAGGGGCACATCAGTCCAAACTACGCGATGCCGTCTAAAGCATATTATAATTGTGGAAGAGAAGGTCATTTAGCTCGATTTTGTTGTTTACTAAAACAAGTTCAGCCAAGATGGAGACACCAAAGGCCGTCCCAGAAAAGTCAAAATCGGTAGTGCAAGGGAGAGCATTTGTTGTGACCTCCCAGAAAGCAAGGAACTCGAATGAGGTCATCACGGGTAAGCTTATCATAAACTCTAACGAAGTCTATACTTTATTTGATACCGGTTCTACCCATTCTTTTATTTCTCCTACTTGCGCTCATCGATTAAATTTGACTCCGGAGAAATTAGACTTTGACTTATCTGTTGAAACTCCATGGGGGGAAACCTTCATTACATCCACGGTTTATAAGTCTTGTTTGGTTCAAGTTGGTACCCACACATTACCTGTCGATCTTATTTCATTAAAAATACTTGCATTTGACGTGATTCTAGGGATTGATTGGTTAACTACTCATCATGCAAAAATTGATTGTTTTCGTAAGGTTGTTAGCTTTCATATTCCTAATCGACCTATTATGCGAATTCAAGCAACCAAACCATTAAAATCAATTGTTGTCATCTCAAGCCATAAAGCTATTCGTTTATTAAAAAACGGATGTCAAGCTTTCTTAGCTCATGTCACGGATCTAAACAAAAATACGTCAGTTTTGAATGATATTTCTATTGTTAATAAATTCCCTGACGTATTCCCTGAAGAACTTCCTAGTCTACCCCCAGAGTGTGAAATTGAATTTTGTATCGACCTTGAACCCGGTACAAAATTCATTTCCAAAGCCCCATATCGAATGGCTCCTATTGAACTTCAGGAGTTAAAGATCCAACTGCAGGAATTATTAGACATTGGCTTTATTCGTCCTAGTACTTCTCCTTGGGGTGCTCCTGTGCTATTCGTGAAGAAGAAAGATGGAAGTATGCGACTTTGTATTGATTATCGGGAGTTGAATCATGTTACCATAAAAAACAGGTACCCATTGCCACGTATTGATGACCTGTTTGACCAGTTGCAAGGAGCACAATTCTTTTCAAAGATCGATCTTCGTTCTGGATATCATCAGCTGAAGGTTAGAACTGAGGATATTCCAAAGACGGCTTTCAGAACTCGGTACGGGCATTATGAATTCCTAGTCATGTCCTTTGGATTGACTAATGCTCCTGCTGCCTTCATGGATATGATGAACCGGGTATTCAAGGAATATTTGTATCACTTTGTGGTCGTCTTTATTGATGACATCCTTATTTATTCCAAAAGCCGTGAAGATCATGAGCAACACTTGAGGCTGGTAATCCAAAGGCTTCGTGAATACAAGCTTTACGCCAAGTTGAAGAAATGTGAGTTCTGGCTGGAGGAGGTAGCATTCCTTGGGCACGTAGTATCAAGTCGTGGAATATCGGTTGACCCAGCAAAGATTGAAGCTATTCAAAGCTGGGAGCAACCTAAATCAGTGACCGAAGTACGTAACTTTCTTGGTTTAGCTGGTTATTATCGGAGATTCGTGGAAGGATTTTCTCGAATCGCTACTCCATTAACTCAGCTGACTCAGAAAGATACAAAGTTCGGTTGGAGCGAAGAATGTGAGAAGTGTTTTTAAGAAATCAAGAGGAGACTCATTTCAGCACCTGTTCTAACAATACCATCTGGCTCGGAGGGATTTGTCATCTATAGTGATGCTTCGAGCAAAGGGTTGGGATGCGTTCTCATATAACATAGAAAAGTCATAGCATATGCATCAAGCCAACTCAAGGAATATGAGAGAAATTATCCTACTCATGATCTAGAGTTGGCGGCTGTTGTCTTTGCACTTAAAATTTGGAGGCATTACTTGTATGGGGAGAAGGTGGAGATCTTTACGGATCATAAAAGCCTCAAATATTTCTTCACTCAAAAGGAACTCCACATGCGACAACGACGTTGGCTTGAACTGTTGAAAGATTATGATCATACCATTCAATACCATCCTAGAAAAGAGAACGTGGCAGCTGACGCATTGAGTAGAAGATCATATGCAAGTACGAGTGCGATATTGTCAACACAAAGGTCCATTTTGTGTGACATGCAAAGGATGGAGATAGAGTTAAAGACGCTAGGGACCCATGTGATGATGGCGAATATACGAGTAGAACCAACTTTAATCGATAAAGTTAAAGCTGCTCAAGCTACAGACCTGGAGCTGATGCGTATGAGGAAGAAAGTGCAAGAAGGTGCTATGCCGAAAGCAAGAATCGATGAAGAATGAATACTTCGAGTCAACTCCAGACTTTGTGTTCCTAACAACCCTGATTTAAAGTATGAAATCATGATGGAGGCAAACAACACACCGTTTTCAATCCATCCTGGAAGTACCAAAATGTATCATGATCTTCGTCATATATTTTGGTGGAGCAATATGAAGAGAGAGATAGCGCTATTTATCTCAAGGTGTCTAACTTGTCAACGAGTCAAAGCGGAGCATCAAGTACCAAAAGGTCCATTGCAACCACTTGAAATTCCAGAATGGAAGTGGGAGCACATTACCATGGATTTCGTTACCGGTCTTCCTAAGGTTTCTCAAGGTATAGATGCGATTTGGGTCATTGTTGATAGATTGACCAAGTCTGCTCATTTCTTACCGATACGAGAAACTTATACACTTGAACGTCTTGCTCGTATGTACATAAACGAGATTATAAGACTGCATGGTATGCCAGTATCCATAGTTTCTGATCGAGACCCAAGATTCACTTCACGATTTTGGGTTAGTTTATAAAAAGCTATGGGCACGAATTTACGATTTAGTTCGGCATATCATCCTCAGACGGACGGACAATCAGAGAGGACTATTCAAACTCTAGAAGATTTATTAAGACTCTGTGTCCTTGACTTCAAGGGAAGTTGGGACAAGTTCTTACCATTGATGGAGTTTTCCTACAACAACAGTTATCAAGCAAGTATTGGCATGGCTCCATTCGAAGCATTGTATGGAAGAAAATGTCGTTCTCCAGTATGCTGGGATGAGGTGGGTGAAGCAACGTTGTTGGGACCAGAGTTGGTACGTATGACTACAGAAAAGATTCAAACGATCCGACAACGTATAAAAATCTCACAAGATCGACAAAAGAGTTATGATGATCTTCACCGAAAGGACGTGGAATTTGATGTAGGAGATCATGTGTTCTTACGTGTTGCTCCATGGAAAGGAGTTACGAGATTTGGAAAGAGAGGAAAGCTCAATCCTCGATTCATCGGTCCATTTTTAATCCACGATCGAGTAGGAACTGTGGCTTATAGACTCGCTTTACCGCCAAGTATGTCTCGTGTTCATAATGTTTTTCACATATCCGTGTTACGTAAATATGTGGAAGACCCGAACCACATTATTGAGTTAGAACCGGACGAAATAGCGGAGGATTTGACGTATAAAAAAGTTCCTGTTCAAATTTTGGATAAGAAGGAACATATTCTACGCTCCAATGTTATACCTCAAGTCAAAGTTTTGTGGAGAAACCACGATGTTGAGGAAATGACTTGGGAGTTAGAATCTGAAATGAAATTAAGGTATCCTTACCTCATCGACATACCAGGTATGTACCCTAATTTCGAGGGCAAAATTTCATAAGAAGGGGAGGTTGTAAGACCCCAACTTTTATAAATAAAGATAAATTTTCTATAAATATCATTTTTAAATATTATGGAGTTAATTTGATATAATGTTATAGTTGTGGGTAATATTTATAAATTTTGCAAAGTACGCAAGTTGTTATATAATATTCGATTGGTCGGGGAATATTCATTTTAACAGGGAATATTCGTACAACGGCACAGTCATTTGTGGACTCCACAACAGAATTATTGTCGGATTGAGAAAACGACAAAAATATTTTATTAAAAATAACGGCGGAAGTTTTACCATTGATACTGTTTAACTACTCGGTAGTAAAAGTACAGTAATACGTGTGGTTGCATAGTAGCACACGGTATTGATTATTAATGCTTATGTAAGAAGTCACTCAGTTTGATTCATTTATTGTCAGTTAATACTATGAATTATTTAGCGATAATGACGTTTTGTTTTATTCGTATTATTAACGTAATAAAACAGAAACATCTTTTTATATAAAACAGAATACTTTATTAAAGTTATTTTATAAATAGAATATATTATATTTTATTTAAAATATTTTTCTTTAAATATGGACCGTCAGATTAAAGTAATCAATCTGGACCGTTCATGGATTAGTTACTATGCATTCTATTTTTTTATAAATAGCAGCTCATTCCTTCATTATTTCTTACGAATTTACTGAACTCTAGAGAGAGAAACTATAGAGAGAGAGAAGAAGAGTATTCTGCTACTTAACTACTTCCTTATTTCAGCTCTTCTTTAAAACGGTAAGGGGTGCTATTCTTTCTTATTCATGAAGAGAACTGTTGTTATTCCAATTCTTATTATTCTGTTGGAATAACCTGTATACGCGGTCTACCCTATACTTGGTGATATTCTTCTATTATTCTGTTGGAACATTCTGTCTGTGTATTTTACACCGGACCTGGTTCTGTCTTATTATTATTCTGTTGGAACATCCTGTCTGTGTGTTTTACACCGGACCTGGTTCCGTCTTGTTATTATTCTATTGGAACATCCTATCTGTGTGTTTTACACTGGACTTGGCTCCATTATTTATTATCCTGTCGGAATATCCTGTCTGTGCATTTACGCCGGACCTGGTTCTATTATTTATTATTCTGTCGGAATATCCTGTCTGCGCGTTTACGCCGGACCTGGTTCCATTATTTATTATTCTATTAGAATAACATGTCTGTGCGGTCTATCGCATGCCGGGTGATTTCTTTTGTTATTCCATTCTTTATTATACTCAATTAGTTAAGTTTTAACTTCTATACTCCATGAAATTAGTGAAATATCCTTGATAATTGTGTTCCATCCAGTATCTTTTCATGAAAATATTATTCTAAGCATTCTTGAATTTTACTCCACAAAGTAGTATCATGTTGACAATTTGGACGTTGTTAATTCTTGGATAAATTAATTCTTGAACTTATTTTATTGAATTCTTATATCATTGTCATTATCCTCATGTTTATAAAATGTTAAAAGTCATCTGTGGCCTGTAATGCATAGATGGACTTGGTATGATTATAACCAGGGATTATTCGGTATAATCTTGACCGTAATGTTACAAATGATGTGGTAAAAGTCCTCATTGGCCCGTAGTGCATTGATGGACAGTTGTTGGCATGATCATGACCATTAATGAGTACACAAATATTCTTGGCCCGTAGTGCATGGATAATTGTGGTCGTGATACTAAAGAATATCCTTGACCGTAGTGTAGGGGTGATTCAATGATGTGGATTATTTTATTAAGCTGAGTCCCAGCGATAATAGTGTTGAAAAACCTTTTAAATCATAGAAGATAGTAGATTTTATTCTCTACTTGACTCTTTTAATGGATTGCTTGTTCCGCTGCAGTTAAACTTGATGTCTATTATTTTATCAGTTTAAAATTGTTGGAGACTAATGATAATTTATTCTGCATTATCTTAGTCATAATATTTCTTACTGGGCTAGTTGAGCTCACCCTTTCTTTCACTGTTCTCTTCAGAAAATGAGAATATAGCTGGGACGAGTCGGGAAACGGAGTGATGGTCCAGAGGATAACATTAGTAGTCCTCACTATTCTGTGAAATAGTGTGGTAATAATTGTAATGAGGACTTCTTTTGAATATATATGGATACTCTCTAGTAGACAATATTTGTATTCAAACTCACAATTATATTTTATCGTATTGTATGTGACGCCTCCAAAATAGGTATACAACACCCATTCTGAGTCGCCAAATACATGGTACAGAAAGTAAACTACAACTTCAATAATACAATTGTCGTGCAAAATACGACAACACATGCTGTGAGTTTAAATACAAATATTGTCTTCTGGACAATATCCACACTCAAATAAATCCTCATTACAATTATTCAAACACTATTTTACAGAAATAGTGAGGACTGCTAAAACATTTTTCTAGAACCATCACTTCATACCCCGACTAGATCCTGCTATGTTCTCACCTCCTGAGAAGAAAAATGGAACAAAAAAGGAAAAGGGTGAGCTCAACTAGCCCAATAAAGAATATTATGACTAAGATAATATACAACAAATTATCGTTAGTCTTCAACAGAGAAAAATCTGATAGAATATAATCGACAACAAGTTTTAGATCAACAATTGCAGCGGAAACAGCAAACCATTAGAAGAGTCAAGTAGAGAAGAATTCTACTATCTTCTAAGATTTAAAAGTCTATCATCAATATTTTATCCCTGTAACATGGATTAATAATCATCTTTAACCAAATATTCATATTTGCACTACAGGCCAAAGATATTCATTTGTATCACCAGTCGGTCATGTTCATCTCAACACCTGTTCATCTTTGCACTACGGGCCAAAGATATTTATCAGTTAATCATTCATCTTTGCACTACAGGCCAAAGATATTCAATAGTATCATCATTTAGGACTGAGGATGATGAAAAATATTTTAAAGAAAACGAATCCAGTGAGACAGAAGGACAAATATTAGGGATTCGTATAACAGTTTATCCAAGATCAATAATACTTCATAATAATCAATTGTGAAACAGAATTCAAAAATAAAGATCAAAACATGGATACAATCAAGGATAGTAACCATAATAGACATCTTGGACAAAAAGGGAAAATTTTATTTTTCGGTGAATAGTGTCGTATTCGTGAATAGTACCGTATACGTGAATAGTGCCGTATACGTGAATAGTAACCCCTACATAAAAAGTTCCAAATTTGATAAAAACTCATATCAATATTTCAGTATAATGATATTGAAGAAAATAATATCATTAAGAAGAAAATAATATTCCTTACCTCAAGATATCAGTACTTCTGGTCGGAATACCGGTATAAGGCTGAAAGAAACTTGCTCTGATAAATAGAAACTCTCAAAGTATCTAAATACTCACAAAATATACTCAATAATCTAGAGAGAGAAAGAGAGAAAATATGTTTCTGGTGTGATTTTCAATTCTAACTTAGCCCTCTATTTATAGGAAAATGTTAGCACGCCGAAGCAGACTTAACCTGCAACCTGATGGCTTTACCTGCTACTATTCCCACCCACCACATTTGAATAAAAATCTCAGCACATTTCTTCACCAACCAAGAGTGGGGCCCACCAATTTCTAGAATTTTCCATCAAAATGATAAACTCCAAAAATTCAACAATTTCTGAACCAGTCATCTTGTAAAATTCATAATAAATCATACGTTCATTTTTAACGGTTCAAAATTTGTGGACATATACTCAACTTATATATGTATAACATATCCAAAAATTATCACGATCCAACGGTCGAATTAAAAATTATAACCCCCGCAACATATCTAAAAAATCCTGATTTTTAATACCTCCATTCTGACAAAAATACTGATAAAAACCTCAACATTAACTCCTTCATTTTTAACCACAAAAATATATCCCTCATTTATATCCACATAAAATAAATATTTTCTTATCATACGAATCAATAATTAATTATTCATAAATAATATTACAGAATCACATTTATGATAACCAGGCCGTTCCCAGGAAAGAGGGGGCTTTCCAATAAGGATTTCTCCTTACTGGCGCGCAATTAGATGACCAAACCTCTCCTTAGACAGAACTTTCTAGACATTTCCAATAATGTTATCTAATAATATTATTCAAATAATATGAATTATTGATCTGATAATAGAAAATACTGTGCAGCAACAATTATTGAAACAACAATAATATAAAATATTAACGCAACAATTATTGAATCAATAAAATAAAATATTGAACAGTAACTACTGTAACAATTATTGAGTAGTGCCTTCTTACGTAAGAATCAATAATTGGTGCAATACCGTGTGCTACTGTATTTTAACCACTGGGTATTCTAACAGTATTAACGGTAACAACTACGCCGTAATTTATAAACAACTTATACTTGTCGTTTTTTTCATACAATCGCTTTCCGTTATGGTGCCCACACAAGGCTACGTCGTCATACGAATATTCCCCGACAGCAAGAATATTCCATGACCAAACGAATATTCCCCGACAAAATGAATATTTTATAACCACTTGCTTATTTTGTAAAATTTGCACATTTCACCCATAACCAAAGTATTATATCAAATTAACCCCTTATTATTCACAATAATATTTAGAGAAAATTTGATTTTATTCATTAATAAGTTGGGGTCTTACAACCTCCCCTCCTTATGAAATTTCGTCCTCGAAATTGACGTACGTACCTGATGTTTCAAAAAGGTGAGGATACCTCGCTTTCATTTCTGATTCCAACTCCCAGGTCATTTCTTCAATAGCATGGTTTCTCCACAAAACCTTAACTTGTGGTATAACCTTCGTGCATAGGACATGCTCTTTCCTATCCAAGATCTTAACAAGTACCTCCTCGTACGTTAAATCTTCAGCTATCTCGTCTGGTTCTAACTCAATAATGTGGTTCGGGTCTTTAACATATTTACGAAGCATAGATATGTGAAAAACATTATGAACACGAGACATGCTTGGAAGTAATGCGAGTCTATATGCCACATTTCCTATTCGCTCAAGAATCTCAAATGGACCAACAAATCTTGGATTGAGCTTTTCTCTCTTCCCAAATCTTGTAACTCCCTTCCATGGTGCAACACGTAACAATACATGATCCCCAATATTAAATTCCACGTCCTTTCGATGAAGATTCGCATAACTCTTTTGTCGATCCTGTGCCGTTTGTATACGTTGTCGAATCGTTTGGATCTTCTCTGTAGTAATGCGTACCAACTCTGGTCCCAACAATGTTGCTTCACCCACCTCGTCCCAGCATACTGGAGAACGACATTTTCATCCATACAACGCCTCGAATGGAGCCACACCTATGCTCGCCTGATAACTGTTATTGTAGGAGAATTCCACCAATGGTAGGTACTTATCCCAACTCCCTTTGAGATTTAGGACACAAAGTCTTAATAGATCTTCAAGAGTTTGAATAGTCCTCTCTGATTGTCCGTCCGTTTGAGGATGGTATGCCGAACTGAATCGTAAATCTATGCCCATAGCTTTCTGCAAGCTAACCCAAAATCGTGAAGTGAATCTTGGGTCACGATCCGAAACTTTGGATACTGGCATGCCATGCAATCTCACAATCTCGTTCACGTACATACTAGCAAGACGTTCAAGGGAATAAGTCTCACGTATCAGTAAGAAATGAACGGACTTGGTTAATCTATCAACAATAACCCAAATCGCATCTATGCCTTGAGAAACCTTAGGAAGACCCGTAACAAAATCTATAGTAATGTGTTCCCACTTCCATTTCGGAATCTCAAGTGGTTGCAATGGACCCTTCGGTACTTGATGCTCCGCTTTTACACGTTGACAAGTTAAACATCTCGAGATAAACTCCGCGATCTCTCTTTTCATATTGCTCCACCAAAATGTATGTCGAATATCGTGATACATTTTGGTACTCCCAGGATGGATTGCAAACGGTGTGTTGTGTGCCTTCATCATTATTCTATGCTTCAAGTCAAAATCGTTAGGAACACAAAGTCTGGAGTTGACTCGAAGTATTCCTTCTTCATCGATTCTTGCTTCTGAAATAGCACCTTCTTGCACTTTGTTCTTCATACGCATCAGCTCTATGTCCGTAGCTTGAGCAGCTTTAACTTTATCGATTAAAGTTGGTTCTACTCGTATATTTGATATTATCATGTGGGTACTTGGAGCCTTCATCTCTATCTCCATCCTTTGCAAGTCATACAAAATGGGCCTTTGTGTTAACAACATTGCACTCGTACCCGCGTATGATCTTCTACTCAATGCGTCAGCTACTACGTTCGCTTTTTAGGATGATATTGGATGGTATGATCGTAATCTTTCAACAGCTCAAGCCAACGTCGTTGCTGCATGTTGAGTTCCTTTTGGGTGAAGAAATATTTGAGGCTTGTATGATCCGTATAGATCTCCACTTTCTCCCCATACAAGTAGTGTCTCCAAATCTTCAACGCGAAAACGACTGCTGCCAACTCCAAATCATGAGTAGGATAATTCCTCTCATATTCTTTGAGTTGTCGCGAGGCATAGGCTATGACTTTCCCATGTTGCATGAGAACACATCCTAACCCTTTGCCTGAAGCATCGCTGTAGATAACAAATCCATCCGAACCAGATGGTATTATCAGAACAGGTGCCGAAATGAGTCTCCTCTTGAGTTCTTGAAAACTCTTCTCATATTCCTCACTCCATACGAATTTTGTATCTTTCCGAGTCAGCTGAGTTAACGGAGTAGAGATTCGAGAAAATCCTTCCACAAATCTCCGATAATAACCAACTAAGCCCAAAAAGCTACGTACTTCGGTTACCGACTTCGGTTGCTCCCAACTTTGTATGGCTTCAATCTTCGCCAGGTCGACAGATACTCCATGTTTTGACACCACGTGCCCAAGGAATGCTACTTCCTCAAGCCAGAACTCGCATTTTTTCAATTTGGCATATAGTTTATTTTCACGAAGCCTTTGTAGTACCAGCTTCAAATGGCGCTCATGATCTTCACGGCTCTTGGAATAGATGAGGATGTCATCAATAAAGACAACAACGAACTGATCTAAATATTCTTTGAATACACGGTTCATCATATCCATGAAGGCAGCAGGAGCATTAGTCAATCCAAAAGACATGACTATGAATTCATAATGCCCGTACCGAGTTCTGAAGGCAGTCTTTGGAATATCCTCAGTTTTAATCTTCAGCTGATGATATCCAGAATGAAGATCGATCTTTGAAAAGAATTGTGCTCCTTGCAACTGGTCAAACAGGTCATCAATGCGAGGTAGCGAATACCTACTCTTGATAGTGATATGATTCAATTCTCGATAGTCGATACAAAGTCGCATACTCCCGTCTTTTTTCTTTACGAATAAAACAGGAGCACCCCAAGGAGACGTACTAGGACGAATAAAATCGATGTCCAACAACTCCTGTAGTTAGACTTTTAACTCCTGAAGTTCAATAGGAGCCATTCGATATGGAGTTTTAGAAATGGGCTTTGTACCGGGTTCAAGGTCAATAAAGAATTCAACTTCACGTTCTGTGGGTAGACCAGGAAGTTCTTTAGGAAATACATCGGGAAATTCTCTAACAATAGAAATATTATTCAAATCTGACTTGTCTTTATTCAAATCCATAACATGGGCTAAGAAAGCTTGACATCCATTTTTCAATAAACGAATAGCTTTGTGGCTTGATATGACAGTGACTGATTTTAGTGGTTTAGTAGTTTGAATTCGTATGACAGGTTGGTTAGGAATATGAAAACTAACAACCTTACGAAAATAATCAATTTTAGCATTATGAGTGGTTAACCAATCAATTCCTAAAATCACATCAAAAGCAAGCATCTTTAAAGAGATAAGATCAACAGGTAATGTGATAGTGCCAACTTGGATCATGTAAGATTTATAAACTGTAGATGTAACGAAGGTTTCACCCAATGGAGTTTCAACAGATAAGTTAAAGTCCAATTTCTCCGGAGTCAAGTTTAAACTTTGAGCACAAGCAGGAGAGATAAAAGAATGGGTAGAACCGGTATCTAGTAAAGTATAAACTTCGCAAGAATTTAAGATTAGCTTACCCGTGATCACCTCGTTCGGGTTTCTCGCGTTTTGGCCAGTCACGACAAACGCCCTTCCAGGAACCGCTGATTTTAACTTATCTGGGATAACTTTTGGAGTCACCATCCCCGCTGAACTTGGTTTTGCTACAGAACACTCTCGAGCTATATGACCCTCCTTTCCACAGTTATAACATACCTTGGATTGTTGTGGGCAGTTTGGGCTGATATATCCCTCTTTCCCACATTTGTAACATACGACCGGTGGTCGTTCTCCTCCCCTAGAAACAGTTGATGTTTGTGCTGACGTCTTCACGTTATCATTGTTGTACCTTCTCTTCTTGAAATCTTCTCTCGACTTGTTCCTTCTATTATCACGACCACGATTACCACTAGAGTGGTTACCGCTTTTGTCCGAATGTTTTCCTCCCAGCTGGTTTTCATTGCTTCGATGACTGCCGCCACCGGTATGACCCTGGTTGTGGTCCCTCGATTGCACATACTCATTATCTCGCTCTAATAATTGAGCCCTGTTTACGACATCTGAATATAAAGAAAATTTATGAGAGATAAGATATTGCCGAATCTCGGGTTTTAGACCTCTCAGAAACATCCTTGTCATTCGTTCCTCATTTTCGACCAAATGAGGTGCAAACCTGGATAACTCTGTAAACTTCGCCTCGTACTGAGACACCGTCATGTTATTTTGTTCCAGTCTGATAAACTCCACCTCCTTCATATGAAGAATACTTTCAGGAAAGTACTTGTCATTGAACAGTTTTTGAAATGTTTCCCAGGACATGTTGAGTGCGTCAGGCTAGGTACGCTTCACAGACTTCCACCAGTAGTCTGCCTCACTACGGAACATAAAGGTGGCGAATGGAACCTTCTGTTCCTCCGTGCATCCCAAGACATCGAATATCTTGGTAATTTGCTTGACCCACGTTTCCGCCATGATCGGATCCGGCTTTCCCTTAAATTCTGGTGGTCCCAATTCCTTGAATTGCTTGGCTATGACAAACCGCGCGTTGTTATCATTTCCACCCGTATTCTGTACACGAGTCTCCCTCGTCTAATTTTGTATGAACTGTAAAAAGCTTCTAAACATTCTATCATTCATCGTTTGCTAAGTAACGTTGTTTACAGGAGGAATATTGCCTTCCTGTTGTACGTTCCCCTGGGTGGTGATTAAAGGTGTCTCCACAGTCTCATTCACTCCATTGTTAACGTTCTCTGCTGCCATTCTCAAATACTGTCACAAAACAAGGGTTAATTGACATGTCACATATTATCCCTATATCTGACCGACCAAATAATTACCAAATAAACTTATTCAGGTCATACTAGCGAAGGAATTCCCCATCTCTCCCCTCCTAGTTCTTGTCTCACATCTCAGCCAGGGATCATATTCCTAAGCTCTGATATCAACTGTGACGCCCCCAAAATAGGTATACAACACCCATTCTGAGTCGCCAAATACATGGTACAAAAAGCAAACTACAACTTCAATAATACAATTGTCGTGCAAAATACGACAACACATACTGTGAGTTTAAATACAAATATTGTCTTCTAGACAATATCCACACTCAAATAAGTCCTCATTACAATTATTCAAATACTATTTTACAGAAATAGTGAGGACAACTAAAACATCTTTCTAGAACTATCACTCCATACCCCGACTAGATCCTGCTATGTTCTCACCTCCTGAGAAGAAAAATGGAACAAAAAGGAAAAGGGTGAGCTCAACTAGCCCAGTAAAGAATATTATGACTAAGATAATATACAACAAATTATCGTTAGTCTTCAATAGGGAAAAATCTGATAGAATATAATCGACAACAAGTTTTAGATCAACAACTGCAGCGAAAACAGCAAACCATTAGAAGAGTCAAGTAGAGAAAGAATTCTACTATCTTCTAAGATTTAAAAGTCTATCATTAATATTTTATCACTGTAACATCGATTAATAATCATCTTTAACCAAATATTCATCTTTGCACTATAGGCCAAAGATATTCATTTGTATCACCAGTCAGTCATGTTCATCTCAACACCTGTTCATCTTTGCACTACGGGCCAAAGATATTTATCAGTTAATCATTCATCTTTGCACTACAGGCCAAAGATATTCAGTAGTATCATCATTTAGGACTGAGGATGATGAAAAATATTTTAAAGGAAACGAATCCAGTGAGACAGAAGGACAAATATTAGGGATTCGTATAACAGTTTATCCAAGATCAATAATACTTCATAATAATCAATTGTGAAACAGAATTCAAAAATAAAGATCAAAACATGGATACAATCAAAGATAGTAACCATAATAGACATCTTGGACAAAAAGGAAAAATTTTATTTTTCGGTGAATAGTGTCGTATTCGTGAATAGTACCGTATACATGAACAGTGTCGTATACGTGAATAGTAACCCCGACACAAAAAGTTCCAAATTTAATAAAAACTCATATCAATATTTCAGTATAATGATATTGAAGAAAATAATATCATTAAGAAGAAAATAATATCCCTTACCTCAAGATATTAGTACTTCTGGTCGGAATACCGGTATAAGGCTGAAAGAAATTTGCTCTGATGAATAGAAACTCTCAAAGTATCTAAATACTCACAAAATACACTCAATAATCTAGAGAGAGAAAGAGAAAAAACTTGTTTCTGGTGTGATTTTCAATTCTAACTTAGCCCTCTATTTATAGAAAAATTTTAGCACGCCGAAGCAGACTTAACCTGCAACCTGATGGCTTTACCTGCTACTATTCCCACCCACCACATTTGAATAAAAATCTCAGCACATTTCTTCACCAACCAAGAGTGGGGCCCACCAATTCTAGAATTTTCCATCAAAATGATAAACTCCGAAAATTAAACAATTTCTGAACCAGTCATCTTGTAAAATTCATAATAAATCATACGTTCATTTTTAACGGTTCAAAATTTGTGGACATATACTCAACTTATATATGTATAACATATCCAAAAATTATCACGATCCAACGGTCGGATTAAAAATTATAACCCCCGCAAAATATCTTAAAAATCCTGATTTTTAATACCTCTATTCCGACAAAAATACTGATAAAAACCTCAACATTAAATCATTCATTTTTAACCACAAAAATATATCCCTCATTTATATCCACATAAAATAAATATTTCCTTATCATATGAATCAATAATTAATTATTCACAAATAATATTACAGAATCACATTTATGACAACCAGACCGTTCCCAGGAAAGAGGGGGCTTTCCAATAAGGATTTCTCCTTACTGGAGCGCAATTAGATGACCAAACCTCTCCTTAGACAGAACTTTGTAGACATTGTCAATAATGTTATCTAATAATATTATTCAAATAATATGAATTATTGATCTGATAATGAAAAATACTGTGCAACAATAATTATTGAAACAACAATAATATAAAATATCAACGCAACAATTATTGAATCAATAAAATAAAATATTGAACAGTAACTACTGTAACAATTATTGAGTAGTGCCTTCTTACGTAAGAATCAATAATTGGTGCAATACCGTGTGCTACTGTATTTTAACCATCGGGTATTCTAACAGTATTAACGGTAACAACTACGCCGTTATTTATAAACAACTTATACTTGTCATTTTCTTCATCCAATCGCTTTCCGTTATGGGGCCCACACAAGACTGCGCCGTCGTACGAATATTCCCCGACAGCAAGAATATTCCACGACCAAACGAATATTCCCCGACAAAATGAATATTTTATAACCACTTGCTTATTTTACAAAATTTACACATTTCACCCATAACCAAAGTATTATATCAAATTAACCCCTTATTATTCACAATAATATTTAAAGAAAATTTAATTTTATTCATTAATAAGTTGGGGTCTTACATTGTACATGACAATTGTATTAGTAAGTTGTATTTAAATTTTGTACCATGTATCTGGCGACCCAAGTTGGGTGATGTTTACCTAATTTTGGGGGCGTCACATCTAGGTAACCCATAAATTTGAAAATCAGCGTCTGACAATTATTTCCAAGGTCTGGATCTGACCGATTTTATGTTGTTTGATGTTGTATTTGTAATCCAGTTATAGCCTGATATGTGGACTCTAGAATAGTTCCTTTAGATCGCTTAAATAACAAATCTGTGGGATTTTATGGATGGTCAAACTAGGCCACCCGAACTGATTTTACGTTTTTGGGAAACCCAGAATTGGGATGAAGAAGGTTTCTGACCATGTTTGACTAGATCATATCTGGTGATTATGTTGTTAGAACGAGTTGTTGTTATTTATATGTTCCTTGTTGTGTGTACTAGAGTTCTGGACCTTAAAAGAATCAAATTTATGGCCAGATCATGAAGAAAATCGAGCCTCAATTAGGCATGTTGTGACTGCCTGGGTTTCTGGGTTACCCAGAAAACCCAGCAGTACTCTGAAAACAAATTTGGGAGATCATATCTTCTTATTAGTTGGTTGTATGACCGAGATGAAGCTTATTTCATGTAGTGTTACATAAACACTACATGATACATACTTAACCTGAACCATAAACCTTTTTGATTGGAAGATAAGACCGGTCAAACTGTAAGACCCCAACTTATTAATGAATAAAATCAAATTTTCTCTAAATATTATTATGAATAATAAGGGGTTAATTTGATATAATACTTTGGTTATGGGTGAAATGTGCAAATTTTGCAAAATAAGCAAGTGGTTATAAAATATTCATTTTGTCGGGGAACTATTCGTTTGGTCGTGGAATATTCTTGCTGTCGGGGAATATTCGTACGACGGCGCAGCCTTGTGTGGGCCCCATAACGGAAAGCGATTGGATGAAGAAAACGACAAGTATAAGTTGTTTATAAATAACGGCGTAGTTGTTACTGTTAATACTGTTGGAATACCCGGCGGTTAAAATACAGTAGCACACGGTATTACACCTATTATTGATTCTTACGTAAGAAGGCACTACTCAATAATTATTACAGTAGTTACTGTTCAATATTTTATTTTATTGATTCAATAATTGTTGCGTTGATATTTTATATTATTATTGTTTCAAGAATTGTTGCTGCACAGTATTTTTCATTATCAGATCAATAATTCATATTATTTGAATAATATTATTAGATAACATTATTGGCAATGTCTAGAAAGTTCTGTCTAAGGAGAGGTTTGGTCATCTAATTGCGCACCAGTAAGGAGAAATCCTTATTGGAAAGCCCCCTCTTTCCTGGGAACGGCCTGGTTGTCATAAATGTGATTCTGTAATATTATTTGTGAATAATTAATTATTGATTCATATGATAAGGAAATATTTATTTTATGTGGATATAAATGAGGGATATATTTTTGTGGTTAAAAATGAAAGAGTTAATGTTGAGGTTTTTATCAGTATTTTTGTCGGAATGGAGGTATTAAAAATCAGGATTTTTGAGATATTTTGCGGGGGTTATAATTTTTAATCCGACCGTTGGATCGTGATAATTTTTGGATATGTTATACATATATAAGTTGAGTATATGTCCACAAATTTTAAACCATTAAAAATGAACGTATGATTTATTATGAATTTTACAAGATGACTGGTTCAGAAATTGTTGAATTTTCAGAGTTTATCAGTTTGATGAAAAATTCTAGAATTGGTGGGCCCCACTCTTGGTTGGTGAATAAATATGCTGAGATTTTTATTCAAATGTGGTGGGTGGGAATAGTAGAAGGTAAAGCCATCAGGCAGCAGATTAAGTCTGCTTCGGCGTGCTAACATTTTCCTATAAATAGATGGCTAAGTTAGAATTGAAAATCACACCAGAAACAAGTTTTCTCTCTTTCTCTCTCTAGATTATTGAGTGTATTTTGTGAGTATTTAGATACTTTGAGAGTTTCTATTCATCAGAGCAAATTTCTTTCAGCCTTATACCGGTATTCCGACCAGAAGTACTGATATCATGAGGTAAGGGATATTATTTTCTTCTTAATGATATTATTTTCTTCAATATCATTATACTGAAATATTGATATGAGTTTTTATCAAATTTGGAACTTTTTGTGTCGGGGTTACTATTCACGTATACGGCACTATTCACGTATACGGTACTATTCACGAATACGGCACTATTCACCGAAAAATAAAATTTTTCCTTTTTGTCCAAGATGTCTATTATGGTTACTATCTTTGATTGTATCCATGTTTTGATCTTTATTTTTAAATTCTACTTCACAATTGATTATTATGAAGTATTATTGATCTTGGATAAACTGTTATACGAATCCCTAATATTTGTCCTTCTGTCTCACTTGATTCGTTTCCTTTAAAATATTTTTCATCATCCTCAGTCCTAAATAATGATACTACTGAATATCTTTGGCCTGTAGTGCAAAGATGAATGATTAACTGATAAATATCTTTGGCCCGTAGTGTAAAGATGAACAGGTGTTGAGATGAACATGACCGACTGGTGATACAAATGAATATCTTTGGCCTGTAGTGCAAAGATGAATATTTGGTTAAAGATGATTATTAATCGATGTTACAGGGATAAAATATTGATGATAGACTTTTAAATCTTAGAAGACAGTAGAATTCTTTCTCTACTTGACTCTTCTAATGGTTTGCTGTTTCCGCTGCAGTTGTTGATCTAAAACTTGTTGTCGATTATATTCTATCAGATTTTTCTCTGTTGAAGACTAACGATAATTTGTTGTATATTATCTTAGTCATAATATTCTTTACTAGGCTAGTTGAGCTCACCCTTTTCCTTTTTGTTCCATTTTTCTTCTCAGGAGGTGAGAACATAGCAGGATCTAGTCGGGGTATGGAGTGATGGTTCTACAAAAATGTTTTAGCAGTCCTCACTATTTCTGTAAAATAGTGTTTGAATAATTGTAATGAGGATTTATTTGAGTGTGGATATTGTCCAAAAGATAATATTTGTATTTAAACTCACAGTATGTGTTGTCGTAATTTGCACGACAATTGTATTATTGAAGTTGTAGTTTGCTTTCTGTACCATGTATTTGGCGACTCAGAATGGGTGTTGTATACCTATTTTGGGAGCGTCACAGTTGGTATCAGAGCTTAGGGATATGATCCCTAGATGAGATGTGAGAAAAGAACTAGGAGGGGAGAGACGGGGAATTCCTTCGCTAGTATGACCTGACTAAGTTTATTTGCTGTTTATTTGGTCGGTGAGAGTATAGGGATAATATATGACATGACTATTAACCCTTGTTTTATGGCAGTATTTAAGAATGGCAGCAGAGAACGTTAATAATGGAGTAAATCAAACCGTGGAGACACCTTTGATCACCACCCAGGGGAACGTGCAACAAGAAGGCAATATTCCTCCTATAAACAACGTTACTTAGCAAACGATGAATGATGGAATGTTTAGGAGCTTTTTACAGTTCATGCAAAATTAGACGAGGGAGACTCGTGTGCAAAATACGGGTGGAAATGATAACAACGCGCGGTTTGTCACAGCCAAGCAGTTCAAAGAATTGGGACCACCAGAATTTAAGGGAAAGCCGGATCCGATCATGGCGGAAACGTGGGCCAAGCAAATTACCAAGATATTCGATGTCTTGGGATGCACGGAGGAACAGAAGGTTCCATTCACCACTTTTATGTTCCGCGGTGAGGCAGACTACTGGTGGGAGTCTATGAAGCGTACCCAGCCTGACGCACTCAACATGTCCTGGGAAACATTTCAGAAACTATTCAATGACAAGTACTTTCCTGAAAGTATTCATCATATGAAGGAGGTGGAGTTTATCAGACTGGAACAAAACAACATGATGGTGTCTCAGTACGAGGCGAAGTTTACAGAGTTATCCAGGTTTGCACCTCATTTGGTCGAAAATGAGGAACGAATGACAAGGATGTTTCTGAGAGGTTTAAAACCCGAGATTCGGCAATATCTTATCTCTCATAAATTTTCTTAATATTCAGATGTCGTAAATAGGGCTCAATTATTAGAGCGAGATAATGAGTATTTGCAACCGAGGGACCACAACCAGGGTCATACCGGTGGCGACAGCCATCGAAGCAAGGAAAACCAGCAGGGAGGAAAATATTCGGACAAAAGCGGTAACCACTCTGGTGGTAATCGTGGTCGTGATAATAGGAGAGGTGAGTCAAGTGGAAATTTTAAGAAGAGAATATTTAACGATGACAGGAAGACGTCGACAGTAGTACCAGCACCAGGAACAAATTCTAGGGGAGGAGAACGACCGCCAGTTAGATGTTACAGATGCGGAGAGAAGGGACATATAAGTCCAAACTGCCCACAACAGTTCAAGGTATGTTATAATTGTGGAAAGGAAGGACATATCGCTCGAGATTGTACTATAGCGAAACCAAGTCCAGCTGGGACGGTGACACCAAAGGCGGATACGGACAAAATAAAGTCGGCAGTTTCTAGAAGAGGGTTTGTCGTGACTGCCCAAAATGCGAGGACCCCAACGAAGGTATAACGGGTTAGTTAATTATAAATTTTTGCGAAGTTTATACCTTACTAGATACCGGTTCTACCCATTCTTTTATCTCTCCTGCTTGTGCTCAACGTTTAAACTTGACTCCGGAGAAATTAGACTTTGACCTATCTGTGGAGACTCCGTTAGGAGAAACTTTTATTACATCTACAGTTTATAAATCTTGCTTAATCCAAGTTGGCACAATCACATTACCTGTTGACCTTATCTCTTTAAAGATACTTGCTTTTGATGTGATTTTAGGAATTGATTGGTTAACTACTCACCATGCTAAAATTGATTGTTTTCGTAAGGTTGTTAGTTTTCATATTCTTAATCAACCTGTTATGCAAATTCAAGCAACCAAACCACTAAAATCAATCGCTGTCATACCAAGCCATAAAGCCATTCGTTTAATGAAAAACGAATGTCAAGCTTTCTTAGCCTATGTCATGGACTTGAACAAAAATACGTCAGATTTGAATGATATTTCTGTTGTTAGTGAATTTCCTGACGTATTTCCTGAAGAATTTCATGGCCTAACCCAGAGCGTGATATTGAATTTTTGTATTGATCTTCAACCCGATACAAAACCCATTTCTAAAATCTCATATTGAATAGCTCTTATTGAACTTCAGGAGTTAAAAACTCAACTATAGAAGTTGGTACCCGAGCCTCTATCTGGTGACTTCCTTTGTGGAATGCACCAAAGTCAGACTCTCCGTAAGGGACTCTATATTTGTTTGGTGGTAAAACAATAGGTGTCATTGTGACGTGCTATCCAAGATTGGGATATGAATCACAATTGAGAGCAACCGAAGTCGGTGACCAAAGTACGTAGCTTTCTGGGCTTAGCTGGTTACTATCAGAGATTTATGGAAGGATTTTCTCGAATCGCTACTCCGTTAACTTAACTGACTCAGAAAGATACAAAATTCATATGGAGCGAGGAATGCGAGAAGATTTTCCAATAGCTCAAAAGGCGACTCATTCGGAACCTGTTCTGACCATACCATCCTGGAAAAGCGAACGTGATAGCTGACACGTTGAGTAGAAGATTGTACGCGAGTACGAGTGCGATAGTGTTGAACACAAAGACATATTTTGTATAATTTATAAATAATAGAGATAGAGTTAATGACTCTAGCGACCCACGTGATGATATACGAGTAAAATCGACTTTAATCGATAACGTTAAAGCCGCTCAAGCTACTGACCTGGAGCTGATGAATATAAAGAAGAAGGTGCAAGAATGTGTTATTCTAGAAGTAAGAGTCGATGAAGAGAAGAAAGCTCAAGCCTTCGATTTATTTGAAATCCTCGATCGAGTAGGAATTGTGGCCTATAGACTCGCCTTAACGCTAAGTATGTCGCGTGTTCATAACGTTTTTCACGTATCGATGTTACGTAAATATGTGGACGATCCGAATCATATTATTACGTTAGAACCAGACGAGATAGCCGAAGATTTAACGTACGAGGAGGTACCTGTTAAGATATTGGATAGGAAAGAACATGTCCTATGCACGAAGGTTATACCACAAGTTAAGGTTTTGTGGAGAAACCATGCTATTGAAGAAATGACTTGGGAGTTGGAATCAGAAATGAAAGCGAGGTATCCTCACCTTTTCGAAACACCAGGTACGTACGTCAATTTCGAGGACGAAATTTCATAAGGAGGGGAGGTTGTAAGACCCCAACTTATTAATAAATGAAATTAAATTTTCTCTATTTATTATTTTGAAATAGAAAGAGTTGATTTGATTAATGTGGTTAGTTATGGGTAAAATACGCAAATATTTCAAATAAGCAAGTGGTTATAAAATATTCATTTTTGGTCGGTGAATATTCGTGTGGTCGTGGAATATTCTTTCTGTCGGAGAATATTCATACGACAGCGCAACTATTTGTGGGCTCCATAACGAAAAACGATTGGATGAAGATAACGACAAAAATTGAGTTTTTATAAATAACGACGTAGTTGTTACCGTTAACATTGTTGGAATACCCGGTGGTTAAAATACAGTAATACGCGTGGTTGCACAGTAGCACACAGATTGCACAGTATTTTAGAATTATTAATTCTTACGAAGGAAGGCACTACTCAATAATTGTTACAGTAGTTATTGTTCAATATTTTATTTTATTGATTCAATAATTGCTGCATTGATATTTTATATTATTATTATTTCAATAATTGTTGCTGTACAGTATTTTCTACTATCAGATCAATAATTCATATTATTTAAATAATATAATTAGATAGCATTATTGGCAATGTCTAGAAAGTTCTGTCTAAGGAGAGGTTTGGTCATCTAATTGCGCGCTAGTAAAGAGAAATCCTTATTGGAAAGCCCCCTATTTCCTGGGAACGGCCTAGTTGTCATAAATGTGATTCTGTAATATTATTTATGAATAATTAATTATTGATTCATATGATAAGGAAATATTTATTTTATGTGGATATAAATGAGGGATATATTTTTGTGGTTAAAAATGAAAGAGTTAATGTTGAGGTGTTTTATCTGCATTTTTATCGGAACGGAGGTATTGAAAATCAAATTAGGATTTTTGAGATATTTTGCGAGGGTTATAATTTTTAATCCGACCGTTGGATCGTGGTAATATTTGGATATGTTATACATATATAAGTTGAGTATATGTCCACAAATTTTGAACCGTTAAAAATGAACGTATGATTTGTTATGAATTTTACGAGATGACTGGTTCAGAAATTATTGAATTTTCGGAGTTAATCATTTTGGTGGAAAATTTTAGAATTGGTGGGCCCCACTCTTGGTTGGTGAAGAAATGTACTGAGATTTTTATTCAAATGTGATGGGTGGGAATAGTAGCAGGTAAAGCCATCAGGTTGCAGGTTAAGTCTGCTTCGGCGTGCTAACATTTTCCTATAAATAGAGGGCTAAGTTAGAATTAAAAATCACACCAGAATTCATAAGTTTTCTCTCTTTCTCTCTCTAGATTATTGAGTGTATTTTGTGAGTATTTAGATACTTTGAAAGTTGTTATTCAGCACAAGTTTCATTCAGCCTCATATCCGATATTCAGTCAGAAGTACGATTATTTTGAGGTAAGGGATATTATTTTCTTCTTAAATGATATTATTTTCTTCAATATCATTATGCTGAAATATTGATATGAGTTTTTTTTATCAAATTTGGAATTTTTTGTGTCGGAATTACTATTCACGTATACGACACTATTTACGTATACGACACTATTCACGAATACGGCACTATTCACCGAAAAATAAAATTTTTCCTTTTTGTCCAAGATGTCTATTATGGTTACTATCTTTGATTGTATCCATATTTTGATCTTTATTTTTGAATTCTACTTCACAATTGATTATTATGAAGTATTATTGATCTTGGATAAACTGTTATACGAATCCCTACTATTTGTCCTTCTATCTCACTGGATTCGTTTTCTTTAAGATATTTTTCATCATCCTCAGTCCTAAATGATGATATTACTGAATATCTTTGGCCTGTAGTGCAAAAATGTATGATTACCTGATGAATATCTTTGGCCTGTAGTGCAAAGATGAACAGGTGTTGAGATGAACATGACCGACTGGTGTTACAAATGAATATCTTTGGCCTGTAGTGCAAAGATGAATATTTGGTTAAAGATGATTATTAATTGATGTTACAGGGATAAAATATTGATGATGAACTTTTAAATCTTAGATGACAGTAGAATTCATTCTCTACTTGACTCTTCTAATGGTTTGCTGTTTCCGCTGCAATTGTTGATCTAAAACTTGTTGTCGATTATATTCTATCAGATTTTTCTCTGTTGAAGACTAACGATAATTTGTTGTATATTATCTTAGTCATAATATTCTTTACTAGGCTAGTTGAGCTCACCCTTTTCCTTTTTGTTCCATTTTCTTCTCAGGAGGTGAGAACATAACAGGATCTAGTCGGGGTATGGAGTGATGGTTCTAGAAAGATATTTTAGCTGTCCTCACTATTTCTGTAAAATAGTGTTTGAATAATTGTAATGAGGACTTATTTGAGTGTGGATATTGTCTAGAAGACAATATTTGTATTTAAACTCACAGTATGTGTTGTCGTATTTTGCACGACAATTGTATTATTGAAGTTGTAGTTTGCTTTTTGTACCATGTATTTGGCGACTCAGAATGTGTGTTGTATACCTATTTTGGGACCGTCACAGATTACTTGTAAACCTTCGTAAATTTGTAGTAGGTGACCAACTCTTGACCAACCACTTGACTTTGTGAGTTCAAAAATCTTAGAAAAACAGCTAGCAATCTCAGATCCAAGCAACATGTTACATTATATAAGATATTTAGAGAGAGAAAGTCCATAAATATTAGCTATTTAGTCTTTTACTCTCACCAACTCTCTCTCACTCAAGACTCCAAAATTTCTAAGGTAGATCAGTCATATAATCAGTTACTGTAACACCCAAAAACAGATTGGAGAGCATAGATCAAGAATTGGAACAAAGAGGTATAAACCCTAAAACCTAATTTGATCTTTGTATGCTAAGAAAGTTTTTGTGTTTATGTGTTTAGATCTTTGCTAGATGATATTTTATGATGATCTATGGTGATATACCATAGATCCATAGCATCAAAATGCTTTAAAATCGTTTTTTTTCAAAACTGTCAAGAACACGATTTGTGGTCTGACAAGCTAATGTCAGGAGCCGCAGATCCGTGTCTGTTTTTGATTCTTCTTGTTTAATGCTTTCGATTGGTAGTCTGGTATGAGGGCTTTAATCTTCAAGTGAGATTAGGGTCATTTTATGTCTAGATCATGATTTATTAACGGTCAAAACCCGTTGACCGACGTTGACCAGGTGGAATCTGGGTAACCCAGAAATTTGAAAATCAGCGTCTGACAATTATTTCCAAGGTCTGGATCTGACCGATTTTATGTTGTTTGATGTTGTATTTGTAATCCAGTTATAGCCTGATATGTGGACTCTCGAATAGTTCCTTTAGATCACTTAAATAACAAATCTGTGGGATTTTATGGATGGTCAAACTAGGCCACCCGAACTGATTTTACGTTTCTGGAAAACCCAAAATTGGGATGAAGAAGGTTTCTGACCATGTTTGACTAGATCATATCTGGTGATTATGTTATTGTTAGAACGAGTTGTTGTTATTTATATGTTCCTTGTTGTGTGTACTAGAGTTCTGGACCTTAAAAGAATCAAATTTATGGCCAGATCATGAAGAAAATCGAGCCTCAATTAGGCATGTTGTGACTGCCTGGGTTTCTGGGTTACCCAGAAAACCCAGTAGTACTCTGACAACGAATTTGGGAGATCATATCTTCTTATTAGTTGGTTGTATGACCGAGATGAAGCTTATTTCATGTAGTGTTATATAAACACTACATGATACATACTTAACCTGAACCATAAACCTTTTTGATTGGAAGATAAGACAGGTCAAACCATGCACCTTGAACACTGACTTTGTCAGTGTTCTTGAGCCAAGAACACCAAAGGCAACAGACAAGTGTCGCTAAAGGCCATTAGCGACGGTTTATTTAATTTTTAAATTTCTGAATTTTCGAAAATTATTTAAAAATAGAAATAAATTATAAAAAATTACTAAAAATGGTTTTAAAAATCATTTTAAATTTTGAAAAATAACTTTTAATTATTTGGGACATTTTTCAATAATATTTATAATTATTTGAATATTAATGATATTTAATTTATTTAATTATTATATTAAATAAATTAGAGGAAAATAATTTAATATTAGGAAAAATCATTTTAAATAAGAATAATGTATTTAAAAATAATTTGAGTTATAAAATGTGACTTAGATTAAATATTAATGATATTAGATTTATTTAATTATTAAATTAAATAAATGAGTTAAAAATAATTTTATTAATTTAAAAATTATTTTAAATAAGAATAAAGTGTTAGAAACTATTTTGAATTATAAAATATAATTTTTAATATTTTTGGAGAATTCTCATTAATAAATTAATATTAATGATATTAGATTTATTTAATTATTATATTAAATAAAGGAATTAAAAATGATTTTATTAATTTAAAAATTATTTAAAAATGAGATAAATGTTTTAAAAATATTTTAAGTTATAACTAATGACTTTTAATATTTTGATAATAATTTAATTAATATTTAAATATTAATGGTGAGGATTTAAAAATGATTTTAATTATTTTAAAAATCATTTAAGTAGAATATTGATGATTTAAAAATATTTCAAGTTATTAACAATAACTTTAATATTTTGACAAGTATAACATTAATATTTTTATATTATTAAATATTAAATGTAATAAGATTATTTGATAATTAAATTATTTAAAAATGATTTAAGTGTTTGAAAAATTATTATAAATTATAATAATTGTTTATAAATTATTAAAAACTTCCGAAAAATATTATAAACGATATTTGACTTATCTAAAATAATATTGAAGCTTAGAGACCAAGTTTAATTGACAATCAATGTGTTAATTATCGGATAGGGTGACCAGAACATCGAGAATGGAACGAAGTCCAACTAGACCGAAATAGTTATACTTGATAAGTGTTTAAATAGGTTATAAACACTAATGTGGCTATGTGGTAATGTGTCTATGAGAAGTTTGAGTGTAGAATACAGTATTACGTGTTATAAATGATTGTGCTGATTGTGAGACCGACATTATTGATTATAGGTCTTACGAACACAGTTAATTATATTGTGTAGCTGTAATCAGCGGAAGATGCAAGTTTCTTAACTCAACCTTGAGTTATATTCATTCGAATATTATAATGGTTAATTATTGTTAATTATACCATCTCTAGGGAATTTAGTGTTGATTATTCACAGTTAGTGCATGTTTAATAATTCAAATTGAATTATTGATTCAGAAAATATACATTTATAAAATAACTGTTGTTGGATATTCATATCCGTAGAAGATAGAATTGACAGTACAGATAATTCCTGTTTATTATCGAATTATGTTGAGAAATGTCATAGCTAATTATTCTGGCTAGACGAATATTTGTTAGAACTTGATAGGTTCGAGAAAAGAAATCAATTATTATTGACAGATCGATGCCAATTATGTCGGCTAGATCGAGAAGTAATTAGAAATTGAAATCACAGTATTACGTTGTTAAATTAAAATCTTGATTCTGAGACTGAGAAGAACAACCTTTTATATAAAGGGAATATTTTAAGTTGTATATTCGACCATTACGCGCGACCTATAAGTATTATGCATAATATAGGATACAAGGAGTTGGCCGGCTCTAAGTACCTGCAGAGGGGTATGATTTAATCTTTATGGTTATCTAATACACCTGCATATATGTTAAAGTAAAACTTTGATATATACCCGAGAAGAGAAGTTCAAGATCCAATGAATCGCTCAGCATAACTCTGGAAAATATTCCACTTTGCTATTTCGTAGAATTAATTCTTGATTATTCATTTAAATATCGTAGAAAACCTTGAAAGCGTTGTACTCTTTCATATTCAGATTATTGTTGTATAGAATACGAGAAAACTTGTTATTTATTCATTTATATTTACTGTATGTCTTAACTTGCGGGGTAAACTAGTTGCTCACCCTTGCTAAATAAAACTTTTCAGCTAGGGTTGAAGTTGCAGAAGGTGTTGCGAAGAAAAACAAAGGAAAAGGCATAGTGATAAATTAGTATAATGAACATTATTATTATTATGTTGTATTGTAAACTCTTTTTGTATATCTAAGGGGTATGTTTGTAATGTTAAGGTTAGCAGACTTGAGATTAATGTATTAACAACCTATGTTAATGATTTATGTAATACTATTTCTATATGAATGGGTAGTTAGATATTATTATATTTTGGATCGTGAACACCAAACTCGGGGGTCAGGTAACTCGGATTTAGGGGGTGTCACAATAATTAAATCAATAATATGAGATACTATGCAGTAACTACTGTTGCAATAATTGAGTAAAATTGAGTGACTTCTCACGCAAACATCAATAATCAAAGATACTGCACAATACCTTGTACTAATATGCAACCACGCGTATTACTGTACTTTTGTCACCGGATATTTCAACAGTTACCGGTAAAAATTTTGTCGTTATTTTTATAAAAAGTTATTTCTGTTATTTTCTAACTCCGATAGTAATTTCTTTATGGGGTCCACAAATGATTATGCCGTCGTACGAATATTCCTTGATAAAATGAATATTCCCCGACCAAACGAATATTTAATGACAACTTGCTTACTTTATAAAATTTGTAAATATTACCCACAACTATAACATTATATCAAATCCACACCTTATTATTCAAAATAACATTTAAAGAAAATTAATCTTTATTCATAAATATTGGGGTCTTATACATAATCATACCCATCAACAGTCCATCTATGCACTATGGGCCAAAGATGACTTTCATCACAATATAAGTATGAGGATGATGACAATAATATAAAAAATTAATTAAGTGAGATCAATGATAAATATTAATGATTTATAATTTAATTTATCCAGAGTTTAAGAATGTCCAAATTGTCAACATGATAACTACTTTGTGGATTAAAATTCAAGAATAATATTCATGTATCAAAAATAATTTGGATAGAAAAGAAATTTATTTTTATCTTGAATAGTACCCCGTGTGAATAGTACTTCATGAATAGTACTCTGTGAATAGTACTCTGTGAATAGTACCGTATATATAAATAGTACCATATGAATAGTACCGTATGTATGAATAGTGTCGTATGTATAAATAATACCCATGAATAGTACTCCGACATGAAAAGATTAAAATTTAACAAGAATGTTCAGAAAAATATTCCCGTGAAATGATACTAGATGAAGCAGAAATTTTAAGGATATTCTATTAATTTCAAGGAATATAGAAGCAATACTTATCAAAATAAATGTAGAATTAGGAATATGAAACGAAATAATATTATTTACATACTACATAGTATGGAAGAAAATATTATTTATTATGAATATTGAACAAAAATAATATTCCTTACCTTAAAAAGAGAGTACTTCTAACTGGTATAGATTGGTATAGCGGAGATATTCTTGAAGAAAACTTGCACTATTTGCAACACTCAAAGATTCCTTAAACTCAAAAGAAATACGCTCAATATTATAGAAGAAGAATTCTCTGATTCTGGTGTGATTTTCATTTCTAAACTAAGCATCCTATTTATAGGAGAATTGCAGGATACTATTTAAGAAAATAATCACGGGTGAACAGAAAATTTTTCTCAGACGAATTCGGCACGTAATCGAAATTTTCTAATTTTCACTATGCAGCACTATGCAAACACTATGCAGTATAATGCAACACTATGCAGTACTATGCAATATAAAACAAAAACTAAGATAACTTTCTGCCGACGATTTTAAAAAATTAGTAAGTGGGGGTCCATGTAATAAGTCAATTTATAATAAATACTTCATGACAACCCCCTTTTATTTATCACAATTCGCTTGACTAATCACATTTTTAATCTTTCAATATTTATTCATCATTAATTTTTCTAACTTACAATATTAACAACCAGATCATTTTCAAGAAAGAGGAGGCTTTTCGATAAGGACTTCTCCTTATTGACGCGCAATTAGATGACCTAACCCCTTTCTTCTGCCGAACTTTCTAGACATTGTCAATAAAGCAAATAATAATATGAATAAATGTGTTGTCTCAATTATTGATTTAATAATATAAAATATTATGCAGATGATACTGTGACAATAATTGAATCAATAATATGAGATATTATGTAGCAACTACTATTGCAATAATTGAGTATAACTGAGAGACTTCTTACATAAGCATCAATAATCAAAGATACTGTGTAATACCGTGTGCTACTGTGCAATCATGCGTATTATTGTACTTTTATCACCTGGTATTTTAACAGTTAACGGTAATAGTCTTGCTGTTATTTTTATAAAGAGGTTATTTCTGTCGCTTTCTATATCCGATAATAATTCTATTGTGGGGTCCACTAATGATTGCGCCGTCGTACGGATATTTTCTAATAAAAAGAATATTCTCCGACCAAACGAATATTTTATGACCACTTACTTATTTTATAAAATTTACACATTTCACCCATAACTAAAGCATTATATCAATTCAACACCTTATTATTCAAAATAATAATTAGAGAAATTAAATCTTTATTCATAAAAAGTTGGAGTCTTAAAATCTCCCCTATAAGACCCCAACTTTTATGAATAAAGATGAATTTTTTATAAATATCATTTTTGAATATTAAGGAGTGAACTTGATATAATGTTATAATTGTGGGTAATATTTATAAATTTTACAAAGTACGCAAGTTGTTATTTTATATTCGATTGGTCGGAGAATATTCGTTTTAACAGGGAATATTCGTACGCCGACACAATCATTGGTGGACCCCACAACATAATTATTGTCGGAATGAGAAAATGACAGAAATATCTTTTTATGAAAATAACGGCGGAAGTCTTACCATTAACTGTTGAAATACCTAATGGTAAAAGTACAGTAATACGCGTGGTTGCATAGTAGCACACGGTATTGATTATTGATGCTTACGTGAGAAATCACTCAATTTTACTCAATTATTGCTACAGTAATTGTTGCATAGTATCTCACGTTATTTGATTTAATTTTTGTCAATATTTTATATATTATTAAATCAATAATTGAGATGATAAGTTATTTTAATTATTATATGCATAATTAACAATGTCTAAAAAAATTTGTTGAGGAGAGGTTTGGTCACCTAATTGCGCGCTAATAGGGAAAAATTCTTATTGGAAAGCCCCCTCTTTCCTGGGAACGATCTGGTTGTTAATATTGCGAGTTATAATAATATGAATAAAGGTTGTTAAAAATATTGAGGGAATTTTTATAAGTATTTGATATAAATTGTACTTATTTTATGGACCCCCGTTTACCCATTTTTTAAAATAATAGGTAGAAAATTATTTTATATAATAAAGGTGGGGCCTACATGTGGGGGCCACATGTGGGGCCCATATGTGTTGAAAATTGGGGTGGAAGGGAGTTTACGTAACTAGAAGGTAATTATATATATATATATATATATATATATATATATATATATATATATGATAATGACATGTGGGTAGGGCCCACATGTTGGCTGAAGGAATTGGTGGAGAGAAATCTTAAGGTTTTTCATGTTTTAGTCACAGGTGGTTCACGATGATGTTGATGTTTTGTTTTATAAATTTTGTTTTATTTGATTATAAATAGAATATATTATATTTTATTTAAAGTTTTCGTTTTATTAGAATATTTTATTGCAAAGTGTTGCATAGTAAATCAATTTTTTTTCAGATTTCAGCCGAAGGAACGCCCGTGAGATTTCCTTCTGTTCATCTGTGATAATTTTTTCAAATAGCATCCTTTCCATTCTCCTATAAATAGGATGCTTAGTTAGAATTGAAAATCACACCAGAATCAGAGAATTCTTCTTCTATAATATTAAGCGTATTTCTTTCGAGTTATCGGAAACTTTGAGCGTAGAAAACATTATAAGTTTTCTTCAAGAATATCCCCGCTATACCAGTTGGAATACTCCTCTTTTCAAGGTAAGGGATATTATTTTTGTTCAGTATTCGTATGAAATAATATTTTCTTCCATACTCTGTAGTATGTAAGTAATATTATTTCGTTTCAAATTTCAAATTCTACACTCATTTTGTTAAATTTTTGGCTTTTATACTCCATGAAATTAGTAGAATATCCATGATATTTGCGCTTCATCCAGTATTTTTTCATGAAAATATTATTCTGAGCATTCTTGATAAGTTTTAACTTTTTCATGTCGGAATACTATTCACGGGGTTACTATTCCTGAAGATACCATTCACGGGATACTATTCACCCGGGGTACTATTTATGACAAAAATTGATTTCTTTTCGATTCAAATCATTGTCATCATCCTCATGCTTATATCATTTTCTTTTAATTGAATTCTTGTATCATTGTCATCATCCTCATGCTTATATTATGTTGAAAGTCATCTTTGGCCATAGTGCATAGATGAACTAGGTATGATTATGACCAGGGATTATTCGGTATAATCATGACCTTAATGTTACAAATGATGTGGTAAAAGTCCTCATTGGCCCGTAGTGCATTGATGGACAGTTGTTGGATGATCATGACCATTGATGAAAACACGAATATCCTTGGCCCGTAGTGCATGAATAATTTGTGGTCGTGATACTAATGAATATCATTAGCCGTAGTGCAGGGATGATGTGGATTATTTATTAAGCTGAGTCTCAGCGATAAAAGTGATGAAAAACTTTTTAAATCATAGAAGATTGTAGATTTTATACTCTACTTGACTCTTCTAATGGATTGCTTGTTCCGCTGCAGTTAAACTTAATGTTTATTATATTTTATCAGTTTAACACTGTTCAAGGCTAACGATAATTTATTCTGCATTATCTTAGTCATAATATTTCTTACTGGGCTAGTTGAGCTCACCCTTTTCTTTCATTGTTCTCTTCATGAAATAAGAATATTGCTGGGACTAGTTGGGGAACGGAGTGACAGTCCAGATGTTTGCATTAATAGTCTTCACTATTCTGTAAAATAGTGTGATAATAAATGTTTTGAGGACTTATTTTGAGTTTGAATACTGTCTAGAAGACAATATTTGTATTAAAACTCACAGCTCATGTTGTATATTTAAGTTTGTATTTATATTCTGTACCATGTATTTGGTGACTCAGAATGGGTTATGTATACCTATTTTGGGGGCGTCACATCCCCTCCTTATGAAATTTCATCCTCAAAATTAATGTGCGTACCTTGTATGTCGAAGAGGTGAGGATACCTTGTTTTCGTATCAGATTCTAACTCCCAGGTCATTTTCTCAATATCGTGATTTCTCCATTAAACTTTGACTTGAGGTATAACCTTTGAGCGTAAAATATGTTCCTTCTTATCCAAGATTTTAACAGGTACCTCTTCATAAGTTAAATCTTCTGCTATCTCGTCTGGTTCTAATTCAATAATGTGGTTTGGGTCTTTCACATATTTTTGTAGCATGGATATGTGGAAAACGTTATGAACACGAGACATACTTGGTGGTAAAGCGAGTCTATAGGTCACAGTTCCAACTCGATCGAGAATTTTAAATGGACCAATGAATCGAGGGTTGAACTTTCCTCTCATTTTAAATCTCATAACTCCTTTCCATGGAGCAACACGTAACAATACATTATCTCCAACATTGAACTCCACGTCCCTTCGATGAAGATTGACATAACTCTTTTGTCGATCTTGTGAGGTTTGTATACATTGTCGGATCATTTGAATCTTTTCCATAGTCATGCGTACTATTTTTGGTCCCAACAACGTTACTTTACCCACCTCGTCCCAGAATACTAGAGAATGACACTTTCGTTCATACAAGGCCTTGAATGGAATCATGCCTATACTTGCTTGATAACTGTTGTTGTAGGAGAATTCCACCAATGGTAAATACTTGTCCCAACTTCCCTTTAAGTCTAATATGCAAAGTCTCAATAGATCTTCAAGAGTTTGAATAGTCCTTTCCGACTGCTCGTCCGTCTGAGGATGATATGCAGAACTGAATCGTAAATCAGTGCCCATATCTTTCTGCAAGCTGACCCAAAATCATGAAGTAAATCTTGGGTCTCGATAATAAAACTATGGATACTGGCATACCATGCAATCTCACAATCTCATTTATATATATACGAGCAAGACGTTCAAGTGAACAAGTTTCTCGTATAGGCAAGAAATGAGCAGACTTGGTTAATCTATCGACAATGACCCAAATTGCATCTATGCCTTGAAAAACCTTGGGAAGGCCAGTAACGAAATCCATGTTAATGTGCTCCCACTTCCATTCTGGAATTTCAAGTGGTTGCAATGGACCTTTTGGTTCTTGATGCTTCGCCTTGACACGTTGACAAGTTAAACACCTTGAGATAAACTCTACAATCTCTCTCTTCATATTGTTCCACCAAAATGTATGTCGAAGAGCACGATACATTTTGGTACTCCCAAGATGGATTGCAAACGGTGTGTTGTGTGCATCCATCATGATTTTATACTTCAATTCAGAGTTGTTAGGAACACAAAGTCTGGAGTTAACTCGAAGTATTCCTTCTTCGTCAATTTTTGCTTCTGGAATAACACCTTCTTGTACTTTCTTCTTCATACGGATCAACTCCAGGTCTGTGGCTTGAGAAGCTTTAACTTTATCGATTAACGTCGATTCTATTCGTATATTTGCCATCTTTACGTGGGTCCCTTGAGTCTTTAACTCTATCTCCATCCTTTGTAAGTCATACAAAATGGGCCTTTGTGTTGACAATATCGCACTCGTACCCACATATGATATTCTACTCAACTCGTCAGCTACTATGTTCGCTTTTTTAGGATGGTATTGAATGGTATGGTTGTAATCTTTTAACAGCTCGAGCCAACGTCATTGCCGCAAGTTGAGTTCCTTTTGGGTGAAGAAATATTTGAGGCTTTTATGATCTGTATAGATCTCTACTTTCTCCCCATATAGGTAGTGCCTCCAGATCTTTAGCGCAAAAATGACTGCTGCCAACTCTAGATCATGAGTAGGATAATTCCTCTAATATTCTTTGAGTTATCGTGAGGCATAGGCTATGACTTTCCCATGTTGCATGAGAATACATTCTAAACCTCTGCCTGAAGCATCGCTGTAGATGACAAATCCCTCTGAACTTGATGGTATTGTCAGAACAGGTGCTGAAACGAGTCTCATCTTGATTTCTTGGAAGTTGTTCTCACATTCCTCGCTCCATCTGAAATTTTTATATTTTTGAGTTAGCTGAGTTAATAGAGTGGCGATTCGAGAAAATTCTTCAACAAATCTCCGATAATAACCAGCTAATCCCAGAAAGCTATGTACTTCGGTTACTGACTTAGGTTGCTCCCAACTTTTTATTACTTCAATCTTTGTCGGGTCAACTGATATTCCATACTTCGATACCACGTGCCCCATGAATGCTACTTCCTCAAGCCAAAACTTGCATTTCTTTAACTTGGCGTATATCTTATTTTCATAAAGCTTTTGGAGTATCAGCTTCAAGTGTTACTCATGATCTTCATGGCTTTTGGAGTAGATGAGGATGTCATTAATAAAGACAACCATAAACTGATCCAAATATTCTTTGAATACTCGGTTCATCATATTCATGAAAGCAGCAGAAGCATTAGTCAATCCATAAGACATGACTAGGAATTCGTAATGTCCATACCGAGTTCTGAAAGCCGTCTTTGGAATGTCATCCGTTTTAATCTTAAACTGATGATATCCGGAAAAAAGATCGATCTTTGAGAAGTATTTAGCACTTTACAACTGGTCAAACAGGTCATTAATACGAGGTAACGGGTACCTATTTTTGATGGTGACACGGTTCAACTCCCGATAGTCAATGCAAAGTCGCATACTCCCATCTTTTTTCTTTACGAATAAAATAGGAACACCCCCAATGAGACATACTAGGACGAATGAAACCAATGTCTAACAACTCCTATAGTTGGGTTTTTAACTCCTGAAGTTCAATAGGAGTCATTCGATATGGGGTTTTGGAAATGAGTTTTGTACCAGGTTCTAGATCAATACAAAATTCGATTTCGCACTCTGGGGGTAGGCCAATAAGTTCTTTAGGAAATACGCCAGGAAATTCATTAACAACAGAAATACCATTAAATCTGATGTATTTTTGTTTAAATTCATGACATGGGCTAAGAAAGCTTGACATCTGTTTTTCAATAAACGAATGGCTTTATGGCTTGATATGACAGTGATTGACTTTAGTGGTTTGGTTGCTTGAATTCACATAACAGGTTGGTTAGGAATATGAAAACTAACGACCTTACGAAAATAATCAATTTTAGCATGATGTAGTTAACCAATCAATCCCAAAAATCACATCAAATGCAAGTATTTTCAAAGAGATAAGATTAACAGGTAGTGTGAGGGTGCCAATTTGAATTAAACAATATTTATAAACAGTGGATGTAATAAAGATTTCTCCTAATAGAGTTTTAACAGATAAGTCAAAGTCTAATTTCTCAGGGGTCAAGTTCAAACGTTGAGCACAAGCAGGTGAAATAAAAGAATGGGTAGAACCGGTATCTAACAAGGTATAGACTTCGCAAGAGTTTATGATTAGCTTACACGTGATAACTTCATTCGGATTCCTCACCTTTTGGGACGTCACGACAAACGCTCTCCCTTGAACCACCGACTTTGTTTTGTCCATAGCCGACTTTGGTGCCACCGTCCCAGCTGGACTTAACTTCGCTATAGGACAAAATCGAGCTATGTGACCGTCTTTTCCACAACTAAAACACACATTGGAATATTGGTCGTTCTCCTCCCCTAGAAATTGTTGCTGGTGCTGGTGTTGTTATCGTCGTCTTCCCGTCATTGTTGAATCTTCTCTTTTTAAAATTTCCACTTGACTCACATCTTCTATTATCTTGGCCATGATTACCACCGAAGTGGTTACCATTTCTGAAACGTTAGTTATCATTGCTTCGATGATTGTTGCCACTGGTATGAATATTATCGTGTTGTCAGTTGCTGTCTTTAGGTTGAGCTGACTCGTAATCCCACTCCAATAATTGAGCTCTATTGACCACATCTGAATACAAATAGATTTATGAGAGATGAGATGTTGATGAATTTCAGGTTTCAATCCTCTCAGAAACATTTATGTCATCTGCTCCTCATTGTTTACCAAATAAGATGCAAACCGGGATAACTCCGAAAACTTAGCCTCGTATTGCGATACAGTCATATTATTCTGCTCCAGTTTAATGAATTCCACCTTTTTCATGTGACGAATACTTTTTGGAAAGTAATTGTCGTTGAACAATTCTTGAAACTTCTCCCAAGATATCTTAAGTGCGGACAGCTGAGTACGTTTTACAGATTTCCACCAGTAATCTGCCTCTCCGCGCAACATAAAGGTGGCGAATGGAACCTTTTGCTCTTCAGTGCATCCCAAGACATCAAATATCTTGGTAATCTGCTTAATCCATGCCTCTATCTTTAGTGGCTTTGGCTTTCCTAAAAACTCCTTGAATTGCTTAGCAGTGACCAGCCGTGAGTTGCCATTGTTTCCACCTGCATTTTGAACATGAGTTTCTCTCGTTTGGTGTTGCATGAATTATAGAAAGCTCCTAAACATCCCATCATTCATCATTTGGTCGATGTTGTTGTTTACATGAGGATTATTTCCTTCCTGATGCACATTATCCTGGTTATTGATTAGCGGTGTCTCAACAGTCTCATGTGGTCCATTGCTCATCTCAAAATTTTTAGATGTCATTCTCAAACACTATCACAAAACAAGGGTTAATTAAAGAATTCACATGTCACATATTATCCCTATATTCTGACCGATCAATAACAAATAAGCTTAGGTATGACACACTAGCGAAGATTTTACTCGTCTCTCCCCTCCTAGTTCTAATCCCAGATCTCCACCAAAGATCATATCCCTAAGCTTTGATACTAACTGTGACGCCCCCAAAATAGGTCCACACAATCCATTCTGAGTCACCAAAATACATGGTATAGAAACTAAATACAAACTCCATTAATATAATTATCGTGTAAAATACGACAACACATACGCTGAGAGTTTTAATACAAATATTGTCTTGTAGACAATATCCAAACTCAAATAAAATCTTCATTACAATTATTGTTACACTATTTTACAAAGTAGTAAGGACTGCTATAATAACCAACTTGAATCCTTAGAACAACTCTCCGACTAGTTCCAGCTATATTCTCGCCTCCTTAGAAGAACAATGGAACCAAAAGGAAAAGGGTGAGCTCAGCTAGCCCAGTAAAGAATATTATGACTAAGATAATATAGAATAAATTATCCTTAGTCCTCAACAGGAAAAATCTGATAGAATACAATAGAAAACAAGTTTTGGACTACAACTGCAGTGGAAACAACAATCCATTAGAAGAGTCAAGTAGAGCATAATATCTACTATCTTCTATGATTTAAAAGTCCATTATAAATATTTTATCCCTGTAACATCATTCAATAAATATTTTAAATCAACGAATTATCCATGCACTACGAGTCAAGGATATTCGTTTAGTATCACCAGTGGTTATGATCATGTCAAACACCTATCCATCTATGCACTACATGCCAAAGAGGACTTTCACCACAAACCTTATCTATAACATTAAAGGTTATGATTATACCAATACACAATTCCTGGTCATAATCATACCAATCAACAGTTCATCTTTGCACTACGGGCCAAAGATGACTTCCAATACAATATAAGCATGAGGATGATGACAATGATATAAGGATTCAATCAAGTGAGATAAAGGATAAATATTAGAAAATTCTAATTCAATTTATCCAGAGTTCAAAAATGTCCAAATTATCAACGTGATAACTGTAAGACCCCAACTATTATGAATAAAGATTTAATTTTTTCTAAATATTATTTTGAATAATAAGGTGTGGATTTGATTTAATGTTATAGTTGTGGGTAATATTTACAAATTTTGTAAAGTAAGTAAGTTGTCATAAAATATTCGTTTGATCGGGGAATATTCTTTTTATCGGGAAATATCTGTACGACGGCACAATCATTGGTGGACCCCACAACAAAATTATTGTCGAATATAGAAAGTGACAGAAATAACCTTTTTATAAAAATAACAGCAAAACTTTTACCGTTAACTGTTGAAATACCCGGTAATAAAAGTACAGTAATACGCGTGGTTGCACAGTAGCACATGGTATTGTACAGTATCTTTGATTATTGATGCTTACGTGAGAAGTCACTCAATTTTATTCAATTATTACAACAGTAGTTGATGCATAGTATCTCATTTTATTGATTCAATTATTATCACAATATCATTTGTACAATATTTTATATTATTAAATCAATCAATGAGATGACACAGTCATTCATATTATTATTTGCATTATTGACAATGTCTAGAAAGTTCTATCGAGAAAAGGGGTTTGGTCATCTAATTACGCACCAATAAGAAGAAGTCCTTATAGGAAAGCCTTTTCTTTCCTAAGAATGATCTTGTTGTTTATATTGTGAGTTATAATATTAATGATGAATAAATGTTAAAAGATTAAAAATGAGATTAGTCAAGTGAATTGTGATAAATAAAAGGGGTTTGTCATGAAGTATTTATTATAAATTTGGCTTATTACATGGACCCCCACTTACTCATTTTTCAAAATTACCGGTAAAAAGTTATCTTAATTTTTGTTTTATTATTATTATAATAGTAATAAAACAGAAAACTTTTTATATAAAACATAATATTTTTTATAAATAGAATATATTATATTTTATTTTATTGCATAGTACGGCATAATATTTGCATAGTACTGCATAGTGTTGTATAGTACTGCATAGTATTTGCATAGTACTGCATAGTGTTTGCATAGTACTGCATAGTAAAATCAGACGAATTTGTCGAATTCGTCCGTGATTCCTTACTGTGCAGTCCGTGATTTTTTTTCTAAATATTATCATGCCATTCTTCTATAAATAGGATGCTTAGTTTAGAAATAAAAATTACACCAGAATCAGAGAATTATTCTTCTATAATATTGAGTGTATTTTTTTTAAATTTAAGGAAGCTTTGAGTGTAGAAAACAGTACAAGTTTTCTTCAAGAATATCTCCGCTACACCAGTCAGAATTACTCTCCTACTAAGGTAATGGATATTATTTTCATTCAATATTCGTAAGAAATAATATTTTCTTTTAATACTCTGTAGTATGTAAGTAATATTATTTCGTTTCATATTCCTAAATATATAATTATTTTGATAAGTATTGCTTCTATACTCCTTGAAATTAGTAGAATATCCTTAAAATTTGAGCTTCATCTAATATCGTTTTACAAAAATATTTTTCTGAACATTCTTGTTAAATTTTAATCTTTTCATGCCGGGGTACTATTCACGAAGTACTATGCATGGGGTACTATTCACTCAGGTACTATTCACGATAAAAATTGATTTTTTTCTGTCTAAATTATTTTTGATACATGAATATTATTCTTGAATTTTACTCCACAAAGCAGTTGTCATGTTGACAAATTGGACATTCTTAAACTCTGGATAAATTGAATTATAAATCTTTAATATTTATCATTGATCTCACTTAATTGAATTCTTATATCATTGTCATCATCCTCATGCTTATATTGTCATGAAAGTCATCGTTAGCCCGTAGTGCATAGATAGACTGTTGATTGGTATGATTATGACCAGGAATTATGTATCGGTATAATCATGACCGGTAATGTTACAAATGATGTGGTAAAAGTCCTCATTGGCCCGTAGTGCATTGATGGATAGTTGTTTGGCATGATCATGACCACTGGTGATAATAACGAATATCCTTGACACGTAGTGCATAGATAATTCGTGGATGTGATACTAATGAATATCCTTGGCACGTAGTGCATTGATAATTCGATGATGAGGATTATTTATTGAGCTGTGTTACAGAGATAAAATATTGATGATGAATTTTTAAATCATAGAAGATATTAGACATAATGCTCTACTTGACTCTTCTAATAGATTGCTTGTTCTGCTGCAGTTAAACTTGTTGTCTATTGTATTCTATCTATTTTTACAATATTGAAGGCTAAGGATAATTTATTCTACGTTATCTTAGTCATAATATTCTTTACTGGTCTAGTTGAGCTCACCCTTTTCTTTCATTGTTCTCTTCAAGAAATGAGAATATAGCTGTGACTAGTCGGAGAATGGAGTGGTGGTCTAAGATGGTGGCTATAGTAGTCCTCACTATTCTATAAAGTAATGTGATAATAATTGTAATGAGGACTCCATTTGAGTTTGGATATTGTCTACGAGACAATATTAGTGTTAAAACTCTCAGCTTATGTTTTGCCGTATTTTGCACGACAGTTGTATAAATTAAGTTTGCATTTAAATTATGTACCATGTATTTGGTGACTCAGAATGGGTTGTGTATACTTATTTTAGGGGCGTCACAATTGGTATTAGAGCTTAGGGATATTATCCCTGGCTGAGAATTGAGGCTAGAACTAGGAGGGGAGAGACGCATAAATCCTTCGCTAGTATGATCTACCTAAGCTTATTTGTTATTTAATTGATCGGTCAGAATATAAGGATAATATGTGGCATGTCAATTAACCCTTGTTTTGTGGCAGTGTTTGAGAATAACATCTAAAAATTTTGAGATAAGCAATGGAGCACATGAGACCGTTGAGACACCGTCGATCAATAACCAGGATAATGTGCATCAGGAAGGCAATTCAAGGAGCTGGGACCATCGGAGTTTTTAGGAAAGCTAGAGCCACTTAAGGCAGAGACGTGAATTAAGCAGATCAATAAGATATTTGATGTCTTGGGATGCTCCGAGGAGCAAAAGGTTGCCTTCGCCACCTTCATGTTGCGAGGAGAGGCAGATTACGGGTGGGAATCTGTAAAGCGAACTCATCTTTCTGCACTGAAGATGTCTTGGGAGAAGTTTCAAGAATTGTTCAACGACAAGTACTTTCCTAAAAGTATTCGTCACATGAAGGAGGTAGAATTCATCAAGCTGGAGCAAAAAAATATGACTATATCGTAATACGAGGCTAAGTTTCCCGAGTTATCCCGGTTTACATCCCATTTGGTTGATAATGAGGAGCGAATGACGTGAATATTTCTGCGAGGTTTGAAACCCGAAATACGTTAATATCTTATTTCTCACAAACTTTGCTTGTATTCAGATGTTGTGAATAGGGCTCAATTATTGGAGCGCAATAACGAGTCAGCCCAACCAAAAGATAGCAGCCGGCAAAATGATAATACTAGTGGTAGCAGTCATCGAAGCGGTGACAACAAACGTGGAGAAAATTATCATGCCAGAAATGGTAACCACTTCGGTGGTAATCCTAGCCAAGATAATAGAAGAAATGAGTCAACTGGAAATTTCAAAAAGAGAAGGTTTAATAATGATGGAAATACAGCAGCACCAGCACCTATTTTTAAGGAAGGAGAACGACCACCTGTTGTATGCTACATATGCGGAAGGGAGGGACATATCAGTCCAAACTGTACGCAGCAACCCAAAGCGTGTTTCAATTGCGAAAGAGAAGGTCACCTAACTCGATTTTGTCATGTAGTAAAGTAAAGTCTAGATGGGATGGTGACACCAAAGGCCGTCTCAGACAAGTCAAAGCATGTAGTTCAAGGGAGAGCGTTTGTTGTGACCTCCCAAAAAATGAGAAACCCGAACGAAGTTGTCACGGGTAAGCTAATCATAAACTCTTGCGAAGTCTATACCTTATTTGATACTGATTCTACACATTCATTTATTTCACCTACTTGTGCTCAAGGTTTTTATTTGACTCCAGAGAAATTAGACTTTGACTTATCTGTTAAAACTCTGTTGGGAGAAACCTTCATTACATCCACTGTTTTTAAGTCTTGTTTGATTCAAGTCGGCACCCTCACATTACCTGTCGATCTTATCTCTTTGAAAATACTTGCATTTAATGTGATTTTAGGGATTGATTGGTTAATTACTCATTATGTTAAAATTGATTATTTTCGTAAGGTTGTTAGCTTTCATATTCCTAACCAACCTATTATCCGAATTGAAGCAACCAAACCACTAAAGTCAATCACTGTCATATCAAGCCATAAAGTCATTCGTTTATTAAAAAATGGATTTCAAGTTTTCTTAGCCCATGTCACAGATTTAAATAAAAATACTTTAATTTTGAATGATATTTCTATTGTTAATAAATTTCCTGACGTATTCCCTGAAGAACTTCATGGCCTACCCCCGGAGCGTGATCTTGAACCCGATACAAAACCCATTTCCAAAGCTCCATATCGAATGGCTCCTATTGTTGCCTAATTTTTTAATAGCACTTTAACACGCAAGTATACGCGTTCAATTGTAATATTCAGCAAGCAAGGATATCGTTCCCACGAGGAAATAGACTAATATTTATCAATTACTAATTTCAATGCAATTAATCCTATTTTAAACTACAAAATTTTGTTTATGATTTGAAAATTAAACTTAACAAAACTAATAATTCAAATAAGAATTTCACAAGAATAACTGCAGATTTAACAGATTAAGATTACAACTTCCCTTAGTATTTCATTTAAACCAATTTACTTCCCATTTAAATCAATTAATTAATATGAATCATTATCCAAGAATGCTTTATAGAACTAATTCACACACTTTTTCCAAAACACGTGAACAAATCCTCCTAACTCCAATCCTTAAGACACAGAATTACAAGGAACACCCCAGTTAATCAACTCACTATATTCCTATGTGAATCAAGTTAATTAGGGTTTTATGCACAAATTCTTTCAAAGGATACAAAAGACACATAGGTATATTCCTATCCTACATGCTAATCATATTAACCCTATTCAGATTATATGAACAGATGTTATCATATCCAGATCTCAATCTATACTCCATCTTCCAATTTTATATAGATTATCACAGTAATTGTTGGCCAAACAATTAATCAATAAGCAAAAGATATAATAAATAATTCAATAAAAATCAACTTTCATTCAATGGGAAGATTTAATTTAAACTACATACCAAGTTCCGTTGCAATCTTAATGAAAATTTAGTTCATGATAATAATAAAGAAAAACATCATCTAGATGAATAATCCAAACATCCCAGATAATTACAAAAGATAAAACTAGAGAAGAGAAGAAGAAACTCTGAATTTGCTCCAATAATCTCTCTTTAATCTTCAACCCTTGCAATTTTCCTTCGTGTTTTTCTTAGTTGTTCTCTCTGCAAATCCCTTGAAAAATTGAGTTGTACGTCTTTTCTAAAGTCTTCTCCTATTTGTATTGGTCTCCACCCTCTTTTAGATTCCTTTTTGACTTCAAAAACCCATTTAGCAGTAGAAAAATCCTTCTTCAGCCGCACATGAGCGCCTAGGCGCTCAACCCAGGCCATTTCCAAGCGCCTAGGCGTTTGACCAGGACTACATAATTACAAAAATGCCACTCAACTTTAATTTTAATGATTTTTGACCTTTTTCTTCTCCCAAATGACTAATTTGTCCCTCCAGCTCCAACCTATAAGAAATAAACACAAAACACATAAAAAGATACTAAAAAAATAATTAAAGATAGCAATAATTAAGTTTAATAATATCATATTCATAGGTATAAAACCTACTCATCACCTATTGAACTTCAGAAGTTAAAAACCCAACTGCAAGAATTGTTAGACATCGGTTTCATTCATCCTAGTACGTCTCCTTGGGGTGCTACTGTTCTATTCGTAAAGAAGAAAGATGGAAGTATGTGACTTTGTATTGACTATCGGGAGTTGAATCATATCATCGTCAAAAATAGGTGCCCGTTACCTCGAATTGATGACATGTTTGACCAGTTGTAAGGTGCTAAATTCTTTTCAGAGACCGATCTTCGTTCCGGATATCATCAGTTAAAAGTTAAAACCGATGACATTCCAAAGACACTGCTTTCAGAACTCGATACGAGCATTACGAGTTCCTAGTCATGTCTTTTAGATTGACTAATGCTCATGCAGCCTTCATGGATATGATGAACCGAGTATTCAAAGAATATTTGGATCATTTTGTTGTTGTCTTTGTAATAACCCAATATTTTTAATATATTTAAATAAAAAAATTTGCGTATAAATTTTTTTTTTAAAAAAATAAAGGTGGGAATATGTGCAAGGTAAAGTGTATATATATTTGTGATAAATAAAAATTTATTTATTACATGAATAATTACAAATAATTTTTTTTTAGAATTATTAATCATGATAAATTATATTCTTATTATAAATTAATTTTGTAGTAAAAATATTTTATTATTTATTTTCCATAAAAATATGATTATATTATTATTTAAATAATATATGAAATGATTATTAGAATTATTATAATAACTATTTTATTATATGAATTTATTTTAAATTAATTAAGTTAATTATTTTAACTTAATAATGGTATATATGATGTAATGTCGGATATGGATTTAAAACCCTAATTGTGGATTTTGAATAAGGAATGAGGATGATTATATAATATTATTATATTTTAGTGCTACGAATATATACTATATGTGTAGACTGATATTAATGGTTGGTCAATTATGGTGTATAATATCGAAACCTTAGCATTAATTTGTTTAACCTTATTTTGAAACTCAAATAGGAGTTCAAGACTGTGTAGTGATTGTGTGATATGATTTATGTCGCGTATTATAAAATTTAAAGTTAATTAGGAAAACCCTAATTATTATTTAGGAAACCTAATTAATTAGAAACCCTAATTAGTTATTAGAAGTCCTAATTACTATTTAGAAACCCTAATTGCCAAATTATTAACCCTAATTGTTAAATTGGAAAGTTTAATAACAATTAGTAAATGTTAAAGCCTAATATTCAAGACTAAGTGATTAGGAAACCTAATCTAATTAGGGAACCCTAATTTATATTTTTAGAAACTTTAATTTTCATTTTTTAGCCAAATTAGAAATCCTAGAAAAGTAATTTATTTTATTTTTGAAAACTTTGGGGTTAAACCCTAAGAGTCAAACCCTAAGGATTTGCTAAGTTACAATTTAGCCATTAAAATCAAGAGCAAAATGACCATAATACCCTTTTTTGCATTATTTAGTAGGAAACTTGTAGATCTAGCAATAATTGGAGTTGGTGAACCACTTTTGACTTGCCATGTGACACAAAAACTCCAGCAATCAGTCATCTTGATCAGCTATTGCATTGTATCCAACTTATATATAAATCAAGAGAGGGAAAAGCCATATTCAAGCCTCATTTTTACACAAACAAATCACCAAGACCTTCTCTCTCTAAAACTCACGAAATATTTTGATAGATCAGTCCCAAATCTAGTCCCTAGTTCATCTTTATCAAATCAGAGCTTAGAGTCAAGCATTATTCAAGAAAAGTATAAAACCCTAGAACCAAATCTGATCATTAAAGTCATGTTAGATGTTATGATTAAGTGTTAAAATATGTTGTATGAAGTGTAAATAGGTGATCTGAGTTGCTATATAGTGAATCCATAACATCTAGATACATGAAATAGATGTTTTCAAAAATCTGGAAAATTTTTAAAATGTGGTCTGACATTCGAATGTCAGGTCTTCTAGATCTCAGTCTGTTTATGTTCTTGTTTGTTTAAATGTTTGTACTTGTAGTTTGTTGTAAGGGCTTTGATCTGGAACTTGAATCAAGCTCAGATCATGTACAGATTGTATGATATGGGTGGTTAAACCACGTTGACCGGCCATGACCGAACGAATCTGGGTAACCCATAACGTGCCCTGAAAGCTCTGATAAGATCTTCATGGGCTCGGATGTGACAGTGGTTTGATGATCTGTTCTTGTTTTTGTATCTAGATTGTAGTATGTTATATAGACTATAGATTCATGCTAGCATATCACCTAAAGTTCAAACGAGTAGAACGTAATTGCTGGTCAAAGCAAGCCAGATGATCACGGATTGAGTTTTTTAGGTACCCCAGAAAATTCATGAACGTGATCTTTGACAGGGTTTGACCAGCATATATCTTTCAATTGTGTTATTGTTATATTGATTTTATGTATTAGATCTGTTCTCTTACATGTTGGCTACACACTAAAAGCATTAAATCACAAAACCATTACAAGGTTAGCAAGTTGTGGGAGCCCAAAGTAGGCTACACGAACTGTTCTTCATTTCGGGGTAACCCAGAAAATGAAGAACGGTTCTGACAGCCACTTTGGAAGCTCATATGTCGTTTGTGTTATGCAGTTTGACCAGGATTATTGTTGGATCATGTAGTGTTACATTTGTACTACTACATCTAACCATTTTCATGTCCAGAAACAAATTAGTCAGTGAATCATGGCTGGTCAAACATGGCATCTTGAAACTGCTTATGAATGTTCTTGAGGACTCAAGAACACTATATGCGACACTTTCTGTCGCTAAAGGCTATAGCGACGGACTTTTTAATTTTATTTAATTTATTTTCTAAAAATTATTTAAAAATAAAAATTAATTGTTAAAAATTCCAAAATTAGTTTTTAAAATTATTTTAAATTATAAAAATTAACTTTTAATAATTTGACATATTTTTCATAAATATTATTATTTATTTGATAAATAATGATATTAAATTTATTTAATTAATATATTAAATAAATTGATTAAAAATAATTTTATTATATTAAAAACTATTTTAAATGAAAATAATGTATTTAAAAATATTTTAATTTATAAAATATAACTTTTAATATTTTAAGACAAATTTCATTAATTATTTCATATTAATGATAATATATTTATTTAATAATTATATTAAATAAAATTAGTTAAAATGATTTTAATATTTTAAAAATCATTTTAAATAAGAATAAATAGTTTAAAAATATTTTAGGTTATAAAATATAACTTTTAATATTTAAAAGTAAATTTTATTAATAATTTAAATATTAAATGATATTAGATTTATTTAATAATAATATTAAATAAATAGTTTAAAAATAGTTTTATTGATTTAAAAATCATTTAAAAAGGATATAATTGATTTAAAAATATTTTAAGTAATAATAAATGGCTTTTAATATTTTGATAAATAATAAATTAATGTTTAAATATTAATGGTAATTATTTAAAAATGATTTTAAATGTTTTAAAAATCATTTAAGGGTAATATTAATGTTTTAAAAATATTTTGAGTTATTATAAATAACTTTAATACTTTGGCAATGGTTTCATTATTAATTTAATATTAATTAAATATTAATGATAATATAATTATTTAATATTTAAATCATTTAAAAATGTTTCCAGTGTTTAAAAAATCATGATAAGTTATGATAATTATTTAAAAATTATTATATGTAATTTAAAAATAATACGACTGATATTTAAAATATCTAAAAGAATATTGAATTAAAGAATAGAGTTCTAGACTCGATAATTATCCAATGAAGTCGTCGGTACACTGAAATATTTCAGAAATTGATCTAGACTTAGATAATTTGACTAGATATGTGATTGTTTGTGATCCAACGACTGATCTAACTATGTGACAATGTGATTAGATTATATGCTGACTGCAAATAGCAGTACTATGTGTTATGATATGTTATTCTAATCGACAAAATGATCTTATTAATGATAGGTCGCTATATAAAAGATAAAACTAAGTTGCGTAACTGTAAGCAGCAAATCATGTAAGTATCCTAACGTTGCATTTATTTTATGCAATAGACATGAGTAAGAAAGTTTCAAAATTATATTATTGTTATGCCAGATTATTAACTCTATTGTTATTGATTATGTATCCAAACATTTGTATTCATACAAGTTCTTAAATTATCTGATCATTGTTTATCAATGCAGTATTATTGTACAATCCTGGTATATATTCTATTCATTAATTTCTAATATTGGTTATACAAGTGTCCTCACTTGGATAACTGTTGTTCATGTTGATACATACCTACTGATTTTTGGTATGTATACATTAATTAAAAGTTGTCTAAGCTATTTGACCCAGCTAGACACAGATTTAAAAATATCGTTGAACATGATAGAACTTTATTGCATCCAATCAAATTGTTTTGGTTCGGATTCCCGACTAAGTATGAACATTTCGAACATGGGAAAACTTTTGTGCGCCTAAGGCGGATAAGATGAACAAAAATATCATTCTTGTATGTAGTATTGATTAATACAAGGCATATTGGGATGATCACCCTCGTGCCTGTAAGTTATGATGGTTTACAGATGAAATTTTGTTAAACTTTATCAAAAATTGAAAATAAAGTTCATAGTCTGTCGACTGCTCTTTATTTATAGTCAGTACGTAATTTCAAAATTTTGATATAAAATTGATATGTTGTTATTATTGGTTCAACTTATTTCACAACTGTTGATTCGTTGTAGAAGTGCCATTTAAAGAAAATATTTAATCCTTTCAGCTAATATTTATTGTTGATATTACTTGCTGGGCAATCAAATGCTCATTCTTGCTTTAAATTTAAATGTTTTCAGCTAAGTGTGATCAACCAGAAGGTTTAGGCAAGAGCAAAGGAAAAGGAAAGCAAACAGAATAGTTGTGGTATCTTATGTAATAGTTAAACGTTATTAAGACTTTGATATTTATTATCTTTCATGTAATGAATGTATTAATGTTCGCGTACCTGGGATTTAGACAACTCTGATATGTAAATTAAGTTTGATATTTATATTATTGTTATTATTTCGCTCAAAGAAATGGTATCGTGAATCACCGAGTTCGGGTTTCAAGTACCTGAATTTGGAGGCGTAACAGGTTGGTATCAGAGCTTTAGGTTAGAAACCTTAGGTGGGGTATACCTTAAGCTATAACCTTTAGGACAGAGGGAAACGTTAAAAATATAAATAACTTATATAGAGTTTAAAAACAGATGAATTGAATGAATTCATCGACAAACAAAATAAAAGTAACCTATATAAAACTATTATTTACTGTATGTATATATTATATTCTAATCAAAATAATTTATGTGTAGATGTCATGTGAAAAAGGATTAGGATACCCTCAGATCGTAAAGAAGGAGCCAATCTCCATGACCGAGCCAATATCAAAGCTAATAGCTGAAATAAAGGCTCACATTAAAAGCAACCCTAATGAGGTGGTTATTTTGAAAAAAATTGTACCAGTTCCGGAAATAATAGAACTAAAAGATAGTGATTTAGACACTAAAGTTGGAGCTGATCAAGCATCAACCGAAGTGCAGAATCTAAAGAACAAAATTTCTTCTCTGGAAAAGCTGTGGGAAATAGAAAAGCTGCTAAATAGTCAATTGCGAAAGGTGTTAATAGAAGAACAAGATAAGCTTAAAATCCAAATTGATCAGATTGGAGCCAAAAGCAACAAATCGTGTGCAGGTCCAAGCAAGAAGGGGAAAAGAAAGATGAAAGTCCGCGATATTGGAAATTTCGATAACAACCAAGGGAACTCTAACAAAATAGAAAAGTGTACAAACTGCAACAAGAAATATGAAGGCTTATGCAGAAAAGGGGAAAATATTTGCTACAATTGCGGACATGAGGGATATATCTCTCCTCATTGTTCCAATCCAAAGCAAGGTGTCTATTTTATTTGTGGGATAGAAAGTCATTAGGTGAAAAGTTGTTCAGTATCAAGAAAAAGGCGTAGTGAACCAGTAGTATAAGTACTGTTAGAATATGTGTAGTCAATGTTGTGTATATAATAAGTATGTCTTTGTAATATTCTCAACTTTTGTATAAGTTGTAGTAGCGAATCCCGACTTTTATGGTCACAAGGGGATAGGGAATGATTAAAGCAGTATGTACTATGCTATGTAAAGTACTATGACTTAGTTGAATGAATGTGAATTTATGTTTGAATAATGAAATAAGTTTTGTATAAAAACTTCGCTTTATATGATAAACTTATACAATAAGGTTTTGAATATAAGTTAATAAAGTATAATTTATGATTTTATTTAATCAGATAATACCGTCGAGACGTCAAACTCGAAACCAAAGGGTAGAAGAATCTGTCAACAATGCTGGGGGGGCAACCAGACCCGATGCAGAACTTTGTAAACATGGTAGCTCAATCCATGCAGACTGGAATGCTAGCCGCGGGGAATCAGCCAGAACATCGATTGGCAAACTTCAAAGACTTCAAAGCGGTCGGACCACCAGAATTCAGGGGAACAGCTGACCCTATAGAAGCCCAGACGTGGGTAAAAGAAATAGAAAAGGTGTTCGTGATCGCTAGGGTAGATGATGGGCAAAAAATAACTTTTGCCACCTATATGATGAAAGGGGAGGCTAACTTTTGGTGGGAGGCAAATCAAGCTAGGGTAGGAGAAGGTGTAGTTACATGGGCTAGGTTTAAGACATTATTTTTTTAAAACTATCTCTCAACTAGTATGTGACGACCCCAAATTCGGGTCCCTTTGAACCTCGGGTTCTGTCCGCCACGATACTACTATCGTCAAACTATTTATATCTTTTATTCATAACTTAATGAATATAACTTCACTTATTATAATTTAGAATATAAATTCTTTCTAATTTTAGGATCTGTATAATGACCCCAAACTATTATAAGTTTTAAATATTGGTCATTTATCATTCCTGTCTTACATCATATTCGATGATATAAAAATATGAGGAATAATTTAAACTTTTCAATCTCCATTGAAAAATAAACTTTTATTAATTTTTTCACTTAAATCAATTACAAATCCTTGAATCAAAATATATTATAATTCATTCTATTCGAAATACTGTAAAAATATTTACATCTAGATTCGAATTCCCCCATGTACCGCCTAGTACAACTTTACAGCTTAACATGTATTACACATAGTAAACTACAATCATGCACATCTACTAGAACCTAAACATGGTTCAAGAGCATCTATTTAAATAAATGAATCAATCTCCTTTGATTATATTGATCTTTATCAATCAAGTAGCACGTAATCTTTACCGTGAGTCCTTAACCTGCAAAAGTAGTTATTTGCAAGGGTGAGCTCGATAGCCCAGCAATTCTAACAGTTTTCATGCAGCACATAGCATATAATAACATACACAGTTCATGCATTTATAATCAATTAATATTTACTACGCATGTTACTTCTCACATAACAGACATAGAGATTTACTTCACAAGCATATCATCAAAGATCAACTTTCAACTTTCATACATATCTCATATGCATTTCATAAATATGCACCAACATTCGCATAGAATAATATAGCTCAACTAACAGTTATCAAATTCATATATCAAATAGGAACTGAAAGACTTGTCTGATTCGTAGTTTATCAACTACGACTTAACTACTTAAAGCTTATATGCACTTTGTGTATACCTACACGGTTATATAATCATGGATTCATATCCATTAGTCATACATTTCATAAGCTCTTAATATAAGAACAAATATTGATTCCTAACTAGGTTTGTAAAACCTACACTTCACTTTCACATCATACTCTTAGAATAGCTAGGTATGTATAGGTATACCTTAACCACCCGCATTTGACATCAACATTCATATATAGCTATCACATACTTGGCTTGCTATTGTGTTCGTTAGACATTTCAAACTCATAGATGAATGTTTCATATAGTTCTTGCATTTTGCAAACTTTAATAAACTTTAACAAATTTGGGTTTTATATAACCATTACATGCTCTTAGGCTTAAAACATCATCCATGTCAAGTACTATAGCTTAGGATAGTACTATAAGGAAGTTGCCAAAATCAGTAAGCAAATAAAATGTCCAGACCAAACTGTCCTGCAGCGCAGCTGTGCTGAGGTTAGGCTTGGGACTGGCGCAGCTGCGCCGTTCCCTGGCCAGGCCAAAGTTGAATATTTATTTTCTGGTTTCAGTTCAAACTGTAACACACTTAGACTTTTATAATTCTCATGCATACACATTAGAGGTCTTTACATACTTGTATGACCACTTCAAGATCAAGCTTATATGTTAGGGACTTTAGTTTAGGATTTTCATGAAATCAAAGCCAAATAGGGTAATGTAATCACTAGGTGTACTAATTATCCTAATTTTCACATAAAGAGGTCACAAAATCTGTACTATACATGCTCGTACATATTCATATCTGTTACTCATAGCTAGCATCGTTTAACACTTTAAAACATGCTAAAAACTCATGTTTGATTAAATTCTCTTTATGTCCATTACCTACGAATCATGTTTAGAGGCATAGTAAAACATAACATGGCATCTCAAGCCTTTAGAATCTAAATACTCATATGTAATGCAACTTAAGTTCGAAAACATGCTCGAGGTTGCCTTTGAAATCTTTTTATCATGAATGATTCAATATAGCACATATAAATCATATCTAGGAATATTATAGACATAACATGACATATTAATCCTTTAGATTCTAGATATCCATGTGGTGCAACTATATTTTGAAAATATGTTCAAGTTTTCTTTTGAAACCGCTTTAAACTTGAACAATGCCATTCAACAGATACAAGACAACTTTAAGGCTCTATTCATCAAGTCATGTTAACATGCTCGCAAGATCAGAATGTATATCAAGTAACATTTATGCACATTAGTTCTTTTACATCAAGTTTTCTAAAAAAAACTTCTTTCACACAAGGTCTAACAAGTTTAATTATGAACAAATGAACTATGTACACTAAGCATGCTCATTTATGTGAAAAATCAGTCATGTTAATATCTTTTCAAGTTCCAAATCTGTATCTTATAGCATTCATGTCCATTAGCTTATTATACTTGAAAATTTCTCTAACACAAGACTTAATTAGTTTAGTCATGGATACGGACACCATAAACATTATATCATGCTCATTTACATCTGAAATCCATCATGTGTATAGACTATTAAGATCAGAACTCGTAGAACATAAGTCTCATCAAATTTGTACTTTCATTAGTGAAGCTTACTAATAAGTTCAACATGTTCATGCTTCCTTACGAATCATATAAACACAAGTTAACGGGTTATTCATGCATTTCTAAACCATACCAACGTACTTACTAAGTCAGTATATAGATATGGAAAACATACCTATCAAGTTCATTTCTAAAGTTCTAAATCCATTTTAAAATTTACACTTTCATTAATCATGTATGCTAATCGAGTAAAACATGCTCACATTAGGGTAACATACTTGTCTATACACATTACACATGCTTGCATGCTAGTTTATGTCATAGTACTTTACCAACACTAATCAGACTTTAAAACAGAAAGCAAAACTAAACTCAGAGGCTGGCGCAGCGCAGTGTTAATCCGGCGCAGCTACGCTATGTCTAGTTCGAGCCAGGAACAGTCTGCTTCGGCAGAAAACTAGCCCAACCATAGAAATTACTCACGAATTTGATTCTAAACAATCATATAACAGTTTAAACATACTTATATGATCATATAACAACTATATAACCATTACCCAACCTCATTAACCTCCAACTCCACATAATCAAGAAATTGAAATTCAAGACTCAAGAACTCTGTTTTGACAGAGAATGAAATGGAAAGCAAGGAAGAGGGATTATACCTTTGTAATGTGAAATTAATTTGCTCCTAATGAACTCCCAAGTTCTTAGAACACTTGTATGCTCTCAATCTCACACTTAATAATTCTCAGCAATTGAAAATAGAAGGAGATGGGTTGCATTTATAGAGCAACAAAAGCACAAATATTGTCATCTCCCACTAAATTAAACCCATGGATTAAAGGATTGCATGAAGGTTAAGAGAGAGTTGTTAGATGATAGTTGAAACTCATCATAATCACCACTCCCCCCCCCCCATAATCATCAGCTAGAAAGCTTGGAAGAAAGAAAAGAAAATAGGCCTTAGCCTCTATATGATTCACGTGACTGAGAAATGAGGAGCAGGACATTAAATTTGGGACAAGACAATTATCTCAGCATTCTTGCAACACTCGTAACCATTCCTACTCTCATGTTATATTTTACACACATCTCAACCATACATTAGTTATAACTTAATGTCATAATATGATTTAATATTTCAAGGTAGTAGATGTTATGCAACATACATATAATTCATGTACATTAAATACATGTAATAAAATATCGCAGTTAGGCGACATTGCCCGGGTATCCCCCATAATTATTTTTACTACTCGTATAACCACATTATCACATTATTTAATATTAATGTTTATTTAAACATTTAGTTTCCTTCTCAGTTTCTAGAATACCGAGATATTTAATCATTTCTATATTAAAAATTACATATGACTTCACTGCACTACTTGGTTCCTTATATCATTAGTCCCAATTAAATGTCACACTTCACGTATTCTTAAGCCGTAGGTATTATATCTTACTACTACTCACATTTTCTATATTACACATAGTAATACTATTAATATTTTAATTGGACTAAATATCATTTAGTTGGGTACTTTCCACCCATTATCACATTTTAATGTCACCACGATTAATTAATATTAATCATTTATTTTCTTTTCAATAATTATTATGCACTCCACTAATTAATAGAATATAATATTCCATAATATCTCTTAATTAACCAATAATTAATCCGGTTTAATTAATTAAACCTTATTCAAATCCATTTATGGACAACTTAATCATCATTTAATATTTTATTATCCTTATGAGTACTTAATATCCATTTCTTGAATTTAAATTCCAAAAACTGATCCTACTGACCGGCTCAGCTGCGCTGGTCACAGGCTTGGAAATGGCGCAGCTGCGCCATACCAAATTCAGAGGCAGACAAGTTTTGCCTTAGCAGAAATATGAAACCTACGCTTCTAAATACTTTACACATCCTCCTTAAGTGTTAACTCGTCTAACATCAATCCCCTCTTTGATGCCACATCATCAGCTACTATTTTCTTTAACAATTTAAGGATCACACTTCAAGTTTTAAAACTCTATTTCCCTTATTAGTTTAACCAACTTTAACATTTTCTTCACGATTTCTTACCACCAATAACACAAAACTCGGATATAACACATACATACATTCCTTTAATCTTCACTTCTCGCTATGTATTAATTTACTCAATAATTCTCTAACCACTTTATAGGTATATTGATTTTCCTTACTCGTCAACAACGTACATATATATAAGTCTAAACCTAGCACGCATCGAGTCTTTAATAGTATTCAATATAGTACACTGAGTGATTTTCCACAAACAACCAACAAATTAGTTTTCATCTCGTCTACGCTATTTTCACAATGAGTTAGATCAGTTACTAATTCGTATATACATCCGCTCTCTGAAGGAATCGTTTAGCCCAGCTCCTATACATCCACCATTAAAGAATACGGTTGCACTGCCTTAGACTTGATACTTACTCGTACATACACTCAAGAAATTTATGATTATCAAATATATTTAATGTCACCAACTTACTATTATAAAATAATTTCACATAAATTATTTAATATCAATAGATAAATTTCTATCCATCTTCTTATTAATTCATCTCTACAATTTATAACTAATATATACTAATGATATATATTTATTAAACACAACATCACTTATTGCATAACTCATATTACCCTATATAACACAATACCACATACCACGTAACACATTTATATTCTTGTTTGAACCCATCTCATGCTTTAAAAATTTTATTTACTAAATTCTTATTTTAATGTTTTCTGAAAATTCGGGTTCTTACATAGTATGCGGGCGAGGATGGAGGTAAAATTTTTGGAGTTAAAGCAAGACGATATGACTGTGTCAGAGTACACCGCAAAGTTCAATGAATTAGCTAGGTTCGCTCCGCATCAAGTTGATACGGAGGCAAGAAGGCAATAAGGTTCGAGCTGGGATTAAAACCCTGGCTCTACAATAAGGTGACAGTTCTACAAATTGGTACTTTTGTAGCACTTTTGAAAAAGGCTATCATAGCCGAGGAGGGAAGTGAGGCCATGAGCCTCTATAACAAGGAGAAAAGGAATAAGGGCAAGGTCGAGGGAGTTGTGAAGGCAGAAGGAAGCAGTGGGAGTAACAATGTGAAAAGAAATGGGAACAGTTTCGGGAATATCCAGGTTAAGCATGAAGATGTGAAGAAGCAGGTGGTGTAGTGCGAGAATTGCGGGAAGAACCATTCGGGTGAGTATCTTAAGGGAAAGTTTGTGTGCTACAAGTACGGGCAGGAGGGACATATCTCTCCTAACTGCCCCAATCCAAGGATAAACAGTGGGTGTTTTTTGTGTGGATCAACGGAGCATAAGGTGAAAGACTGTCCAAAAAGGAGAATGGATCCAGGGAGTGTAACTACGGGGAAAAGCAGCGAGACTCTGGCGATAACTGGGCCAACTTCAACAAATAAACCAACAAAATCAACCGCAAGATTCTTCAACATAACGGTCTAGGATACCATGGCAGCTGGTGATGGAACTCCAGGTATTATTAGAATAAATTTTATTTTCTTATATATATATATATATATATATATATATATATATATATATATATATAGTAAATTACCTTATAAAGAAATTTTGAAGGAGGAATTTGAGTTCTATTAGAAATCAAATTTCCGTTTAATCAGATAGACAAGCTTTATGTTGAATAATTAAATATCAATTCGATCGAATTCGATCGAGATCTACTTGCAATGAATGTGTATGCTATTTACCCTAGTGTTTATAAGTTTTGAAACGGTGATTACGGGGACGGAATCTCTATAAGGGAGGGTGAATGTGATAACCCGATATTTTTAATATATTTAAATAAGAAATTTTGCGTATAATTTTAAAAAAAAAATAAAGGTGGGAATATGTGTAAGGTAAAGTGTATGTATATTTGTGATAAATAAAAATTTATTTATTACATGAATAATTACAAATAATTTTTTTTTAGAATTATTAATCATGATAAATTATATTCTTATTATAAATTAATTTTGTAGTAAACATATTTTATTATTTATTTTTCATGAAAATATGATTATATTATTATTTAAATAATATATGAAATGATTATTAGAATTATTATAATAACAATTTTATTATATGAATTTATTTTAGATTAATTAAGTTAATTATTTTAACTTAATAATGGTATATATGATGTAATGTCGGATATGGATTCAAAATCCTAATTTTGGATTTTGAATAAGGACTGAGAATGATTATATAATATTATTATATTTCAGTGCTATAAATATGTATTGTATGTGTAGACTGATAATGGTTGGTCAATTATGATGTATAATATCAAAATCCTAGTATTAATTTGTTTAACCCTATTTTGAAACTCAAATAGGATTTCAATACTGTGTAGTGATTGTGTGATATGATTTATGTCGCGTATTATAGAATTTAAAGTTAATTAGGAAAATCCTAATTATTATTTAGGAAACCTAATTAATTAGAAACCCTAATTAGTTATTAGAAATCCTAATTACTATTTAGAAACCCTAATTGCAACATTATTAACCCTAATTGCTAAATTGGAAAGTTTAATGATAATTAGTAAATGTTAAATCCTAATATTCAAGACCTAGGTGATTAGGAAACCTAATCTAATTAGGGAATCCCAATTTATATTTTTAGAAACTTTAATTTTCATTTTTTTAGCCAAATTAGAAATCCTAGAAAACTATTTTATTTTATTTTTTGAAAACCTTAGGGTTAAACCCTAAGGGTTTGCTAAGTTATAATTTAGCCATAAAAATCAAGAGCAAAATGACCATAATACCCTTTTTGCATTATTTAGTAGGAAACTTGTAGATCTAACAATAATTGGAGCTGGTGAACCACTTTTGACTTGCCATGTGACACAAAAACTTCAGTAATCAGCCATCTTGATCAGCTATTGCATTGTATCCAACTTATATATAAATTAAGAGAGAGAAAAGCCACATTCAAGCCTTATTTTTACACAAACAAATCACCAAGACCTTCTCTCTCTAAAATCCACAAAATATTTTGATAGATCAGTCCCAAATCTAGTCCCTAGTTCATCTTTATCAAATGAGAGCTTAGATTCAAGCATTATTCAAGAAAAGTATAAAACCCTATAACCAAATCTGATCATTAAAGCTATGTTAGATGTTATGATTAAGTGTTAAAATATGTTGTATGAAGTATAAATAGGTGATATGGGTTGCTATATAGTGAATCCATAACATCTAGATACATAAAATAGATGTTTTCAAAAATCTAAATTTTTTTTAAAATGTGGTCTGACATTCGAATGTCAGGTCTTCTAGATCTCAGTCAGTTTATGTTTCTGTTTGTTTAAATATTTGTACTTGTAGTATGTTGTAAGGGCTTTGATCTGGAACTTGAATCAAGCCCAGATCATGTACAGATTGTATGATATGGGTGGTTAAACCACGTTGACCGGCCATGACCGATCCAAAACCTTTAGTAGAATCTTCCTATGATCCTCGGAAGTTAAAACCAAGTCTAATATTAAAATTTGATGTGGAGCTTCTCTTAAGCTTAAAACCTCCTTGGCTTCATTATGACCTATAGCACGGAGGAATTTCTCAATCTTCTCCATGGAAATTTTCCCCTTTGATCTAATAGCAGACTTCATCACCCGTTGGGGAAGATACAGTGGATTTTCTTTCGACACTGCAGCAGTTGTATAAAACGTGGATCCTTCAGCTTCTCCATAATTCTAGGGAACTTTCTGTAAGCTAACAACAGGATATTGTGGTCTGAACGGTAGGTTGATTGGCTCTGGAGCAGCCACTTTCAAAGGATTGTTAAGTCCTTTGTGTTGAATTATGAGTGGTTTAACAGTCCCATTAACCTTAGTGGATATAACTGCTACCAGTCCCTTCTATTTAGTAGGATAAGTATTTTCACTCTCAAATAGTACAGTATCATTGTCTGCCAGTTGCAGGACACCGCTATCGATTAAGTTCTGAATAAGATGGAGAAGTGCCCAGCATTCTTCTGTGTTGTGACCGCGAGAATGGGAGTGATACTGACATACTCCATCAGAATTAAACCGTCCTGAACGGGGATTGATCGGAGGCAGAAGAGATGTGATTCTTCCTACATTGATTAGCATCTGAAGTATCTCCTCCATAGGTTGGCCCAGGTATGTAAATTCCCTTCTATTGGCAAAATCCCGACGGGCTTTGACAGTCACACTCTTTGTCACTTTGTCCTCTTATGTTTCATATTTTGAAGGTGACGATGGAGTATTCATAACCAATGGGAGGAGATTAGCATGCTCTTGGCTAATTAATTGGCGTGTGACTTCATGCTGATAGGTTACCAGTTCTGCCAATTGCTCAATTTTCTTGCATAAAGTTTTCATCTTTTGTTCCATCATAAGCTGAAAATTTGCATAATCCCATTTGTTAACACCGTCTTTGATGATCTAGGGTGCTTCGCAGTTAAAATTGAATCTTTGTCCACTGCTCCAATTAATCATGTTAACCTCTTCCTCTTTGTGTGGAGGAAGAGGTTTGTCTTGCACGTGAGGCTGATCTGGTTTGGTGACCACGATCTCACCATTGTCTATTAAATCTTAGATCTTATGTTTCAAGGTCCAACAATCTTGAGTATCATGTCCAGGTGCCCCGGCATGATAAGCACATTTCCGAGCAGTATTAAAACCCCTCCCGTTAGGGTTGGCTGGTGGAAGAAGATGCGTGATTTTCTTCTGAGTGGTCAAAAGATTAAAAATGTTCTCGAGGGAGTCCCCTAAGGGTTTGAACACTCGAGGGCGTTTCACTTCTCCACCCTTAGGCAATGGAGGGTTTGAAGACTGTGCTTGAAAAGGAGTGTAATTTCTCTGTTGGATAGGCATATTCTGATTACCCTTCTGACCTTGAAGTATCAAGGAAACATCCTCCTCTTTTTTTTTATGGACCCTCCGGGGGTTGTTTCCATAGTTTTCGGATTGGATGTGCCCAACAACAGCTTTAAGAGCGGCTAGGTCTTGAATTTTTCCTGACTTCAATCCCATCTCAGCCATCTCCCCATGTTTGATCATTTCAGAAAATAGTTTACCGATGCCAGCTAAAACCCTTTCATAGAAAGGAGCTTCTTGTATGTTTATGAAGGTCATGACCATTTCTGACTCTGTCATAGAAGGAATTACTTGAGCAGTAAGGCACCTCCACCTTTGAGCATACTCTCTTAAAGACTCATTGTACTATTTCTTAACCTTGGTAATTTGATATCGGTCAGGAGCCATCTGAAACTGGAACCTGTATTGTGTGAGGAAGGCATGAGCTAGCTCCTCCCAACTATGGATCTTTGAATTGTCTAATCTGGTATACCATGAACGGGCTTCTCTAGTCAGACTCTTCTGGAACAGCTACATTCTGAGCTTCTCGTCCTCTACACAAGATCCAAGTTCTCCAATGAACGATGTGTATAAGGATCTCCTAACCCATCATACTTTTCGAAGTCAGGAGTTTTGAACTTTTTTGAATAATGAACACCAGGGAATATACAAAGGACAGCATATGAAACACTCCCGTGTGCTCCAATTCCGTTGATAGCGCGAAGGGTTTCTTCCATTTGAAGAACTTTCTTTCTGATGTCACCGGTGTCTGGATCTCCTATGACATAGGTGGCATCATGACTTTTATTGGTCGGATCCAACTGTAGTTCAGGTACTGTAAGGGCTTTATCAAAACCTTGAGTTCCCCCTTGTGCAGAGGATTCAACATGTATGGGTATCTTTGGACCCTGAGTAGATTGATGTAGTTCTTTAAGCAGAACAGCTAAATCTGTAATTTGTCTACTTAATCCGTCAAATTCTTTGCGAGAAATTGGATTAGACTAGTCAGATGAAGACATGATTGGCTATAGACCTGCAGCCTTTTTGGACTTTGACCGGGTAATAGGTCTGAATGCTTCTCTGCGACAAAACTGGCATAGTTTAGTTTTAGGAATGGTGTAAATGTTAACATGCTATGTGATGTGTCCATTTTAGGAATTTTAACCTGCAAAAACAGATGTTAGTTGTTTGTAATACAGGATAGCATGTTAATTTAAATATGTATATGCACATATTTCTTCATATTTCTCATTACATGGAGATGAATATGGAATATTAATCACAAGTAATTGACTTTACAAGTAATTTGAAATGAGAAAGCATGAAGAGACTTTCCTCTGCGTTTGGTTTATCAGAGGCTGACCTATCTTAGGTTACTCTCGCGGCTTTTTAGCATGAAGGTTCCCAAATCATCGCAATTTACTCAACGGGAACTTAATCCGGTCTTTCAATTGGAGCGAATTTGGGTGGTGCCTTTCCTGAGCCTCATTGGAATTAGTCTTCCTACGAGTCCAGTAATCAAACACCGACAGGATAGCCTCTTAGTGGAAGGACCACACAACATACATTCACATACAACGTGTCTCACCGTTTATGAAAATGATGACATGTGCGAAGCACTAATATCACATGCAGATATAGTGAAAGCATTAATCGTAGTAAAGATATGCATTCGTACACATTCATCATAAATGTAAATGCAACATCCACACACAAGCATATAAAAGTTTTGAAAAGCTTGTAATAGTGGCTTAAGTCCTCTTACTGGTGTCCCCAGCAGAGTCGCCACCTGTCGACGTCAGGATTTTTATTTGTCCCTTTTCGTTACCTGTTCTTTTGTGTTCTCATTTTAGGTGAGATTTGTTTGAAAAAACAAGTGAAAAAGGTCCGACATGTATAATGTCGACGATGGACTGTTAAGAGTCGCCAGTTAGTTTTTTATATGGTTGTACCAACACAACCGAGAAAAGGTTTGCACATTGACCTAGTGATGTGACACTGCTAAACGGGTCGGTGAAACTGAGATTCATTAGGGTCCAGGTACTTAATTATGCGGAGGGAAGGTGTTAGACACCCCCCGACATCTGTGTTGTCACGGTGACCACCACTTTTCAAGAAACTGTTATATGAATGTGTGTGTGTGTGTATGTGGGTGGGTGGGTCAATGTGCTGTTATTTGAAAGTAATGCAAGGGCTCGTTCGCACATATATACACAGGGTTTGAATTTATGTGAAAAATTCAGTTTTAAATAGGATATAACAGTGATGTTTTGTAAAAGAGGTTTTTCAAACCCTTTGCTCAATAGAAATTGAGGCCTTTGATACTTCTATTTTATTATTAAATGTTTGGCTTGATTGCTTTTATTTTCGAGATGTGAAGCATCTTCGAGAAAATAATGTACAAAATAGTTCCGAACTCCTCATGGGCATGGAAACCATCGGAGGAAATCCGAACACCGTGAATAAATTTACAAGCTGCTTATAGCTGAAAATGTCCATCACGGGAACCGAATCTAGATCCAGTGAACTGAATCTGTGATCACATGATTCCTAGGCTCACATGATGCCACAATTGATATGAACGCAGTAAGCAGTTATATATATATATATATAAGCTGTAAATATATATATACAGACAGGATCAACCACCACGAAGCAACTCTATGGGAGATCAAAAATGTAAAAAAAGCTGTAAAAACGATCAACCGCCACAGAGGAAACTCTAGGCGGGACGAAATGCACAGAAAGCTGTAAAAAACGGTCAACCGCCACGAAGTAAACTCGAGGCAATACGAAATGTAAATATATATATATATATATATATATATATATATATATATATATATATATATATACGAAAGTAGTTAAACGCTCCAGACGTAAGTCTAAACTCATCGAACAGAGTTCGACACACAGTTCATATATATAGGTATATATATATATATACATATATATATATATATATATATATATATATATATATATATATATATATATACATATACAAAAGCCATTAAACGCTCCAGACCGAAGTCTAGGCTCAATCGAGGCATAACTCGATGATACTAGTCCATATATAGAAATATACATATATATAAATATATATATATATATATATATATATATATATATATATACAAACTGAAAAGAAACCACGGACCGAAGTCCGGGTATACACACACAACACGACTCTCAATGTGAAGAATAATGTGTGCAAAGATGAAGAGAAAGGCTTGAAAATGTGTAAGAAGGCTTACAGTGGGCTGCCAAAGAAGACTTCAATAACTTGACATGGATGAACACTCGGCTCCCGCCGGTAAAAAGTAGCTATCTATGAGCTTACAAGTGTTTAAAATGAGAAAGCACTCAGTTTGGGGTGTGTACAGAGCAAATTGGACGGGGCTTCCTCGCCTTTTTTTTAAATGGCCACCCCAAGCCCTCTATTTATATAGAGGGGAGCAGGTGTACTTGAGGCTAACTAGGGTGCCCCGGGCTTCGCGGGTCTCGTTGTCTCGAAGTACGTGCACACATGCAACGTGATGTCTGTTTAAACTTTCAAAATTATAATTCGGGCATCTGACTGAGGTATGTAAGACCTATTTCGGACCGCTATTGTCGATAGTTACGCAATGACATGGGATTAGAGGTTGTACAAAGTCAGGAAGATGGGACCATGCCCTCCGGTCTTCATGCTTCAAATTCTATCCGTTACCATACGTAATAGTCACTCGGGATTGGACTTCCTTGGTTCTTGTGGGACATTATTGTGTAGAAAATGTATGTCTGAAATGTTGAGACGACGTGATGTGGCATCAAGGTGGCAAGATGATGACTTTGCCCCTCACCAGGGTTATCTCCAGTTTGGGCTGATAAAGCAGACGTTGCTCAGGATTATCTCTGAGATTAGACTACTGCAAGTGTTGAAGGTCCTCAGTGTCATCTTTGAGGTGTGCCTGTCTTGTACTGAGTGCCTCGGTGTAAGCACCGAGTGTTAAAGCTGATCGCATTTGAAACAAGCATTTTCGGGGTTATCTCCGGAACTGCAACTGCCTTCCCTGGGGTTATCTCTAAGGTTAGAATCTGCTACTCCCAGTGTTGGGACTGAGACTGAATATCTCGAGGTTATCTCCGGGATAAATCAGTCTTCTCTGGTAGAATTTCTGGTATTGGAACTGTAGGCCTCGGGGTTATCGCTGAGGTTAGAACTAATGTTCCCGGTGTGTGTTCCGGGGTTGAGACTGAGCTTCCGGTAGTATCCGAACTGGATGTGAGCTGTCTTCTAGAGTTATCTCTGAAAGACGAATCTACCTTCCTGCAATGTCAGTAACAGGTGTACAAAAAATTTTGAGTGTCTACAGATGCCCCTCTTTATCATATTCATACAATGCAATGGCATGGATAGGATAAAGAATCCTAGACACTTGAAATGCAACAAGATAAACATGATGCAATATGGAGCAATATGATGCAAGTGTATGATGCATATGAATTGCTTTGCCACATGTTAGGGATGATTGTCGACTCCCTATTGCTTCTACCGGTGATGGTAATGGCGAAAAGCTTGGATGTGTGATCCAAACATATTAGGATGTTGACATTGGGGCTATCACCAAAGTCCTTAACCCTGGATACAGATTTTACTCCAAAGATGTGCCTCTCATGAACAAGAGATCTGTGGGGATAAAAATTTATTTGTTTAAGGATGTGTATAACATATTCCATCATCGATCCTCCCCGTTGATGTTGATCTTCTTGGTTTGTATTGTCAGGACATATCAAGGTTCTGTTGGATTTACTGCCAACAGTATGTGTTGTCAGGGCTGTCTAACCTTCGTTGACGTGTGAACCAACGAATGAACTCCCTACTTGGGATAAATGCCAAGGCTGCTTGGCTTCTGTTGATGTGTGTATCAACTGATGAACTCATCGGATGGCGTTCTATGCAACGTTAAGTTTACTTACCAACGGCTGTATTGACGTTAAGGTTGCTTAACCTTCATTAATACATACACCAATGGGTGACAATGCGTTGTGACCTCCGCTGGGGAATCTCTTGGATCATCGCTGATGTGTGTGTCAACAGAATGTGCATTGTAACCCCCCGCTGAGGATACGTGTTGAATCATCATTGATGTGTGTTTCAATGGAACGTGCGATGTAACCCCCGCCGGGGATACACGTTGAATCATCGTTGATGTGTGTTTCAACGGAACGTGCGTTGTAACCCCCGCCGGGGATACGCGTTGAATCATCGTTGATGTGTGTTTCAATGGGACGTACATTGTAACCCCCGCCGGGGATACGCATTGAATCATCATTGATGTGTGTTTCAACGGGACATGCATTGTAACCCCCACCAGGGATACGCGTTGAATCATCATTGATGTGTGTTTCAACGGAACGTGTGTTGTAACCCCCGCCCGGGATACGCATTGAAAAGATTAGGGTGATAATCTTGTATTGACAGCATTGGACCTTTGTACGGTATTGCCGAATGTGATCTACAAGGATGGGGATCATCGATATAGTATACCCTATGTTCGGGCGAATGCCAATGAATGATATGAAAGCCATAGTCAGGTCCAGGAAAACCAGGATATTAGGCTATTCTGCTCAATCCCGTAGCATTTTTATTCCTGATTTGGCCTTTTCAGCTTGTGAGAACTCCTTTGCAACTCGAACTGGACCGAGCCAGAGGGGTGGGCCCCACGTAGGGGTGTTTTTAGTTATTGGGCAGCTTTTCCCTATTTCCCTGTGTTTTTCAATTGTATAGAGATAATGTTTGTAGATGATGATGTACTTAGGAATGTATGTACTATCTTCAATTCCCTGCATCATATTGATATTATCTGTAATGTATATATCATGTTATGCATATGTATGTATGTCCAGAGATATTCAGCATTGACCCTGGATGGTATTATGATATGGCCCACACAGATGTCTTCTTCGATAGTCAGCCGCATAGATCACACCCCACCATTATTGGTGGCATCCCGTCTGAGATACTGGTATGATAGTATGTCACCCTCAGATAGGGTGACCGTAGATTAGCTGTTACAGCATACCATGACCCTTTTGATGTTTCAGGTTCCAGCAGGATTTGTGGAGGGCATGGTGGAGCACTAAATACCGGAGAGACAGGTTTTTCGGTTTGGGATCCAGGAGTTGACTCCCACTCTGGAGGAGTATGAACGGTTGATGATGCTGCCACTGGACAGACCTTACGTGTATATGGCTTTGGGGGATATGAGTCGGCAGTTCATGACCCTTACTAGATTGAGGCGTAGGGTGGTGCAGGATGAGCTTACATCTGGCCACGTTATATCCCAGCTTTTTCTGTTTGATAGATTTGGCTCTGAGGATGGTTATATACGACATTCTGGGGATTTCACCGCACCGGAGGATCATTGGCGTCTGGCCAGGGTGGATGTACTGCTATTGTACGTATTGTTATATGTCTACATACCACAGTATATGGATGAGTTGGACATAGGAGTTATCATGGTGGTGAGAGCTCTCAGGGAGGGTCGTACCATCATACCGATGATTATGGTAGAGACACTGAGGTCGGCCACATTCTACAGGACTTACCCTACAGGGGTATTCACAGGTAGTTTGGTCATGTTGTACATGTGGTTTATGTCACACTTGAGACCGATTGGCACATTCAGACAACACGGGTATTATTTCACCCATGAGATAGCTATGTCATATTCCTTCCAGTGCACAAATCCTGCATCTTGATCTGTTTTCTTAGCTGGGATTGGCGATCCGTTTTCTATCTTGCTGTGTACATGGCTCAGTTCGCCCTACAGTTTCATTACTCATGCTCCGGGCATAGATTATCTCCCTCTGGCTGGTTTGAGGGGTATGACTACCTACCACCCACTGGTCGTGATGTTGCAGTTTGACCAGTTTCAGGATTTTTATCCTTTTGAGGGGGCGCTGGGCCAGCGTTTAGCTTCTCGCTATCTTTCAGCAGAGGACCGATCCCGTGTGTATGCATGTTGGGATTATCGTGAGATAGCTACTTTTTCTATTAGCCATCCGGGTTGTTCTGCAGAGTATTCTGCATGGATGGAGACAGAGATTGCATCGGCTGAGGTAGTATCCACATTGTCGAGTATTGATTCATATGTTGGAGAGCCCATGGAGGACATTGATTCTCACACCGAGGAGGAGCCATCTACTAGGTTGCCAGTATTTCCTTTAGATTCTCCCAGTACTAGCACTATCGTGATTCAGCATTCAGCACAGTACTTTGAGCAGAGTCTTCATCTGATGACCTTTGAGAGAGATCAGGCTAGAGCTCTGATGTTGACAGCTCTTGATGGGAGAAACGCAGCTCTGTTAGAGAGGGATGAGGCATTAGCTCATAGAGATGCCGCTGTTGTTGAGCGGGATGAGGCCAGATCAGCCAGAGATGCAGTGATAGTTGAGCGGGATAGTTCCATATCTGCCCAGGATGTAGCCATCACAGATAGTATTACAGTGAGGTCCCTTACCACTGGCATGCTTACCGAGATGAGTGCATATATTGATGAGCATCGTGTCACCATGCAGATGGCCTTGGACTTATTGGCTCGTGTAGATATCCTTGTACAGGAGACCACATCATTACCTCCTTCTTCTGAGAGAGATGCTATGTTAGATCTACTAGCTCGTATGCATACCGATCTGTAGATAGCCTTATATTTTCTTGCACAGACTAGCTTAGCCATTTTGTCATGTACAGATTACATTGCATATATCAAACAACATTATATATAGCAGGGAAATATATTTTTGGCCACTTCCCTTTTAGATATGCTTGAATACTTGCTTGATATTTGCCTGCTTCTTCAGGGCTTGTGATCTTGATGTATTCTGAATTCCTCCTTGCTAGATGGACATTAAGTAGTCTCTGGATAGTTCAGAATAGATCATGGATCTGTGTGTATCCCTACCATCTTTGGTGTCTTGGGATTGGTTTCTGTATGGAAATGTGCAGAGGAGTATGGCTTTCCTCTTTGAGATTGACCGCACCACAGATGGTCGCCAGTACTCCTATTGAAGAGGAACCTAGTTAATTCATTCTCTTATGGATTGGTGTTGCTCTTCAAGGAATAACCGTAGCTTAGATGGTCACTGAATCTCCTATTTAGGAGGAGTTCAGGTAATTCCATCCCTTTGGTTTGAAGCCAATGAAATGTGATGGATTGAAGTTTGATCTCAGTACCGTTGATAAGTATTTATGTTTTGGTAGGGGTTAGATCGAACCATGAATGGCTGCCTACGTACTCTTGTTGAAGAGGAGATCAGGTCTGCGTAGTTCGAACCTGGTGTAAGAGGTTCAACGCTGTTTATGGCAGAAAAGGGTGTAGGAATATTTTTGTTGTTTTTATTTTTGTAAGGAAAAGGGTGTAGAAATGTTTTTGTTGTTTTTGTTTTATTGCGACCGGGTCATATAGAATATGGTTGCCTACTTACTCCCGTGTATCAAGGAGATCAGGTCGACGTAGTTCGCCCCTCAGGACGAGTGGTGACCGAAAAAGTGTGAGTCCATGTGTAGGGTAAACTACGGGGAAGAAAGATTAATCCCATGTGCAGGTCAAACTGTGGGGAAGAAAGTTTAATCCCATGTGCAAGATAGACTGCAGGGAAGAAAGTTTAATCCTAAGTTCAGGATAAACTGCAGATATGAAAGGTTCAATCCCTGGTGGGATAACCGGAATTGTATGAGCATAATGAAGAGAAACCAAGTTGCTGGTTTGAAAGGCGTGTTTTTCCCTGAGGGGCGCAGTGTGGAGAAAAGTTGTATGTGAGGAAGGGTTAAAGAACTGGAATGACTGATGATCTGATGATGCAACACCAGGATGTTTGCTTGATGTTAACTTCAGACATAGTACCATTTCACGGTGTCTGAGTTGATAAGCTGTGGAAATTCATCGCCGTCTATTTCCTGCAATCTAAGAGCACCTCCTGTCAATACCTCATTGACAATAAACGGGCCTTCCCATTTAGGAACGAATTTTCCCTTGGACTGTTCTTGATTGTAGATGATCTTCTTCAAAACCAAGTCATGTTGTTTAAACTGCCGTAGCTGGACTTTTTGGTTGTAGGATCGAGCGATCCTTTGTTGATATAATTGACCATGGAAGACAGCCGCGGTTCGCCTTTCATCTATTAAAGACAATTGGTGATACCTGTCTTGTACCCATTGATCTTCATCCAGCTGAGCATCCATCAACACTCTGAGGGATTCCATTTCTACTTCTATGGGGAGTACTACTTCCATCCCATAGGTTAATGCATAGGGGGTTGCCCCAGTTGAAGTGTGCATTGATGTTCTGTAGGCTAACAGAGTAAGAGGCAATAGGTCAGGCCATCCTTTGTGGTTGGCGGACATTTTTTGCATAATCTTCTTGATGTTTTTGTTAGCCGCTTCAACAGCACCATTCATCTTTGGACGGTAGATGACGGAGTTATGGTATTTGATGTGGAATTTACTGCATAGCTCTTCCATCATTTTGTTGTTGAGGTTCTTAGCATTGTCTGATACAATCACCTCTGGTTGTCCATATCGACAAATGACATCGTTTCTGACGAAAGTAATGATGACTTCTTTGGTAACCTTGGGGAAAGAGGCTGCTTCTACCCACTTGGTAAAGTAGTCTATCATGGTGAAGATAAAGCGATGGCCATTACTAGCTTTGGGCTCGATGGGCCCGATCACGTCCATTCCTCACATTGAGAAGGGCCAAGGTGAACTCATATTGTGGAGCTCCCGTGGAGGGGCGTGGATAGCATTCCAATGAATTTGGCACTGATAACATCTCTTGACGTGGTCATTACAGTTAGCATTGAGAGAAAGCCAATAATGTCATGTTCTGAGGATCTTCTTTACAAGTAAAGGGTCGCTCATGTGTGGGCCACATAGTCCACCATGGACCTCATCCATGAGTCTCTGAGCTTGATCCTTATCCAGGCATCTGAGGAGACCTAATCACGCATCTCTCTTGTAGAGTGCATCTCCGCTCAGGTAAAATTTCATAGCTAGTCGATGAATCTGCCTTTGTTCAGTCAGGCTCGCCTCAGCGGGTGTAGATCCATCTCGCAAGTACTCCTTAATATGCCGATACCAAGGTTGTTGGATGGGAGGTAGCTCATCCGATACTTCTCCAGCATAGTTCCCATAGGCTGGTGCCTTTTGCAGGGCTAATGTGACGCTTGGCATATGTTCCTTGTCAGGTATGTGAATCAAGGAGGCCAAAGTTACTAATGCGTCTGCGAAGTCATTCCTATTATGAGGACTGTGTCGAAAGGAGATCTCTTCAAACTCCGAAGCCATCTGTAAAACTTGCTGATGGTAAGGCAGCAAATATAGCTCTTTGGTTTAATAGATTCTCGTGGATTGTTTGACTACCAACTCTGAATCCCCAAAGACAGTTAACTGCCTGATGCCCATTGAACGGGCAAGTTTTAGCCCCATGATACAGCCTTCATACTCAGCTGTGTTGTTGGTGCTGACAAACTGCAATTTGACGGCGACGGGATACTGCTCCCCTGCACCGGATACTATAACTACTCCAGCTCCAGAACCTTCCTTATTAACAACTCCATCAAAATACATGTTCCATGTTTGACGTGTATCGTACTAATGGTGTTGCTGAATTGTCATTATCCCTTCATCGGGGAAGTACGTTTCCAAGGGTTTGAAGTCCCCTGATGGTGCAACAGCCAGTTGATCCGCAATTCCTTGACCTTTAATGGACTTTTACGTCACGTAAACAATGTTAAATTGTTACAGAATCAACTGCTATCTGGACAGTAGACAATTCAGTATGGGTTTGCTGAACACATACTTGAGAGGATCTACGCGGGATATGAGATGGGTTGTGTGCCCATGGTGGTAATGTTGTAACCTCATGGCAGCCCATGCTAAAGCACAACAAGTCTTCTCAATCAGAGTGTACTTGTGTTCACTGATGTTGAATCTTTTGCTGAGGTAATAGATAGCTCGTTCTCGGCCTCTATTGTCTTTCTGACCCAGCATTCAGCCCATGGCATTGTCACTCAAGGACAGGTACATGAACAGGGGAACATCATCCCTGGGTGGTACCAAAATAGGAGCTTTGACTAACTGATCTTTGATTGTAAGGAAGGCCGTTTGGCACTCATCATTCCATTTCATGGAGGAGTTTTTCCTTAACAGCTTGAAGATAGGCTCACAGGTTGCTGTGAGTTGAGAAATGAACCTACTAATGAAGTTGGCTCTTCCCAAAAATCCCCGCATTTTCTTTTCTGTCTGAGGAATGGGCATCTCCGTAATGGCCTGGATTTTGGTGGGATCTAGCACAATCCCTTTATGGCTGACTAGAAATCCTAGCAACTTGCCTGATTTAACGCCAAAGGCGCAATTCAACTTCAAGTTGTACTTACGCAACCTATTGAAAAGCTTTTTGAGATGGTCTAAGTGGTCTTCCTCCTTTCGGGACTTGACGATGATGTCATCCACGTAGATCTCTATCTCTTTGTGCATTAAGTCATAGAAAAGAGCCACCATAGCTCTCTGATAGGTAGCTCCGGCATTGATAAGGCTGAAAGACAACCGTCTGTAGCAAAAGGTTCCCCAAGGCGTGATGAAAGCAGTTTTTTCACGATCCTCCTCAGCAACCATGATCTGATGGTACCCTGCAAAGTAATTAGTGAAGGAGTACATGCCGTATTGAGCAGTATTGTCAATGAGAATGTGGATAAATGGTACGGGAAAGCTATCTTTAAGGCAAGCTTTATTCAGATCCCGATAATCCACGCAAACTCGTACCTTTCCTCTAGGCTTAGGCACGGGAACGATGTTGGATATCCATTTAGGATATGTGGACACCATGATAATACCAGCTTGAAATTGTTTCACAATTTCTTCTTTCACCTTTAAACTCCACTAAGGTTTCAATCGCCTGAGTTTCTGCTTGACTGGCTTGAATCCCTCTTTAATAGGAAGGCGATGAAGAACAATTTCAGTGAACAAACCCACCATATCTTCATGAGACCATGCAGACACATCCTGGAATTGGGTTAGTAGTGTAACCATATCATTCCTCTGGTTTGGGGTAAGGTCTGAACCAATCTGGATTAACCTAGGGCTTTCTAAGGTTTCAAGATTGAAAGAGGTGGTTTGATCAAGGTTAGGTTTAGGTTTGTCTTCGACCCATTCTTTGATCTCCGGAGGCACCTCAATGTTCTCTTGTATTTTCAGCAAGTCTGAGTCCAACTTTTCATCAAAGTTACAATCCTTGTGGAGAAGAGGCATCTTATCAGCAAGTACAGGCAATCTAAGTTCAGAGTCCCTTGTCGACCAATGCAAGGAGTGCTGCTTCAATTGGCAAGAGCAAAGCCCTGGTGGACTACAGTAATGGAGGGGTTGTCATCATCCTCCTTCTCCCGAATGATTACCATTACGTCTGGGCAATCATCGTCTGGGGTATATCTGTTAGTATGTTCATCATGGACAATGATACGCATACCTGACATCATACTAACGATGTCTTGTTTGATTCTCCGTTCCTCTTCTTCCACCTTGGGATCTGGATCAAAGACTTTCTTATCTTTAACCGGTATCGGCTTAGGAAATAACATAGCCATTACATTGGCTGGAACCTTTACTGTAGATTGTGCAAGCTCAGGATTTACAGGTAGAGATAATCGCCATGTGGCTGACGTTGAAGGAATCTATTTATGCTTATGTAGATTCTTGTGACTAGAACTGGCAGAATATCCAAGTCCCACTGTACCAGCTTGAGTGGACACTTGAATTGGGTGCTTAATACCCTGATGATTTTTTCCCAGCCCTTGTCCCAGCTGGTGTCCTAATGACATCATTTCTTAAGTAGCTGCCATAACTTCGGCAGAAATCTTGGGAATGCGTAATGGCGTCCCAACAGAATGGTAATGAGTGTTGCTTACTTCCAAAGCATTAAAACTGACCGGCTCAACATCTGAATTGACATCGATGAGTGGAAGGTCACCATGTTGAGGACACTCCGGTTTAGCATTGACTGTGACTAGGCTATTGTTGATAATGTATTTAAGTTGCTGATGAAGGGTAGAGGGGACTGCCCCAGCCATATGAATCCACGGTCTCCCTAGCAATAGATTGTATCATGTATCTATTTTGAGCACGTGAAAAGATACACAAAATGTATGAGGACCAATCTCAATTGGCAGCTCAATCTCTCCGACTGAATTCCGTCGGGATCCATCAAAAGCTTTGATGATCGTATGGCTATTTCGGATTCACTTGAGATTGAAATTCATCTTCAGAAATGTAGTGTAAGGACATATATTCAACGACGAACCTCCATCTACCAAGACTCCAACTAACATGTATCCGGAGGACAATACCGCAATGTATAACGGCTTGCAATGACCGGTTCCTTCAGGCGGTATGTCATCATCAGTGAAAGAGATCACATTATTATTGAAAATGTGATCAAATAGATGTTGAAATTTTTCCACATCCACTGATTTCGGCAAGTAGGCTTCTTCCAAAACCTTTAGTAAAATCTTCTTGTGATCTTCAGAAGTTAAAACCAAATCTAATATTGAAATTTGATGTGGAGCTTCTCTTAAGCTTAAAACCACCTTGGCTTCATTATGACCCATAGCACGGAGGAATTTCTCAATCTTCTCCATGGAAATTTTCCCCTTTGATCTAATAGTAGGCTTCATCACCCGTTGGGGAAGATACAGTGGATTTTCCTTCGACACTGCAGCAGTTGTATGAAATGTGGATCCTCAGCTTCTCCATAATTCTAGGGAACTTTCTGTAAGCTGACAACAGGATATTGTGGTCTGAATGGTAGGTTGATTGGCTCTGGAGTAGCCACTTTCAAAGGATTGTTAATTCCTTTGAGTTGAATTATGAGTGGTTTAACAGTCTCATCAGCCTCAGTGGATATAACTGCTACCAGTCCCTTCTATTTAGTAGGACAAGTATTTTCACTCTCAAATAGCACAGTATCATTGTCTGCCAGTTACAGGACACCGCTGTCGATTAAGTTCTGAATAAGGTGGCGGAGTGCCCAGCATTCTTCCGTGCTGTGACCGCGAGAATGGGAGTGATACTGACATACTCCATCAGAATTAAACTATCCTGAACAGGGATTAATCGGAGGCAGAAGAGATGTGATTCTTCCTTCATTGATTAGCATCTGAAGTATCTCCTCCACAGGTTAGCCCAGGTATGTAAATTCCCTTCTATTGGCAAAATCCCGACGGGCTTTGACAGTCGCTCTCTTCTTCACTTTTTCCTCCGATGTTTCATATTTTGAAGGTGATGATGGAGTATTCATAACCAAGGAGAGGAGACTAGCATGCTCCAGGCTGATTAATTGGCGTGTGACTTGATGCTGATAGGTTACCAATTCTGCCAATTGCTCAATTTTCTTGCACAGAGTTTTCATCTTTCGTTCTATCATAAACTGGAACTTTGCATAATCCCAGTTGTCAACACTGTCTTTGATGATCTGGGGTGCTTCGTAGTTAAAATTGGAACTTTGTCCATTGCTCCAATTAATCATGTTGACCTCTTCCTCTTTATGTGGAGGAAGATAGTTGTCTTGCACGTGAGGTTGATCTGGTTTGGTGACCACGATCTCACCGTTGTCTATTAAATCTTAGATCTTGTGTTTCAAGCCCAAAAATCTTTAGTATCATGTCCAGGTACCCCGGCATGATAAGCACATTTTTGAGCAGCATTTAAACCTCTCCCGTTAGGGTTGGCTGGTGGAAGAAGATGCGTGATTTTCTTCTGAGTGGTCAGAAGATTAAAAATGTTCTCGAGGGAGTTTCCTAGGGGTGTGAACACTCGAGGGCATTTGACTTCTCCACCCTTAGGCAATGGAGGGTTTAAAGACTGTGCTTGAAAAGGAGTGTAATTTCTCCGTTGGATAGGCATATTCTGATTAACCTTCTGACCTTGAAGTATCAAGGAAACATCCTCCTTTTTCTTTTTATGGACCCTCTAGGGTTGTTTCCATAGTTTCTGGATTGGATGTGCTCAGCAATAGCTTTAAGAGCGGCTAGGTCTTGAATCTTTCCTGACTTCAATCCCATCTCAGCCATCTCCCCATGTTTGATCATTTCAAAAAATGGTTTACCGATGCCAGCTAAAACTCTTTCATAGAAAGGAGCTTCTTGTATGTCTATGAAGGTCATGACCATTTTTGACTCTGTCATAGAAGGAATTACTTGAGCAGCAAGGCGCCTCCACCTTTGTGCATACTCTCTAAAAGACTCATTGGACTTTTTCTTGACCTTGGTAATTTGATATCGGTCATGAGCCATCTGAGATTTGAAGCTATATTGTGTGAGGAAGGCATGAGCTAGCTCCTCCCAACTATGGATCTTTGAATTGTCTAATCTGGTATACCATGAACGGGCTTCTCTAGTCAGACTCTTCTGGAACAGCTGCATTCTGAGCTTCTCGTCCTCTGCATAAGATCCAAGTTCTCCAATGAACACCTTCAAATGTGTATAAGGATCTCCTAACCTGTCATACTTTTCGAAGTCAGGAGTTTTGAACTTTTCTGGATAATGAACACCAGAGAATATACAAAGGTCAGCATATGAAACATTCCCATGTGCTCCAATTTCTTTGATAGCGCGAAGGGTCTCTTCCATTTGAAAAACTTTCTTTCTGATGTCACCGGCGTTTGGATCTCCTATGAGATGGGCGGCATCATGACTTTTGTTGGTCGGATCCAACTGTAGTTCAGGTACTGTAAGGGCTTTATTAGAACCTTAAGTTCCCCCTTGTGTAGAGGATTCAACATGTATGGGTATCTTTGGACCCTGAGTAGATTGATGTAATTCTTTAAGTAGAACAGCCAAATTTGTAATGTGTCTACTTAATCCGTCAAATTCTTTGCGAGAAACTGGAATAGACTGGTCAGATGAAGACATGATCGACTGTAGGCCTACAGCCTTTTTGGACTTTGACCGGGTAATAGGTCCGAATGCTTCCCTGCGACAAAACTGGCATAGTTAAGTTTTAGGGATGGTGTAAATGTTAACATGCTATGTGATGTGTCTGTTTTAGGAATTTGTCCTGCAAAAACAGATGTTAGCTGTTTATAATACAAGATAGCATATTAATTTAAATATGTATATGCACATATTTCTTCATATTTCTCATTACATGGAGATGAATATGGAATGTAAATCACAAGTAATTGACTTTACAAGTAATTTGAAATGAGAAAGCATGAAGAGTCTTTCCTCCGTATTTGGTTTATCAGAGGCTGACCTATCTTAGGGTACTCTCGCAGCTTTTTGGCATGAAGGTTCCCAAATCATCGCAATTTACTCAACGGGAACTTAATCCGATCTTTTAACTGGAGCGAATTTGGGTGGTGCCTTTCTTGAGCCTCGTTGGAATTAGTCTTCCTACGAGTCCAGTAATCAAACACCGATAGGATAGCCTCCTGGTGGAGGGACCACACAACATACATTCACATACAACGTGTCTCACCGTTTATGAAAATGATGACATGTGTGAAGCACTAATATCACAGGCAGATATAGTGTAAAGCATTAATCGTAGTAAACATATGCATTCGTACACATTCATCATAAATATAAATGCAACATCCACACACAAGCATATAACAGTTTTAAAAAGCTTGTAATAGCGGCTTAAGTCCTCTTACTGGTGTCCCCAGCAGAGTCGCCACCTGTCGACGTTGGGATTTTTATTTGTCCCTTTCGTTACCTATTCTTTTGTGTTCTCATTTTAGGTGAGATTTTTTTTAAAAACAAGTGAAAAAGGTCTGACATGTATAATGTCGACGATGGACTGTTAAGAGTCGCCAGTTGGTTTTTTATATGGTTGTACCAACACAACCAAGAAAAGGTTTGCACATTGACCCAGTGGTGTGATACTGCTAAACTGGTCGGTGAAACCGAGATTCATTAGGGTCCGGGGACTTGATTATGCGGAGGGAAGGTGTTAGCCACCCCCCGACATCCGTGTTGCCACGGTGACCGGCACTTTTCAAAAAATTGTTATATGAATGTGTGTGGGGGGGTCAATGTGCTGTTATTTGGAAGTAGTGCGAGGCCTCGTTCGCACCTATATACACAGAGTTTGAATTTATGTGAAAAATTCAGTTTTAAACAGGATATAACAGTGATGTTTTGTAAAAGAGGTTTTTCAAACCCTTTGCTCAATAGCAATTAAGGCCTTTGATACTTCCATTTTATTATTAAATGTTCAGCTTGATTGCTTTTATTTTCGAGATGCGGAGCATCTTCGAGAAAATAATGTACAAAATAGTGCCGAACTCCTCATGGGCATGGAAACCATCGGAGGAAATCCAAACACCGTGAATAAATTTATAAGCTGCTTATAGCTGAAAATCTCCATCACGGGAATTGAATCTAGATCCAGTTAACTGAATCTGTGATCACATGATTCCTAGGCTCACATGATGCCATAATTGATATGAACACAGTAAGCAGTTATATATATATAAGTTATAAATATATATATATATATATATATACAGACAGGATCGACTACCACGAAGAAACTCCATGGGAGATCGAAAATGTAAATAAAGCTGTAAAAACGATCAACCGCCACAGAGGAAACTCCAGGAGGGACGAAATGTACAGAAAGTTGTAAAAATCGGTCAACTGCCACGAAGTAAACTCCAGGCGGGACGAAATATAAATATATATATATATATAAGCATGTAAACGCACCGGATATAAAATCCAGGCTCATCGGACAAAGTCCAACAACAATTAATATATATAAGTATATATATATTAAAGCAGTAAACGCACCGGATGTAAAATTCAGGCTCATCGAACTAAGTTCGACACACAGTTCATATATATATATATATATATATATATATATATATATATATATATATATATATGAGAGCAGTTAAACGCTCTAGGCGTAAGTCTAGGCTCATCGAACAGAGTTCGACACACAGTTCGTATATATAGGTATATATATAATACAAAAGCCATTAAACGCTCCAGACCAAAGTCTAGGCTCAATCGAGGCATAACTCGATGATGTTAGTCCATATATAAATATATATATATATATATATATATATATATATATATATATATAGTATATATGTACAAACTGAAAAGAAATCACGGACCGAAGTTCGGGCATACACACGTAACACGACTCTCAATGTGAAGAATAGTGTGTGCAAAGATGAAGAGAAAGGCTTGAAAATGTGTAAGAAGGCTTACAGTGGGTTGTCAAAGAAGACTTCAATAACTTGAAATGGATGAACACTTGGCTCCTACCGGTAAAAAGTAGCTATCTATCAGCTTACAAGTGTTTAAAATGAGAAAGCACTCAGTTTAGGGTGTGTACAGAGCAAATTGGATAGGGCTTCCTCGCCTTTTTTTTTAAAATGGCCACCCCAAGCCATTTATTTATAGAGGGGGGAGCCGCAGGGCCGCAGGTGTACCTGAGACTGCCTGGGGTTCCCCGGGCTTCGCGGGTCCTGTCGTCTCGAAGTACGTGCACGCATGCAAAGTGATGTCCGCTCGAACTTTCAGAATTGCAATCTGAGCATCCAACTGAGGTATGTAAGACCTATTTCAGACAGCCGTTGTCGAGAGTTATGCAATGACATGGGATTAGAGGTTCTACGAAGTCAGGAAGATGGGACCATGCCCTCCGGTCTTCATGCTTCAAATTCTATCCGTTACCATGCGTAATAGTCACTCGGGATTGGACTTCCTTAGTTCTTGTGGGACATTGTTATAGAAAATGTATGTCTAAAATGTTGAGACATCATGATGTGGCATCAAGGTGGCAAGATGACGACTTTGCCCCTCACTGGGGTTATCTCCAGTTTGGGCTGATAAAGCAGATGTTTCTCAGGGTTATCTCTGAGATTGGACTGCTGCAAGTGTTGAAGGTCCTCAGTGTCATCTCTGAGGTGTGCATGTCTTGTACTAAGTGCCTCGGTATAAGCACCGAGTGTTAAAGCTGATCGCATTTGAAACAAGCATTTCTGGGGTTATCTCCGGAACTGCAACTGCCTTCCCTAGAGTTATCTCCAAGGTTGAAATCTGCTACTCCCAGTGTTGGGACTGAGACTGAATATCTCGAAATTATCTCCGGGATAAATCGGTCTTCTCAGGTGGAATTTTTAGTATTAGAACTATAGGCCTCGGGGTTATCACCGAGGTTGGAACTGATGCTCCCTGTGTGTGTTTCAAGGTTGAGACTGAGCTTCCAATAGTATCCTGATTGGATGTGAGCTGTCTTTCAGGGTTATCTCTGAAAGATGAATTTGCCTTCCTGTAATGTCAATAACAGGTGTGCAGAAAATTTTGTGTAGGGCACGTGAAGTGCGGATAACTTTAAGTTGTTAAACTGGTATTGGTAAATAACGATCAAGGCAAGTCTTTCAGTTCCTATTTTCTATGTGAATTTGATGATGAACTGTTTGAAATCTTTATTACAAATAGCATGGTGTGTTATATTAATGTTGAAAGTATGGATTGTTAAAGTCAATGTATGACTATGTTGATTGAGTAATGAATGTTGATTGAGTAAGGAACTAAATCTTTATACTTGTTATATGAACTACAGCATGTATGTTATGTTAGTTCAATGTTTATGAGATGTATATCGAGCATGTTATTATGTGCTATGTGATGCATGAAAACTGTTAGATTTTGTTGGGCTGTCGAGCTCAACCTTGCAAATAACCACTTTTGCATGTTAAAGATTTAAGGTAAAGTTATGTGCTACTTGAAAGATATGAATCAGATGTGATACTTGAAGATTTATATACTTTGGCTGAGTTATTAATATTTGAAGCATGTTTATGATTCTGAATAATGTATTAATATTGAATTATAATATCATTTTGTGATGCAAACTTTTGTAGTATTAAAATGATTCTGAGACAGTTAGATGTAAAGGTTGAACGTTTTGGGAACGAGAAAAGTTTGTAATAGAAAATTTTAATTATTCCGCAAATTTCAGTGGTTGTATTATCGTTTAATGATGTAAAATTAGAGGTTAAATGTATTGTTAACGACCGAAGTCGATAGTTGAATTGTATGAATTTTGGGGTCGTTACAGTTGCTCCATGGAAAAGAGTTACGAGATTTGGAAAGAGAGAAAAACTCAATCCTTGATTCATTAGCCCATTCGAAATCCTTGATCGAGTAGGAACTGTGGCTTATAGACTCGCCTTACCGCCAAGTATGTCTCGTGTTCATAACGTTTTTCATATATCTATGTTACGTAAATATGTGGAAGACCCGAACCACATTATTGAGTTAGAACCAGATGAAATAGCGGAAGATTTAACGTATGAAGAGGTACATGTTAAAATATTGGATAAGAAGGAACATATTCTACGCTCCAAGGTTATACCTCAAGTCAAAGTTTTATGGAGAAACCACGATATTGAGGAAATAACCTGGGAGTAAGAATAAGAAATAAAATCAAGGTATCTTCACATCTTCGACATACCAAGTATGTACCCTAATTTCGAGGACGAAATTTCATAAGAAGGGGAGGTTGTAAGACCCCAACTTTTATGAATAAAGATTAATTTTTCTCTAAATATCATTTTGAATATTATAGTTGTGGGTAATATTTATAAATTTTATAGTTGTGGGTAATATTTATTAATTTTGCAAAGTAAGCAAGTTGTTATAAAATATTCATTTAGTCGGGGAATATTCTTTTTGTCGGAGAATATTCGTACGATGGCACAATTATTGGTGGACCCCACAACAGAATTATTATCGGATTTAAAAAACGACAGAAATATCTTTTTATAAAAATAACAGCAAAAATTTTACCATTAATTATTGAAATATCTGGTGTTAAAAGTACAATAATATGCGTGGTTGCATAATAGCACACGGTATTGATTATTGATGCTTACGTAAGAAGTCACTCAGTTATACTCAATTATTGCTACAATAATTGTTGCATAGTATCTCATATTATTGATTCAATTATTGTCATAGTATCATCTGCATAATATTTTATATTATTAAATCAATAATTGAGATGACAAAGTTATTCATATTATTATTTGCAATATTGACGATGTCTAGAAAGTTCTTTCGAGGAGAGGTTTGGTCACCTAATTGCGCGCCAATAGGGAGAAATTATTATCGAAAAGCCCCCTCTTTCCTGGGAATGATCTGGTTATTAAATATTGTGAGTTATAATATCAATGATAAATAATTGTTGGAAGATTAAAAACATGTTGTTTGAAGATAAAATGATTTATTGTAATATTTATTCAATCATTGTTATAAATAAGAAGTCTGTTATGAGACGTTTGTGGTAAGTTTGGTTTATTCCATGGGGCCCATGTCATCATCTAAGAGTCACTTTCGCCAAATATTACTTGCCTTTACCAGACGTCAAACCACTTGCCGTTTCATATTAAAGGCGTCGAACTACTTGTCGTTTCACATTACAGGCGTTGAACCACTTGTCATTTCACATTACAGGCGACGAACCACTTTTCGTTTCACATTACAGGCGCCGAACCACTTGTCATTTCACATTACAGGCGTCGAACCACTTATTGTTTCACATTACAAGCGTCAAACCATTTTTCTTTTCACATCACCAGTCGTCAAGCCACTTGCCTCTTCACATTGTAAGGGCTAAGCTAGAAATCTTCTATAAATAGAAGCTTATTTCTTATTTCATTCTCACCAATTCACTCCGACTCATAAGAGAATTCTACAAAGAGAGAATCAGAGAGAAAGAAGAAGAGTATTTTGTTACTATACTATTGCAGTATCCAATCTTCTACTAAGGTAAGGGGTATTATTTCTTTCATATTCGTAAGGGATATTATTTTTGTTCAATATTCGTATGAAATAATATTTTCTTCCATACTCTGTAGTATGTAAGTAATATTATTTCGTTTCAGATTCTGAATTCTATACTCATGTTGTTAAGTATTGCTTCTATACTCCTTGAAATTAGTAGAATATCCTTAAAATTTGCGCTTCATCTAGTATCATTTCACAAGGATATTTCCCTGAACATTCTTGTTAAAGTTTAATTTTTTCATGCCGGAGTACTATTTACGAGATACTATTCACGAAGTATTATTCATAAAGTACTATTCATGGGATACTATTCACGAAGTACTATTCACGGGGTACTATTCATGACAAAAATTGATTTATTTTCTGTCTAAATTATTTTTGATACAATATTATTCTTGAATTTTACTCCATAAAGCAATATCATGTTGACAATTTGGACATTATTTAATTCTGGATAAATTGAATTATAAATATTTAAAATTTATCCTTGCTCTCATTTAATTGAATTCTTATATCATTGTCATCATCCTCGTGCTTATATTGTGATGAAAGTTATCTTTGGTCATATTGCATAGATGGACTGTTGATTAGTATGATTATGACCAGGGATCATTTGGTATAATCATGACCCAAAATGTTACAAATGATGTGGTCCTCATTGGCCCGTAGTGCATTGATGGGCAGTTGCTGGTATGATCATGACCATTGGTGATAATAATGAATATCCTTGGCTCGTAGTGCATGGATAACTCAGTGAAGTGGATTATTTATTTAGCTGAGTCCCAGCGATAAAATTAATGATAAACTTTTTAAATCATAGAAGATAGTAGATATCATGCTCCACTTAACTCTTCTAATGAATTGTTTGTTCCGCTACAATTAAACTTGATGTTTATTGTATTTTATCAGTTTAACACTGTTGAAGGCTAATAATAATTTATTCTGCATTATATTAGTCATAATATTTCTTACTGGGATAGTTGAGCTCACCCTTTTGTTTTCATTGTTTCCTTCAGGAAATGAGAATATAGCTGGGACGAGTCGGGAAATAGACTGACGGTCCAGATAGGTGGCTATAGTAGTCCTCACTATTATATAAAAATAGTGTGATAATAATTGTAATGAGAACTTTATTTGAGTTTGGATACTCTCTTCGAGACATTATCCGTGTTGAAACTCCCAGTTACGTTTTGTCGTACTGTATAAAAGAAGTTTGTATTTAAATTCTGTACCATGTATTTGGCGACTCAATATGGGTGATGTATACCTATTTTGGGGGAGTCGCATCAAATATACGAGTAGAACCGACTTTAATCGATAAAGTTAAAGTTGCTCAAGCTACAGACCCATAGCTGATGCGTATGAATAAGAAAGTGCAAGAAGGTGCTATTCCAAAAGCATGAATCGATGAAGAAGGAATACTTCGAGTCAACTCCAGACTTTGTGTTCCTAACGACTCTAATGTGAAGTATAAAATCATGATAGAGGCACACAACACACCGTTTCCAACCCATCTTGAGAGTACCAAAATGTATCGTGATCTTCGACATACATTTTGGTGGAGCAATATGAAGAGAGAGATAGCGGAGTTTATCTCAAGGTGTTTAACTTGTCAACGTGTCAAGGCGGAGCATCAAGTGTCAAAAGGTCCATTGCAACCACTTGAAATTCTAGAATGAAAGTTGGAGCACATTAACATGGATTTTGTTACTGGTCTTCCTAAGATTTCTCAAGGCATAGATGCATTTTGGGTCATTGTCGATAGATTAACCAAGTCTGCTCATATCTTACCTATACGAGAAACTTATTCACTTGAATGTCTTGCTCGTATATACATAAATGAGATTGTAAGACTGCATGGTATGCCTGTATCCATAGTTTCTAATCGAGACCTAAGATTCACTTCACGATTTTGGGTTAGTTTGTAGAAAGCAATGGGCACAGATTTACGATTTAGTTCTGCATATCATCCTCAAACAGACGGGCAGTTGGAGAGGACTATTCAAATTCTTAAAGATCTATTAAGACTCTGTGTCCTAGACTTCAAAAAAAGTTGGGACAAGGTCTTGCCATTAGTGGAATTCTCCTACAACAACAGTTACCAAGTAGGTATAGGCATAGCTCCATTCGAGGCATTATATGGATGAAAGTGTCGTTCTCCAGTATGCTGGGATGAGGTGGGTGAAGCAACGTTGTTGGGATCAGAATTGGTACGCGTGACAACGAAAAAGATTCAAATGATTCGGCAACGCATACAAACCTCACAAGATCGACAAAAGAGTTATGCTAATCTTCATCGAAGGGACGTGGAATTTAATGTGGGAGATCATGTATTATTACGTGTTACTCCATGGAAAGGAGTTATGAGATTTGGAAAGAAAGAAATGCTCAATCCTCGATTCATTGGTCCATTTGAAATCCTCCATGGAAAGGAGTTATGTCTCGTGTTCATAACGTTTTTTACATATCTATGTTACGTAGATATTTGGAAGATACGAACCGCAATATTGAATTAGAACCAGATGAGATAGTAGAAGATTTAACGTATAAAGAGGTACCTATTAAAATCTTGGATAAGAAGGAACATATTCTACGCTCAAAGGTTATACCTCAAGTTAAAGTTTTGTGGAGAAACCACGATATTGAGAAAATGACCTGGGAGTTAGAATCTGAAATGAAAACAAGGTATCCTCACCTCTTCGACATACCAGGTACGTACATAATTTTGTGGTCGAAATTTCATAAGAATGGGAGGTTGTAAGACCCTAACTTTTATGAATAAAGATTTAATTTTCTCTAAATGTTATTTTGAATAATAAGGTGTGGATTTGATTTAATGTTATAGTTGTGGATAATATTTACAAATTTTGCAATGTAAGTAAGTTGTCATAAAATATTCATCTGGTCGGGGAATATTCTTTTTGTCAGGGAATATCCGTACGATGGCACAATCATTGGTGGACCCCACAACGAAATTATTGTCGAATATAGAAAGCGACAAAAATAACCTTTTTATAAAAATAATGGCAAAACTTTTACCGTTAACTGTTGAAATACCCGGTGATAAAAGTACAGTAATACGCATGGTTGAACAGTAGCACAAGGTATTGTACAGTATCTTTGATTATTGATACTTACGTGAGAAGTCACTCAGTTTTATTCAATTATTACAATAGTAGTTGATGTATAGTATCTCATATTATTGATTCAATTATTGTCATAGTATCATCTGCATAATATTTTATATTATTAAATCAATAAATGAGACGACACAGCTATTCATATTATTATTTGCATTATTGATAATGTCTAGAAAATTCTATCGAGGAAAGGGGTTTGGCCATCTAATTGCGCGTCAATAAGGAGAAATCCTTATCGGAAAGCCCCCTCTTTCCTGGTAATGATCTGGTTGTTAATAGAGTTATAATATTAATGATGAATAAATGTTGAAAGATTAAAAATGAGATTAGTCAAGTGAATTTTGATAAATAAAAGGGATTTGCCATGAAGTATTAATTATAAATTTAGCTTATTACATGGACCCTACTTACTCATTTTTCAAAATCGTCGGTAGAAAGTTATCTCAGTTTTTATTTTATTATTATTATAATAGTAATAAAATAGAAAACTTTTTATATAAAACATAATACTTTTTTTAAATAGAATATATTTTATTTTATTTTATTGCATAGTACAGCATAGTGTTTACATAGTACTGTATATTGTTTGCATAGTACTGCATAGTATTTGCATAGTGTTGTATAGTAAAATCAAACGAATTCGCCGAATTCGTCCGTGATTTCTTACTGTTCAGTCCGTGATTTTTTTCCTAAATAGTATCCTGCCAATCTCCTATAAATAGGATGCTTAGTTTAGAAATAAAAATTACACCAGAATCAGAGAATTCTTCTTCTATAATATTGAGTGTATTTCTTTTGTGTTTAAGGAAACTTTGAGTATAGAAAAACAGCACAAGTTTTCTTCAAGAATATCTCTGTTACACCAGTCAAAATTTACTCTCCTACTAAGGTGAGGGATATTATTTTCATTCAATATTCGTAAGAAATAATATTTTCTTTCATACTCTGTAGTATGTAAGTAATATTATTTCGTTTCATATTCCTAAATCTACACTTATTTTAATAAGTATTACTTCTATACTCCTTGAAATTAGTAGAATATCCTTGAAATTTGTGTTTCATCTAGTATCATTTCACAGAAATATTTTTCTGAACATTCTTGTTAAATTTTAACCTTTTCATGCCGGGGTACTATTCACGAAGTACTATGCACGGGGTACTATTCACTCTGGTATTATTCACCCGGGGTACTATTCACGGCAAAAATTAATTTCTTTTTTGTCCAAATTATTTTTGATACATGAATATTATTCTTGAATTTTACTCCACAAAGCAGTTATCATGTTGACAAATTAGACATTCTTAAACTCTGGATAAATTGAATTATAAATCTTTAATATTTATCCTTGATCTCACTTAATTGAATTCTTATATCATTGTCATCATCCTCATTCTTATATTGTAATGAAAGTTATCTTTGGCCCGTAATATATAAATGGACTGTTGATTGGTACGATTATGACCAGGAATTATGTATCGGTATAATCATGACATGTAATGTTACAAATGATGTGGTAAAAGTCCTCATTAGCCCGTAGTGCATTGATGGAATGTTGTTTGGCATGATCATGACTACTAGTGATAATAACGAATATCCTTGGCCCGTAGAGCATGGATAATTCGTGGATGTGATACTAACGATTATTTTTGGTCCGTAGTGCATGGATAATTTGATGATGTGAATTATTTATTGAGCTATGTTACAGAGATAAAATATTGATGATGAACTTTTAAATCATAGAAGATATTAGATGTAATGCTCTACTTAACTCTTCTAATGGATTGCTTGTTCCGTTGCAGTTAAACTTGTTGTTTATTGTATTCTATCAGTTTTTACACTGTTCAAGGCTAAGGATAATTTATTCTACATTAATATCAGATATTATTTTGAGAAAATCTTGCACAAAAAACTACACTCAAAGTATCCTTATACTAAAGAGAAATACTCACAATACTATAGAATAAGAATTTCTGATATTGTAATTATGTGTTGAGAAATGAGGGTTACCCCTCTATTTATAGTGCAGCACTTAGGAAAAATTAAATAAGGCTGCCTAATTTTCCTCCGCCCACCTGCCTAACTTTTTTCTTTTCCATTCCTGCCTAACCATCAATTCTTTCTCTGCCAAATTCCTTATTTTTCCATGTTTGAGGGGCCACAAAAGTTAGAAACAAAGAAATGGTTTGCAGGAGAATTACTCCTCCAAATGAATGCACGTGAAGAATAATTCAAAATCAAAATGATAACCTTCACTCCACTTTTATTCACATGCTGAAAATTATATATTATAATAATAATAATAATATTACCATTTAAATTATAAAAAAGATTATATTATTATATCATCACATTATTATAGTGTAATATTATAATAATATGTTTGAATGAATATTTTATCGGAGATAATAATTGCCAAACATTCAACAAATTCCTTCATTTATATCAAAATTGAACCAATATTAATCACATAATTATTATTCATAAATAATATTATAAGCTCACAATATCAACAACCAGATCATTACCAGGAAAGAGGGGCTTTCCGATAAGGATTTATCCTTATTGGCGCGCAATTATATAACCTAACCCCTTTTCTCAGCAGAATTTTCTAGACATTACCGATAATGCTAACTAATAATATAAATAATTGTGTCATGTCAATTATTGATTTAATAATATAAAATATTGTGCAGATAATACAGTGACAATAATTGAATCTATAATATGAGATACTATGCAACAATTACTGTGGCAATTATTGAATGAAACTGAGTGACTTCTTATGTAAGAATCAATAATTAAAAATAACGTGCAATACAGTGTGCTATTGTGCAACCACGTGTATTACTGTAATTTTATCACTGGGTATTTCAATAGTTAATGGTAAAAGTTTTGCCGTTATTTTTATAAAAAGGTTATTTATGTCGCTTTCTATATCCGACAATTATTCAGTTATGTGGTCCACCAATGATTGTGACGTCGTACGGATATTCCCCGACAAAAAGTATATTCCCCGACCAAACAAATATTTTATGATCACTTGCTTATTTTGCAAAATTTGCACATTTCACCCACAACTAAAGCATTATATCAATTCAAAACCTTATTATTTAAAATAATAATTAGAGAAATTAAATATTTATTCATAAAAAGTCGGGGTCATATAAAATGTATGAGAATATTAAAATGTATGAATTATATGTCTATCAGAGATAATAGTTCACATGTGTTTATTGTTCCTAGATAAGAACCCATGTGAATTTCTACAGGGTCAATGACTCCATGGACACACCGATTTGGATATCTAGTCTGAATTCTAACATATCGCATTCGCCCATAGTGGGGATGGAGTTATAATTGCATAAGCCATTTGAACCAAATTAGCTGAAGATATATTGCCATCGGACTGTGCGTGCACTGAGTTCACTTGCAATGCGAGCGCTCTAAATCAATCTCATTAAGGCTAAAATAGAGGCATCTACCCTTTTTTTTAAAATGAAATATAGGAGCTCTCACGACAAAATGATTTGGTTGGCACAAAGACTATAGCATAACAAACTCTAAATATCACAGACTAACTTTGAATTTTACTTGATTAAGTACCTATGATCTCTCAAAGAACCTTACTTAACCCCTTTTGGCCTATGTCCAATTTTGCATCTCACTTATTAATTACTATATAACTCCCAAAGCGCAATAGTTGCGATAATAAGTGCAGAGCGGGGTGAAAACAAGTTGTCTTCTTTTCACCCTAATGTTACTCCACATGAATTAACTGTTTTACAATAATTGCCCCTTAAAGTATTATCAATCCTGACTCTAGGAAATGAAACCAAATTAGCAACATCAATTCATACCATTGTAACATAGTCAAAGATCACTGAGGGTACTATAATTAAATATTAAAAAAACTAGTCATTATCCTTTATAAGGACTACACACGATGAGGAAGCAGGGATCTATTCTTTCACCTCCTAAGCACATGTAACTCTCACATCAAACTATCGTGTAGCTTTGATGTGCAGACTTTTGTGACGCCCCCAAATATAGGTACACATAACCCATTTTGAGTCGCCAATTACATACAAAAAAATTCAAATACAAATAAATATTAAATTGTCATTCAAAATACGATCACACATACTGTGAATTTGAATACAAATATTGCACCGTACATAATACGACAATATCCAAACTCAAATTAAGTCTTCATTACAGTTATTATCACACTATTTCATAACATAGTGCAGACTTCTATAGTAACTATCTCAGACCATTACTCCACTCTCAACTAGTCCCAGCTACACTTTCATTTCCTGAGAAGAACAATAGAACAAAATGAAAAATGGTGAGCTCAACTAGCCCAGTAAAGAATATTATGACTAAGATAATAAGGAATAAATTATCTTTAGCCTTCAACAATGATAAATCAGATAAAATATAATGGAAAACAAGTTTTACATCAACAATTACAGTGGAAATAACAATCCATTAGAAGAGTCAAGTAGAGTATGATGTCTACTATCTTCTATGATTTAAAAGTTCATCATTAATATTTTATCCATGTAATACCAATTAATAATTATTTCAGACCAACAAATTATCTATGCACTATGTGCCAAAGATATTCGTTTGTATCACCAGCGGTCATGACTATGACAAACACATGTCCATCTATGCACTACAGGCCAAAGAGGACTTTTACCACAAACTTTTATCTATAACATTAAAGCTCATGATTATGCCAATACACAATTTCCTGATCATAATTGTACCAATCAATAGTCTATCTTTGCACTACAGGCCAAAATAAACTTTCACCACAATATAAACATGAGGATGATGACAATGATATAAAGAATGAATTAAGTGAGTTTAATGATAAATATTAGAGATTTATAACTTAATTTATCGAGAGTTCAAGAATGTCCAAATTGTCAATATGATCACCAATGGTGGAGTAAAATTCAAGAATGATGTTTAAGATTCATCTTTCAAAGATAATTTGGACAAAGAAAAAAAAACTAAATTTCATCGTGAATAGTACTCCGGCATGAATGGTACCCCAGATGAATAGTATTCCGATATGAATAGTACCACGGATGATTAGTACCCCGAAATGAAAAGATTAAAATTTAATAAGAAGGTCCATACCAATATTCTAGTGAAATGATATTAGATAAAACCCAAATCTCAAGGAAATTTTAATCATTTCAGGAATTATAGAAGCAATACTTATATTAGTAAGTTTAAATTTAGAAATATGAAATGAAATAATATTACTTACATAATATGGAGTATGAAAAAAAAATATCTCTTACGAGTATTGAAAGAAAATAGCATCCTTTACCTTAGTATAAAACTAGATTTGACCGGTATAACGGATATTATCTTGAGAAAATCTTGCACTATAAGCTACCCTCAAAGTATTATTATACTCAAAAATAATACTGACAATATTGTAGTGGGAAAAATTGTGTCTTTTTGGTGAGTTTAGGATGAAGGTTACCTCCCTTTTTATAGTGCATCATGGAGGGGAAAAAATAAATAAATCTGCCTAACTTTTCTCTACCTAACTCTAATTTTCCAATGGTTGAGGCCCCACTAATTTGGAAAACAACAATGATTTGCAGGAAGTCTTACCACCCACCAATTGGAAAAAAAGAAGAAAGAAAAAAAAACTATGCAGGAAACTTTTAGCCAGCAAATTTGGAAAAGAAGAAGTACACGGAAAGAATTCCAATTCAAGTTGTTAACCTCCACTCCACTTATTTACATGCCATGAAATTATATATATTATTATAATATTACTATTTAAACAATATATTATAATAATATATTTGAATGAATATTTTATAGAAGAAGATAATATGCCAAACTTTCAACAAATATCTCATGTTAAAATTCCTCCATTTATATCAAAATTGAACAAATATTTATTTATCATATTTATCAACAATTTTTATTCATCAATTATTATTCACATTTAATATTACCGAATCACAATATTGACTACCAGGTCGTTCCTAGAAAAGAGGGGTTTTTCGATAACAATTTTTCCTTACTATCTCGCAGTTATATAATCTAACTCCTTTTCTCGACACAACTTTTTAGACATTATCACTAATGATATCTAATAATATCATTTCAATAATATGATTTACTGTGTTGTGGTAATTATTGATTTGATAATATAAAATATTATGTAGAGGCGCTACTGTAACAATTATTGAATCAATGATATGAGATATTATGCAGCAACTACTGTAGCAATTATTGAATAAAATAATGAGTGACTTCTTACGTAAGAATCAATAATCAGAAATATTATGTAATACCGTGTACTACTGTGGAACAACGCATATTACTGTACTTTTATCACCGTGTATTTCAACAGTTAACGATAAAAGTTTTGTCATTATTTTATAAAAAGGTTATTTATGTCGCTTTCTATATGGTCCACCAATGATTGCGTCGTCGTACGAATATTCTCAGACAAAAAAAATATTCCCCGACTAAACGAATATTTTTTGACAACTATTTACTTTCTATAATTTGCACATATCACCTATAACTATAACATTTATTAAATCAACACCTTACTATTTAGAATAATATATAAAAAAAATCAAATCTTATTCATAAAATGTTGGAGTCTTACAACCTCCCCTCCTTATAAAATTTCGTTCTCAAAATTGATGTATGTACCTGGTATTTTAAAGAGGTGAGGATACATTGCTCTTATTTCAGATTCTAACTCCCAGGTTATTTTCTCAATATCATGGTTTCTCCATAAAACTTTAACTTGAGGTATAACCTTTGAGCGTAGAATATGTTCCTTCTTATCAAAGATCTTGACAGGTATCTCTTCATATATTAAATCTTTTGCTATCTCGTCTGGTTCTAATTCAATAATGTTGTTCGGCTCTTTCACATATTTACGTAGAATGGATATGTGAAAAACATTATGAATACGAGACATACTTAGAGGTAAGGCGAGTCTATAGGCCACAATTCCTACTAGATCAAAGATTTCAGATGGACCAATAAATCAAGGGTTGAGCTTTCTTCTCTTTCTGAATCTCGTAACTCCTTTCCATAGAGCAACACGTAACAATACATGGTCTCTAACATTAAATTTCACGTCCCTTCGATGAAGATTAACATAACTCTTTTCTCGATCTTGTGCGGTTTATATACGTTGTCAGATCATTTGAATCTTTTCCGTAGTCATGCGTACCAACTCTGGTCCCAACAATATTGTTTCACCCACCTCGTCCCAACATACTTTAGAATGATATTTTCGTCCATACAACGCCTCGAATGGAGCCATACCTATACTTACTTGATAGCTGTTGTTGTAGGAGAATTCCACCAATGGTAAGTATTTGTCCCAACTTCTTTTGAAGTTTAGGATGCAAAGTCTTAATAGATCTTTAAGAGTTTGAATAGTCATTTTCGATTTCCCGTCTGTTTCGGGATGATATGCAGAACTGAATTGTAACTCAGCTCCCATAGCTTTTTGTAAGCTGACCCAAAATTGTGAAGTGAATCTAGCGATCAAAAACTATAGATACTGATATACCATGTAGTCATAAAATCTCATTTATGTACATACAAGCAAGACGTTCGAGTGAATAAGTTTCTCGTATAGGCAAGAAATGAGCAGACTTGGTTAATCTATCGATAATGACCCAAATTGAATCTATGCTTTGAGAAATGTTAGGAAGACCTATAACAAAATCCATGTTGATGTGTTCCCACTTTTATTCTGAAATTTCAAGTGGTTGCAATGGACCTTTAGGCACTTGATGCTCTACCTTGACACGTTAACATAACTGTGACGCCTCCGAATTCAAGACATGAAAATTCAGACCACCCATGTCTTGAATTCGGTTTATCACGTACTACAAATCTAATTACTATATAATATCTCATGCAACGAAATTAACAAAATAGATTACATTTATTTAATATAACTATTCACGTCCCAAGGTATCATAACTTAAACAACTCTTACATACCTTAAACATATTAAACATAGCTTAGACATAACTAATACATAACATAGTTTATGACTTTACATAATCATAATGTTTATAGTTAAATATGAAGCTACTCCGTAGCTTTTCCCTTGCCCTTATCAGTGCCCGAGGGTCCGCCTTGCTCTGCCTTAACTAAAATGCTTTTAGGGAAGCAAGAATGAGTAACAAGTTTGCCCAGCAAGTAATATCGCAATAAGTGTGATCATTTATAGAGTCCAAATCTCAAGGGCATGACAGTGAATAATAGTTCAGGAATTTTTAATAATTCTCAATAAAGGTCGCTATGGACTGAAAGATATCAATAAGACTCAATACTTAATCATTTTGAGATTTCAAATAATGAATACTGAGCAGTCACTAAGGACTATGAACTTCTACTAGAATTAACAGTAATATACTGAAAAGCCAATGAAAATGTGTACAACAGGTGATCAGCTTAAAGTACCCTACATTATGCATATCGTTTAATCGTACTCAAGTGTGCACGTCGGTCTCCCAATAATTATATAGTTTCCCCTTCAAAGAGGGTTGTTCATCTCTGTCAATAAGAGTCAGCACCAAGTCAATTTGGTTTGGATAGCTTTCTATCATACGATAATAGTCTAGCCGAATCAATGGCTTAGACAACGCTTATAATGCATTTAAAAACAATAAGTTCAATGCTTTCAACTACAACAAGATATATATATGATTTCTGAATGGCAATAGATATTTACTTGATATAAGTATGACTCAACGACAATAATTCGTAATTATATAACAAATATATTGTGAAGAGTTTAGGGATTTGCATTCAATACGAAGATCAAATGAAGTTAAAGATTGCACAAAATTCAAGGTTGTGTAAGTTAGGAAACTTGCGTAATCATAGATTCCTTGCATAAAGTAAATGCATAGGTTAGGATACTTGCATCAAAGAGATAAGGTTTAGATACTTGCATCAAAGAGATTAGGTTTAGATACTTGCTTCAAGCATAGTTTACCAAAGTATAGCTAATCAACACTTTTTGAATACCCATACTTGACATGTAAGTTTAAACGCATACATACCTGACATGTAAGTTTAAACGCATACATAAGAGTTAACTTAGTCTTATAATTCCATTCGTATGTCATCACATACCTTACATACATATAACACAAAATTAGTTTGTAAGACTATGAAATCAAATAACATAGTTCGTAATCCTATTTCGACTTAACATTTGAAAGTTTATAAACACATATCCAATCTATGATTTTTATCATTAGCATGCTTAATGATACTTTGAATACTGTATTTATACATGTATTACAGATTTAAGACAACAATACAAGCATGCATCACATCTCAGATCATAAGCAGATTAGACAGACTGCATTGCAGTGTGGTGCAGCTGCGCCCTAGTTAGGCTTAGGGACGGCGCAGCTGCGATGTAAGACCTCAACTTATTAATGAATAAAATCAAATTTTCTCTAAATATTATTGTGAATAATAAGGTGTTAATTTGATATAATGCTTTGGTTATGGGTGAAATGTGCAAATTTTGTAAAATAAGTAAATGGTTATAAAATATTCATTTTTATCGGTGAATATTCGTTTGGTCGTGGAATATTCTTGCTGTCGGAAAATATTCGTACGACGGCACAGCCTTGTGCGGGCCCCATAATGGAAAGCAATTGGATGAAGAAAACGACAAGTATAAGTTGTTTATAAATAACGGCGTAGTTGTTACCGTTAATACTGTTGGAATACCCGGTGGTTAAAATACAGTAGCACACGGTATTAAACCAATTATTGATCCTTACATAAAAAGACACTACTCAATAATTGTTACAGTAGTTATTGTTCAATATTTTATTTTATTAATTCAATAATTGCTGCGTTGATATTTTATATTATTATTGTTTCAATAATTATTGATGCACAGTATTTTCCATTATCAGATCAATAATTCATATTATTTGAATAATATTATTAGATAGAATTATTGGTAATGTCTAGAAAGTTCTATCTAAGGAGAGGTTTGGTCATCTAATTGCGCACCAGTAAGGAGAAATTCTTATTGGAAAGCCCCCTCTTTCTTGGGAACGACCTGGTTGTCATAATTGTGATTCTATAATATTATTTATGAATAATTAATTATTGATTTATATAATAACGAAATATTTATTTTATGTAGATATAATTGATGGATATAATTATTTTATGTGAAGAAATTAATGTTGAGGTGTTTTTGTCGGAATGGAGGTATTAAAAATTAAATCACTGTTCTTGAGATATATTGCATGAGTTATAATTTTTAATTTGACCATTGGATCGTTGTGATTTTTGGATATGTTATGCATATATAAGTTGAGCATATGTCCACAAATTTTGAACCGTTAAAAATAAACGTATAATTTGTTATGAATTTTAAGAGGTGAATGATTCGAAAATTAGGTTTATAAATGATTTTGGTGGAAAATTTTAAAATTGAGTGGGCCCCACTTTTGGTTGGTGAGAAATGTGCTGGAATTTTTATTCAAATGTGGTGGGTGGGAATAGTAGCAGGTAAAGCCATCAGGTTGCAGGTCAAGTCTGCTTCAGCGTGCTAACATTTTCCTATAAATAGAGGGCTAAGTTAGAATTGAAAATCACACCAGAATTCATAAGTTTTCTCTCTTTCTCTCTCTATATTATCGACCGTATTTTGTGAGTATTTAGATACTTTGTGAGTTTTTATTTATTAGTGCAAGTTTCCTTCAGCCTTATACCGATATTCCGAATAGAAGTACTGTTATCTTGAGGTAAGGGATGTTATTTTCTTCTTAAATGATATTATTTTCTTCAATATTATTATACCGAAATATTGGTTTGAACTTTTTATCAAATTTAGAACTTTTTGTGTCGGGGTTACTATTTACGTATACGGCACTATTCACGTATACGACACTATTCACGAATACGGCACTATTCACCAAAAAATAAAATTTTTCCCTTTTGTCCAAGATGTCTATTATGGTTACTATCTTTGATTGTATCCATATTTTGATCTTTATTTTTGAATTCTACTTCATAATTGGTTGTTATGGAGTATTATTGCACTTGGATAAACTGTAATACGAATCCCTAATATTTGTCCTTCTATCTCACTGGGTTCGTTTTCTTTAAAATATTTCTCATCATCCTCAGTCCTAAATGATGATATTACTGAATATCTTTGGCCTGCAGTGTAAAGATGAATGATTAATTGATGAATATCTTTGGCCCGTAGTGCAAAGATGAACAGGTGTTGAGATGAACATGACCGACTGGTGAGACAAATGAATATCTTTGACCTATAGTGCAAAGATGAATATTTGATTAAAGATGGTTATTGATTGTTGTTACAGGAATAAAATATTGATGATGGACTTTTAAATCTTAGAAGATAGTAGAACTCGTTCTCTACTTGACTCTTCTAATGGTTTATTGTTTCCGCTGCAGTTGTTGATCTAAAACTTGTTGTCTATTATATTTTATCAAATTTTTCCCTATTGAAGACTAATTATAAATTGTTGTATATTATCTTAGTCATAATATTCTTTACTGAACTAGTTGAGCTCACCCTTTTTCTTTTTGTTCCATTTTTCTCAGGAGGCGAGAATATAGCAGGAACTAGTCGGGGTATGGAGTGATGTTTCTAGTCAGTGGTGTTAGCAGTCCTCACTATTTTATTAAATATTGTTTCAATAATTGTAATGAGGACTTATTTGAATGTGGATATTGTCTAGAAGATAATATTTGTATTTAAACTCACAGTATTGTGTTGTCGTATTTTGTGCGACAAGTGTTTTAATAAAGTTGTATTTGTTTATGTACCATGTATTTGGCGACTCAGAATGGGTGATGTATACCTATTTTGGGGGCGTCACATGCGCTGTCCCCTGGCCTGACCAGAATTGAGCTTCTGCTCTCCTGGTTTTAGTCCAATTTTTAGCATACTAGGACATTAACAATTATCATGCACACATGCTAGAGGACTTTATATACTTGTATGACCACTTCAAGATCAACATTACATGTTAGGGTCTTAGTTTAGGATTTCCACGGAATTAAGGCCAAATAGGGTCATTGAATCACAAGGCCTACTAGGTTAACCATATATACATGTGAGAAGGTCATATAAACTGTAATATACATGCTCGCAATTGTTCACATTATTTATTCATAGCTAGCATCGTTTATCACTTTAAAACATGCTTAAACTCATGCTTGGTTAACTTTCATTATGTTTAACACATAAGAATCATGTTTAGAGACACAACGAACATAAACATGCCATCTTAAATCTTCAGAATTTAACTCCTCACACAAATGCAACTTAGTTCGAAAAAATATCCGAGTTTGCTTTTAAAATCATTTTAAACTTGAACAATGAAATCTAAAACTTCTTTAAATCTCTTTTCATGTGTAGTTAAGTCATGTTTGCTTACTCACAAGGTCAGAACATACTCCATGTGGTATTCATGGATATAGTCTCAATACATCAAGTTTTCTTTGAAAAAGTCATCTAACTCAAAGCCTAAATAAGTTGGTCATGAACAAAGGAACTATAAATCACCACTCATGCTCATTTATGTTCAGAAATCAGTCATATATATATACTATCATGCTCAGAACATGAAGAATACAAGTTCCATCAAAACTCATTTTCGAAACTTTAAGTTTTTTGTTTTAGAAATCCTACTAAACCATTTTGGACAATTCATATCTCATAAGAAGGCTTTATACCACATGTTATACTTCCTTTCATGCATGTATAGGTCATAATACCAAGTTAGAAACAACGCAGTACAACAAAAACCAGAATCTGGTTCTGGGGACCGGCGCAGCTGCGCTGCACCCTAGTACAAATTGGGCGTAGCTGCGCCCTTCCTAGACCAGAACCAGAAAGGTGCTCTATCCTGCAGAGTATTAACCCAACTTAAATTTTCTTCAGTTTAAACATGCTCAAGTTCATTATTAAAGGTTCCATACATGTATACACACTTCACAAACACTTTGGTAGCACAATTCCAAATCTAATTTGCAAGAATTTAGTAGAATTTCCATGATTTGCTAACTTTGAAATTAAGTATTGAAAACAAGAATTTACCTCCTTAGAAGCTTACTTAGCTTATCTTCTACCTTCTGCAATTGCTAAACTTCTCCTTAAACAACAAGCAACTTAGACTCTAATTCTTAGAATTTGACAGACAATTTTACAGTAACGGGAAATGAAGAAGAAGCTGCCTTTTTATAGAGAAACGGTGGACTGGTTAATGGGTTTACACTAAGGTTGGAATCCATGGTGTAGAAGAAAGAAATCAATGGATATCAAAGGGTTGCTCAACCACCACATCCCAGCCATTTCCATAGCCAATCATCACCTAGCTATAGCCACTGTTCATTGCTCTACAGATTATGTAAAGGAAAATATATGTTATGCATATATAAGTTGAGCATATGTCCATAAATTTTGAACCGTTAAAAATAAACGTATAATTTGTTATGAATTTTAAGAGGTGAATGATTCGAAAATTAGGTTTATAAATGATTTTGGTGGAAAATTTTAAAATTGAGTGGGCCCCACTTTTGGTTGGTGAGAAATGTGCTGGAATTTTTATTCAAATGTGGTGGGTGGGAATAGTAGCAGGTAAAGCCATCAGGTTGCAGGTCAAGTCTGCTTCAGCGTGCTAACATTTTCCTATAAATAGAGGGCTAAGTTAGAATTGAAAATCACACCAGAATTCATAAGTTTTCTCTCTTTCTCTCTCTATATTATCGACCGTATTTTGTGAGTATTTAGATACTTTATGAGTTTTTATTTATTAGTGCAAGTTTCCTTCAGCCTTATACCGATATTCCGAACAGAAGTACTGTTATCATGAGGTAAGGGATGTTATTTTCTTCTTAAATAATATTATTTTCTTCAATATCATTATGCCAAAATATTGGTATGAACTTTTTATCAAATTTGAAATTTATTGTGTCGGGGTTACTATTCACGTATACGGCACTATTCACGTATACGACACTATTCACGAATACGGCACTATTCACCGAAAAATAAAATTTTTCTTTTTTGTCCAAGATGTCTATTATGGTTACTATCTTTGATTGTATCCATATTTTGATCTTTATTTTTGAATTCTACTTCACAATTGGTTGTTATGGAGTATTATTGCACTTGGATAAATTGTATTATGAATCCCTAATATTTGTCCTTCTGTCTCACTGGGTTCGTTTTCTTTAAAATATTTTTCATCATCCTCAATCCTAAATGATGATATTACTTGTGACGCCCCCAAAATTAGGTATACATCACCCATCTTGGGTCGTCAGATACATAGTACAAAATACAAACATAACTTACTAATACAACTGTCGTGTACAATACGACAAAACATAAACTGTGAGTTTAAATATAAATATTATCTTCTAGAGAGTATTCATACTCAAAAGGAGTCCTCGTTACATTTATTAACACACTATTACATAGAATAGTGAGGACTACTAACTAATACTATCATTCAGACCATCACTCTGTTTCCGACTTGCCCCAGCTACGTTTTCATTTCCTGAAGAGAACAGCGAAAGAAAGGGTGAGCTCAACTAGCCCAGTAAGAAATATTATGACTAAGATAATGCAGAATAAATTATCATTAGTCTTCAACAATGTTAAACTGATAAAATATAATAGACATCAAGTTTAACTGCAGCGGAACAAGCAATCCATTAAAAGAGTCAAGTAGAAAATAAACTCTACTATCTTTTATGATTTAAAAGGTTTTTCAACACTGTGATCGCTGGAACTCAGCCTAATAAAATAATCTACATCATCGAATCACCCCTGCACTACGGCCAAGGATATTCGTGTATTCATTAATGGTCATGATCATGCCAATAACTGTCCATCAACGCACTACGGGCCAATGAGGACTTTTACCACATCATTTGTAACATTACGGTCATGATTATACCGAATAATCCCTGGTCATAATCATACCAAGTTCATCTATGCACTACAGGCCACAGATGACTTTTAACATTTTATAAACATGAGGATGATGACAATGATATAAGAATTCAATAAAACAAGTTCAAGAATTAATTTATCCAAGAATTAACAACGTCCAAATTGTCAACATGATACTGCTTTGTGGAGTAAAATTCAAGAATGCTTAGAAGAATATTTTCTTGAAAAGATACTGGATGAACCGCAATTATCAAGGATATTCCACTAATTTCATGGAGTATAGAAGTTAAAACTTAACTAACCGAGTATAGTAAAGAATGGAATAACAAAAGAAATCACCCGGCATACGATAGACTGCACAGACAGGTTATTCCAACAGAATAATAAATAATGGAACCAGGTCCGGCGTAAACGCACAGACAGGATATTCCGACAGAATAATAAATAATGGAACCAGGTCCGGTGTAAAACACACAGACAGGATGTTCCAACAAAATAATAATAAAGACGGAACCAGGTCCGGTGTAAAACACACAGACAGGATGTTCCAACAGAATAATAATAAAGACGGAATTAGGTCCGGTGTAAAACACACAGACAGGATATTCTAACAGAATAATAGAAGAATGCCACCAAGTATAGGGTAGACCACGTATACAGGTTATTCCAACAGAATAATAATAAAATGGAATAACAACAGTTCTCTTCATGAATAAGAAAGAATAACACCCCTTACCGTTTTAAAGAAGGGCTGAAATAAGGAAGTAGTTAAGCAGCAGAATACTCTTCTTCTCTCTCTCTCTATAGTTTCTCTCTATAGTTTCTCTCTCTAGAGTTCAGTGAATTCGTAAGAAATAATGAAGGAATGAGCTGCTATTTATAGAAAAATAGAATGCATAGTAACTAATCCATGAACGGTCCAGATTGATTACTTTAATCTGACGGTCCATATTTAAAGAAAAATCTTTTAAATAAAATATAATATATTCTATTTATAGAATAACTTTAATAAAGTATTCTGTTTTATAAAAAAAGATGTTTCTGTTTTATTACGTTAATAATACGAATAAAATAAAACGTCATTTTCGCTAAATAATTCATATTATTAACTGACAATAATTGAATCAAACTGAGTGACTTCTCACATAAGCATTAATAATCAATATCGTGTGCTACTATGCAACCACACGTATTACTGTACTTTTACTACCGAGTAGTTCAACAGTATCAATGGTAAAACTTCCGTCGTTATTTTTAATAAAATATTTTTGTCATTTTCTCAATTCGACAATAATTCCTTTGTATGAATATTCCCTGTTAAAACGAATATTCCCCGACCAATCGAATATTATATAACAACTTGCGTACTTTGCAAAATTTATAAATATTACCCACAACTATAACATTATATCAAATTAACTCCATAATATTCAAAAATAATATTTATAGAAAATTCATCTTTATTTATAAAAGTTGGGGTCTTACAACCTCCCCTTCTTATGAAATTTCTCCCTCGAAATTAGGGTACGTACCTGGTATGTCGAAGAGGTAAGGATACCTTGATTTCATTTCAGATTCTAACTCCCAAGTCATTTCCTCAACATCGTGGTTTCTCCACAAAACTTTGACTTGAGGTATAACCTTGGAGCGTAGAATATGTTCCTTCTTATCCAAGATTTGAACAGGAACTTCTTCATACGTCAAATCATCCGCTATTTCGTCCGGTTCTAACTCAATAATGTGGTTCGGGTCTTCCACATATTTGCGTAACATAGATATGTGAAAAACGTTATGAACACGAGACATACTTGGCGGTAAAGCAAGTCTATAAGCCACAGTTCCTATTCGATCGAGGATTAAAAATGGACCGATGAATCGAGGATTGAGCTTTCCTCTCTTTCCAAATCTCGTAACTCCTTTCCATGGAGCAACACGTAAGAACACATGATCTCCTATATCAAATTCCACGTCCTTTCGATGAAGATCAGCATAACTCTTTTGTCGATCTTGTGAGGTTTTTATACGTTGTCAGATCTTTTAAATCTTTTCTGTAGTCATATGTACCAATTTCGGTCCCAACAACGTTGCTTCACCCACCTCATCCCAGCATACTGGAGAACGACATTTTCTTCCATACAATGCTTCGAATGGAGCCATGCCAATACTTGCTTGATAACTGTTGTTGTAGGAAAACTCCACCAATGATAAGAACTTATCCAAACTTCCCTTGAAGTCAAGGACACAGAGTCTTAATAAATCTTCCAGAGTTTGAATAGTCCTCTCTGATTGTCCGTCCGTCTGAGGATGATATGCCGAACTAAATCGTAAATCCGCACCCATAGCTTTTTGTAAGCTAACCCAAAATCGTGAAGTGAATCTTGGGTCTCGGTCAGAAACAATGGATACTGGCATACTATGCAGTCTTACAATCTCGTTCATGTACATATGAGCAAGACGTTCAAGTGTATAAGTTTCTCGTATCGGTAAGAAATGAGCAGACTTGGTCAATCTATCAATAATGACCCAAATCGCATATATACCTTGTGAAACCTTAGGAAGACCGGTAACGAAATCCATGGTAATGTGCTCCCACTTCCATTCTGGAATTTCAAGTGGTTGTAATAGACCTTTTAGTACTTGATGCTCCGCTTTGACTCGTTGACAAGTTAAACACCTTGAGATAAACAACGCTATCTCTCTCTTCATATTGCTCCACCAAAATGTATGACGAAGATCATGATACATTTGGTACTTCCAGGATGGATTGCAAACAGTGTGTTGTGCGCCTACATCATGATTTCATACTTTAAATCAGGGTTGTTAGGAACACAAAGTCTGGAGTTGACTCGAAGTATTCCTTCTTCATCGATTCTTGCTTCCGGCATAGCACCTTCTTGCACTCTCTTCCTCATACGCATCAGCTCCAGGTCTGTAGCTTGAGCAGCTTTAACTTTATCGATTAAAGTTGGTTCTACTCGTATATTCGTCATCATCACATGGGTCCCTAGAGTCTTTAACTCTATCTCCATCCTTTGCAAGTCACACAAAATGGGACTTTGTGTTGACAATATTGCACTCGTACTTGCATATGATCTTCTACTCAATGCGTCAGCTACCACGTTCGCTTTTCCAGGATGGTATTGAATGGTATGACCATAATCTTTCAACAGTTCAAGCCAACGTCGTTGTCGCATGTTGAGTTCCTTTTGAGTAAAGAAATATTTGAGGCTTTTATGATCCGTAAAGATCTCCACCTTCTCCCCATATAAGTAATGCCTCCAAATTTTAAGTGCAAAGACAACAGCTGCCAACTCTAGATCATGAGTAGGATAATTCCTCTCATATTCCTTGAGTTGTCTTGATGCATAGGCTATGACTTTTCCATGTTGCATGAGAACGCATCCCAACCCTTTGCTCGAAGCATCATTGTAGATGACAAATCCCTCCGAGCCAGATGGTATTGTTAGAACAGGTGTTGAAATGAGTCTCCTCTTGAGTTCTTGAAAACTCTTCTCACATTCTTCGCTCCAACCGAACTTTGTATCTTTCCGAGTCAGCTGAGTTAATGGAGTAGCGATTCGAGAAAATCCTTCCATGAATCTCCGATAATAACTAGCTAAACCAAGAAAGCTACGTACTTCGGTCACTGATTTAGGTTGCTCCCAGCTTTGAATAGCTTCAATCTTTGCCGGGTCAACCTATATTCCACGACTTGATACTACGTGCCCAAGGAATGCTACCTCCTCTAGCCAGAACTCGTATTTCTTTAACTTGGCATAAAGCTTGTATTCACGAAGCATTTGGAGTACCACCCTCAAGTGTTGCTCATGATCTTCACGGCTTTTGGAATAAATAAGGATGTCATCAATAAAGACGACCACAAAGTGATCCAAATATTCTTTGAATACCCGGTTCATCATATCCATAAAGGCAGCAGGAGCATTAGTCAATCCAAATGGCATGACTATGAATTCATAATATCCGTACCGAGTTCTGAAAGCCGTCTTTGGAATATCCTCAGTTCTAACCTTTAGCTGATGATATCCAGAGCGAAGATCGATCTTTGAAAAGAATTGTGCTCCTTGCAACTGGTCGAATAGGTCATCAATACGTGGCAATGGGTACCTGTTTTTGATGGTGACATGATTCAACTCCCGATAATCAATACAAAGTCGCATACTTCCATCTTTTTTCTTCACGAATAGCACAGGAGCACCCCAAGGAGAAGTACTAGGACGAATAAAGCCAATGTCTAACAATTCCTGCAGTTGGATCTTTAACTCCTAAAGTTCAATAGGAGCCATTCAATAAGGGGCTTTGGAAATGGGTTTTGTATCGGGTTCAAGGTCGATACAAAATTCAATTTCACGCTCTGGGGGTAGGCCAGGAAGTTCTTCAGGGAATACGTCAGGGAATTTATTAACAATAGAAATATCATTCAAAACTGACGTATTTTTGTTTAGATCCGTGACATGAGCTAAGAAAGCTTGACATCCGTTTTTCAATAAACGAATAGCTTTATGACTTGAGATGACAGCGATTGATTTTAATGATTTGGTTGCTTTAATTCGCATAATAGGTCGATTAGGAATATGAAAGCTAACAACCTTACGAAAACAATCAATTTTTGCATGATGAGTAGTTAACCAATCAATCCCTAGAATCACGTCAAATGCAAGTTTTTTTAATGAAATAAGATCGACAGGTAATGCGTGGGTACCAACTTGAACCAAACATGACTTATAAACCGTGGATGTAATTAAGGTTTCTCCCAATAGAGTTTCAACAGATAAATCAAAGTCTAATTTCTCCGGAGTCAAATTTAATCGATGAGCGCAAGTAGGAGAAATAAAAGAATGGGTAGAACCGGTATCAAATAAAGTATAGACTTCGTTAGAGTTTATGGTAAGCTTACCCGTGATGACCTCATTCGGGTTCCTTGCTTTCTGGGAGGTCACAACAAACGCTCTCCCTTGCACTACCGGTTTTGACTTTTCTGGGACGGCCTTTGGTGTCTCCATCTTAGCTGAACTTATTTTTGGTAAACGATAAAATCGAGCTAAATGACCTTCTCTTCCACAATTATAACATGCTTTAGACGGCATCATGCAGTTTGGACTGATGTGCCCCTCCCCTCCGCATTTGAAACATATGATAGGTGGTCGTTCTCCTTCCTTAACAACGGGTGCTGGTGCTGACGTCTTTCTATCATTTTTGAATCTCCTCTTCTTGAAATGACCATTCTTATTGTTTTGGCACTGATTACCACCGAAGTGGTTACCATTTCTGGCCTGTTGATTCCCTCCACGCTTGTTGTCACCGCTTCGATGACTGCTCTCACTAGTATTATCATTTTGCCGACTACTCTCTTTTGGTTGCGTTGACTCGTTATCGCGCTCCACTGACTGAGCCCTATTCACAACATCTGAATACAAACACAGTTTATGAGAAATAAGATGTTGACGTATCTCAGGTTTCAAACCTCGCAAAAATATTCGCGTCATTCGCTCTTCATTATCCACCAAGTGGGACGCAAATCGGGACAACTCAGCAAATTTAGCCTCATACTGCGACACGGTCATATTATTTTGCCCCAATTTGATGAACTCCACCTCCTTCATGTGACGAATACTTTCGGAAAAGTATTTGTCATTGAACAGCTCTTGGAACTTCTCCCAAGACATCTTCAGTGCGGCAGGTTGAGTATGCTTAATCGATTCCCACCAGTAATCTGCCTCTCCTCGCAACATAAAGGCGGCAAAGGAAACCTTTTGCTCCTCGGAGCATCCCAAGACATCAAATATCTTGGTAATCTGCTTTATCTGTGTTCCGCTATAAGTGATTTTGCTCTCCCTTAAACTCTGGTGTTCCCAGCTCCTTGAACTGTTTAGCGGTGACTGTCCGAGAGTTTTCAGTGTTTCCACTTATATTTTGGACAGGAGCCGCTCTCGCCTACTGTTGCATGAACTGCATAAAGTTTCTAAACATTCCATCATTCATCATCTGGTCAGTGTTGTTGTTTGCATGAGGATTGTCACCTTCCTGATGCATATTATCCTAATTATTGATATGTGGTGAATCAACAGTCGCCTATGCTCCATTGCTATTCTCAACATTCTCAGATGCCATTTTTAGATACTGCCACAAAATAAAAGTTAATTGATATGTCATATATTATCCTTATATTATGACCAACCAATTAAATACCATGCAAATAAACTTAGGTAGGTCATACTAGCGAAGGAATTCCCCGTCTCTCCCCTCCTATTTCTATTCTCACATCTTAGCCAGGGATCATATCCCTAAGCTCTGATACCAACTGTGATGCCCCCAAAATTAGGTATACATCACCTATCTTGGGTCGTCAGATACATAGTATAGAATACAAACACAACTTACTAATACAAATGTCGTGTACAATACGACAAAACATAAACTGTGAGTTTAAATACAAATATTATCTTCTAGAGAGTAGTCATACTCAAAAGGAGTCCTCATTACATTTATTAACACACTATTACATAGAATAGTGAGGACTACTAACTAATACTATCATTCGGACCATCACTCCGTTCCCCGACTTGCCCCAGCTACGTTTTCATTTCCTGAAGAGAACAGCGAAAGAAAGGGTGAGCTCAACTAGCCCAGTAAGAAATATTATGACTAAGATAATACAGAATAAATTATCATTAGCCTTCAACAATGTTAAACTGATAAAATATAATAGACATCAAGTTTAACTGCAGCGGAACAAGCAATCCATTAAAAGAGTTAAGTAGAAAATAAACTCTACTATCTTTTATGATTTAAAAAAATTTTCAACACTGTGATCGCTGGAACTCAGCTTAATAAAATAATCCACATCATCGAATCACCCCTACACTATGGCCAAGGATATTCATGTATTCATTAATGGTCATGATCAGGCCAATAACTGTCCATCAACGCACTACGGGCCAATGAAGACTTTTACCACATCATTTGTAACATTACGGTCATGATTATACCGAATAATCCCTGGTCATAATCATACCAAGTCCATCTATGCACTACAAGCCACAAATAACTTTTAACATTTTATAAACATGAGGATTATGACAATGATATAAGAATTCAATAAAACAAGTTCTAAAATTAATTTATCCAAGAATTAACAACGTCTAAATTGTCAACATGATACTGCTTTGTGGAGTAAAATTCAAGAATGCTTAGAAGAATATTTTCTTGAAAAGATAATGGATGAACCGCAATTATCAAGGATATTTCACTAATTTCATGGAGTATAGAAGTTAAAACTTAACTAACTGAGTATAGTAAAGAATGGAATAACAAAAGAAATCACCCAGCATGCGATAGACTGCACAGACAGGTTATTCCAATAGAATAATAAATAATGGAACTAGGTCCGGCGTAAACGCACAGACAGGATATTCTGACAGAATAATAAATAATGGAACCAGGTCCGGTGTAAAACACACAGACAGGATGTTCCAACAGAATAATAATAAAGACGGAACCAGGTCCGGTGTAAAACATACAGACAGGATATTCCAACAGAATAATAGAAGAATGCCACCAAGTATAGGGTAGACTGCGTATACAGGTTATTCCAACAGAATAATAAGAAATGGAATAACAACAGTTCTCTTCATGAATAAGAAAGAATAACACCCCTTACCGTTTTAAAAAAGAGCTGAAATAAGGAAGTAGTTAAGCAGCAGAATACTCTTCTTCTCTCTCTCTATAGTTTCTCTCTATAGTTTCTCTCTCTAGAGTTCAGTGAATTCGTAAGAAATAATGAAGGAATGAGCTGCTATTTATAGAAAAATAGAATGCATAATAACTAATCCATGAACGGTCCAGATTGATTACTTTAATCTGACGGTCCATATTTAAAGAAAAATCTTTTAAATAAAATATAATATATTCTATTTATAGAATAACTTTAATAAAGTATTCTGTTTTATATAAAAAGATGTTTCTGTTTTATTACGTTAATAATACGAATAAAATAAAACGTCATTATCGCTAAATAATTCATATTATTAACTGACAATAATTGAATCAAACTGAGTGACTTCTCACATAAGCATTAATAATCAATACTGTGTGCTACTATGCAACCACACGTATTACTGTACTTTTACTACCGAGTAGTTCAACAGTATCAATGGTAAAACTTCCGCCGTTATTTTTAATAAAATATTTTTGTCGTTTTCTCAATCCGACAATAATTCTGTTGTGGGGTCCACCAATGATTGTGTCGTTGTACGAATATTCCCTGTTAAAATGAATATTCCCCGACCAATCGAATATTATATAACAACTTGCGTACTTTGCAAAATTTATAAATATTACCCACAACTATAACATTATATCAAATTAACTCCATAATATTCAAAAATAATATTTATAAAAAATTTATCTTTATTTATAAAAGTTAGGGTCTTACATTACTAAATGTCTTTGGCCTGTAGTGTAAATATGAATAATTAACTGATGAATATCTTTGGCCCGTAGTACAAATATGAACAGGTGTTGAGATGAACATGACCGACTGGTGATACAAATGAATATCTTTGGCCTGTAGTACAAAGATGAATATTTGATTAAAGATGGTTATTGATTGTTATTACAGGGATAAAATATTGATGATGGACTTTTAAAGCTTAGAAGATAATTGAACTCATTCTCTACTTGACTCTTCTAATAGTTTGTTGTTTCCGCTGTAGTTGTTGATCTAAAACTTGTTGTCTATTATATTTTGTCAGATTTTTCCTTGTTGAAGACTAATGATAAGTTGTTGTATATTATCTTAGTCATAATATTCTTTATTGGGCTAGTTGAGCTCACCCTTTTTCTTTTTGTTCTATTTTCCTCAAGAGACGAGAATATAGCAGGAACTAGTCGGGGTGTGGAGTGATGTTTCTAGTCAGTGGTGTTAGCAGTCCTCACTATTTTATTAAATAGTATTTCAATAATTGTAATGAGGACTTATTTGAGTGTGAATTTTGTCTAGAAGATAATATTTGTATTTAAACTCACAGTATTGTGTTATCGTATTTTGCGCGACAAGTGTTTTAATAAAGTTGTATTTATTTCTGTACCATGTATTTAGCAACTCAGAATAGGTGATGTATACCTATTTTGGAGGCGTCACAGTTGGTATCAGATCTTAGGGACATGGTCTCTGGCGGAGATCGGGAAATAGAACTAGGAGGGGAGAGACGAGTAAATCCTTCGCTAGTGTGTCCTACCTAAGCTTATTTGTTGATTGGTCATAATATAGGGATATTATGTGATATGTTAATTTGTTTAATTAACCCTTATTTTATGGCAGTATTTGAGAATGGCAGCCGAGAACGTTAACAATGGAGTATATGAGACTGTGGAACAACCTTTAGTCACAAACCAGGAGAACGTGCAACAGGAAGGCAATATTCCTCCTGTAAACAACGTTACCGAGCAAACGATGAATGATGAAATGTTTAGGAGCTTTTTGCAGTTCAAGAAAAATCAGACGAGGGAGACTCGTGTGCAGAATACGGGTGGAAATGATAACAACGCGCGGTTTGTCACGGCCAAGCAGTTCAAAGAGTTGGGACCACCAGACTTTCAGGGAAAGCCAGATCCTATCAAGGCAGAAACGTGGGTCAAGCAAATTACCAAGATATTCGATGTCTTGGGATGCACGGAGGAACAGAAGGTTCCATTCGCCACCTTTATGTTCCGTGGTGAGGCAGACTACTGGTGGGAGTCTGTGAAGCATACCCAGCCTGACGCACTCAACATGTCCTGGGAAACGTTTCAAAAACTGTTTAATGACAAGTACTTTCCTGAAAGTATTCGTCATAAGAAGGAGGTAGAGTTTATTAGACTAGAACAAAACAACATGACGGTGTCCCAGTACGAGGCAAAGTTTGCAGAGTTATCCAGGTTTGCACCTCATTTAGTCGAGAATGAGGAACGAATGACAAGGATGTTTTTGAGAGGTTTAAAACTCGAGATTCGGCAATATCTTATCTCTCATAAATTTTTTTTATATTCAGATGTTATAAATAGGACTCAATTATTAGAGCGAGATAATGAGTATATTCAACCAAGGGAACACAACCAAGGTAAACCGGTGGCAGCGGTCATCGGACTAATAAAAACCAGCAGGGAGGAAAATATTCGGACAAAAGCGGTAACCACTCTGGTGGAAATCGTGGTCGTGATAATAGAAGTAGTGAGTCGGGTGGAGATTTCAAGAAGAGAAGGTACAACAATGATAACGTGAAAACGTCAGCACAAACATCAACTGTTTCTAGGGGAGGAGAACGAGCACCGATCGTTTGTTACAAATGCGGGAAAGAGGGACATATCAGCGCAAACTGCCCACAACAATCCAAGGTATGTTATAACTGCGGAAAGGAGGGTCATATAGCTCGAGAGTGTTCTATAACAAAATCAAGTTCAGCGGGGATGGTAACTCCAAAAGCTGTACCGGATAAGTCGAAATCAGCGGTTCCAAGAAGAACGTTTGTCGTGACTGGCCAAAACGTGAGAAACCCGAACGAGGTGATCACGGGTAAGCTAATCTTGAATCCTTCCGAAGATTAAACTTTACTAGATACCGGTTCTACCCATTATTTTATCTCTCCTGCTTGTGCTCAACGTTTAAACTTGACTCTGAAGAAATTAGATTTTGACCTATCTGTGGAGACTCCGTTAGGAGAAACTTTCATTACATCTACAGTTGATAAATCTTGCTTAATCCAAGTTGGCACAATCACATTACCTGTTGACTTTATCTCTTTCAAGATACTTGCTTTTGATGTGATTTTAGGAATTAATTGGTTAACTACTCATCATGCCAAAATTAATTATTTTCGTAAGGTTGTTAGTTTTCATATTCCTAACCAACCTGTTATGCGAATTCAAGCACCCAAACCATTAAAATCAATCGTTGTCATATCAAGACATAAAGCCATTCGCTTATTGAAAAATGGATGTCAAACTTTCTTAGCCCATGTTATGGACTTAAACAAAAGCACGTCAGATTTGAATAATATTTCTGTTGTTAGTGAATTTCCTGACGTATTCCCGAAGAATTTCCTGGTCTACTCCCAGAACGTGAAGTTAAATTCTTTATTGACCTTGAACCTGGTACAAATCCCATTTCTAAAACCCCATATCGAATAGCTCCTATTGAACTTCAGGAGTTAAAAGTCCAATTATAGGAATTGTTAGACATCGATTTCATTCGTCCTAGTACGTCTCCTTGGGGTGCTCCTATTTTATTTGTAAAGAAGAAAGACGGGAGTATGCGACTTTGTATTGACTATCGAGAATTGAACCATGTCACCATCAAGAATAGGTATCCGCTACCTCGTATTGATAACATGTTCCACCAGTTGCAAGGAGAACAATTCTTTTTAAAGATCGATCTTCGTTTTAGATATCATCAGCTGAAGATTAAAACTGAGGATATTCCAAAGACTGCCTTCAGAACTCGGTACAGAAATTATGAATTCTTAGTCATATCGTTTGGATTGACTAATGCTCCTGCTGCTTTCATGGATATAATGAACCGTGTGTTCAAAGAATATTTGGATCAGTTCGTTGTTGTCTTTATTGATGACATCCTCATCTATTCCAAAAGCCGTGAAGATCATGAGCGCCATTTGAAGCTGGTACTGCAAAGGCTTCGTGAAAATAAGCTATATGCCAAACTGAAGAAATGCGAGTTCTGGCTTGAGGAAGTAGCATTCCTTGGGCACGTGGTGTCAAAACATGGAGTATCTGTCGACCCGGCGAAGATTGAAGCCATACAAAGTTGGGAGCAACCGAAGTCGAAGACCGAAGTACGTAGCTTTCTGGGCTTAGCAGGTTATTATCGGAGATTTGTGGAAGGATTTTCTCGAATCGCTACTCCGTTAACTCAGCTGACTTGGAAAGATACAAAATTTGGTTGGAACGAGGATTGTGAGAAGAGTTTTCAAGAACTCAAGAGGAGACTCATTTCAGCACCTGTTCTGACAATACCATCTGGTTCGGATAGATTTGTTATCTACAGCGATGCTTCAGGCAAAGGGTTAGGATGTGTTCTCATGCAACATGGGAAAATCATAGCCTATGCCTCGCGACAACTCAAAGAATATGAGAGGAATTATCCTACTCATGATTTGGAGTTGGCAGTAGTCGTTTTCGCGTTGAAGATTTGGAGACACTACCTGTATGGGGAGAAAGTGGAGATCTATACGGATCATAAAAGCCTCAAATATTTCTTCACCCAAAAGGAACTCAACAAGCGGCAACGACTTTGGCTTGAGCTGTTGAAAGATTACGATCATACCATCCAATATCATCCTGGAAAAGCGAACGTAGTAGCTGACGCATTGAGTAGAAGATCATACGCGGGCACGAGTGTAATGTTGTTAACACAAAGGCCCATTTTGTATGACTTGCAAAGGATGGAGATAGAGATGAAGGCTCCAAGTACCCACGTGATGATATCAAATATATGAGTAGAACCGACTTTAATCGATAAAGTTAAACCTGCTCAAGCTACGAACATGGAACTGATGTGTATGAAGAAGAAAGTGCAAGAAGGTGCTATTCCAGAAGCAAGAATCGATGAAGAAGGAATACTTCGAGTCAACTCCAGACTTTGTGTTCCTAACGATTTTGACTTGAAGTATAGAATCATGATGGAGGCACACAACACACCGTTTGCAATCCATCCTGAAAGTACCAAAATGTATCATGATTTTTGACATACATTTTGGTGGAGCAATATGAAGAGAGAAATTGCGGAGTTTATCTCAAGGTGTATAACTTGTCAACGAATAAAGATCGAGCATCAAGTGCCAAAGGGTCCATTGCAACCACTTGAGATTCTGAAATGGAAGTGGGAACACATTACTATAGATTTTGTTACGGGTTTTCCCAAGGTTTCTCAAGGCATAGATGCAATTTGGGTATGTTGATAGATTAACCAAGTCTACTCATTTCTTACCTATACGTGAGACTTATTCCCTTAAACGTCTTGCTAGTAAGTACGTGAATGAGATTGTGAGATTGCATGGCATGCCAGTATCCAGAGTTTCGGATCGTGACCCAAGATTCACTTCACGATTTTGGGTCAGCTTGCAGAAAGCTATGGGCATAGATTTACGATTCAGTTCGGCATACCATCCTCAAACGGACGGGCAATTAGAGAGGACTATTCAAACCCTTGAAGATCTATTAAGACTATGTGTCCTAGATTTCAAAGGGAGTTGGGATAAGTACCTACCATTGGTGGAATTCTCTTACAACAATAGTTATCAAACAAGTATAGGTATGGCTCCATTCGAGGCGTTGTATGGAAGAAAATGTCGTTCTCCAGTATGCTGGGACGAGGTGGGTGAAGCAACGTTGTTGGGACTAGAATTGGTACGCATAACTACAGAGAAGATCCAAACGATTCGACAACGTATACAAACGACACAGGATCGACAAAAGAGTCATGCAGATCTTCATCGAAAGGATGTAGAATTTAGTATTGGGGATCATGTATTATTACGTGTTGCACCATGGAAAGGAGTTACAAGACTTGGGAAGAGAGGAAAGCTCAATCCACGATTTGTTGGTCCATTTGAAATTCTTGACCGAATAGGAAATGTGGCATATCGACTCGCATTACCTCCAAGCATGTCTCGTGTTCATAATGTTTTTCACGTATCTGTGCTTCGTAAATATGTGAAAGACCCGAACCACATAATTGAGTTAGAACCAGACGAGATAGCCGAAGATTTAACGTACGAGGAGGTACCTGTTAAGATCTTGGATAAGAAAGAGCATGTTCTACGCACGAAGGTTATACCACAAGTTAAGGTTTTGTGGAGAAACCATGCTATTGAAGAAATGACCTGGGAGTTAGAATCAGAAATGAAAGAGAGTTATCCTCACCTTTTCGAAACACCAGGTACGTACGTCAAATTCAAGGATGAAATTTCATAAGGAGGGGAGGTTGTAAGACCCCAACTTATTAATGAATAAAATCAAATTTTCTCTAAATATTATTGTGAATAATAAGGTGTTAATTTGATATAATGCTTTGGTTATGGGTGAAATGTACAAATTTTACAAAATAAGCAAGTGGTTATAAAATATTCATTTTTGTAGGTGAATATTCGTTTGGTCGTGGAATATTCTTGCTGTCGGGGAATATTCGTACGACGGCGCAGTCTTGTGTGGTCCCCATAATAGAAAGCAATTGGATGAAGAAAACGATAAGTATAAGTTATTTATAAATAACGGCGTAGTTGTTACCGTTAATACTATTGGAATACCCGGTGGTTAAAACACAATAGCACACAGTATTGCACTAATTATTGATCCTTATGTAAAAAGGCACTACTTAATAATTGTTACAGTAGTTACTGTTCAATATTTTATTTTATTGATTCAATAATTACTGTGTTGATATTTTATATTATTGTTGTTTCAATAATTGTTGCTGCATAGTATTTTTCATTATCAGATCAATAATTCATATTATTTAAATAATATTATTAGATAGCATTATTAACAATGTCTAGAAAGTTCTGTCTAAGGAGAGGTTTGGTCATCTAATTGCGCGTCACTAAGGAGAAATTCTTATTGGAAAGCCCCATCTTTCCTAGGAACGGCCTGGTTGTCATAATTGTTATTCTGTAATATTATTTGTGAATAATTAATTATTGATTTATATGATAAGAAAATATTTATTTTATGTAGATATAATTGATGGATATATTTATTTTATGTGAAGAAATTAATGTTGAGGTGTTTTTGTCGGAATGGAGGTATTAAAAATTAAATCACTGTTCTTGAGATATATTGCGTGAGTTATAATTTTTAATTTGACCATTGGATCGTTGTGATTTTTGGATATATTATACATATATAAGTTGAGTATATGCCCACAAATTTTGAACCGTTAAAAATAAACGTATAATTTGTTATGAATTTTAAGAGGTGAATGATTCGAAAATTAGGTTTTTAAATAATTTTGGTAGAAAATTTTAAAATTCAGTGGGCCCCATTTTTGGTTGGTGAGAAATATGCTGGAATTTTTATTCAAATGTGGTGGGTGGGAATAGTAGCAGGTAAAGCCATCAAGTTGCAGGTCAAGTCTGCTTCGGCGTGCTAACATTTTTCTATAAATAGAGAGCTAAGTTAGAATTTAAAATCACACCAAAATTCATAAGTTTTCTCTCTTTCTCTCTCTATATTATCGAGCGTATTTTGTGAGTATTTAGATACTTTGTGAGTTTTCATTTATTAGTGCAAGTTTCCTTCAGCCTTATACCGATATTCCGAACAGAAGTACTGTTATCTTGAGGTAAGGGATGTTATTTTCTTCTTAAATGATATTATTTTCTTCAATATCATTATGGAGAAATATTTGTTTGAACTTTTTATCAAATTTAAAACTTTTTATGTCTGGGTTACTATTCACGTATACGGTACTATTCACGTATACGACACTATTCACCGAAAAATAAAAATTTTTCTTTTTGTCCAAGATGTCTATTATGGTTATTATCTTTGATTGTATCCATGTTTTAATCTTTATTTTTGAATTATACTTCACAATTGGTTGTTATGGAGTATTATTGTACTTTGATAAACTGTAATACGAATCCCTAATATTTGTCCTTCTGTCTCACTGGATTCTTTTTCTTTAAAATATTTTTCATCATCATCAGTCCTAAATGTTGATATTACTGAATATCTTTGGCCTGTAGTGCAAAGATGAATGATTAACTGATGAATATCTTTGGCCCGTAGTGCAAATATGAACAGGTGTTGAGATGAACATGACCGACTGGTGATACAAATGAATATCTTCGGCCTGTAGTGCAAAGATGAATATTTTATTAAAGATGGTTATTGATTGTTGTTACAGGGATAAAATATTGATGATGGACTTTTAAATCTTAGAAGATAGTAGAACTCATTCTCTACTTAACTCTTCTAATAGTTTGCTGTTTCCGCTGCAGTTGTTGATCTAAAACTTGTTGTCTGTTATATTTTATCAGATTTTTTCCTGTTGAAAACTAATGATAAGTTGTTGTATATTATCTTAGTCATAATATTCTTTACTAGGCTAGTTGAGCTCACCTTTTTTTCTTTTTGTTCCATTTTTCTCAAGAAGCGAGAATATAGCAGGAACTAGTCGGGGTGTGGAGTGATGTTTCTAGTCAGTGGTGTTAGCAGTCCTCACTATTTTATTAAATAGTGTTTCAATAATTGTAATGAGCACTTATTTGAGTGTGAATATTGTCTAGAAGATAATATTTGTATTTAAACTCACAGTATTGTGTTATCGTATTTTGCGCGACAAGTGTTTTAATAAAGTTGTATTTGTTTCTGTACCATGTATTTGGCGACTCAGAATGGGTGATGTATACCGATTTTGGGGGCGTCACAGTTGATATTAGAGCTTAGGGATATGGTCTCTGGCGGAGATCGAGGAATAGAACTAAGAGGGGAGAGACGAGTAAATCATTCGCTAGTGTGTCCTACCTAAACTTATTTATTGGTTGGTCATAATATAGGGATATTATGTGATATGTTAATTTGTTTAATTAACCCTTGTTTTATGGCAGTATTTGAGAATGGCAGCCGAGAACGTTAACAATGGAGTATATGAGACTGTGGAACAACCTTTAGTCACAAATCAGGCGAACGTGCAACAGGAAGGCAATATTCCTCCTGTAAACAACATTACCGAGCAAACGATGAATGATGAAATGTTTAGGAGCTTTTTGCAGTTCAAGAAAAATCAGACGAGGGAGACTCGTGTGCAGAATACGGGTGGAAATGATAACAACGCGCGGTTTGTCACGGCCAAGCAGTTCAAAGAGTTGGGACCACCAGACTTTCAGGGAAAGCCAGATCCTATCAAGGCAGAAACGTGGGTCAAGCAAATTACCAAGATATTCGATGTCTTGGGATGCACGGAGGAACAGAAGGTTCCATTCGCCACCTTTATGTTCCGTGGTGAGGCAGACTACTGGTGGGAGTCTGTGAAGCATACCCAGCCTGACGCACTCAACATGTCCTGGGAAACGTTTCAAAAACTGTTTAATGACAAGTACTTTCCTGAAAGTATTCGTCATAAGAAGGAGGCAGAGTTTATTAGACTAGAACAAAACAACATGACGGTGTCCCAGTACGAGGCGAAGTTTGCAGAGTTATCCAGGTTTGCACCTCATTTAGTCGAGAATGAGGAACGAATGACAAGGATATTTTTGAGAGGTTTAAAACTCGAGATTCGGCAATATCTTATCTCTCATAAATTTTTTTTATATTCAGATGTTATAAATAGGGCTCAATTATTAGAGCGAGATAATGAGTATATTCAACCAAGGGAACACAACCAAGGTAATACCGGTGGCAGTAGTCATCGGACCAATGAAAACTAGTAGGGAGGAAAACATTCGGACAAAAGTGATAACCACTCTGGTAGAAATCGTGGCTGTGATAATAGAAGGAGCGAGTCGGGAGGAGATTTCAAGAAGAGAAGGTACAACAATGATAACGTGAAAACGTCAGCACAAACATCAACTATTTCTAGGGGAGGAGAACGAGCACCGGTCATTTGTTACAAATACGGAAAAGAGGGACATATCAGCCCAAACTGCCCACAACAATCCAAGGTATGTTATAACTGTGGAAAGGAGGGTCATATAGCTCGAGAGTGTTCTATAGCAAAACTAAGTTCAGCGGGGATGGTGACTCCAAAAGTTGTCTCGGATAAGTCAAAATCAGCGGTTCCTGGAAGAGTGTTTGTCGTGACTGGCCAAAATGCGAGAAACCCGAACGAGGTGATCACGTGTAATCTAATCTTGAATTCTTTCGAAGTTTATACTTTACTAGATACCGGTTCTACCCATTCTTTTATCTCTCCTGCTTGTGCTCAACGTTTAAACTTGACTCCGAAGAAATTAGACTTTAACCTATCTGTGGAGGCTCTGTTAGGAAAAACTTTCATTACATCTACAGTTAATAAATCTTACTTAATCTAAGTTGGCATAATCACATTACCTGTTGACCTTATCTCTTTAAAGATACTTACTTTTTATGTGATTTTAGGAATTGATTGGTTAACTACTCATCATGCCAAAATTGATTATTTTCGTAAGGTTGTTAGTTTTCATATTCCTAACCAACCTGTTATGCGAATTCAAGCAACCAAACCATTAAAATCAATCGTTGTCATATCAAGACATAAAGCCATTCGCTTATTGAAAAATGGATGTCAAACTTTCTTAGCCCATGTTATGGACTTAAACAAAAACACGTCAGATTTGAATAATATTTCTGTTGTTAGTGAATTTCCTGACATATTCCCGAAGAATTTCCTGGTCTACCCCCAGAACGTGAAGTTGAATTCTTTATTGACCTTGAACCTGGTACAAAGCCCATTTCTAAAACCCCATATTGAATTGCTCCTATTGAACTTCAGGAGTTAAAAGTCCAATTACAGGAATTGTTAGACATCGGTTTCATTCGTCCTAGTACGTCTCCTTGGGGTGCTCCTATTTTATTTGTAAAGAAGAAATATGGGAGTATGTGACTTTGTATTGACTATCGAGAATTGAACCATGTCACCATCAAGAATAGGTATCCGCTACCTCGTATTGATGACCTGTTCGACCAGTTGCAAGGAGCACAATTCTTTTCAAAGATCGATCTTCGTTCTGGATATCATCAGTTGAAGATTAAAACTGAGGATATTCCAAAGACTGCCTTCAGAACTCGGTACGGACATTATGAATTCTTAGTCATGTCGTTTGGATTGACTAATGCTCCTGCTGCTTTCATGGATATGATGAACCGTGTGTTCAAAGAATATTTGGATAAGTTCATTGTTGTCTTTATTGATGACATCCTCATCTATTCCAAAAGCCGTGAAGATCATGAGCGCCATTTGAAGCTGGTACTGCAAAGGCTTCGTGAAAATAAGCTATATTCCAAACTGAAGAAATGTGAGTTCTGGCTTGAGGAAGTAGCATTCCTTGGGCACGTGGTGTCAAAACATGGAGTATATGTCGACCCGGCGAAGATTGAAGCCATACAAAGTTGGGAGCAACCGAAGTCGAAGACCGAAGTACGTAGCTTTCTGGGCTTAGCAGGTTATTATCGGAGATTTGTGGAAGGATTTTCTCGAATCGCTACTCCGTTAACTCAGCTGACTCGGAAAGATACAAAATTCGGTTGGAGCGAGGATTGTGAGAAGAGTTTTCAAGAACTCAAGAGGAGACTCATTTCGACACCTGTTCTGACAATACCATCTGGTTCGAATAGATTTGTTATCTGCAGCGATGCTTCAGGCAAAGGGTTAGGATGTGTTCTCATGCAACATGGGAAAGTCATAGCCTATGCCTCGCTACAACTCAAAGAATATGAGAGGAATTATCCTACTCATAATTTGGAGTTGGCAGCAGTCGTTTTCGCGTTGAAGATTTGGAGACACTACCTGTATGGGGAGGAAGTGGAGATCTATACGGATCATAAAAGCCTCAAATATTTCTTCACCCAAAAGAAACTCAACATGCGGCAACGACGTTGGCTTGAGCTATTAAAAGATTACGATCATACCATCCAATAGCATCCTGGAAAAGCGAACGTAGTAGCTGACGCATTGAGTAGAAGATCATATGCGGGTACGAGTGCAATGTTGTTAACACAAAGGCCCATTTTGTATGATTTGCATAGGATGGAGATAGAGGTAAACGCTCCAAGTACCCACGTGATGATATCAAATATACGAGTAGAACCGACTTTAATCGATAAAGTTAAAGCTGCTCAAGCTACGGACATAGAACTGATGTGTATGAAGAAGAAAGTGCAAGAAGATGCTATTCTAGAAGCAAGAATCGATGAAGAATGAATACTTCGAGTCAACTCCAAATTTTGTGTTCCTAACGATTTTAACTTAAAGTATAGAATCATGATGGAGGCACACAACACACCGTTTGCAATCCATCCTGGTAGTACCAAAATGTATCATGATCTTCGACATATATTTTGGTGGAGCAATATGAAGAGAGAAATTGTGGAGTTCATCTCAAGGTGTTTAACTTGTCAACGAATAAAGGCCGAGCATCAAGTGCCAAAGGGTTCATTGCAACCACTTGAGATTCTAAAATAGAAGTGGGAACACATTACTATGAATTTTGTTACGAGTCTTCCCAAGGTTTCTCAAGGCATAGATGCAATTTGGGTCATTGTTGATAGATTAACCAAGTCTATTCATTTATTACCTATACGTGAGACTTATTCCCTTAAACGTCTTGCTAGTATGTACGTGAATGAGATTGTGAGATTACATGGCATGCTAGTATCCACAGTTTCGGATCGTGACCCAAGATTCACTTCACAATTTTGGGTTAGCTTGTAGAAAGTTATGGGCACAGATTTATGATTAAGTTCGGCATACCATCCTCAAACGGACGAGCAATCAGAGAGGACTAATCAAATCCTTGAAGATCTATTAAGACTATGTGTCCTAGATTTCAAAGGGAGTTGGAATAAGTACCTACCATTGATGAAATTCTCTTACAACAATAGTTATCAAGCAAGTATAGGCATGGCTTCATTCGAGGCGTTGTATGGAAGAAAATGTCATTCTCCAGTATGCTGGGACGAGGTGGGTAAAGCAACATTGTTGGGACCAGAATTGGTACGCATAACTACGGAGAAGATCCAAATGATTCGACAATGTATACAAATGGCACAGGATCGACAAAAGAGTTATGCAGATCTTCATCGAAAGGATGTAAAATTTAGTATTGGAGATCATGTATTGTTACGTGTTGCACCATGGAAAGGAGTTATAAGATTTGGGAAGAGAGGAAAGCTCAATCCACGATTTGTTGGTCCATTTGAAATTCTTGACTGAATAGGAAATGTGGCATATCGACTCGCATTACCTCCAAACATGTCTTGTGTTCATAATGTTTTTCACGTATCTGTGCTTCGTAAATATGTGAAAGACCCGAACCACATAATTGAGTTAGAACCAGACGAGATTGTCGAAGATTTAACGTACGAGGAGGTACCTGTTAAGATCTTGGATAGGAAAGAGCATGTGTTAAGATTTTATAGAGAAACCATGCTATTGAAGAAATGACCTAGGAGTTAGAATCTGAAATGAAAGCGAGGTATCCTCACCTTTTCGAAACACCGGGTACGTACGTCAATTTCGAGGACAAAATTTCATAAGGATGGGAGGTTGTAAGGCCACAACTTATTAATGAATAAAATCAAATTTTCTCTAAATATTATTGTGAATAATAAGGTGTTAATTTGATATAATACTTTGGTTATGGGTGAAATGTGCAAATTTTGCAAAATAAGCAAGTGGTTATAAAATATTCATTTTTGTCGGTGAATATTCGTTTGGTCGTGAAATATTCTTGTTGTCGAGAAATATTTGTACGATGGCGCAGCCTTGTGTGGGCCCCATAATGGAAATCAATTGGATGAAGAAAATGACAAGTATAAGTTATTTATAAATAACGGTGTAGTTGTTACCGTTAATACTATTGGAATACCCAGTGGTTAAAACACAGTAGCACACGGTATTGTACCAATTATTGATCCTTACATAAAAAGGCACTACTTAATAATTGTTACAGTAGTTACTGTTCAATATTTTATTTTATTGATTCAATAATTGTTGCGTTGATATTTTATATTATTGCTGTTTCAATAACTGTTGCTGCACAGTATTTTCCATTATCAGATCAATAATTCATATTATTTGAATAATATTATTAGATAGCATTATTGACAATGTCTAGAAAGTTCTGTCTAAGGAGAGGTTTGGTCATCTAATTGCGCGTCAGTAAGGATAAATTCTTATTGAAAAGCCCCCTCTTTCGTGGGAACGGCCTGGTTGTCATAATTGTGATTCTGTAATATTATTTGTGAATAATTAATTACTGATTTGTATGATAAGAAAATATTTATTTTATGTGGATATAATTGATGGATATATTTATTTTATGTGAAGAAATTAATGTTGAGGTGTTTTTGTCGGAATGGAGGTATTAAAAATTAAATCAATGTTCTTGAGATATATTGCGTGAGTTATAATTTTTAATCTGACCATTGGATCGTTGTGATTTTTGGATATGTTATACATATATAAGTTGAGTATAGGTCCACAAATTTTGAACCGTTAAAAATGAGCGTATAATTTGTTATGAATTTTAAGAGGTGAATGATTCGAAAATTAGGTTTATAAATGATTTTGGTGGAAAATTTTAAAATTGAGTGGGCCCCACTTTTGGTTGGTGAGAAATGTGCTGGAATTTTTATTCAAATGTGGTGGGTGGGAATATTATCAGGTAAAGCCATCAGGTTGCAGGTCAAGTCTGCTTCGGCGTGCTAACATTTTCCTATAAATAGAGGGCTAAGTTAGAATTGAAAATCACACCAGAATTCATAAGTTTTCTCTCTTTCTCTCTCTATATTATCGAGCGTATTTTGTGAGTATTTAGATACTTTGTGAGTTTTTATTTATTAGTGCAAGTTTCCTTCAGCCTTATACCGATATTCCGAATAGAAGTACTGTTATCTTGAGGTAAGGGATGTTATTTTCTTCTTAAATGATATTATTTTCTTCAATATCATTATACCGAAATATTGGTTTGAACTTTTTATCAAATTTAAAACTTTTTGTGTCGGGGTTACTATTTACGTATACGGCACTATTCACGTATACGACACTATTCACGAATACGGCACTATTCACCGAAAAATAAAATTTTTCCTTTTTGTCCAAGATGTCTATTATGGTTACTATCTTTGATTGTATCCATATTTTGATCTTTATTTTTGAATTCTACTTCATAATTGGTTGTTAGGGAGTATTATTGCACTTGGATAAACTGTAATATGAATCCCTAATATTTGTCCTTCTATCTCACTGGGTTCGTTTTCTTTAAAATATTTCTCATCATCCTCAGTCCTAAATGATGATATTACTGAATATCTTTGGCCTGCAGTGTAAAGATGAATGATTAATTGATGAATATCTTTGGCCCGTAGTGCAAAGATGAACAGGTGTTGAGATGAACATGACCGACTGGTGAGACAAATGAATATCTTTGACCTATAGTGCAAAGATGAATATTTGATTAAAGATGGTTATTGATTGTTGTTACAGGAATAAAATATTGATGATGGACTTTTAAATCTTAGAAGATAGTAGAACTCGTTCTCTACTTGACTCTTCTAATGGTTTATTGTTTCCGCTGCAGTTGTTGATCTAAAACTTGTTGTCTATTATATTTTATCAAATTTTTCCCTATTGAAGACTAATTATAAATTGTTGTATATTATCTTAGTCATAATATTCTTTACTGAACTAGTTGAGCTCACCCTTTTTCTTTTTGTTCCATTTTTCTCAGGAGGCGAGAATATAGCAGGAACTAGTCGGGGTATGGAGTGATGTTTCTAGTCAGTGGTGTTAGCAGTCCTCACTATTTTATTAAATATTGTTTCAATAATTGTAATGAGGACAAATATTGCACCGTACATAATACGACAATATCCAAACTCAAATTAAGTCTTCATTACAGTTATTATCACACTATTTCATAACATAGTGCAGACTTCTATAGTAACTATCTCAGACCATTACTCCACTCTCGACTAGTCCCAGCTACACTTTCATTTCCTGAGAAGAACAATAGAACAAAATGAAAAATGGTGAGCTCAACTAGCCCAGTAAAGAATATTATGACTAAGATAATAAGGAATAAATTATCTTTAGCCTTCAACAATGATAAATCAGATAAAATATAATGGAAAACAAGTTTTAGATCAACAATTACAGTGGAAATAACAATCCATTAGAAGAGTCAAGTAGAGTATGATGTCTACTATCTTCTATGATTTAAAAGTTCATCATTAATATTTTATCCATGTAATACCAATTAATAATTATTTCAGACCAACAAATTATCTATGCACTATGTGCCAAAGATATTCGTTTGTATCACCAGCGGTCATGACTATGACAAACACATGTCCATCTATGCACTACAGGCCAAAGAGGACTTTCACCACAAACCTTTATCTATAACATTAAAGCTCATGATTATGCCAATACACAATTTCCTGATCATAATTGTACCAATCAATAGTCCATCTTTGCACTACAGGCCAAAATAAACTTTCACCACAATATAAACATGAGGATGATGACAATGATATAAAGAATGAATTAAGTGAGTTTAATGATAAATATTAGAGATTTATAACTTAATTTATCGAGAGTTCAAGAATGTCCAAATTGTCAATATGATCACCAATTGTGGAGTAAAATTCAAGAATGATGTTTAAGATTCATCTTTCAAAGATAATTTGGACAAAGAAAAAAAAACTAAATTTCATCGTGAATAGTACTCCGGCATGAATGGTACCCCAGATGAATAGTATTTCGATATGAATAGTACCACGGATGATTAGTACCCCGAAATGAAAAGATTAAAATTTAATAAGAAAGTCCATACCAATATTCTAGTGAAATGATATTAGATAAAACCCAAATCTCAAGGAATTTTTAATCATTTCAGGAATTATAGAAGCAATACTTATATTAGTAAGTTTAAATTTAGAAATATGAAATGAAATAATATTACTTACATAATATGGAGTATGAAAAAAAAATATCTCTTACGAGTATTGAAAGAAAATAGCATCCTTTACCTTAGTATAAAACTAGATTTGACCGGTATAACGGATATTATCTTGAGAAAATCTTGCACTATAAGCTACCCTCAAAGTATTATTATACTCAAAAAAAATACTGACAATATTGTAGTGGGAAAAATTGTGTCTTTTTGGTGAGTTTAGAATGAAGGTTACCTCCCTTTTTATAGTGCATCACGGAGGGGAAAAAATAAATAAATCTGCCTAACTTTTCTCTACCTAACTCTAATTTTCCAATGGTTGAGGCCCCACTAATTTGGAAAACAACAATGATTTGCAGGAAGTCTTACCACCCACCAATTGGAAAAAAAGAAGAAAGAAAAAAAAACTATGCAGGAAACTTTTAGCCAGCAAATTTGGAAAAGAAGAAGTACACGGAAAGAATTCCAATTCAAGTTGTTAACCTCCACTCCACTTATTCACATGCCATGAAATTATATATATTATTATAATATTACTATTTAAACAATATATTATAATAATATATTTGAATGAATATTTTATAGAAGAAGATAATATGCCAAACTTTCAACAAATATCTCATGTTAAAATTCCTCCATTTATATCAAAATTGAACAAATATTTATTTATCATATTTATCAACAATTTTTATTCATCAATTATTATTCACATTTAATATTACCGAATCACAATATTGACTACCAGGTCGTTCCTAGAAAAGAGGGGTTTTTCGATAACAATTTTTCCTTACTATCTCGCAGTTATATAATCTAACTCCTTTTCTCGACACAACTTTTTAGACATTATCACTAATGATATCTAATAATATCATTTCAATAATATGATTTACTGTGTTGTGGTAATTATTGATTTGATAATATAAAATATTATGTAGAGGCGCTACTGTAACAATTATTGAATCAATGATATGAGATATTATGCAGCAACTACTGTAGCAATTATTGAATAAAATAATGAGTGACTTCTTACGTAAGAATCAATAATCAGAAATATTATGTAATACCGTGTACCACTGTGGAACAACGCATATTGCTGTACTTTTATCACCGTGTATTTCAACAGTTAACGATAAAAGTTTTGTCATTATTTTATAAAAAGGTTATTTATGTCGCTTTCTATATGGTCCACCAATGATTGCGTCGTCGTACGAATATTCTCAGACAAAAAAAATATTCCCCGACTAAACGAATATTTTTTGACAACTATTTACTTTCTATAATTTGCACATATCACCTATAACTATAACATTTATTAAATCAACACCTTACTATTTAGAATAATATATAAAAAAAATCAAATCTTATTCATAAAATGTTGGAGTCTTACAACCTCCCCTCCTTATAAAATTTCGTTCTCAAAATTGATGTATGTACCTGGTATTTTAAAGAGGTGAGGATACATTGCTCTTATTTCAGATTCTAACTCCCAGGTTATTTTCTCAATATCATGGTTTCTCCATAAAACTTTAACTTGAGGTATAACCTTTGAGCGTAGAATATGTTCCTTCTTATCAAAGATCTTGACAGGTATCTCTTCATATATTAAATCTTTTGCTATCTCGTCTGGTTCTAATTCAATAATGTTGTTCGGCTCTTTCACATATTTACGTAGAATGGATATGTGAAAAACATTATGAATACGAGACATACTTAGAGGTAAGGCGAGTCTATAGGCCACAATTCCTACTAGATCAAAGATTTCAGATGGACCAATAAATCAAGGGTTGAGCTTTCTTCTCTTTCTGAATCTCGTAACTCCTTTCCATAGAGCAACACGTAACAATACATGGTCTCTAACATTAAATTTCACGTCCCTTCGATGAAGATTAACATAACTCTTTTCTCGATCTTGTGCGGTTTATATACGTTGTCAGATCATTTGAATCTTTTCCGTAGTCATGCGTACTAACTCTGGTCCCAACAATATTGTTTCACCCACCTCGTCCCAACATACTGTAGAATGATATTTTCGTCCATACAACGCCTCGAATGGAGCCATACCTATACTTACTTGATAGCTGTTGTTGTAGGAGAATTCCACCAATGGTAAGTATTTGTCCCAACTTCTTTTGAAGTTTAGGATGCAAAGTCTTAATAGATCTTTAAGAGTTTGAATAGTCATTTTCGATTTCCCGTCTGTTTCGGGATGATATGCAGAACTGAATTGTAACTCAGCTCCCATAGCTTTTTGTAAGCTGACCCAAAATTGTGAAGTGAATCTAGCGATCAAAAACTATAGATACTGATATACCATGTAGTCATAAAATCTCATTTATGTATATACAAGCAAGACGTTCGAGTGAATAAGTTTCTCGTATAGGCAAGAAATGAGCAGACTTGGTTAATCTATCGATAATGACCCAAATTGAATCTATGCTTTGAGAAATGTTAGGAAGACCTATAACAAAATCCATGTTGATGTGTTCCCACTTTCATTCTGAAATTTCAAGTGGTTGCAATGGACCTTTAGGCACTTGATGCTCTACCTTGACACGTTAACATAACTGTGACGCCTCCAAATTCAGACCACTCATGTCTTGATTTCGGTTTATCACGTACTACAAATCTAATTACTATATAATATCTCATGCAACGAAATTAACAAAATAGATTACATTTATTTAATATAACTATTCACGTCCCAAGGTATCATAACTTAAACAACTCTTACATACCTTAAACATATTAAACATAGCTTAGACATAACTAATACATAACATAGTTTATGACTTTACATAATCATAATGTTTATAGTTAAATATGAAGCTACTCCGTAGCTTTTCCCTTGCCCTTATCAGTGCCCGAGGGTCCGCCTTGCTCTGCCTTAACTAAAATGCTTTTAGGGAAGCAAGAATGAGTAACAAGTTTGCCCAGCAAGTAATATCGCAATAAGTGTGATCATTTATAGAGTCCAAATCTCAAGGGCATGACAGTGAATAATAGTTCAGGAATTTTTAATAATTCTCAATAAAGGTCGCTATGGACTGAAAGATATCAATAAGATTCAATACTTAATCATTTTGAGATTTCAAATAATGAATACTGAGCAGTCACTAAGGACTATGAACTTCTACTAGAATTAACAGTAATATACTGAAAATCCAATGAAAATGTGTACAACAGGTGATCAGCTTAAAGTACCCTACATTATGCATATCGTTTAATCGTACTCAAGTGTGCACGTCGGTCTCCCAATAATTATATAGTTTCCCCTTCAAAGAGGGTTGTTCATCTCTGTCAATAAGAGTCAGCACCAAGTCAATTTGGTTTGGATAGCTTTCTATCATACGATAATAGTCTAGCCGAATCAATGGCTTAGACAACGCTTATAATGCATTTAAAAACAATAAGTTCAATGCTTTCAACTACAACAAGATATATATATGATTTCTGAATGGCAATAGATATTTACTTGATATAAGTATGACTCAACGACAATAATTCGTAATTATATAACAAATATATTGTGAAGAGTTTAGGGATTTGCATTCAATACGAAGATCAAATGAAGTTAAAGATTGCACAAAATTCAAGGTTGTGTAAGTTAGGAAACTTGCGTAATCATAGATTCCTTGCATAAAGTAAATGCATAGGTTAGGATACTTGCATCAAAGAGATAAGGTTTAGATACTTGCATCAAAGAGATTAGGTTTAGATACTTGCTTCAAGCATAGTTTACCAAAGTATAGCTAATCAACACTTTTTGAATACCCATACTTGACATGTAAGTTTAAACGCATACATACCTGACATGTAAGTTTAAACGCATACATAAGAGTTAACTTAGTCTTATAATTCCATTCGTATGTCATCACATACCTTACATACATATAACACAAAATTAGTTTGTAAGACTATGAAATCAAATAACATAGTTCGTAATCCTATTTCGACTTAACATTTGAAAGTTTGTAAACACATATCCAATCTATGATTTTTATCATTAGCATGCTTAATGATACTTTGAATACTGTATTTATACATGTATTACAGATTTAAGACAACAATACAAGCATGCATCACATCTCAGATCATAAGCAGATTAGACAGACTGCATTGCAGTGTGGTGCAGCTGCGCCCTAGTTAGGCTTAGGGACGGCGCAGCTGCGATGTAAGACCTCAACTTATTAATGAATAAAATCAAATTTTCTCTAAATATTATTGTGAATAATAAGGTGTTAATTTGATATAATGCTTTGGTTATGGGTGAAATGTGCAAATTTTGTAAAATAAGTAAATGGTTATAAAATATTCATTTTTATCGGTGAATATTCGTTTGGTCGTGGAATATTCTTGCTGTCGGGAAATATTCGTACGACGGCGCAGCCTTGTGCGGGCCCCATAATGGAAAGCAATTGGATGAAGAAAACGACAAGTATAAGTTGTTTATAAATAACGGCGTAGTTGTTACCGTTAATACTGTTGGAATACCCGGTGGTTAAAATACAGTAGCACACGGTATTACACCAATTATTGATCCTTACATAAAAAGACACTACTCAATAATTGTTACAGTAGTTACTGTTCAATATTTTATTTTATTAATTCAATAATTGCTGCGTTGATATTTTATATTATTATTGTTTCAATAATTATTGATGCACAGTATTTTCCATTATCAGATCAATAATTCATATTATTTGAATAATATTATTAGATAGAATTATTGGCAATGTCTAGAAAGTTCTATCTAAGGAGAGGTTTGGTCATCTAATTGCGCACCAGTAAGGAGAAATTCTTATTGGAAAGCCCCCTCTTTCTTGGGAACGACCTGGTTGTCATAATTGTGATTCTATAATATTATTTATGAATAATTAATTATTGATTTATATAATAACGAAATATTTATTTTATGTGGATATAATTGATGGATATAATTATTTTATGTGAAGAAATTAATGTTGAGGTGTTTTTGTCGGAATGGAGGTATTAAAAATTAAATCACTGTTCTTGAGATATATTGCATGAGTTATAATTTTTAATTTGACCATTGGATCATTGTGATTTTTGGATATGTTATGCATATATAAGTTGAGCATATGTCCACAAATTTTGAACCGTTAAAAATAAACGTATAATTTGTTATGAATTTTAAGAGGTGAATGATTCGAAAATTAGGTTTATAAATGATTTTGGTGGAAAATTTTAAAATTGAGTGGGCCCCACTTTTGGTTGGTGAGAAATGTGCTGGAATTTTTATTCAAATGTGGTGGGTGGGAATAGTAGCAGGTAAAGCCATCAGGTTGCAGGTCAAGTCTGCTTCAGCGTGCTAACATTTTCCTATAAATAGAGGGCTAAGTTAGAATTGAAAATCACACCAGAATTCATAAGTTTTCTCTCTTTCTCTCTCTATATTATCGAGCGTATTTTGTGAGTATTTAGATACTTTGTGAGTTTTTATTTATTAGTGCAAGTTTCCTTCAGCCTTATACCGATATTCCGAATAGAAGTACTGTTATCTTGAGGTAAGGGATGTTATTTTCTTCTTAAATGATATTATTTTCTTCAATATCATTATACCGAAATATTGGTTTGAACTTTTTATCAAATTTAAAACTTTTTGTGTCGGGGTTACTATTTACGTATACGGCACTATTCACGTATACGACACTATTCACGAATACGACACTATTCACCGAAAAATAAAATTTTTCCTTTTTGTCCAAGATGTCTATTATGGTTACTATCTTTGATTGTATCCATATTTTGATCTTTATTTTTGAATTCTACTTCATAATTGGTTGTTATGGAGTATTATTGCACTTGGATAAACTGTAATACGAATCCCTAATATTTGTCCTTCTATCTCACTAGGTTCGTTTTCTTTAAAATATTTCTCATCATCCTCAGTCCTAAATGATGATATTACTGAATATCTTTGGCCTGCAGTGTAAAGATGAATGATTAATTGATGAATATCTTTGGCCCGTAGTGCAAAGATGAACAGGTGTTGAGATGAACATGACCGACTGGTGAGACAAATGAATATCTTTGACCTATAGTGCAAAGATGAATATTTGATTAAAGATGGTTATTGATTGTTGTTACAGGAATAAAATATTGATGATGGACTTTTAAATCTTAGAAGATAGTAGAACTCGTTCTCTACTTGACTCTTCTAATGGTTTATTGTTTCCGCTGCAGTTGTTGATCTAAAACTTGTTGTCTATTATATTTTATCAAATTTTTCCCTATTGAAGACTAATTATAAATTGTTGTATATTATCTTAGTCATAATATTCTTTACTGAACTAGTTGAGCTCACCCTTTTTCTTTTTGTTCCATTTTTCTCAGGAGGCGAGAATATAGCAGGAACTAGTCGGGGTATGGAGTGATGTTTCTAGTCAGTGGTGTTAGCAGTCCTCACTATTTTATTAAATATTGTTTCAATAATTGTAATGAGGACTTATTTGAATGTGGATATTGTCTAGAAGATAATATTTGTATTTAAACTCACAGTATTGTGTTGTCGTATTTTGTGCGACAAGTGTTTTAATAAAGTTGTATTTGTTTATGTACCATGTATTTGGCGACTCAGAATGGGTGATGTATACCTATTTTGGGGGCGTCACATGCGATGTCCCCTGGCCTGACCAGAATTGAGCTTCTGCTCTCCTGGTTTTAGTCCAATTTTTAGCATACTAAGACATTAACAATTATCATGCACACATGCTAGAGGACTTTATATACTTGTATGACCACTTCAAGATCAACATTACATGTTAGGGTCTTAGTTTAGGATTTCCACGGAATTAAGGCCAAATAGGGTCATTGAATCACAAGGCCTACTAGGTTAACCATATATACATGTGAGAAGGTCATATAAACTGTAATATACATGCTCGCAATTGTTCACATTATTTATTCATAGCTAGCATCGTTTATCACTTTAAAACATGCTTAAACTCATGCTTGGTTAACTTTCATTATGTTTAACACATAAGAATCATGTTTAGAGACACAACGAACATAAACATGCCATCTTAAATCTTCAGAATTTAACTCCTCACACAAATGCAACTTAGTTCGAAAAAATATCCGAGTTTGCTTTTAAAATCATTTTAAACTTGAACAATGAAATCTAAAACTTCTTTAAATCTCTTTTCATGTGTAGTTAAGTCATGTTTGCTTACTCACAAGGTCAGAACATACTCCATGTGGTATTCATGGATATAGTCTCAATACATCAAGTTTTCTTTGAAAAAGTCATCTAACTCAAAGCCTAAATAAGTTGGTCATGAACAAAGGAACTATAAATCACCACTCATGCTCATTTATGTTCAGAAATCAGTCATATATATATACTATCATGCTCAGAACATGAAGAATACAAGTTCCATCAAAACTCATTTTCGAAACTTTAAGTTTTTTGTTTTAGAAATCCTACTAAACCATTTTGGACAATTCATATCTCATAAGAAGGCTTTATACCACATGTTATACTTCCTTTCATGCATGTATAGGTCATAATACCAAGTTAGAAACAACGCAGTACAACAAAAACCAGAATCTGGTTCTGGGGACCGGCGCAGCTGCGCTGCACCCTAGTACAAATTGGGCATAGCTGCGCCCTTCCTAGACCAGAACCAGAAAGGTGCTCTATCCTGCAGAGTATTAACCCAACTTCAATTTTCTTCAGTTTAAACATGCTCAAGTTCATTATTAAAGGTTCCATACATGTATACACACTTCACAAACACTTTGGTAGCACAATTCCAAATCTAATTTGCAAGAATTTAGTAGAATTTCCATGATTTGCTAACTTTGAAATTAAGTATTGAAAACAAGAATTTACCTCCTTAGAAGCTTAGTTAGCTTATCTTCTACCTTCTGCAATTGCTAAACTTCTCCTTAAACAACAAGCAACTTAGACTCTAATTCTTAGAATTTGACAGACAATTTTACAGTAACGGGAAATAAAGAAGAAGCTGCCTTTTTATAGAGAAACGGTGGACTGGTTAATGGGTTTACACTAAGGTTGGAATCCATGGTGTAGAAGAAAGAAATCAATGGATATCAAAGGGTTGCTCAACCACCACATCCCAGCCATTTCCATAGCCAATCATCACCTAGCTATAGCCACTGTTCATTGCTCTACAGATTATGTAAAGGAAAATAAAGCACTATTTGGGCACCTGAATTTGGAACAATGGTTTAAGTGCTCAGCAACTTGGTTAAATAATGCTTAGTTTGGTTTCTTTAATTTCCAAAATGTAATTTTAATGTGTTAATGCTACTACAATATGAAAAGTTAGGGATTTAATATATACTCATATCATATAATTCATGTACATTGGTGGGTCCACATAATTTAATATTTAATACATATAAAATAACTCAGTTGGGTATTATTGTCTGGGTATTCCTCATAGATATTATTATTGCACATATATCAATATTATATCACTGTCAACTATTAAATGTCCATTTTAAACATTAAATCCCTTTCCGAATTTCTGGAATACACAGTTAATTAATTAATTTTGTATTAAAATGTCAGATATGATTTTATTGGACTACTGGGTACATCATACCATTTAAATGTACTCTTATCATATGATTTTAATGATGTCACATATTACAATAATGTTCCATTTAACAGCCAATATAATAACTAACTCTTCAAGTTCTGGCCACTGGAGCAACTGTGCCAGTTTGTACTGCAGAGAAGGTGCAGTTGCGCCAGTCCCTGGCAGTGCCAAACTGGTTTAGCTTCATGCCAGTTCTGACTTCTATAACTAAACTAGTTTCATATAACATGAACTAAATTCCAGATTGATAATACTACTAGTCAAAGAGTCTATTTATTTCATACATGGAATTATACAATCACACATAATTAATCTTTCTCTTATTAAATTGTTTCTTTCTTAATTCACTTAGTAAGTTTCATTATGCCACACTAGGCAAATTCTCATAAGCTTTATATCAATCTCTTCATCGATCTCACCACATTACTTTACTGTCGTAGCGCTCAACGGTTAACTTAATTGAATAGGATTTCTATAAACTATGTCACCGCAATGTTCATTTATACACAAGTAAATACTCGACTCCCATTAATTATTTATTAATAATATTCAAAAATTCTCGGGTATTACAATAACTGTTTCGTTCGAACTCCGATTGAGGTGATTCAAAAGGCTCCAGAAAGCTAAGGAGTAAACCTACAACTTTCATTCTTTAATTTTTAAGATTTGAGGTCGGGATAAAGGCTTAAAATGGGCATATTTAGGACTATTGTGCAATAAAAAGCAAACCGTGATGGTTTCTTTTAACCATTGTAGTGTCGTGACTAGTATTTCTGAGCTCAAAGCATTGGACATTGTAAATATAGTATAGGGAAAGTTTTAAACAAGGTTTTGTAGGTATATAAGATGTGTTAATCATACGCAATGGTGTATCGGTTAAGCATTTAAGATAGAGAAGTCGCGCGTACGACGTACGAAAGACGAAACGCCGAGTTGAATGTTAATAAACTTAAATAGTATTCCGACTCTTATAAGATGGACATTATATAACATGTAATAGAGTTAAATAAACCATGAGGAACGTTTATTAGTGGCTAATTGGTACGTTTATGTGCCCTAAATGTGTAGGACTTACAAAGGGTGATTAACGCTAAAGTATAGAAGACGCTTGAGATAAGTATTCTAACTCCATTCAACTTTTGTTTTGAATGTAGTGTTTAAGAATGTAAATGTATATTCTTATGAATAATTCATATGTATGTTATGTTTTGCACAATAATTGAATATTGTGTAAATTCCATACTTGTACAAACCATTTGTTGGTTGTATAAGTGTTCAACTATGCTCTAATGAATAAAATGTTTAAAGCTTTGTTATAACGCATGAAATGTTCAAGTTTTCAAGTTTTGATATGCATGAACTATTTAAGAAGTATGTCAATGTCGTTTGTATCGGCTAGACACATGTTTTAACTTTTCAATGATCGAAATAAGATCTTTTGAATAGTAATTGAGTTTAACTAAAGTCTCCAAACCAATTTCTACTTAGTACAGATTCAGTCTGAGAATGAATAACCCTAATATTGGTAAAAATGTTTTATGTTATCGACATGTAATGTCGAGTGACGGAAGAACACAAATTAAGTCGTTCTCCATGTAGTGTTGATCAACGCAGGGTACAAAGGGATGATCACCCAACGTGCTCGGGAGTCATGATGGTTTACAGCAGAATTATTGTTCAAACCTTTTCGAAATGAAAATGAAAGTTCGAGGTCTTATGACTGCTCAACTAAAGTTAGTATGTCGTTTCAAAAATATATTTTGAAAACAAAGAACGTAATTTCCCATCATTTGAGATTTTGTCACAACTTTTGTTCAGTTGTAAAAGGTTTAGATGTATGAAAGCATGATTCTTGATTTTGTTGTTTTATATGCAACTGTGTACTTGTTGGACATGTAAATGCTCATTCTTGCTTAAAATTAAATGTTTTCAGCGAACACTGAGCCTATAGAAGGTTCCGGGAAAGACAAAGATGAAGGCAAATTGAATGCTTAAAGAGATATGGATCTTATCTGTAATAGATATGTTTATTGTAACTAATTACGATGTTAATTATCATGTTTCAACGATTTAAAGGTTATAAAACCCGGGCATGTAATAATAGGACTGTAATAGTTAGTAATTACTTTCATATTAGTATGAATACATGAATATGTATTATTATGTTTAGTACAGCGGAGCACCATATCCGGAGTTTAAAGGTACTTGGTTTTGGGGGCGTCACATATGTGGGCCACGTCACCCTTCAGACCTAATTCACCGTGACTCAGCTTAGCGAAGAAATTAGTCGCTATAGGTCGTGGTTGATGTGATGCCCCCAAAATAGGTATAAACAACCCAATCTGAGTAGCCAAATATATGGTACATAATTCAAATACAAACTTAATTTATACAACTGTCGTGCAAAATACGACAACACAATAGCTGAATTTCAATACAAATATTGTCTCGTAGACAATATCCAAACTCAAATAAAGTCCTTATTACAATTATTTTCACACTATTTTATAGAATAATGAGGACTACTATAGCAATCATCTTGGACCGTCACTCCATTCCCCGACTAGTCCTAGCTATATTCTCATTTCCTGAAGAGAACAATGAAAGAAAAGGGTGAGCTCAACTAGCCCAGTAAAGAATATTATGACTAATATAATATAGAATAAATTATCCTTAGTCCTCAACAGTATAAAAACTGATAGAATACAATAGACAATAAGTTTATATCAACATCTGCAGCGGAATAAGCAATCCATTAAAAGAATCAAGTAGAGCATAATGTCTACTATCTTCTATGATTTAAAAGGTCATCATCAATATTTTATCTCTGGAACACAATTTAATAAATAATTCACATCACCAAATTATCCATGCACTACGGGCCAAGGATATTCGTTAGTATCATATCCACGAATTATCCATGCACTACGGGTCAAGGATATTCTTTATTATCACCAGTGGTCATGATCATGTCAAACAAATGTCCATCAATGCACTACGGGCCAATGAGGACTTTCACCATATCATTTATCTATAACATTACAAGTCATGATTATACTAATATACAATTCCTGGTCATAATCATCCCAATCAATAGTCCATTTATACACTACGGGCCATAAATGACTTTCACCACAATATAAATATGAGGATGATGATAATGATATAAAAATCAATCAAGTGAGATCAAGGATAAATATTAAATATTTTTTTAATTTAATTTATCCAAAGTTTAAGAATGTCCAAATTGTCAACATGATAACTAATTTGTGGAGTAAAATTCAAGAATGATATTCATGTATCAAAAATAATTTGGACAGAAAAGAAATAATTTTTTTTGTCGTGAATAATACCCCGTGAATAGTACCGTATGTATGAATAGTACCGTATAAATAGTATCGTATGTATGAATAGTACCATATGTATGAATAGTACCCATGAATTGTACTCCGGCATGAAAAACTTAAAATTTAATAAAAAAGTTCAAAAAATGTTTCAGTGAAACGATACTAGATAAAGCGCAAAATGCAAGGATATTCTACTAATTTCAGGGAGTATGGAATCAATACTTATCAAAATAAGTGTAGATTTAGGAATATGAAACGAAATAATATTACTTACATACTATAGAGTATGAAAGAAAATAATATTTCTTACGAATATTGAACGAAAATAATATCCCTTACCTTAAAAGTAGTGTAATTCTGACTGGTATAGCGGGGATATTCTTGAAGAAAACTTGCACTATTTGCTACACTCAAAGTTTCCTTAAACTTAAAAGAAATACGCTCAATATTATAGAAGAAGAATTCTCTGATTCTAGTGTGATTTTCATTTCTAAACTAAGCATCCTATTTATACGAGAATGGAAGGGCACTATTTAAAAAGAAAATCACGAACCAACAGTAATTGAAATTCACGGGCAAATTTGACGGAAAATTTTAATTTTCACTATGCATCACTATCCAATAAAATATTTTAATAAAACGAAAATTTTATATAAAATATAATATATTCTATTTATAATTTAATAAAGCGAATAAATTTATATATAATATAAAAAGTATTCTATTTTATATAAAAAGTTTTCTGTTTTATATAAAAAGTTTTCTATTTTATTACTATTATAATAATAATAAAACAAAACTGAGATAACTTCCTACCGACGATTTTGAAAGATGAGTAAGTGGGGGTCCATGTAATAAGCAAAATTTATAACAAATACTTCATGATAAACCCCTTTATTTATTTCAAATATTGAAAAAATATTTATCACCAATCACTTATCTTCAATAAACACATTTTTAATCTTTCAACAATTATTCATCATTAATATTAGAGTAAAATACACTCACACCCCCTGTAGATAATCATATTAACACTCACTACCCCTCTAGTTTTTTAAGTAACACTCAGTACCCCTATAGTTAACATAATATAACACTCACTACCCCTAAGATGGTTGACTTAATGATGTAAGCAATTTTTAAAAAGAAAATGGCTAAAATGTCCTTAACTACTGTAAGGACAATTAGACCTTCAATTTCTGATGACTAATATACCCTTTAAGTATATAGTATACCTTCGATTTATGTCATCTCACATTATTTTCTTTATTTTGTTAATTTGTTGTTGGTTCCAGTGTAATTAAATGTATAAACTAACAGCAGATCTCGACATAATTCCTTAAGTTGCATACTAATCATACTCCCTCTGTTCCATTATAAAATAGGCCTCATTTGCAAAATTTACAAATTTTTAAGGATATATTTTTGTTCTATCTTTTATTGAGTATTTAATTTAATAGTGATGTCATGATAATAAATTTGAGATAATAAACCTGAGGACATCAGAATAAATGGGAATTTTATTTTTTTTCCAAATCATAATTTGCAAATAGGACTTTTTACGTTTTTGGGACATAGGGAGTTGTAATGTGTTGCCATTACAAAATGGCTTACTGCAGTTCTATAAGCTACAATCATGTATATTAACAAGGCATTATTATAGTTTGGTAATTGCCTTATTCTTTTCCAGAATATGACCATGTCGACCTCAGATTGTTACTGCACAAGGTAAACACCAGGACCAAAATTAATAAATAAATAAAACTTCTAACAAAAGTGCATAAAAGAGTAGCACAAAAAAGTTTTTGAAAGAAATGAAGTAATACATAAACAATTAAAGTAATATATTAACTTTTGGACCATGGCTCATCAAAAAGATTCTTGCAATAAATGACTATTATATTTGACAACGAAACGTCTCTGTGTCAACAAATGGATGAGTGTACCCTTTCAGGAAAAGGTCCTATCAACAAGCATAGTTTTTCCTATTCACAACATGTGACCAAAAGTACCACCAATTATTAAATTCTAAATTCCTAATAGTAGCAATTTATCAAGAGTATATGTACTAAATCAAATTTTGTATTCATAAGTTACCACCAATATGATTCCGAATAGGAAATTGAACATATGCAACTTGAGTGTGATTCCCAATAGTATGTGATTGTGTTTGATTCACAATAGAAGCTTGATTCTCAGCAATTTGATTCACAATAGAAGCTTGATTCCCACCACTTCTTTTTCTTTCAACAACTAAACCACCTTTGCTACCAATAAAGTGAATTGTCCTTTTATTGATTTGGTTCGGAGGTGTAATATCAACCCAATGAGCTCCCGTCTGTTCGTCCAACAAAATATTATTGTCAAACTTTAAACAACATAGAAAATACTCTTTCATTAACAATATAAATGTTTTATTTAAAACTAATTACATGTAAAATATCTCACCTTCGAAACTGGATTACCATTATTTGTAGGATAAACAAGCCAACCATCTCTTTTCGATCTTGTCATGACAACCTTTCCCCTTCCTTGAAATCGATTTCCTTTCTCTTTACCCGAATTGTTTGTTCCCACATTAGTTGATAAAATTTGTTGACATCTTCCCAAACCTCTTCCATTTTTATTTGATGTTTCCCCTTCACCAAGTTCTATTACAACCTCTTCATTATTTCTTCGATCGGCTCCTTTCCTTTTCTTCCTAACATTCCCTCTTATACCAAGTGGTTCTGATTGATCTTCACCAGCTTGTTGTGTTTGACCTTCACCAACCTGTAATAAAAGAACAGACAAGTTATTAGAATCATAAAATATAATGTAAAATAAGTAAATTGTAACAAGCAAATATTATTAAAAAATATATATTATATTACCTCTTGAGTTACACCATCGAGAGTAACCCCATTCCCAGTTAACTCAGGTGGATCTCTTTGGCAGATCAATCTATTATGACCAAACTGTTTGCAGTTAAAGCATTGGACACTTAGAGCTCTTTTTACAAAATTATTCCCTGCATTAACTTCACCTGGATCTTTCCTTCTATATTTCCTCGGTCTCCCAGGCAGCCTATGAAGAGGTGGGGGGTCCAATGGATCACTTCCATCTTCTATGTATTTCCACAATCTTTGATCTTTGGTAGGGTGAATCATTTTTTCATGAGCAACTAAGTATGCATGATTTATAAAATATGCATCACAATATTGTTCAACATTGGCTCTCCTAGATGCAATAGCAGCAACCCCATGTTTACAAGGAATGCCTGAAACCTACCATGCTCTACAATCACAAACTTTTAGTCCAATGTCAACCAAAAATGTGAATCCATCTTCAATGACTTTGAATTTATTCCCTCCACCATAGATAACTTTGCAAATTATAGCTTTACTAAGATTGAAGTTTAATTTCTTTCTAATATTAGGAGTAACATATCCATCCCAAGCACACCCATTTTCATACCTCATTTGAATTCTTTGCATCAACTTACAGCTAATCCCTTCAAGCATTTTCAAAATGGGTCTACCCCTCATAGCATCAACCAATGGTTAAAGGACTCACAAAAATTGCTTGTGACATGATTACTTTTACATCTCTCATCAAAACCATATCTTGTCCATGTTTCAAGAGGCTCTTTCATCAAATAATTGTATGCAGATTGAGACTCTTTCTTAATATCCTCCATTGCTAGGTTGAAGTCGTGTTCATTATAAGCTTTAACTGCCTTCCAAAAGTGATTTTTTAACATCAAGGCTGGATACTTTTTTCTAAAATTACAAAACAAATGCCTAGCACATGTCCTATGAAGTGCATGTGGAAATTCCTCATTAAGTGCATATTTAAGACCCTGAAAGAATATAAACAAAAATTATCATCAATTTTTCAACATTGAGCATAAACTAATTATAATTAAAAATTTAAAATCATTAATTTTCTTATTGACAATTAATTTGCTTGTATAAAGGTGGTTGCTTGTGAGTTGTGATGAAGTTGTACTGATTACAATAATGAGATGAAGAACAACCCAAATGAGGTAGAGACATTCATTTCAACAGGGTGCTTCTTTATGAAGTTCTAATGGACTAGCATAAAACTATTTCACCTAATATCAATTTAAATGAAATTGTAGTAACTCTATACAAACTCAAAAAGTGATGTTCATATAAATAAATGCACAATAACTGGTTTGACTTTTGAGAAGAAGAAATAGCATTCAGTATATACATATTATCCAATAATAAATACTTTCTTCGTTCTAAAAAAGCAGAATTTTCAATAATACCTTCTGCTTGTCTGAAATGAATGTTAATGTCATCACGCCATCATCATCTGCACCAAGAGCTGTCCTTAAATTACTAAAAAAGAACTTCCAGCTTTGTTTACACTCAGTTTCCACCATGACAATTGCCACTAGAAAGACTCCATTATTCCCATCTAGAGCTACTGCAGCCAACAAAACACCACCATAAGGCCCTTTTAGGTGGCATCCATCAACACCTATAAAAGGTCTACATTCATTTTTTAATCCAGAAGTCAATGCCTCATATGCTATAAACATTTTTTAATGTGGGATTCACATCGATTGATAACCTATCAGTGTTAATATCCACTATACTTCCAAGATTTGTACTTAGAATTTGTTGACCATATTGCCTCAAACTTTTATAAGACTCTGCATGACAACCATCAAGTTCAGCAAGTACCTTTTTTTTGGCCATGTATAACTGTATTTTATTGCACTCAATCTACCATTTCTTATGCACTTTGGTCTGAATTTCATTTATCTTCATGCCAAGATTGTCCCTCAATGTATCACCTAATTTGTTTGCAATCCAAGTCGATGTTGCTTCAGTGTTAGTGGAAACAACAATACAAGTGTGCGTGCCACAATATGTCTTGATTTTATAAGTCATCTTATCAGGAAGAGGGGATGCATGTATTCGCCATGGACAACCAACTGCAACACATTTACATGTAACTCTTTTTTTCTCAATTTTAATCCTCTCAATCTTGAAACCCTCTTGAATTGTATAATCTCTTAAAACTTGTCTAAAACTGTGTACATTTGAAAACAAAAGGCCTTCACGTAGCTTGATCTTCTCTTTCCTAACATCTACAAATTCATTTCCATATCTATAGTGGTCAAACACCTTACCAAATTGTCCACAATCAACTTGTCTCCCCTCTATAGCTTGACCATCTTCAACAAATTGATTATCATCATCATCATCATCATCATAATACACTCTATTTCATTCATCACTTGATGAGTAATCTGATAGGCCATCATTATTAGTCGTCACTTCATTTACAAGTTTTTCATTCACAAATTCATCATTGTCTATTTCAAAATCACTAGCATGTTCTTCTTCATTATCACATTGAAAATCCTCATCCTCGGAAAATAAGCCATAAACACCATCATCCTCATAACCACCCTCTACAATTATTTGTTTGCCTTTTCTATTTTTGTAACTCTTAGCTACAACCTCATCGTGATGTTTTTCTGTAGTTAATTCAGACTCATGTACTGTTTCAACCCATAATCGATGGTTATTAGTCACCTCATCAACCCTCTTTATATTATCTTGTATCTTTCCATCATTGTAAATACCCTCATCAACCTCATTTACATTTTTTGATCCAACTCCATATTTACCAACACTATAATCAACCCTATTAACAATCTGATCATCATTCCACTCCTCAAATGGATCAATTACTTGTATATAGATATCAACAATTTTAATCCCCTTGTACATTTCAAACAAAAGTAACATGTTCTCATCCTTGTTTAATGGCATCTCGACTTGTGTTCCAGGCATAAAATAAAATAGTTTGATTTCTAAACCCATTGCAGTTGGTACTTGACTCAATGACAATTCAGAAACCTTGCTGAGCATATCCATATGGCAGTATACATCTCCATCAATATTTAGAATCACATTCACTGTTTTCCCATAGTGAACATGAATATCATGATATTCAGCCATTCCTGTTAACTGAACAAAAATAAAATCACAATTCACAAAAGTATGTAATGAATATTTACAAATTATGCTAATAAAATTTATTTTTTTGGAACGGAGAGAGTATATATATATATATATATATATATATATATATATATATATATATATATAAGAGGAAACCAAAATATTGAAACCACATAACATATGTACACATACATATATATAGATGTGATTATCTATGTGGATACAAATAATTAATTTTCATGAGAATGAGTAATTAAGAGAGAACAGTGCTCTTGTGGGGTTTCATCAAGTGTGAAACAAGGTTGATTTCATAATCTAGGGTTTAGAATTGAGCGAATCGAGTGGTAATAAGCATTTGTAGAGATGACAGTGGGGGAAAACATGTATACCTTAAACCCAAAAAATCTCGATCGTAGCCGGACAAGTTAATCTCCGATCGTCTCCTTCACGTCAAAAACTTTCCCTCCCACCCTCCCATGTATGACAACAGTGAGTCGGTGACTAGTGCTTTAAGAGTGGAGAATGTAACTTGATAATATAAGTCAAAATAGGGTACTTTTGTCATTAACAAAATAAGTATAAATGTATTATATTTTAAAATAGTAAAACATGAGGATAAATATGTAACTTCGCCTATTTGGTCAATAATACACATCTGCAAGGGTGGTAAGTGTTACTTGAAAAACTAAAGGGGTAGTGAGTGTTATTATAGTAATCTACAGGGGGTGTGAGTGTATTTTACTCTTAATATTATAACTCACAATATTAACAACCAGATCATTCTCAGGAAAGAGGGGGGTTTTCGATAAGGACTTCTCCTTATTGACGTGTAATTAGATGACTTAACCCCTTTTCTCGACAGAATTTTCTAGACATTGTCAATAATACAAATAATAATATAAATAATGGTCTCGTCTCAATTATTAATTTAATAATATAAAATATTGTGCAGATGATACTGTGACAATAATTGAATCAATAATATGATATGCTATGCAACAACTACTATTGCAATAATTGAATAAAACTGAGTGACTTCTTACGTAAGCATCAATAATCAGAGATACTATGCAATATCGTGTGTTACTGTGCAGCCACGCATATTACTGTACTTTTATCACGGGTATTTCAATAGTTTAACGGTAAAAGTCTTGCCGTTATTTTTATAAAAATGTTATTTCTGTCACTTTCTATAACCGACAGTCATTCCGTTGTGGGGTTCACTAATGATTGTGCCGTCATACGAATATTCCTTGATAAAATGAATATTCCTTGACCAAACGAATATTTTATGATAACTTGCTTACTTTGTAAAATTTGTAAATATTACCCACAACTATAACATTCTATCAAATCCACACCTTATTATTCAAAATAACATTTAGAGAAAATTAAATCTTTATTCATAAAAAGTTGGGGTCTTACAACCTCCCCTCCTTATGAAATTACGTACCTAGTATGTCGAAGAGATGAGGATACCTTGTTTTCATGTTAGATTCTAACTCCCAGACCATTTCCTCAATATCGTTGTTTCTTTATAAAACTTTGACTTGTGGTATAACCTTTGAGCGTAGAATATGTTCCTTCTTATCCAAGATTTTAACAGGTACATCTTCATACGTTAAATCTTCTGCTATCTCGTCTGGTTCTAATTCAATAATTTGGTTCGGGTTTTCTACATATTTACATAACATAGATATGTGAAAAACGTTATAAACATGAGATATACTTGGCGGTAAGGCGAGTCTATAGGCCACAGTTACTACTCGATCGATGATTTCAAATGGACCAATGAATCGCGGGTTGAGCTTTCCTCACTTTCCAAATCTCGTAACTTCTTTCCATGGAGTAACACGTAATAATACATGATCTCCAACATTGAATTCTATGTCTCTTCGATGAAGATCAGCATAACTCTTTTGTCGATCTTATGAGGTTTGTATACATTGTCGGATCATTTGAATCCCTTTCGTAGTCATACGTACCAATTCTGGTCCCAACAACGTTGCTTCATCCACCTCGTCACAGAATACTGGAGAATGACACTTTCGTCCATACAACACCTCGAATGGATCCATGCCTATACTTGCTTGATAACTATTATTGTAGGAGAATTCCACTAATGGCAAGTACTTGTCCCAACTTTCTTTGAAGTCTAGGACACAGAGTCTTAATAGATCATCAAGGGTTTGAATAGTCCTCTCCGACTTCCCGTCCGTCTGAGGATGATATAATGAACTGAATCATAAATCCGTGCCCACAGCTTTCTACAAACTAACCCAAAATCGTGAAGTGAATCTTGGGTCTCGATCATAATCTATGGATACTAGCATACCATGCAACTTACAATCTCATTTATGTATATACGAGCAAGACGTTCAAGTGAATAAGTTTCTCGTATAGGTAAAAAATGAGCAGACTTGGTTAATCTATAAACAATGACCCAAATTGCATCTATGCCTTGAGAAACTTTGGGAAGACCAGTAACGAAATCTATGTTAATATGCTCCCACTTCCATTCTGGAATTTCAAGTGGTTGCAATGAACCTTTTGGCACTTGATGCTCCGCCTTGACACGTTGACAAGTTAAACACCTTGAGATAAACTCCGCTATCTCTCTCTTCATATTGCTCCACCAAAATGTATGTCGAAGATCACGATACATTTTGGTACTCCCAGGATGAATTACAAACGGTGTGTGGTGTGCCTCCATCGTGATTTTATACTTCAAATCAGAGTTGTTAGGAACACAAAGTCTGAAGTTGACTCGAAGTATTCCTTCTTCATCGATTCTTGCTTCTGGAGTAGCACCTTCTTGTACTTTTTTCCTCATACGCATCAGCTCTGGGTCTGTAGCTTGAGCAGCTTTAATTTTATCGATTAAAATCGGTTCTACTCGTATATTTGACATCATCATGTGGGTCCCTGAAGTCTTTAACTCTGTCTCCATCCTTTTTAAGTCATACAAAATGGGCCTTTATGTTGACAATATCACACTCGTACCCGCATATGATCTTCTACTCAACGCGTCAACTACCACATTTGCTTTTCCAGGATGGTATTGAATGGTATGATCGTAATCTTTCAACAGCTCGACCCAATGTCGTTGCCGCATGTTGAGTTCCTTTTGGGTGAAGAAATATTTGAGGCTTTTATGATCTGTATAGATCTCCACTTTTTCCCCATACAGGTAATGTCTCCAGATCTTTAGCGCGAAAATGACTGCTGCCAACTCTAGATCATGAGTAGAATAATTCCTCTCATATTCTTTGAGTTATAGTGAGGCATAGGCTATGACTTTCCCATGTTGCATAAGAACACATCCTAAACCTCTGCCTGAAGCATCGCTGTAGATGACAAATCCCTCCGAACCTGATGGTATTGTCAGAACAGGTGCTTAAATGAGTCTCCTCTTGAGTTCTTAAAAACTCTTCTCACATTCCTCGCTCCATTCAAATTTTGTATCTTTTCAAGTCAGCTGAGTTAATGAAGTGATGATTCGAGAAAATCCTTCCACGAATCTCCGATAATTACTAGCTAAGCCTAGAAAGCTACGTACTTCGGTTACTGACTTAGGTTCCTCCCAACTTTGTATTACTTCAATCTTCTCCGGGTCAACTGATATTCCATGATTTGATATCACGTGCCCAAGGAATGATACTTCCTCAAGCCCGAACACGCATTTCTTTAACTTGGCATATAGCTTGTTTTCACGAAACTTTTGGAGTATCAGCCTCGAGTGTTGCTCATAATCTTCACGACTTTTGGAGTATATGAGGATGTCATCAATAAAGACAACCACAAAATGATCCAAATATTCACTGAATACTCGGTTCACCATATCCATGAAGGCAGCAGGAGTATTAGTCAATCCAAAAGACATGACTAGGAATTCGTAATGCCCGTACCGAGTTTAGAAAGCAGTCTTTGGAATGTCATCAGTTTTAATGTTTAACTGATGATATCCGGAATGAAGATCGATATTTGAAAAGAATTTAGCACCTTGCAACTAGTCAAACAGGTCATCAATGCGAGGTAACGGGTACCTATTTTTTATGGTGACATGATTCAACTCCCGATAGTCAATGCAAAGTCGCATACTCCCATCTTTCTTCTTTACGAATAAAACAGGAGCACCCCAAGGAGATGTACTAGGACGAATAAAACTAATGTCTAATAATTCCTGAATTTGGGTTTTTAATTCCTGAAGTTCAATAGGATCCATTCGATATGGGGTTTTGGAAATGGATTTTGTACCGGGTTTAAGGTCTATACAAAATTCGATTTCACGCTCTGGGAGTAGGCCAGGAAGTTCTTCAGGGAATACGTCAGGAAATTTATTAACAATAGAAATATCATTCAAATCTAATGTATTTTTGTTTAAATCCGTGATATGGGCTAAGAAAGCTTGACATCCATTTTTCAATAAACGAATGGCTTGATATGACAGTGATTGACTTTAGTGGTTTAGTTGCTTGAATTCGCATATTAGGTTGGTTAGGAATATGAAAGCTAACAACCTTACTAAAATAATCAATTTTAGCATGATGACTAGTTAACCAATTAATCCCTAAAATCACATCAAATGCAAGTATTTTCAAAGAGATGAGATCAACAGGTAATGTGAAAGTGTCGATTTGAATCAAACAAGATTTATAAACAGGGGATGTGATGAAGGTTTCTCCCAACGGAGTTTCAAAAAATAAGTCAAAGTCTAATTTCTCTGGAGTCAAATGTAAACGTTGAGCACAAGCAGGTGAAATAAAAGAATGGGTAGAACTGGTATCAAATAAGGTATAGGCTTCACAAGAGTTTATGATTAGCTTTCCCATGATAACTTCGTTCGGGTTTCTCACTTTTTGGGAGGTCACGACAAACGCTCTCCCTTGAACTACAGGCTTTGACTTTTTTGGGACAGCCTTTGGTGTCACCATCTCAGTTGGACTTGACTTCATTATACGACAAAATTGAGCTAGGTGACCTTCTCTTCCGCAATTGAAACACACTTTAGGTTGCTGCGTACAATTTGGACTGATGTGTCCCTCCTCTCCGCATCTGTAGCATACGACCGGTGGTCGTTCTCCTTCCTTGAAAACGGGTGTTGGTGTTGCTATCTTTCCATCATTGTTGAATCTCCTCTTTTTGAAATTTTCACTTGACTCATTTCTTCTTTTATCTTGGTCAGGATTACCACCGAAGTGGTTACCATTTCTAGCATGATAATTTCTTCAACGGTTGTTGTCACCGCTTTGATGACTACTACCACTAGTTTGACTATTATCATTTTGGCTGACTCATTATCGTGCTCCAATAACTGAGCATTATTCACAACATCTGAATATAAACAAAGTTTTTGAGAAATGAGGTATTAACGAATTTCGGGTTTCAAACCTTGCAGAAACATTCGCGTCATACGCTCCTCATTATCTACCAAATGGGATGTAAATCGGGATAACTCCGCAAAATTTGCCTCGTATTGCAATACGGTCATTGTGACGCCCCCAAAATAGGTTCATTCCACCCAACCTATTCTGAGTCGCCAAATATATGGTACAGAAAATAACTACAACTTTATTACAACAATTGTCAGGCAAAATACAACAACACATATGCTGTGAGTTTTGATACAAATATATACCAACTGTGACTCTCATCCCAACCTTGGATAGCACGTCACAATGGCACTTTACATAAAGGAATAGTCAAAAACTGTTTTAGAAATTAGAATCTTTGGGAAGTGCTCAAGGAAACCTTCATACATGGGAGCCCATGCGTCTAGGTTATGATAGATATCATATGTCCACAGAATTATCCTTGGTTGACCCAATAGACCCTAAAAAATGAGAAGATTACTATCATATTCTTTCTAATGGTGAGTCTTCTCTTGACATATCATTATCTCCACTGTCTCTAATTTAGAGTTATAATTCAACCAAACACCAAGATTATATAGGTAGTGCTCGTAGATATACTCAGCAAGTGGATGTGCACAACCCTGTCTTATGATGACACGAGATTGTATGTCATTAGACATCTTGTATGATAGTGGCAAAACACCCTTCCAACGTTGGGTTCGCCTCACCCTATTTGATTCACCAAATATAACTACTAAATGATGTTTAAAATGCAACACACTTTTCTATACTGTTTAAGGAGAACTCCACAGCTAGAGACCATCGTTCTATTCCCTTGTTACCCCCGCTCGACCCAGCTACACTTTTATTACCTGAAAGGAATTGTGAAGCACAAGGGTGAGCTCAACTAGCCCAGTAAAGAATATCATGACTAAAGATAAATAAATTATCAATAGCCTTCAACAGTAATAAATCAGAGATTTAGAACATATGGTAGATGATAAAAAATTTTAACCATAGTTGCAACGGAATGAGCAATCCATTAGAAGAGTTAAATAGACCATAAAGTCTATTATCTTCTCCATGTTAAAAATTCACCAATAATGTTCTATCCCTGTAACATCAATCAACAGTTCTGGTCCACAATCATATGAATAACTCATAATCATAATTGTGATTCTAAATTCCTTTTCGCGCCTAGGACGAATATAATTTTCATCACCTGTCTTTACCTGAAACATCAAAGATCATGGTTATACCAAATCACAGTTCTTCTTCATAATCATACTAATAAATTCATCTTTGCACCACGGCCAAAGATATTCACCAACAATTCATCTTTGCACTACGGGCCAAAGATATTCAACAACAGGTTCTTTGCACTACGAGCTAAAGATATTCATCAATAATTCTTCTTTGCACTACAGGCCAAAGATATTAATATCTCAAAGAAATACATAATCATTTCAGAATTTATATACACCATAATTATAACCATGTTGATCAATTCACCTTTGCACTTAAGCTAAAAATATTCAATTGTAAATTCAATGGTCATGATCATACCAGTCAACGATTCAAATTTGCACTACTGGCCAAAGAGAACCCATAGTCACGATCATACCAATAATCTACACATCTTTACACTCAAGTCAAACAGAAATTTCTTCACCAAGGTTATAAAAATGTTATATATGATAATAAAAACAATATGATCAAAACATAGATTTAATTTCAAGAGTAAGATTCATAAATCAATGATAATTTGGTCAGAAAAAAAAACCAATTTCGTCATAATAGTACCTTGTGAATAGTAACTCGTGAATAGTAACTCATGAATAGTAACTCGTGAATAGTAACTCATGAATAATAATTCATGAATAGTAATCCCGACATGGAAAATGTAAAAATTCTACAATAAAATCTATACCAATATTTCGGTACAATGATATTAAAATAATAACATTTCTTAAACTTATAAACAATTTATTTTAATTATATACACTTTACTAAATAATGCATTTAATCATCCTAAAATGTCAAACTCATAAGATTTTATCACCAATAACCAAAACCCTCATCAAAAATCTGTATATACTTTATATAGGATTCTCAAGCCATAAAATCATATTTTTCACTTTTCTTACTTCTCATAACATATTTAATTCATTTACTCATAACTAGTCTATTTTCATGAAAAATACTAAATCAATCCCAAAAATATTTCTTTTCTGGAATTTAACAAAATATAGTCACATATTGAACATATATTTTTTTTCGAATTTTTAAAATTCATTTACTATTTTTTATATGGCTAAAACTGTCGAATATTTAGACATTTATCATAAATTTTACTTTTGTATAAAAATTTTGAAATTTACAGAGTGTACTTCTGTTATATACATGTACTTCCAATAAAAATTTCACTAATTTTGGAGTTAACCACAAGGAGTTACAAGGGTTTACTTTTAAAATAGTCTTTTTCCATAAAATTCATAACTTTTAATCTATACATCCAAAAATCGCTATTTTTGGACACAATCTAAAAAACTCATCAAATTATCATTTCAAATTTTTTTAGAATTTTTGAAGGTCAGAAAAATTACGAAACTGAAAAATATAATAACCCTTAAAATCTCTTAGTATCTCTTACCTCAAAAGAGCAATACTTCTGATTGGAATAACGGTGAAGGAAACTTGCACCGTATAGCAACACTCAAGATATCTAAATACTCACAAGAATACGCTCGATAATATAGAGAGAGTAAACTTATGTTTCTGGTGTGATTTTCAATTCTAACCTAAGCACCCTATTTACAGGAAAATGCTTAGAACACCAAAGCAGAAAATTTAATAAAATATTAATATAATTATTTTAAATTCCTACGCCCACTTTGAATAACTGAACTCAGCACATTTGCAATACTAGTGGGGCCCACCAACATAATAAAAATATTTTTCTTAAAAAAAATAATTAAAACTTTAAAAATCAATTATTCCAGAACTTCGAAACTTCAATAATTCATAATAAATAGCTCTTTTATCAGAAAAATTCGAATCTTATATCCATTTTATAAGAAATTCAATTCTCTACAACTTTGTAAGTTTAAGTTTTTCTAAATTCCAAATAAAAATTGACCGAAATCCACATACAGATGATTTTACAGGCTATAATCAAATTACAGTCAAGAAATGAGATCCATCGACATGGTTAACATGTTTTTATCATTTATTTCAACAAAAATACTCTTCCTCCTCATTTATTCATATATCACACATTCATTATAAAAATATCACCATTATTATATTATTAAAATATAATAATATATTTAAATAAATTATTTTATCAGAAAAGATAAAATATCAATTTTTAATAATTGTCACATTAAAAATTTTCTCCATCTATATCCACATAAAATGAATATTTTTCTTATCATATAAATTAACAATTAATTATTCATAAATAATATTACAGAATCACAATACTGGCAACCAGGTCGTTCCCAAGAAAGAGGGGGCTTTCCGATAAGGATTTCTCCTTACTGGCGCGTAATTAGGTGACCAAACCTCTTCTTAGACAGAACTTTCTTAAACATTGCCAATAATGCTATCTAATAATATTATTTAAATAATATGAATTATTGATCAGATAATAGAAAATATTGTGCAGTGACAATTATTGAAACAATAATAATATAAAATATCAACGTAATAATTATTGAATCAATAAAATAAAATATTGAACAGTAATTACTGTAACAATTATTGAGTAGTGCCTTCTTACCTAAGAATCAATAATTGTGCAATACCGTGTGCTATTGTGCAACACCGCGTATTACTTTACTTTAACCACCTAGTATTCTAACAGTGTTAACGGTAACAATTACATCGTTATTTGTAAAAACTCATACTTGTCGTTTTCTTCATCCAATCGCTTTCCGTTATGGGGCCCACAAAAGGCTGCGCCGTCGTATAAATATTCCCCGACAGGAAGAATATTCTACGACCAATCGAATATTCCCCGACAACAATGAGTATTTTATAACCACTTGCTTATTTAAAATATTTATATATATCACCCTTAACTTTAACCTTTTATCAATTTAACCATTTACTGAATAGTAATTATAAAAAAAATTGAATACTTTTATTTCATAAAATTTGGGGTCTTACAATCTCCCCTCCTTATGAAATTTCGTCATCGAAATTTACGTACCTGGTATTTAAAAGAGTTGAGAATACCTTGCTTTCATTTCAGATTCTATCTTCCATGTCCTCATGATTTGTCCATTGCTCATCTCATGTATTTCAGATATCATTCTAGAATACAGCTTCAAAACAAAAGTTAATTGACATATCACAACTTGTCAACTTAAGTAAGAAAATTCAGCTTAGGTAGGACACACACTAGCAAAGGATATTACTCGTCTCTCCCCTCCTAGTTTTATTCCCTGATCTCCGCCAGAGACCATATCCCTAAGCTCTGATACTAACTGTGACTTTGGACACCAACTTGTGTCAGCACCTCACAATGATACCTATCAGTTTGCCACCGCAGAACGGCGTCCCCTACGGAGAGTCTGGCTTCGGTGCATCCCTCATCAACAGGAAGTCACCAGATAGAGGCTCGGGGCTCTTTACTTATGGCTCTGATACCAACTGTGACTTTGGACACCAACTTGTGTCAGCACCTCACTAGGGTACCTATCAGCTTGCCACCGCAGAACGGCGTTCCCTACAGAGAGTCTGGCTTCGATGCATCCCCCATCAATAGGAAATCACCAGATAGAGGCTCAGGGCTCTTTATTTATGGCTCTGATACCAACTGTGACTCCACCAAAATAGGTTCATTCCACCCAACCTATTCTGAGTCGCCAAATACATGGTATAGAAAATAACTACAACTTTATTACAACAATTGTCGTGCAAAATATAACAACACATATGCTGTGAGTTTTGATACAAATATATACCAACTGTGACTCTCATCCCAACCTTGGATAGCACGTCACAATGGCACTTTACATAAAGGTATAATCAAAAATTGTTTTAGAAATTAGAATCTTTGGAAAGTGCTTAAGGAAACCTTCGTACATGGGAGCCCATGCGTCTAGGTTATGATAGATATCATATGTCCACAGAATTATCCTTGGTCGACCCAATAGACCCCAAAAAAAATGAGAAGATTACTATCATATTCTTTCCAATGGTGAGTCTTCTCTTAACATATCATAATCTCCACTGTCTCTAATTTAGAGTTATACTTCAACCAAACACCAAGAATATATAGGTAGTGCTCGTAGATATACTCAGCAAGTGGATGAGCACAACCCTGTCTTATGATGACACGAGGTTGTATGTCATTAAACATCTTGTATGATAGTGGCAAAATACCCTTCCAACGTTGGGTTCGCCTCACCCTATTTGATTCACCAAATATAACTACTAAATGATGTATAAAATATAACACACTTTTTTATACTGTTTAGGGAGAACTCCACAGCTAGAGATCACCGTTCTATTCCCTTGTTACCCCCGCTCGACCCAGCTACACTCTTATTACCTGAAAAGAATTGTGAAGCACAAGGGTGAGCTCAACTGGCCCAGTAAAGAATATCATGACTAAAGATAAATAAATTATCAATAGCCTTCAACAGTAATAAATCAGAGATTTAGAACATATGGTAGATGATAAAAATTTTCAACCATAGTTACAGCGGAACGAGCAATCCATTAGAAGAGTCAAATAGACCATAAAGTTTATTATCTTCTCCATGTTAAAAATTAACCAATAATGTTTTATCCCTGTAACATCAATCAACAGTTCTGGTTCACAATCATATGAATAACTCATAATCATAATTGTGATTCTAAATTCCTTTTCGCACCCAGGACGAAGATAATTTTCATCACCTGTCTTTACCTGAAACATCAAAGATCATGGTTATACCAAATCACAATTCCTCTTCATAATCATACTAATAAATTCATCTTTACACCACGGCCAAAGATATTCATCAACAGTTCATCTTTGCACTACGGGCCAAAGATATTCAACTACAGATCATCTTTGCACTACGGGCCAAAGATATTCAACAACAGGTTTTCTTTGCACTACGAGCCAAAGATATTAATCAATAATTTATCTTTGCACTACATGCCAAAAATATTAATATCTCAAAGAAATACATAACCATTTCAGAATTTATATACACCATAATTATAACCATGTTGATCAATTCACCTTTGCACTTGAGCTAAAAATATTCAATTGTAAATTCAATGGTCATGATCATACCAGTTAACGATTCAACTTTGCACTACAGGCCAAAAAGAACCCATAGTCACGATCATACCAATAATCTACCCATCTTTACACTCAAGTTAAAAAGAAATTTCTTCACCGGGATTATAAAAATGTTATATATGATAATAAAAATAATATGATCAAAACATGGATTTAATTTTAAGAGTAAGATTCATAAATCAACGATAATTTGGTCAGAAAAAAAAAACCAATTTCGACATGAATAGTATCCTGTGAATAGTAACTCGTGAATAGTAACTCATAAATAGTAACTCGTGAGTAGTAACTCGTGAATAGTAACTCATGAATAGTAATCCCGACATGAAAAAGGTAGAAATTCCACAATAAAATTCATACCAATATTTCGGTATAATGATATTAAAATAATAACATTTTATTAAACTTATAAATAATTTATTTTAATTGTTTACACTTTACTAAATAATGCATTTAATCATCCTAAAATGTCAAACTCATAAAATTTCATTACCAATAACCAAAACTCTCATCAAAAATCTGTATATACTTTATATAGGATTCTCAAGCCATAAAATCTTATTTTTCACTTTTCTTACTTCACATAAAATATTTAATTCATTTACTCATAACTAGTCTATTTTCATGAAAAATACTAAATCAGTCCCAAAAATATTTCTTTTCTGGAATTTAGCATGATGTAGTCCCATATTGAATATATATTTTTTTCAAAATTTTTAAAATTCATTTACTATTTTTCATATGGCTAAAACTGCCGAATATTTAGACATTTATCATAAATTATACTTTTGTATAAAAATTTTGAAATTTACAGAGTATACTTCTGTTATATACATGTACTCCCAATAAAAAAATTCACCAATTTTGGAGTTAACCACAAGGAGTTATAAGGGTTTACTTTTAAAATAGTATTTTCCCATAAAATTCATAACTCTTAATTTATACATCCAAAAATCGCCATTTTTGGACACAATCTAGAAAAATCATCGAATTATCATTTCAATTTTTTTCAGAACTTTTGAAGGTCAAAAAAATTACGAAATTAAAAAATATAATAACCCTTAAAATCCCTTACTATCTCTTACCTCAAAAGAACAATACTTCTGATTGGAATAACGCTGAAGGAAACTTGCACCGTATAGCAACACTCAAGATATCTAAATACTCACAAGAATACGCTCGATAATATTGAGAGAGAAAACTTATGTTTCTGGTGTGATTTTTAATTCTAACCTATGCACCCTATTTATAGAAAAATGCTTAGAACACCAAAGCAGAAAATTTAATAAAATATTAATATAATTATTTTAAATTCCTACGCCCACTTTGAATAACTGAACTCAGCACATTTGCAATACTAGTGGGGTCCACCAATATAATAAAAATGTTTTTCTTAAAAAAATAATTAAAACTTCAAAAATTAATTATTCTGGAACTTCGAAACTTCAATAATTCATAATAAATAGCTCTTTTATCAGAAAAATTCGAATTTTATGTCCATGCTATAGGAAATTCAATTCTCTACAACTTTGTAAGTTTAAATTTTTCCAAATTCTAAACAGAAATTAACCGAAATCCACATATAGATTATTTTACAGGCTATAATCAAATTTCAGTCAAGAAATGGGGTCCACCGACATGTTTAACATGTTTTTATCATTTATTGTAATAAAAATATTTTTCCTCCTCATTTATTCATATATCACACATTCATTGTAAAAATATCACCATTATTATATTATTAAAATATAATAATATATTTAAATAAATTATTTTATCAGAAAAGATAAAATATCAATTTTTAATAATTGTCACATTAAAAATTTTCTCCATCTATATCCACATAAAATAAATATTTTTCTTATCATATAAATCAACAATTAATTATTCATAAATAATATTACAAAATCACAATACTGGCAACCAGGTCGTTCCCAAGAAAGAGGGGGCTTTCCGATAAGAATTTTTCCTTACTGGCGCACAATTAGGTGACTAAACCTCTCCTTAGACAGAACTTCCTTAGACATTTCCAATAATGCTATCTAATAATAATATTCAAATAATATGAATTATTGATCTGATAATGGGAAATATTGTGCAGTGACAATTATTGAAACAACAATAATATAAAATATCAACGTAACAATTATTGAATCAATAAAATAAAATATTGAACAGTAATTACTGTAATAATTATTGAGCAGTGCCTTCTTATGTAAGAATCAATAATTGTGCAATACCGTGTGCAACTGTGCAACACCGCGTATTACTTTACTTTAACCACCGGGTATTCTAACAGTGTTAACGGTAACAACTACGTCGTTATTTATAAAAATTCATACTTGTCGTTTTCTTCATCCAATCGCTTTCCGTTATGGGGCCCACAAAAGGTTGCGCCGTCGTACGAATATTCCCCGACAGGAAGAATATTCTACGACCAAACGAATATTCCCCGACAACAATGAGTATTATATAACCACTTGCTTATTTAAAATATTTACATATATCACCCTTAACTTTAACCTTTTATCAATTTAACCATTTACTGAATAGTAATTATAAGAAAAATTGAATACTTTTATTTCATAATATTCGGGGTCTTACAGTCATATTATTTTGTTCCAGCTTAATGAATTTCACCTCCTTCATGTGACAAATACTCTCAGGAAAGTACTTGTCGTTGAATAATTCTTGAAACTTTCCCCAAGACATCTTCAGTGCGAAAAGATGAGTACATTTTACAGATTCTCGCCAGTAATCTGCCTCTCCTCATAATATGAAGGTGGCAAAGGAAACTTTTTGCTCCTCTGAGCATCCTAAGATATCAAATATCTTGGTGATCTGCTTAATCCACGTCTCTGTCTTAAGTGGCTCTGGCTTTTCTAAAAACTTTGGTGGTCCCAGCTCCTTGAATTGCTTAGCGGTGACCAGCCGTGAGTTGCCATTGATTCCACCTGTATTTTGAACAGGAATCTCTCTCGTTTGGTGTTGCATGAATTGTAGAAACTTCTGAACATCCATCGTTCATCATTTGGTCAGTGTTGTTGTTTACAGGAGGATTATTGCCTTCCTGATGCACATTATCATGGTTATTGATCGGCGGTGTCTCAACGGTCTCATGTGCTCCATTGCTTATCTCAAAATTTTCAGATGTCATTCTCAAACACTGCCACAAAACAAGGGTTAATTGACATGCCACATATTATCCCTATATTATAACCGACCAATTAAATAACAAATAAGTTTAGGTAGGACACACTAGCGAAGGATTTATTCATCTCTCCCCTCCTAGTTCTAGCCTCATATATCCGCCAGGGATCATATCCCCAAGCTTTGATATCAACTGTGACGCCCCCAAAATAGGTATACACAACCCATTCTGAGTCGCCAAATACATGGTACATAATTTAAATACAAACTTAATTTATACAACTGTCGTGCGAAATACGACAACACAATAGTTGAGTTTCAATATAAATATTGTCTCGTAGACAATATCCAAACTCAAATAAAGTCCTCATTATAATTATTTTTACACTATTTTATAGAATAGTGAGAACAACAATAGCAACCACCTTAGACCGTCACTCCATTCCACGACTAGTCCCAGCTATATTCTCATTTCCTGAAGAGAACAATGAAAGAAAATGGTAAGCTCAACTAGCCCAGTAAAGAATATTATGACTAAGATAATATAGAATAAATTATCCTTAGTCCTCAACAATATAAAAACTGATAGAATACAAAAGACAACAAGTTTATATCAACATCTGCAACGGAATAAGCAATCCATTAGAAGAGTCAAGTAGAACATGATGTCTACTATCTTCTATAATTTAAAAGGTCATCATCAATATTTTATCTCTGCAACATAATTCAATAAATAATCCACATCACCAAATTATTCATGCACTACGGGCCAAGGATATTCGTTAGTATCACATCCACGAATTATCCATGCACCATGGGCCAAGAATATTCGTTATTATCACCAGTGGTCATGATCATGCCAAACAACTATCTATCAATGCACTACGGGCCAATGAGGGCTTTCACCATATCAATTATCTGTAACATTATAGGTCATGATTATACCAATATATAATTTTCGGTCATAATCATACCAATCAATAGTTCATCTATGCACTACGGGTCAAAGATGACTTTCACCACAATATAAGCATGAAAATGATGACAATGATATAAGAATCAATCAAGTAAGATCAAGGATAAATATTAAAGATTTTTTTTAATTTAATTTATCCAGAGTTTAAGAATGTCTAAATTGTCAACATGATAACTAATTTATGTAGTAAAATTCAAGAATGATATTCATGTATCAAAAATAATTTGGACATAAAAGAATTAATTTTTTTGTTGTGAATAGTACCCCGTGAATAGTATTTCATGAATAGTACCCCGTGAATAGTACCGTATGTATGAATAGTACCGTATGTATGAATAGTGTCGTATGTATGAATAGTACTCCGGCATGAAAAGCTTAAAATTTAATAAGAAAGTTTAGAAAAATGTTTCAGTGAAACGATACTAGATAAAGCACAAAATTCCAAGATATTCTACTAATTTCAGAGAGTATGGAAGCAATACTTATCAAAATAAGTGTAGATTTAGGAATATGAAACGAAATAATATTACTTGCATATTATAGAGTATGGAAGAAAATAATATTTCTTACGAATATTGAACGAAAATAATATCTCTTACCTTAAAAGGAGAGTAATTCTGACTGGTATAGCGAAAATATTCTTGAAGAAAACTTGCACTATTTGCTACATTCAAAGTTTTCTTAAACTCAAAAGAAATACGCTCAATATTATAGAAGAATAATTCTTTGATTCTAGTGTGATTTTCATTTCTAAACTAAGCATTCTATTTATAGGAGAATGGCAGGGCACTTGTAAGACCCCAACTTATTAATGAATAAAATCAAATTTTCTCTAAATATTATTGTGAATAATAAGGGGTTAATTTGATATAATACTTTGGTTATGGGTGAAATGTGCAAATTTTATAAAATAAGCAAGTGGTTATAAAATATTCATTTTGTCGGGGAATATTCGTTTGGTCGTGGAATATTCTTGCTGTCGGGGAATATTCGTACGACGGCGCAGCCTTATGTGGGCCCCATAACGAAAAGCGATTGGATGAAGAAAACGACAAGTATAAGTTGTTTATAAATAACGGCGTAGTTGTTACCGTTAATACTGTTGGAATACCCGGTGGTTAAAATACAGTAGCACACGGTATTGCACCAATTATTGATTCTTACGTAAGAAGGCACTACTCAATAATTGTTACAGTAGTTACTGTTCAATATTTTATTTTATTGATTCAATAATTATTGTATTGATATTTTATATTATTGTTGTTTCAATAATTATTGTTGCACAGTATTTTCTATTATCAGATCAATAATTCATATTATTTGAATAATATTATTAGATAACATTATTGATAATGTCTAGAAAGTTCTATCTAAGGAGAGGTTTGGTCATCTAATTGCGTGCCAGTAAGGAGAAATCTTTATTGGAAAGCCCCCTCTTTCCTGGGAACGGCCTGGTTGTCATAAATGTGATTCTGTAATATTATTTGTGAATAATTAATTATTGATTCATATGATAAGAAAATATTTATTTTATGTGGATATAAATGAGGGATATATTTTTGTGATTAAAAATGAAGGAGTTAATGTTGAGGTTTTTATCAGTATTTTTGTCGGAATGGAGGTATTAAAAATTAGGGTTTTTGAGATATTTTGCGGGGGTTATAATTTTTAATCCGACCGTTGGATCGTGATAATTTTTGGATATGTTATACATATATAAGATGAGTATATGTCCACAAATTTTGAACCGTTAAAAATGAACGTATGATTTATTATGAATTTTACAAGATGACTGGTTCAGAAATTGTTGAATTTTCGGAGTTTATCATTTTGATGGAAAATTCTAGAATTGGTGGGCCCCACTCTTGGTTGGTAAAGAAATGTGCTGAGATTTTTATTCAAATGTGGTGGATGGAAATAGTAGCAGGTAAAGCCATTAGGTTACAGGTTAAGTCTGCTTCGACGTGCTAACACTTTCCTATAAATAGAGGGCTAAGTTAGAATTGAAAATCACACCAGAAACAAGTTTTCTCTCTTTCTCCCTCTAGATTATTGAGTGTATTTTATGAGTATTTAGATACTTTGAGAGTTTCTATTCATCAGAGCAAGTTTCTTTCAGCCTTATACCGGTATTCCGACCAAAAGTATTGATATCTTGAGGTAAGGGATATTATTTTCTTCAATATCATTATACTGAAATATTGATATGAGTTTTTATCAAATTTGAAACTTTTTGTGTCGGGGTTACTATTCACGTATACGGTACTATTCACGAATACGGCACTATTCACCGAAAAATAAAATTTTTCCTTTTTGTCCAAGATGTCTATTATGGTTACTATCTTTGATTGTATCCATGTTTTGATCTTTATTTTTGAATTCTGCTTCACAATTGATTATTATAAAGTATTATTGATCTTGGATAAACTGTTATACGAATCCCTAATATTTGTCCTTCTGTCTCACTGGATTCGTTTCCTTTAAAATATTTTTCATCATCCTCAGTCCTAAATGATGATACTACTGAATATCTTTGGCCTGTAGTGCAAAGATGAATGATTAACTGATAAATATCTTTGGCCTGTAGTGCAAAGATGAATGATTAACTGATAAATATCTTTGGCCCGTAGTACAAAGATGAACAGGTGTTGAGATGAACATGACCGACTGGTGATACAAATGAATATCTTTGGCCAGTAGTGCAAAGATGAATATTTGGTTAAAGATGATTATTAATCGATGTTACAGGGATAAAATATTGATGATAGACTTTTAAATCTTAGAAGATAGTAGAATTCTTTCTTTACTTGACTCTTCTAATGGTTTGATGTTTCCGCTGCAGTTGTTGATCTAAAACTTGTTGTCGATTATATTCTATCAGATTTTTCTCTGTTGAAGACTAACGATAATTTGTTGTATATTATCTTAGTCATAATATTCTTTACTGGGCTAGTTGAGCTCACCCTTTTCCTTTTTGTTCTATTTTTCTTCTCAGGAGGTGAGAACATAGCAGGATCTAGTCGGGGTATGGAGTGATGGTTCTAGAAAAATGTTTTAGCAGTCCTCACTATTTCTGTAAAATAGTGTTTGAATAATTGTAATGTGGATTTATTTGAGTGTGAATATTGTCCAGAAGACAATATTTTTATTTAAACTCACAGTATGTGTTGTCGTATTTTTCACGACAATTGTATTATTGAAGTTGTAGTTTGCTTTCTGTGCCATGTATTTGGCGACTCAGAATGGGTGTTGTATACCTATTTTGGGGGCGTCACAGTTGGTATCAGAGCTTAGGGATATGATCATTGGCTGAGATGTGAGACAAGAACTAGGAGGGGAGAGACCGGGAATTCCTTCGCTAGTATGACCTGACTAAGTTTATTTGGTGTTTATTTGGTCGGTCAGAGTATAGGGATAATATATGACATGACTATTAACCCTTGTTTTATGGCAGTATTTAAGAATGGCAGCTGAGAACGTTAATAATGGAATAAATCAGACGAGGGAGACTCGTGTGCAGAATACGGGTGAAAATGATAACAACGCGCGGTTTGTCACAGCAACGCAGTTCAAAGAATTGGGACCACCAGAATTTAAGGGAAAGCCAGATCCGATCATGGCGGAAATGTGGTGTAAGACCCCAAATTATTAATAAATAAAATTTAAATTCCCTCTATTTATTATTTTGAAATAGTAAGTGTTAAATTGATTAATGAGGTTAGTTATGGGTAAAATGCGCAAATATTTCAAATAAGCAGGTGGTTATAAAATATTCATTGTTGTCGGGGAATATTCGTTTGGTCGTAGAATATTCTTCCTGTCGGGGAATATTCGTACGACGGCGCAGTCTTTTGTGGGCCCCATAACGGAAAGCGATTGGATGAAGAAAACGACAAGTATATGTTGTTTATTAATAACGGCGTAGTTGTTACCGTTAATACTGTTGGAATACCCGGTGGTTAAAACTCAGTAATACGCGTTGTTACACAGTAGCACACTGATTGCACCAATTATTGATTCTTACGTAAGAAGGCACTACTCAATAATGGTTACAGTAATTACTGTTCAGTATTTTATTTTATTGATTTAATAATTGCTGCGTTGATATTTTATATTACTGTTGTTTCAATAATTGTCACTACACAGTATTTCCCATTATCAGATCAATAATTCATATTATTTGAATAATATTATTATATAACATTATTGGCAATGTCTAGAAAGTTCTGTCTAAGGAGAGGTTTGGTCATCTAATTGCGCGCCAGTAAGGAGAAATCCTTATTGGAAAGCCCCCTCTTTCCTGGGAACGGCCTGGTTGTCATAAATGTGATTCTGTAATATTATTTGTGAATAATTAATTATTGATTCATATGATAAGGAAATATTTATTTTATGTGGATATAAATGATGGAGGATATATTTATTTTTATGTGGATAAAAATGAAAGAATTAAAGCTGAGGTATTTTATCAGTATTTTGTCGATGTGGAGGTATTAAAAATCATCCGTTTGTGAATTTCGGATATTTTTGGTTTGGAATTTGGAAAAACTTAAAGCTACAAAGTTGTAGAGAATTCGATTTCAGTCAGAATGGACATAAAATTCGTATTTTTCTGATAAACGGTCTATTTTCTATGAATTACTGAAGTTTCAGAAAATAAAATAATTTTTATTAAATTGCGGGACCCACTTTTTGGTTGGTGGATTAAACATGTGGGCTGCTGGGATGAATTTCAGAATTGGCATGCCTTGATAAGTCTTGGTCTTGGCATGCGTAAGGAAAATAAGAAAATATTAATTTATTATTTTAGTCTCCTTTGGCGTTCTAGCATTTTCCTATAAATAGAGGGCTAAGTTAGAATTGAAAATCATACCAGAAATAAAGTTTTCTCTCTTTCTCTCTCTATATTATCGAGCGTATTCTTGTGAGTATACTTTGAGTGTTGCTATACGGTGCGAGTTTCTGTCAGCACTATACCCGAAATTCAGTCAGAAGTACGATTATTTTGAGGTAAGGGATGTTATTTTATTCGAAAATGATATTATTTCTTCAATATCATTATGTCGAAATATTGGTTAGAAATTTTTATCAAATTTGGAACTTTTCACGTCGGGGTTACTATTCACGAGTTACTATTCACGAGTTACTATTCACGAGTTACTATTCACCGAAAAATAAAATTTTCTTCTTTTCGTCCAAAATATCTATTCTGGGTACTAGCTTTGATTGTATCCATATTTTGATCATTCTTGAATTCTACTTCACTATGAATAATTATAAGGTATTTTTGGACATGAATAAATCGAAATACGAATCCTTAATATTGTTATTTTGTTTCACTGGATTCGTTTTCTTTAAGATATTTTTCATCATCCTCAATCCTAAATGATGATATTACTGAATATCTTTGGCCGTAGTGCAAAGATGAATGATTCACTGATGAATATCTTTGGCCCGTAGTGCAAAGATGAACAGGTGTTGAGATGAACATGACCGACTGGTGATACAAGTGAATATCTTTGGCCTGTAGTGCAAAGATGAATATTTGATTAAAGATGGTTATTGATTGTTGTTACAGGGATAAAATATTGATGATGGACTTTTAAATCTTAGAAGATAGTAGAACTCATTCTCTACTTGACTCTTCTAATGGTTTGCTGTTTCCGCTGCAGTTATTGATTTAAAACTTGTTGTCTATTGTATTCTATTAGATTTTTCCCTGTTGAAGACTAACGATAATTTGTTCTGTATTATCTTAGTCATAATGTTCTTTACTGGGCTAGTTGAGCTCGCCCTTTTCCTTTTTGTTCCATTTTTCTCAGGAGGCGAGAATGTAGCGAGTACTAGTCGGGGTATGGAATGATGGTTCTAGAAGTTACTTTAGTAGTCCTCACCATTTTTGTGAAATAATGTATCAATAATTGTAATGAGGACTTATTTGAGTGTGGATATTGTCTAAATGATAATATTTGTATTTAAACTCACAGTTCTTGTGTTGTAATAATAAAGATGTAGTTGTTTCTGTACCATGTATTTTGACGACTCAGAATGGGTGTTGTATACCTATTTTGGGGGCGTCACAGTAGGTATCAGAGCTATAAGTAAAGAGCCCCGAGCTTCTCGCTGGTGACTTCCTGTTGATGGGGGATGCACCGAAGCCAGACTCTCCGTAGGGGACGCCGTTCTGCGGTGGCAAACTGATAGGTACCACTGTAAGGTGCTGTCCACTGATGGGACGTGAGTTACAGTTGGTATCAGAGCTTAGGGATATGATCTCTGGCGGAGATCGGAGAATAGAACTAGGAGGGGAGAGACGAATAAATCCTTCGCTAGTGTGTCCTACCTAAGCTTATTTATTGGTCAGTCATAATATAGGGGTATTATGTGATTTGTTAATTTATTTAATTAACCCTTGTTTTATGGGAGTATTTAAGAATGGCTGCTGAGAACGTTAACAATGGAGTGTATGAGACTGTGGAACAACCTTTAGTCACAAACCAGGAGAACGTGCAACAGGAAGGCAATATTCCTCCTGTAAACAACGCTACCGAGCAAACGATGAACGATGGAATGTTTAGGAGCTTTTTGCAGTTCATGCAAAACCAGACGAGGGAGACTCGTGTTCAAAATACAGGAGGAAATGATAGCAATTCACGGTTTGTCACAGCCAAACAGTTCAAAGAATTGGGACCACCAGAATTTAAGGGAAAGCCGGATCCGATCATGGCGGAAACGTGGGTCAAGCAAATTACCAAGATATTCGATGTCTTGGGATGCACGGAGGAACAGAAGGTTCCATTCGCCACCTTTATGTTCCGTGGCGAGGCAGACTACTGGTGGGAGTCTGTGAAGCGTACCCATCCAACCGCACTCAGCATGTCTTGGGAGACATTTCAGAAACTGTTCAATGACAAATACTTTCCTGAAAGTATTCGTCATATGAAGGAGGTAGAGTTTATCAGACTGGAACAAAACAACATGACGGTATCCCAGTACGAGGCGAAGTTTGCAGAGTTATCCAGGTTTGCACCTCATTTGGTAGAAAATGAGGAACGTATGACGCGGATGTTTCTGAGAGGTTTAAAACCTGAGATTCGTCAATACCTTATCTCTCATAAATTTTCTCTGTATTCAGACGTTGTCAACAGGGCCCAATTATTAGAAAGAGATAATGAGTATACTCAACCGAGGGACCACAACCAGGGTCATACCGGTGACAGCAATCATCAGAGCGATGATAACCAACGAGGAGGGAAAAATACGAACAAAGGCGGTAACCACTCGGGTAGTCATCGTGGCCATGATAATAGGAGAGGTGAGTCAAGTGGAAATTTCAGAAAGAGGAGATTCAACAATGACGGGAAGACATCAGCAGCAGCACCAGCACCAACAACAAATTTTAGGGGAGGAGAACGACCGCCAGTTAGATGTTACAAATGCGGGAAAGAGGGACATATCAGCCCAAACTGTCCACAACAATCCAAGGTGTGTTACAACTGTGGGAAGGAAGGCCACATCGCTCGAGATTGTACTATAGCGAAACCAAGTTCAGCGGGAGTGGTGATTCCAAGGGCTGTCCCGGATAAGGCGAAATCAGCGGTTCTTGGAAGAGCGTTTGTCGTAATCGGCCAAAACGTGAGGAACCCGAACGAGGTGATTATGGGTAAGCTAATCTTGAATTCTTGCGAAGTTTATACCTTACTAGATACCGGTTCTACCCATTCTTTTATCTCTCCTACTTGTGCTCAACGTTTAAACTTGAATCCGGGGAAATTGGACTTTGACTTATCTGTTGAAACTCCGTTAGGTGAAACCTTTGTTACATCTACAGTTTATAAATCTTGCATGATCCAAGTTGGCACTATCACATTACCTATTGATCTTATCTCTTTAAAGATACTTGCTTTTGATGTGATTTTAGGGATTGATTGGTTAACTACTCATCATGCCAAAATTGATTGTTTTCGTAAGGTTGTTAGTTTTCATATTCCTAACCAACCTGTTGTACGAATTCAAACAACTAAGCCATTAAAATTAATCACTGTTATATCAAGCCATAAAGCCATTCGTTTATTAAAAAACGGATGTCAAGCTTTCTTAGCCCATGTTATGGATTTGAATAAAGACACGTCAAATTTGAATAATATTCCTGTTGTTATTGACTTTCCTGACGTATTTCCTGAAGAACTTCCCGGTCTACCCCCGGAACGAGAAATTGAATTCTTTATTGATCTTGAACCTGGTACAAAGCCCATTTCTAAAACCCCATATCGAATGGCTCCTATTGAACTTCAGGAGTTAAAGGTCCAACTACAAGAGTTGTTGGACATCGGTTTCATTCGTCCTAGTACATCTCCTTGGGGTGCTCCTGTTTTATTTGTAAAGAAGAAAGACGGGAGTATGCGACTTTGTATTGATTACCGGGAATTAAACCATGTCACTATTAAGAATAGGTATCCGCTACCTCGTATTGATGACCTGTTTGACCAGTTACAAGGAGCACAATTCTTTTCAAAGATCGATCTTCGTTCTGGATATCATCAGCTGAAGGTTAAAACTGAGGATATTCCAAAGACTGCCTTCAGAACTCGGTACGGGCACTATGAATTCCTAGTCATGTCTTTTGGATTGACTAATGCTCCTGCGGCTTTCATGGATATGATGAACCGAGTATTCAAGGATTATTTGGATCAGTTCGTTGTTGTCTTTATTGATGACATCCTCATATATTCCAAAAGCCGTGAAGATCATGAGCATCATTTGAAGCTGGTACTCCAAAGACTGCGTGAAAACAAGTTATATGCCAAGCTGAAGAAATGCGAGTTCTGGCTTGAGGAAGTAGCATTCCTTGGGCACGTGGTGTCAAAACATGGAGTATCTGTTGACCCGGCGAAGATTGAAGCAATACAAAGTTGGGAGCAACCAAAGACGGTGACCGAAGTACGTAGCTTTCTAGGCTTAGCTGGTTATTATCGAAGATTCGTGGAAGGGTTTTCTCGAATCGCTACCCCGTTAACTCAGCTGACTCGGAAAGATGTCAAATTCGTATGGAGCGAAGAATGCGAGAAGAGTTTTCAAGAGCTTAAGAGGAGACTCATTTCGGCACCTGTTCTGACAATACCATCTGGTTCGGATGGATTTGTTATCTACAGTGATGCTTCAAGCAAAGGGTTAGGATGTGTTCTCATGCAACATGGGAAAGTCATAGCCTATGCCTCGCGACAACTCAAAGAATATGAGAGGAATTATCCTACTCATGATTTGGAGTTGGCAGCAGTAGTTTTCGCGTTGAAGATCTGGAGACACTATCTGTATGGGGAGAAAGTGGAGATCTATACAGATCATAAAAGCCTCAAATATTTCTTCACCCAAAAAGAACTCAACATGCGGCAGCGACGTTGGCTCGAGCTGTTAAAAGATTACGATCATACCATCCAATATCATCCTAGAAAAGCAAACGTAGTAGCTGACGCATTGAGTAGAAGATCATATGCGGGTACGAGTGCAATGTTGTTAACACAAAGGCCCATTTTGTATGACTTGCAAAGGATGGAGATAGAGATGAAGGCTCCAAGTACCCACATGATGATATCAAATATACGAGTAGAACCGACTTTAATCGATAAAGTTAAAGCTGCTCAAGCTACAGACATAGAGCTGATGCATATGAAGAAGAAAGTGCAAGAAGGTTCTATTCCAGAAGCAAGAATCGATGAAGAAGGAATACTTCGAGTCCACTCCAGACTTTGTGTTCCTAACGATTCTGATTTGAAGTACAAGATCATGATGGAAGCACACAATACACCATTTGCAATCCATCCTAGAAGTACCAAAATGTATCGTGATCTTCGACATACATTTTGGTAGAATAATATGAAGAGAGAGATTGCAAAGTTTATCTCGAGGTGTTTAACTTGTCAACGTGTAAAGGCGGAACATCAAGTGCCAAAGGGTCCATTGCAATCACTTGAGATTCCGAAATGGAAGTGGGAACACATTACCATGGATTTCGTTACGGGTCTTCCCACGGTTTCTCAAGGCATAAATGCTATTTGGGTTATTGTTGATAGATTAACCAAGTCTGCTCATTTCTTGCCGATACGGGAGACTTATTCCCTTGAACGTCTTGCTCGTATATACGTAGATGAGATTGTGAGACTGCATGGCATGCCAGTATCCATAGTTTCGGATCGTGACCCAAGATTCACTTCAAGATTTTGGGTTAGCTTGCAAAAAGCTATGGGCACAGATTTACGATTTAGTTCGGCATACCATCCTCAAACGGACGGACAATCAGAGAGGACTATTCAAACTCTTGAAGATCTATTAAGACTTTGTGTCTTAGATTTCAAAGGGAGTTGGGATAAGTACCTACCATTGGTAGAATTCTCTTACAATAACAGTTATCAGGCAAGTATAGGTGTGGCCCCATTTGAAGCATTATATGGACGAAAGTGTCGCTCTCCAGTATGCTGGGACGAGGTGGGTGAAGCAACATTGTTGGGACCAGAGTTGGTACGCATGACTACAGAGAAGATCCAAACGATTTGACAATGTATACAAACGGCACAGGATCGACAAAAGAGTTATGCGGATCTTCATCGAAAGGACGTGGAATTTGACATTGGGGATCATGTATTGTTACGTGTGGCTCCATGGAAAGGAGTTACAAGATTTGAAAAGAGAGGAAAGCTCAATCCACGATTTATTGGTCCATTTCAAATTCTTGACCGAGTAGGAAATGTGGCCTATAGACTCGCGTTACCTCCAAGTATGTCTCGTGTTCATAATGTTTTTCATATATCTGTGTTACGTAAATATGTGAAAGACCTAGACCACGTTATTGAGTTAGAACCGGACGAGATAGCTGAAGACTTAACGTACGAAGAGGTACCTGTCAAGATCTTGGATAGAAAGGAGCATGTCCTACGCACGAAGGTCATACCACAAGTTAAAGTTTTGTGGAGAAATCATGCTATTGAGGAAGTGACCTGGGAGTTGGAAACGGAAATGAAAGCGAGATATCCTCATCTTTTCGAAACACCAGGTACGTACGTCAATTTCGAGGACGAAATTTCATAAGGAGGGGAGGTTGTAAGACCCCAAATTATTAATAAATAAAATTTAAATTCCCTCTATTTATTATTTTGAAATAGTAAGTGTTAAATTGATTAATGAGGTTAGTTATGGGTAAAATGCGCAAATATTTCAAATAAGCAGGTGGTTATAAAATATTCATTGTTGTCGGGGAATATTCGTTTGGTCGTAGAATATTCTTCCTGTCGGGGAATATTCGTACGACGGCGCAGTCTTTTGTGGGCCCCATAACGGAAAGCGATTGGATGAAGAAAACGACAAGTATATGTTGTTTATTAATAACGGCGTAGTTGTTACCGTTAATACTGTTGGAATACCCGGTGGTTAAAACTCAGTAATACGCGTTGTTACACAGTAGCACACTGATTGCACCAATTATTGATTCTTACGTAAGAAGGCACTACTCAATAATGGTTACAGTAATTACTGTTCAGTATTTTATTTTATTGATTTAATAATTGCTGCGTTGATATTTTATATTACTGTTGTTTCAATAATTGTCACTACACAGTATTTCCCATTATCAGATCAATAATTCATATTATTTGAATAATATTATTATATAACATTATTGGCAATGTCTAGAAAGTTCTGTCTAAGGAGAGGTTTGGTCATCTAATTGCGCGCCAGTAAGGAGAAATCCTTATTGGAAAGCCCCCTCTTTCCTGGGAACGGCCTGGTTGTCATAAATGTGATTCTGTAATATTATTTGTGAATAATTAATTATTGATTCATATGATAAGGAAATATTTATTTTATGTGGATATAAATGATGGAGGATATATTTATTTTTATGTGGATAAAAATGAAAGAATTAAAGCTGAGGTATTTTATCAGTATTTTGTCGATGTGGAGGTATTAAAAATCATCCGTTTGTGAATTTCGGATATTTTTGGTTTGGAATTTGGAAAAACTTAAAGCTACAAAGTTGTAGAGAATTCGATTTCAGTCAGAATGGACATAAAATTCGTATTTTTCTGATAAACGGTCTATTTTCTATGAATTACTGAAGTTTCGGAAAATAAAATAATTTTTATTAAATTGCGGGACCCACTTTTTGGTTGGTGGATTAAACATGTGGGCTGCTGGGATGAATTTCAGAATTGGCATGCCTTGATAAGTCTTGGTCTTGGCATGCGTAAGGAAAATAAGAAAATATTAATTTATTATTTTAGTCTCCTTTGGCGTTCTAGCATTTTCCTATAAATAGAGGGCTAAGTTAGAATTGAAAATCATACCAGAAATAAAGTTTTCTCTCTTTCTCTCTCTATATTATCGAGCGTATTCTTGTGAGTATACTTTGAGTGTTGCTATACGGTGCGAGTTTCTGTCAGCACTATACCCGAAATTCAGTCAGAAGTACGATTATTTTGAGGTAAGGGATGTTATTTTATTCGAAAATGATATTATTTCTTCAATATCATTATGTCGAAATATTGGTTGGAAATTTTTATCAAATTTGGAACTTTTCACGTCGGGGTTACTATTCACGAGTTACTATTCACGAGTTACTATTCACGAGTTACTATTCACCGAAAAATAAAATTTTCTTCTTTTCGTCCAAAATATCTATTCTGGGTACTAGCTTTGATTGTATCCATATTTTGATCATTCTTGAATTCTACTTCACTATGAATAATTATAAGGTATTTTTGGACATGAATAAATCGAAATACGAATCCTTAATATTGTTATTTTGTTTCACTGGATTCGTTTTCTTTAAGATATTTTTCATCATCCTCAGTCCTAAATGATGATATTACTGAATATCTTTGGCCGTAGTGCAAAGATGAATGATTCACTGATGAATATCTTTGGCCCGTAGTGCAAAGATGAACAGGTGTTGAGATGAACATGACCGACTGGTGATACAAGTGAATATCTTTGGCCTGTAGTGCAAAGATGAATATTTGATTAAAGATGGTTATTGATTGTTGTTACAGGGATAAAATATTGATGATGGACTTTTAAATCTTAGAAGATAGTAGAACTCATTCTCTACTTGACTCTTCTAATGGTTTGCTGTTTCCGCTGCAGTTATTGATTTAAAACTTGTTGTCTATTGTATTCTATTAGATTTTTCCCTGTTGAAGACTAACGATAATTTGTTCTGTATTATCTTAGTCATAATGTTCTTTACTGGGCTAGTTGAGCTCACCCTTTTCCTTTTTGTTCCATTTTTCTCAGGAGGCGAGAATGTAGCGAGTACTAGTCGGGGTATGGAATGATGGTTCTAGAAGTTACTTTAGTAGTCCTCACCATTTTTGTGAAATAATGTATCAATAATTGTAATGAGGACTTATTTGAGTGTGGATATTGTCTAAATGACAATATTTGTATTTAAACTCACAGTTCTTGTGTTGTAATAATAAAGATGTAGTTGTTTCTGTACCATGTATTTTGACGACTCAGAATGGGTGTTGTATACCTATTTTGGGGGCGTCACATGTGGGTCAAGCAAATTACCAAGATATTCGATGTCTTGGGATGCACGGAGGAACAGAAGGTTCCATTCGCCACTTTTATGTTCCGCGATGAGGCAGACTACTGGTGGGAGTCTGTGAAGCGTACCCAGCTTGACGCACTCAACATGTCCTGGGAAATATTTCAAAAACTGTTCAATGACAAGTACTTTCCTGAAAGTATTCGTCACATGAAGGAGGTAGAGTTTATCAGACTGGAACAAAACAACATGACGGTGTCTCAGTACGAGGCGAAGTTTGCAGAGTTATCCTGGTTTGCACCTCATTTGGTCGAAAATGAGGAACGAATGACAAGGATGTTTCTGAGAGGTCTAAAACCCGAGATTCACCAATATCTTATCTCTCATAAATTTTCTTTATATTCAGATGTCGTAAATAGGGCTCAATTATTAGAGCGAGATAATGAGTATATGCAACCGAGGGACCACGACCAGGGTCATACCGGTGGCGGCAGTCATCGAAGCAATGAAAATCAGCAGGGAGGAAAATATTCGGACAAAAGCGGTAAACACTCTGGTGGTAATCGTGGTCGTGATAATAGAAGCAGCGAGTCGGGAGGAGATTTCAAGAAGAGAAGGTACAACAATGATAACGTGAAGACGTCAGAACAAACATCAACTGTTTCTAGGGGAGGAGAACGACCACCGGTCGTATGTTACAAATGTGGGAAAGAGGGACATATCAGCCCAAACTGCCCACAACAATCCAAGGTATGTTATAACTGTGAAAAGGAGGGTCATATAGCTCGAGAGTGTTCTGTAGCAAAACCAAGTTCAGCGGGGATGGTGACTCCAAAAGTTGTCCCAGAAAAGTCGAAATCAGCGGTTCCTGGAAGGGCGTTTGTCGTGACTGGCCAAAACGCGAGAAACCCGAACGAGGTGATCACGGGTAAGCTAATCTTGAATTCTTGCGAAGTTTATACTTTACTAGATATCGGTTCTACCCATTCTTTTATCTCTCCTGCTTGTGCTCAACGTTTAAACTTGACTCCGGAGAAATTGGACTTTAACTTATCTGTTGAAACTCCATTGGGTGAAACCTTCGTTACATCTACAGTTTATAAATCTTGCATGATCCAAGTTGGCACTATCACATTACCTATTGATCTTATCTCTTTAAAGATACTTGCTTTTGATGTGATTTTAGGAATTGATTGGTTAACCACTCATCATGTTAAAATTGATTGTTTTCGTAAGGTTGTTAGTTTTCATATTCCTAACCAACCTGTCATACGAATTCAAACTACTAAACCACTAAAATCAGTCACTTTCATATCAAGCCACAAAGCTATTCGTTTATTGAAAAACGGATGTCAAGCTTTCTTAGTCCATGTTATGGATTTGAATAAAGACAAGTCAGATTTGAATAATATTTATATTGTTAGAGAATTTTCCGATGTATTTCCTGAAGAACTTCCTGGTCTACCCCTAGAACGTGAAGTTGAATTCTTTATTGACCTTGAACCCGGTACAAAGCCCATTTCTAAAACTCCATATCGAATGGCTCCTATTGAACTTCAGGAGTTAAAAGTCCAACTACAGGAGTTGTTGGACATCGGTTTTATTCGTCCTAGTACGTCTCCTTGGGGTGCTCCTGTTTTATTCGTAAAGAAGAAAGACGGGAGTATGCGACTTTGTATCGACTATCGAGAATTGAATCATGTCACTATCAAGAATAGGTATCCGCTACCTCGCATTGATGACCTGTTTGACCAGTTGCAAAGAGCACAATTCTTTTTAAAGATCGATCTTCGTTCTGGATATCATCAGTTGAAGATTAAAACTGAGGATATTCCAAAGACTGCCTTCAGAACTCGGTACGAGCATTATGAATTCTTAGTCATGTCTTTTGGATTGACTAATGCTCCTGCTGCCTTCATGGATATGATGAACCGTGTATTCAAAGAATATTTAGATCAGTTCGTTGTTGTCTTTATTGATGACATCCTCATCTATTCCAAAAGCCGTGAAGATCATGAGCGCCATTTGAAGCTGGTACTACAAAGGCTTCGTGAAAATAAGCTATATGCCAAATTGAAAAAATGCGAGTTCTGGCTTGAGGAAGTAGCATTCCTTGGGCACGTGGTGTCAAAACATGGAGTATCTGTCGACCCGACGAAGATTGAAGCCATACAAAGTTGGGAGCAACCGAAGTCGGTAATCGAAGTACGTAGCTTTTTGGGCTTAGCTGGTTATTATCGGAGATTTGTGGAAGGATTTTCTCAAATCGCTACTCCGTTAACTCAGCTGACTCGGAAAGATACAAAATTCGTATGGAGTGAGGAATGTGAGAAGAGTTTTCAAGAACTCAAGAGGAGACTCATTTCGGTACCTGTTCTGACAATACCATCTGGTTCGAATGGATTTGTTATCTACAGCGATGCTTCAGGCAAAGGGTTAGGATGTGTTCTCATGCAACATGGGAAAGTCATAGCCTATGCCTCGCGACAACTCAAAGAATATGAGAGGAATTATCCTACTCATGATTTGGAGTTGGCAACAGTCGTTTTCGCGTTGAAGATTTGGAGACACTACCTATATGGGGAGAAAGTGGAGATCTATACGGATCATAAAAGCCTCAAATTTTTCTTCACCCAAAAGGAACTCAACATGCGGCAACGACGTTGGCTTGAGCTGTTGAAAGATTACGATCATACCATCCAATATCATCCTGGAAAAGCGAACGTAGTAGCTGGCGCATTGAGTAGAAGATCATACGCGGGTACGAGTGCAATGTTGTTAGCACAAAGGCCCATTTTGTATGACTTGCAATGGATGGAGATAGAGATGAAGGCTCCAAGTACCCACATGATAATATCAAATATACGAGTAGAACCGACTTTAATCGATAAAGTTAAAGCTGCTCAAGCTACGGACATAGAGCTGATGCGTATGAAGAACAAAGTGCAAGAAGGTGCTATTCTAGAAGCAAGAATCGATGAAGAAGGAATACTTCGAGTCAACTCCAGACTTTGTGTTCCTAACGATTTTGACTTGAAGCATAGAATAATGATGGAGGCACACAACACACCGTTTGCAATCCATCCTGGGAGTACCAAAATGTATCACGATCTTCGACATACATTTTGGTGGAGCAATATGAAAAGAGAGATCGCAGAGTTTATCTCGAGATGTTTAACTTGTCAACGTGTAAAAGCGGAACATCAAGTACCAAAGGGTCCATTGCAACCACTTGAGATTCTGAAATAGAAGTGGGAACACATTACTATGAATTTTGTTACGGGTCTTCCCAAGGTTTCTCAAGGTATAGATGCGATTTGGGTTATTGTTGATAGATTAACCAAGTCCGCTCATTTCTTGCCGATACGTGAGACTTATTCCCTTGAACGTCTTGCTAGTATGTACGTGAACGAGATTGTGAGATTGCATGGCATGCCAGTATCCATAGTTTTGGATCGTGACCCAAGATTCACTTCACGATTTTGGGTTAGCTTGTAGAAAGCTATGGGCACAGATTTACGATTCAGTTCGGCATACCATCCTCAAACGGACGGACAATCAAAGAGGACTATTCAAACTCTTGAAGATCTATTAAGACTTTGTGTCCTAGATCTCAAAGGGAGTTGGGATAAGTACCTACCATTGGTAGAATTCTCCTACAACAACAGTTATCAGGCGAGCATAGGTGTGGCTCCATTCGAGGCGTTGTATGGAAGAAAATGTCGTTCTCCAGTATACTGGGACGAGGTGGGTGAAGCAACATTGTTGGGACCAGAGTTGGTACGCATTACTACAGAGAAGATCCAAACGATTCGACAACGTATACAAACGGCACAGGATCGACAAAAGAGTTATGCGGATCTTCATCGGAAGGACGTGGAATTTAATATTGGGGATCATGTATTGTTACGTATTGCACCATGGAAGGGAGTTACAAGATTTGGGAAGAGAGGAAAGCTCAATCCAAGATTTGTTGGTCTATTTGAGATTCTTGAGCGAATAGGAAATGTGGCATATAGACTCGCATTACCTCCAAGCATGTCTCGTGTTCATAATGTTTTCACATATTTATGCTTCGTAAATATGTTAAAGACCCGAACCACATTATTGAGTTAGAACCAGACGAGATAGCTGAAGATTTAACGTACGAGGAGGTACCTGTTAAGATCTTGGATAGGAAAGAGCATGTCCTACGCACGAAGGTTATACCACAAGTTAAGGTTTTGTGGAGAAACCATGCTATTGAAGAAATGACCTGGGAGTTGGAATCAGAAATGAAAGCGAGGTATCCTCACCTTTTTGAAACATCAGGTACGTATGTCAATTTTGAGGACGAAATTTCATAAGTAGGGGAGGTTGTAAGACCCCAACTTATTAATGAATAAAATCAAATTTTCTCTAAATATTATTGTGAATAATAAGGGGTTAATTTGATATAATACTTTGGTTATGGGTGAAATGTGCAAATTTTGCAAAATAAGCAAGTGGTTATAAAATATTCATTTTATCGGGGAATATTCGTTTGGTCGTGAAATATTCTTGCTGTCGGGAAATATTCATACGACGGTGCAGCCTTGTGTGGGCCCCATAACGAAAAGCGATTGGATGAAGAAAATGACAAGTATAAGTTGTTTATAAATAACGGCGTAGTTGTTACCGTTAATACTGTTGGAATACCCGGTGGTTAAAATACAGTAGCACACGGTATTGCACCAATTATTGATTCTTACGTAAGAAGGCACTACTCAATAATTGTTACAGTAGTTACTGTTCAATATTTTATTTTATTGATTCAATAATTGTTGTGTTGATATTTTATATTATTGTTGTTTCAATAATTGTTGCTGCACAGTATTTTCCATTATCAGATCAATAATTCATATTATTTGAATAATATTATTAGATAACATTATTGGCAATGTCTAGAAAGTTCTGTCTAAAGAGAGGTTTGGTCATCTAATTGCGCGCCAGTAAGGAGAAATCCTTATTAGAAAGCCCCCTCTTTCCTGGGAACGGCCTGGTTGTCATAAATGTGATTCTGTAATATTATTTGTGAATAATTAATTATTGATTCATATGATAAGGAAATATTTATTTTATGTGGATATAAATGAGGGATATATTTTTGTGGTTAAAAATGAAGGAGTTAATGTTGAGGTTTTTATCAGTATTTTTGTCGGAATTGAGGTATTAAAAATCAGGGTTTTGAGATATTTTGCGGGGGTTATAATTTTTAATCCGACCGTTGGATCGTGATAATTTTTGGATATGTTATACATATATAAGTTGAGTATATGTCCACAAATTTTGAACCGTTAAAAATGAACGTATGATTTATTATGAATTTTACAAGATGACTGGTTCAGAAATTGTTGAATTTTCGGAGTTTATCATTTTGATGGAAAATTCTAGAATTGGTGGGCCTCACTCTTGGTTGGTGAATAAATGTGCTGAGATTTTTATTCAAATGTGGTGGGTGGGAATAGTAGCAGGTAAAGCCATCAGATTGCAGGTTAAGTCTGCTTCGGCGTGCTAACATTTTCCTATAAATAGAGGGCTAAGTTAGAATTGAAAATCACACCAGAAACAAGTTTTCTCTCTTTCTCTCTCTAGATTATTGAGTGTATTTTGTGAGTATTTAGATACTTTGAGAGTTTCTATTCATCAGAGCAAGTTTCTTTCAGCCTTATACCGGTATTCCGACCAGAAGTACTGATATCTTGAGGTAAGGGATATTATTTTCTTCTTAATGATATTATTTTCTTTAATATCATTATACTGAAATATTGATATGAGTTTTTATCAAATTTGGAACTTTTTGTGTCGGGGTTACTATTCACGTATACGGCACTATTCACGTATACGGTACTATTCACGAATACGGCACTATTCATCGAAAAATAAATTTTTTTCTTTTTGTCCAAGATGTCTATTATGGTTACTATCTTTTATTGTATCCATGTTTTGATCTTTATTTTTGAATTCTGCTTCACAATTGATTATTATGAAGTATTATTGATCTTGGATAAACTGTTATACGAATCCCTAATATTTGTCCTTCTGTCTCACTGGATTCGTTTCCTTTAAAATATTTTTCATCATCCTCAGTCCTAAATGATGATAATACTGAATATCTTTGGTCTGTAGTGCAAAGATGAATAATTAACTGATAAATATCTTTGGCCCGTAGTGCAAAGATGAACAGGTGTTGAGATGAACATGACCGACTGGTGATACAAATGAATATCTTTGGCATGTAGTGCAAAGATGAATATTTGGTTAAAGATGATTATTAATCGATGTTACAGGGATAAAATATTGATGATAGACTTTTAAATCTTAGAGGATAGTAGAATTCTTTCTCTACTTGACTCTTCTAATGGTTTGCTGTTTCCGCTGCAGTTGTTGATCTAAAACTTGTTGTCGATTATATTCTATCAGATTTTTCACTGTTGAAGACTAACGATAATTTATTGTATATTATCTTAGTCATAATATTCTTTACTGGGCTAGTTGAGCTCACCCTTTTCCTTTTTGTTCCATTTTTCTTCTCAGGAGGTGAGAACATAGCAGGATCTAGTCGGGGTATGGAGTGATGGTTCTAGAAAAATGTTTTAGCAGTCCTCACTATTTCTGTAAAATAGTGTTTGAATAATTGTAATGAGGATTTATTTGAGTGTGGATATTGTCCAAAAGACAATATTTGTATTTAAACTCACAGTATGTGTTGTCGTATTTTGCACGACAATTGTATTATTGAAGTTGTAGTTTGCTTTCTGTACCATGTATTTGGCGACTCAGAATGGGTGTTGTATACCTATTTTGGGGGCGTCACAGCACTATTTAAAAAAAATCACGAACCAACAGTAATTGAAATTCACGGGCAAATTCGACGAAAAATTTTGATTTTCACTATGCAGCATTATGCAATAAAATATTCTAATAAAACGAAAACTTTATATAAAATATAATATATTCTATTTATAATCTAATAAAATGAATAACTTTATATATAATATAAAAAGTATTATGTTTTATATAAAAAGTTTTTTATTTTATATAAAAAGTTTTCTGTTTTATTACTATTATAATAATAAAAAAACAAAACTGAGATAACTTTCTACCGACGATTTTAAAATATGAGTAAGTGGGGGTCCATGTAAGAAGCAAAATTTACAACAAATATTTCATGATAAACCTCTTTATTTATATCAAAAATTGAATAAATATTTATCACAATCACTTATCTTCAATAAACACATTTTTAATCTTTCAATAATTATTCATCATTAATATTATAACTCACAATATTAACAACCAGATCATTCCCAAGAAATAGTGGCTTTCCGATAAGGACTTCTCCTTATTGGCGCGCAATTAAATGACCTAACCCCTTTCCTTGACAGAACTTTCTAGACATTGTCAATAATGCAAATAATAATATGAATAACGGTGTCGTCTCAATTATTGATTTGATAATATAAAATATTGTGCAGATGATAATGTGACAATAATTGAATCAATAATATGAGATACTATGCATTAACTACTGTTGTAATAATTGAATAAAACTGAGTGACTTCTTACGTAAGCATCAATAATCAGAGATATTGTGCAGTACTGTGTGCTATTGTGCAACCACGCGTATTACTGTACTTTTATCACCAGGTATTTCAATAGTTAACGGTAAAAATCTTGTCGTTATTTTTATAAAAAGATTATTTCTGTCGCTTTCTATATCCGACAGTCATTCCGTTGTGGGGTTTACCATTGATTATGTCGTTGTACGAATATTCCTTGATAAAACGAATATTCCGCGACCAAACGAATATTTTATGACAACTTACTTTGTAAAATTTATAAATATTACCCACAACTATAACATTATATCAAATACACACCTTATTATTCAAAATAACATTTAGAGAAAATACAATCTTTATTAATAAAAAGTTAGGGTCTTACAGTTGATACATTTGTCGCCGGTGTTCACCCAGCGACCAGATTATGTGCGACCACTATCAGCGACCGCAGTCAGTCGCAAATGTGGATAAGCGACCGACTGTGGACGTTAATCGGTCATAGATAAGTCCTTTTTTTTATAGTGATTGACACGTCCAATCCTGCACAAAAACAAAATCACATGTAAGAACTTAACGATCTGAGTCGCTTGGGAATATTTTCGGTGTGAGAATAAGAATAAGTACATGCTAAAATCATGTCAACAATGGAGGTTGACAAATTAGTGCTCAATGTAGACGTTATCTGTGAATTATGGTGTAACCTTATATTTATAAAATGATCACATAAGATATCCCCAAAATAGAATATAATTCCATTAGCATAATAGTTACCATACCAAGATGAAAGTCTATCTTCTTAAAAATGAGAAATCGAATTCAATCCTGACTGTCTCCATAATATTAAAAAATAAAATAGAATTAAGATTAAAATTCCTTAATTAGTACAGTTCTCAATTAAAATACATCGTACGTGGGAAAAAATCCTCCACGTGAACTGGACTCCTCCTAATCAACCGAGAAAAAAATGAGACCCTAACACCTAGTATTAAATAAAAGAAACAAAAACGTTTAAATTGGGACAAATAGTGACATGAAAAGTTATTGAGCATTATTAAATAACTATGGTATAGGAATATTTCTAATCTTCATAATATTTGAACTTGTTAAACCAACAATGATCCTGGTTTTCTATTCATTGTACAGTCAACAATGAACGTTATAATTCTACTTTATCCCAATTCCCAACGGCTATGAATCGGGATCACCAGCTGTTGTTGCACACCTATATCCCACAATATGGATTTTAAATATTGTATCGTAATTATCAATACTTTTGGAGAATATGGAAAAGGACAATTTTTATTTATATAGGAAATTTTTATAAAAATAATGTTAAGCGTCTCCATCAAATATTTTATTTCAAATATGTATGTTTTAAATCATGTACCAACGGTTCAAACAAAAGATACTTTATGACATAATTCAATTGAATAAAATTTAATCAACCAATATAATATAATTATACGACATTATTTTGAACAAAAAAAAAAGTAAGACTCATAATATACCCTTTTAATAATGCTAAACGCCCTAGGGTTGATAATATACCGTAGTGAGGTCACAAATAGGGGCGGATGCAAGAAGAGACCAATGGGGACTAAAAACCCCGCAGGAGGTTTTGGTGATTTTCCTTTTATAGTATTAAGTATTTGTTAACTTTTAGGAATAATGTGTAATTAATTAAGGGGCTAAAATTAATTAATTTAGTACATGGATAATGGATCTATTATAACTCACATTTAAGGAATTGATATTATATATTACTCCCTCCGTTTAAAAATTAAACATATATTTTTTCTTTTTATCTTTTCCAAAATTAAAAATATATTTCTAATTATAGACTATAAAGTACTCCCTCCGTCCTTAATTATTTGACGTTTTAGGGTTTTTCATTTGTCCCTAATTATTTGACATTTGTTCAAATCTAGGAGAATTAATGACAATTTTTTTAAAATTACCCTTCATTACTCTACCTAATTTTTGATACTTTAAAATCTTTCACTCTCCTTATCTCAACAAAACTCTCGTTATCCCAACAAAAGACTTAATGGTATTATAGACAATTGAATACTATATTTAATGATTTCTAATCATTATCTTAATTTTTGTGTTCATCTCTAAAACGCAAATAATTAAGGACGGAGGGAGTAGTATGAAGCATGTTTTGCTATTACTTATATAAAGTATATTGAGTAATATCATGTTACCACTATTGTATAGTATAAGCTAAGAAATATATTTGTAAAGTTGACATTCAAGAAATGTATCTCTAATTATAAAAATTACTGCATAAGAATATATAATTAATAACAAGCCCCACATAAAAATTAAATAAATATTAGTCTATTCCTTTCACAAAAAGAATCTCATTTTGACCTTTTAAAATTAAATAACGGCATTTAAAACTTCAAAATTAATGTGAATTCCATTGATTTTAGTTGAAAAAAAGTACTATAATTGTGTAGTTTGTTAAAAGTACCACTAATCACAAAATTTATTATTTTCTAAAATTTCATACATCACATCAATTTTAAAAGTTAATATGCCGTCAATTGACTTTTAAAAATTAAAATAGACAGCACAAATATAACCATATCAACATTGAAAACTGTGGGGATTTAACAGAATTTTGTTGTTATTAACTAAATTTTCTTCAGTTGAGAGTTCTGAGATCACAATGTTTACAAAAGAATTAGTCTACCATAATAAAGCTCTACGTGAATAAATTAGTTATATCATATATGGAATTTATTAGGAATGTGTTTGAAATTCTTAATCGGAAATCGTTTAATTTTACTTTTTAATAATGTTAGATCTTTGACATGTGAAAGGTCACTAATTTTATTTTGTATTTATAAGTTAAATAAATTACGTTTAAAATAAGTTAATTATAAACGAAGTAGATTCTTCTAATTCTTAAATGACTGAGTTTAGACCTCCAAAACTCCGTAGTAACTAATAAATTAGTACATGGTCAAAATTCATCTCATTATTACAAATGTTTCACACCAAACACTATCAAAGCAATACAATTCAACACCAATTAAGGATAGGATAATACTGATGTCATTCCTGATGAGTATAGCAAATGAGCAAATCATGATTTTGAACTTGGTTCTCTCTCAATATCCAATTGAATATTTTGCATGAAAAGGATTTAATATGAAGTACCAAATGGTTTGATCGGATATAAGTGTGCCTTTATGTAATTTGACAAACAGATACAACGGAAACCAGAATATAGTCACAACAAGAGAATAACTTTCTGTCTGCAAGAAATGGTATCATAGTAAGGGACTCTCGACAAACTTTAGCAAAATAAGCAGACAAAGTTTAAAATTTCTCCAATATACAATGTGAAGAGAAGCACAAAGTCTTCAAAGACAAAATGAAAATAATTTAGCAAAATAAGCAGACAAAGTTTAAAATTTCTCCAATATACAATGTGAAGAGAAGAAAAGATGCATTCATGTATCAAAAGTCATTTTTGCACAAAGTCTTCAAAGACAAAATGAAAATAATTTAGCAAAATAAGCAGAAAAAGTTTAACATACAATGTGAAGAGAAGAAAAGACACATTCATGTCTCAAAAGTCATTTTGGCAGCAAAGTCTTCAAAGATAAAATGGAAATATTGCTACACGTGCATTTATTCTTTGGGGGGGGGGGGGGGGGGTGACCTAAACAAAGCACAATCTAAGACATACTGATCATTGAACTACCACTTCAAAAACGCCTCCCACATTTCTAAGCATCAATTAGTGCATACCACGCATAATTCCATGAAGGTACCCACCAGTCATAACAAGAGAAACCAAGGACACAACACCAGCTGGAAAAATTTTCCCCGACTTCTTAAAGCGAGAACCCATGACTCCTAGAAGAGCAGCAGACATTCCAAGTCCAACTGAGGATGCAACAACCGAATTTGTGGGAAGCTGAGTGTAGACATAGAACAGTATCAAGGCAGATAATCCCCCTGACACTAGCGACATCTGGCTGCCACTCTTCACGTAGCCCATAACCCCACCTAGTCCAACGAGGGCGGCATACCCTAGTGTCAGTTTCTGGGACATTGACATGGCCATCTTCTTGTTGCTATCCTCGCTTTTGTCAGAATCTCCTTCACCCTCGTTATTATTACCCCAGTTGTTGCCTCCACCTCCGCTTTCACCGCCTCCGTCTACACCGCCTCCACTGCCAGTAGTATCTAGTTCAATCTCCACCCCTTCACCTGTCGAGTTGACAGTAGCTGAGGTAGGAATAGATTCAGGGATCACGCTAGCATTAATTTCCCAAGTAGAACCCTTTTGTTGTTGTCGCGAAGCAGAAACTGTACGACGAGTCGAAACCCCCCAGTCCAACCTGGTCTTCAAGAAACATACATATGTACAATCAGTAGATGTTGCTGCATAAGCCAGATTGCGAGGAAGGTAACGCCACCCTCGACTTGAAGCTTGAAATTGAACTTGGGGCAGCAAAATAGACTGAGAAATAGCCGATATGTCTCCCAAGGCGACCATGATGGTCAAGCCTTGAGAATAACAACATCAAAACACACATTATACAATGAGCAAAGAGTATATTTGAGATTTTGAGATAGAAGAAAAAAATATACAAGAAAAACTAAGTTGTTACTGAATGCTAGGAGCTATATTGCAATCTGATTGTATAGTCTTATAGAAACACCGGCAACACATTATGAGTTGCATCCTCAAGAGAGATTTGAAATGAGGCTCATAACAAATGACCATGTGTCACTCTCCTACGAGCCAATTGGAATTTAATTATATATATATATCCAGCTGAACTCTATGTTTCAATCCAGATAGCAAATTGGTGTTACTTGCTAAGAAAATTTTGACGATTGAGCTTTAGACATAAGAGCTATGATTGAGTTCTGAATTCTGATATCTTTAGAGTTGCAGACTCATAGTTTCAGTATAGCAACACAAAATATAACTAGCTTGCTATTAGTGGATTATGTGAGAAGAATGGTGACAAGGAACATAAACCTTTACCAAATATCTCTGTTCTAAAAATCCCCGCCTAGGTCCGCCTAGGCCCCGCCTAGGCGCTAGGCCCCCCCTTGGCGCCCCGCCTAGGCGCTAGGCCCCCCTTTAGCGCCCCGCCTAGGACCTAGGCCCCCCTTGACGCCTCTAAGCCCCCCAGGCGCCTCACCTAGGCCCAAGGCGACAAAAAAATCCTTTTAGAAAATTAGGCGGGTTCTAGGCGGAGAGATTTTTTTTATTTTAATAACTACCCAAACCAAATCTTGATATATTTATTTTTCTAATGATTTACCATATTCATAATACATGTTTTAGCATATCAAATCACAACAGGAAGTGAACAATATCAAGTCAAAATGGATAATTTTATTATAGTTATAATTTTTTGAACTTGTACCAACTTCAAATTATATAAATGAGAATACATTTGTAATATTTAGTTTAATTCAATTTTATAATTCTTAAATTTATGTTTAATTTCTTAAGTTTTAATATTGAATTAAATTCTTGAAATTTTAAATTTTATTATTTAATAGCAATCTTGTTTATAAATAAAACGAATACGTTAAAAATATGTTTAAACTTTGAACAATTACATGTTTGTGTTTGAACTTTGACATTAGCAATATGGATATGTGTTTGAACTTTAAGAAAAGGTCTTTATTATATTTATTATAAATTGTTTTGCTTTATATTATTATTTTATTTGGATAAATGTAAGATAAAATATTAGAATTGCCTTAAAATAAAAAATCCCGCCTAGGCCCCGCCCAGGCCCCGCCTAGGCCCCCTAGGCGCTAGGCCCCCCTCGGCCGCCCGACTCCCCTCGGCCGCCCGACTCCCGCCTAGCGCCTTTTAGAACATTGCCAAATATTCAAAATAATAACAACAGTGCGCCAAATTTTCTAACTAATTGCATAACAACATATTATCAAAATAGAGTTATCAACCAGTTGACTTCCGGTGGACAGTGGTTGTCGTAAGGTTTAGTCACTGGCTCTGTTAAATGATCTTCGGACCTTCGGTTTTAGTTTAACATAGAGAGATAGACAGGTATGTCTCCACACAATGGATTCATCTAATCTTCAACGTAGGAAAAGGGAAAATTATGCATCTATACAAATATGTATCCTTCAAAATGGTAATTTATTTACAAAGGGAAAAATGTTTTTTGTAAAATAGGAGATTCGTCACCGGTCAATTGTTTGTCAGATTTATTTCGAGGGGGAATGGAAGGGTAAGTTGGACGCTTTTTTCTATTATTAGAAAAGAAAGTGTTAAACTTTCGCTTCCCTTCCCTTCCCTTCCCTTCCCTTCCCTTCCCTTCCCTTCCCTTCCCCCTAAATAAAGACTCATAAACGCACCAAATTGCTCAACAGAACACCTGGGCTGTAAAATTATAGTAGTTGACAACTACTTAAAGAAGCATTTTAGCATTACCGCTAAAAGGGTATTTCGATTATCACAAAAAGATGCACCACTTTATCATTATCATTAAAAGTTCTTCCTATTGCCCAAAAAAAAATACATGTCCGTAACAATAACACAATTTCGCTATGTGAGTTCAGATGGTTAACCCACCTAACATAGACTAAACCCCAAGACCATAAAATTCAACCTAAAGGCCATTTATGGGTCTTCTCTGCAAAATTCAATAAATTTGCATAAAAGGGTTCCTTCATTATATAAATATAAATATGGGTTCAGATCTAACTCTACTATAACTGAAAAACACAAAAATCTCAAGCATCTACGGTTAAAATTTTAAAATTCAAGCATATTTGTTACATAGATAGACATAGCAATTGTTTGCTACATTACTCTGAAGGAACCGATTCTGGTCGGATTTATCCACTAGATAATGAAATAAGGAAAGAGAGAAAGTTACCGTAAAATTGATAAGTGGTGTTCGTGGATTGGAACATGCGACGATCAAGCAAACATTGCTTCTCCAATTTTTTTCCCTCTTTCAGCGCAAAACCCTAGCACTCAAAAACAAAATGATACACTCACACACCTACAATTCAATACGACTAAAGTGAGCACCCTGAAAATTAAACCAAGGGCGGAAATGTAATTGCAAACTGAAAATTGGATTCAATAAAGGCAAATTGGATAAAATAAGTGGTTTGGCTCTGGTTATTGTTATTGGTGTGAATTTTTTTTTATGTTTAAAATAACGTATAATCATTTTATTAGGCGAGTATATTTTTTGTAACTGATTATGTTATAAAAAAAATTATTTTATTTTAGTTAATATCACATTATTTGTGACTTATATAAACTAAAAAATTTAAAATCTTTAATATTATCTCTTTCGAGACTCGTATAAAATCTTTCTTTAAAGATTATATTATATTATATTAAGGGTGCACAAATAGGTCGTCTGTCAAGGAGGATAAAAGTGCTAAAATTCTGAGGAAGCCTGCCTGTTGGCCAGGTCTGGTCTAAAGCTAGACCAAGCCCTTCCTTTATTTTATATTAATTTTTATTTATAAATATTATATATTAAATATTAAAAATATATAATTAAATATGACTCCCTCGGTTCTCAAAATGATGATTATGGTTACAATTATTTTTATCATCAAAAAGATGAAATAAAATACATAAAGTGAGTGATAATTATATTATTTAGTTATGTCTATGAGTATAAAAATAAAATTACTCATCACTTTATAAATCGTGTGAGACCAATAAGGTTAAATTTAAAATTTTATTTACTTTTTTCGTTATTTTTACTTTTCTTAATGTGTAAATTTTATATTTTGGTTAACCTTTTGAAGACAGAGGAAGTAACAACTAATAAAAGTTATAAAATTATGAAAGTAAAAAAATTAAATTTAATTGATGTATTAATTGATAGATGTATTTAAATTTAATTAAATGAATTTAAAAGTTATATATTAATTGATGTATTAAGTAAGAGCACTTCTGGGGCGACCGGATATGGTGACCGATTTTGGCGACCGGTCCAAATTTTTTTATTTTTATTAAATGTCTCTCAAATAATTTATAAGATTTATTGGAACTGGAATTTTTACAAAAAAAAATGTTTTGGATGTCATTTGGATGCATGTAAAAAATATACCTGTACAGACATATTTTTTACATATATCCAAATGACATCCAAAATATTTTTTTCTGTAAAAATTTCAGTTCCAATAAATCTTATAAATTATTTGAGAGACATTTAAAAAATAAAAATAAAAATAAAAAATTTGGACCGGCCGCCATATCCGGTACCCCTAGACTTTTTCATTAAGTAACTACCTAAATGTCGCCTGCTCCTTGCTTGAAGTTGGCGCTCCTACAGGCTGCTTGGGTCAGCTTTGCCTAGTTGCCTGCTTCAATCTTCATGCAATCATGCTTTGGGGCGGGGCGGGGCGGGGCGGGGGTTCTATTTTTTTGTTTTTTTTTGGAGCTGGGTTGGACTGGGGCTGGGGGCAGGCTGTTAGGCATAGTTATTTTTTAGGCTGGGGGCCTGGGCCTGGGCCTGGGGCTGGGCAAGGGGCTAGTGATCAGGCCAGTCCACATGAATAAGGTTTCTGCCTTTGACTCAGGCTTTGACCGAATCAGATTTTGATCAGGTCAGGCTTTTTCAAGCCAATCCAGACCAGGCATCAGGCCTTCGAGCCATTTGTACGTCTGATTGTCTGTTAAGCCTATCTACAAATCTATAATTAAATAAGCAATTTGGTTCTTCCTTTTTTTTTTCTTTTTTGACTTTCTTTTTAGTTAACCTATTTTTTGGTATGACCTTTTACTTTTTTATTTGTACGTTAATTCAACTTTCCTTCATTCATTCATTCATTTTATTTGAAGACAAGTATTTTCATATCAGAATCATTTTATCTAATAAATTCAATAATATAAAAAAAAAATTAATAAAATATTTTTCAATAGCATAACTTTATAATAAGAACTTCATGCTTTACAAAGAGTATACATGCTAGAAAGTATTATGTATTTATATTTTCACTAAATAAATAATTTAAAAATATTGGTAATATATATCATTTTCCTTTCCTTTGTCCAAATACTGTTAAGAATCTTTCCTCCAAAATCTTGTGCTTCCCTCCAACCCATGTGTTATACACGTACAACCCATGTGTTATACACGTGTATATATATTAGATATATGTAGAGGACTTTAGCATTATGCACTTTGGTGTATTGTGGGCAACTAAAAGTTGCTGCGTCGGTTCCTTCAAATCTACTTGTCAACATGCCTATGACGCAAATTCAAAGGTTGTGCTTTAAGCTTAAGGGGTCAAGAGTTGTTTGATAAAAATTAAATTTTAATTTTAATTTTAATTTTAAATTTAAATAAAAAAAATTATTTGATAATTAATATATAATATATTAATAACAAATTTTTATTATTTTATCTTTCTAAAAAAAATTTAAAATTGTTATAAATTTATTTAATATTACTTAATATAATAGTTAATATTGTCAAAAAAAAAAAACTTGTGACGCCCCCAAAATAGGTATACATCACCCATCTTGAGTCGTCAAATACATGATACAAAATTCAAATACAACTTAATAATACAACTGTTGTAAGACCCCAACTTTTATAAATAAAGATGAATTTTCTATAAATATCATTTTTGAATATTATGGAGTGAAATTGATATAATGTTATAGTTGTGGGTAATATTTATAAATTTTGCAAAGTACGCAATTTGCTATATAATATTCGATTGGTCGGAGAATATTCGTTTTAATAGGGAATATTCGTACGACGACACAATTATTGGTAGACCCTACAACGGAATTATTATCGAATTGAGAAAACGACAAAAATACTTTATGAAAATAACGGCAGAAGTTTTACCATTAATACTGTTGAACTACTCGGTAGTAAAAGTACAGTAATACGCATGGTTGCATAATAGCACACGGTATTGATTATTGATGCTTACGTGATAAGTCACTCAGTTTTGTTTTATTGGTATTATTAATGTAATAAAACAGAAAAGCTTTTTATATAAAACAGAATACATTTATAAAGTTATTCGTTTTATTAGGCTAATATTAAAATCTTTTTATATAAAACAGAATACTTTTATAAAGTTATCTGTTTTATTAGACAATAATTAGAATATATTATATTTTATTATGCATAGTATTTGTATAGTGCCTGCATAGTATTTGCATAATAAAATCTTTTATATAGTTATTCGTTTTATTAGATTATAAATAGAATATATATTATATTTTATTTAAAAGATTTTGCTTTAAATATGAACCGTCAGATTAAAGTAATTCAATCTAGACCGTTCATGAGTTAGTTACTATGCAGTCTATTTTTCTGTAAATAGAAGCTCATTCCTTCATTATTTTCTTACAAATTCACTGAAACTCTAGAGAGAGAAACTATAGAGAGAAAGAAGAAAAGTATTCTGCTACTTCACTACTCCGATATCAAGTTTCTTTTACGGTAAGGGATATTATTTGTTGTACTCGTAAATGGTATTCTTTTTTTCTTATTCATGAAGAGAACTTCTGTTATTCCATTCTTTATTATTCTGTTGGAATAACCTGTATACGCGGGCTACACTATACTTGATGAAATTCTTCTGTTATTACATTATTTATTATTCTGTCGGAATGTTCTGTCTGTGCTTTACGCTGGACCTGGTTCCATTATTTGTTATTCTGTCGGAATATCCTGTCTGTGCTTTACGCCGGACCTGGTTCTATTATTTATTATTCTGTCAGAATATCCTGTCTATGCGTTTACGTCGGACCTGGTTCCATTATTTATTATTCTGTCGGAATATCTTGTCGGTGCATTTACGCCTGACCTGGTTCCACTATTTATTTTTCTGTTGGAATAACCTGTCTGTGCGGTCTATCGCATGCTTGGTGAATTCTTTTGTTATTTCATTCTTTATTAGACTCAGTTGGTTAAAGTTTTGGCTTTTATACTCCATGAAATTATAAGAATATCTTTGATATTTGCGCTTCATCCAGTATCTTTTCATGAAAATATTCTTCTGAGCATTCTTAAATTTTACTTTACAAAGCAGTATCATGTTGACAATTTGGACGTTGTTGGTTCCTGGATAAATTAATTCTTGAACTTGTTTTATTGAATTCTTATATCATTGTCATCATCCTCATGTTTATATTCTGTTGAAAGTCATCTGTGGCCTGTAGTACATAGATGGACTTGATATGATTATGACCAGGGATTATTCGGTATAATCATGACCGTAATGTTACAAATGATGTGGTAAAAGTCCTCATTGGCCCGTAGTGCATTGATGGACAGTGGTTGGCATGATCATGACCATTAATGAATACACAAATATTATTAGCCCGTAGTGCATGGATAATTATGGTCGTGATACTAAAGAATATCCTTGGCCGTAGTGCAGGGGTGATTCGATGATGTGAATTATTTTTTTGCTGAGTCCCAACGATAAAAGTCATGAAAAACCTTTTAAATCATGGAAGATAGTAGATTTTATTCTCTACTTGACTCTTCTAATGGGTTGCTTGTTCTGCTGCAGTTAAACTTGATGTTTGTTATATTATATTAGTTTAACACTGTTTAAGGCTAATGATAATTTATTCTGCATTATCTTAGTCATAATATTTCTTACTGGGCTAGTTGAGCTCACCCTTTCTTTCATTGTTCTCTTCAGGAAATGAGAATATAGCTGGGACGAGTCGGGGAACGGAGTGATGGACCAGATGATAGTATTAGTAGTCCTCACTATTCTGTTAAATAGTGTGACAATAAATGTAACGAGGACCTATTCTGAGAGTGGATATTGTCTAGAAGACAATATTTGTATTAAAACTCACAACTCTCTTGTCGTATATTAACGATTGTATTTGTATTCTGTACCATGTATTTAGCGACTCAGAATAGATGATGTATACCTATTTTGGGGGCGTCACAGTTGGTATCAAAGTTTAGGGATATGATCCCTGGCTAAGATGTGAGACTAGAACTAGGAAGGGAGAGACGGGGAATTCCTTCGCCAGTATGACATACCTAAGTTTATTTGGTATTTAATTGGTCGGTCAGAGTATAGAGATAATATGTGATATGTTATTTAACCCTTGTTTTGTGGCATTATTTGACAATGACATCCTAGAATGTTGAGAATAGCAATGGAGCACATGCGACCGTTGATTCACCACATATCAATAATCAGGATAATGTGCATCAGGAAGGCGATAATCCTCATGCAAACAACAACACTGACCAAATGATGAATGATGGAATGTTCAGAGGCTTTATGCAATTCATGCAACAACAGGCGAGAGTGGCTCCTGTCCAAAATATAGGTGAAAACACTGAAAACTCTCGGACGGTCACCGCTAAACAGTTCAAGGAGTTGGGACCACCGAAGTTTATTGGAGAACCAAAACCACTTAAGGTGAAAACGTGGATAAAATAGATCACCAAGATATTTGATATCTTGGGATGTACCGAGGAGCAAAAGGTTCCCTTTGCCACCTTTATGTTGCGAGGAGAGGCAGATTACTGGTAGAAATCGGTAAAGCGTACTCAACTTGCTGCACTGAAGATGTCTTGGGAGAAGTTCCAAGAACTGTTCAATGACAAGTACTTTTCCGAAAGTATTCGTCACATGAAGGAGGTAGAGTTCATCAAGTTGGAGCAGAATAATATGACCGTGTCGCAGTACGAAGCTAAGTTTGCCGAGCTGTCCCTGTTTGCGTCCCACTTGGTGGATAATGAAGAGAGAATGACACGGATATTTTTAAGAGGTTTGAAGCCGAAGATACGTCAACATCTTATTTCTCATAAACTGTGTTTGTATTCAGATGTTGTAAATAGGGCTCAGTTAGTGGAGCGCGATAACGAGTCAACGCAACCAAAAGAGAGCAACAGGCAAAATGATAATACCAGTGAAAGTAGTCATCGAAGCGGTGACAACAAGCGTGGAGGGAATCAGCAGGCCTGAAATGGTAACCACTTCGATGGTAATCATGGCCAAAACAATAAGAATGGACATTTCAAGAAGAGGAGATTCAACAATGATGGAAAGACGTCAGCACCAGCACCTGTGGTTAAGGAAGGAGAACGACCACCGATCATATGCTTCAAATGCGGAGGGGAGGGACACATCAGTCCAAATTACGCGATGCCGTCCAAAGCATGTTATAATTGTGGAAGAGAAGGTCACCTAGCCCGATTTTATCATTCACTGAAGACAAGTTTAGCTAGGATGGAGGCACCAAAGGACGTCCCAAAAAAGTTAAAACCGGTAGTGCAAGGGAGAGCGTTTGTTGTGACATCCCAAAAAGCAAGGAACCCAAACGAGGTCATCACAGATAAGCTTATCATAAACTCTAGCGAAGTCTATACCTTATTTGATACCGGTTCTACCCATTCTATTATTTCTCCTATTTGCGCTCAACGATTAAATTTGACTCCGGAGAAATTATTCATTGACTTATCTGTGAAAACTCCGTTGGGAGAAACCTTCATTACATCCACTGTTTATAAGTCTTGTTTGGTTTAAATCGGTACCCTCACATTACCTGTCGATCTTATTTCATTGAAAATACTTGCATTTGATGTAATTCTAGGGATTGATTGGTTAACTACTCATCATGCAAAAATTGATTATTTTCGTAAGGTTGTTAGCTTTCATATTCCTAACCAACCTATTATACGAATTCAAGCAACCAAACCATTAAAATCAATCACTGTCATCTCAAGCCATAAAGCTATTTGTTTATTAAAAAATGGATGTCAAGCTTTCTTAGCTCATGTCACGGGCTTAAACAAAAATACGTCAGTTTTGAATGATATTTCTATTGTTAATAAATTTCCTGATGTATTCCCTGAAGAACTTCTTGGCCTACCCCCAGAGCGAGAAATTAAATTTTGTATCGACCTTGAACCTGGTACAAAACCCATTTCCAAAGCCCCATATCGAATGGCTCCTATTGAACTTCAGGAGTTAAAGACCCAATTGCAGGAATTGTTAGACATCGGTTTCATTCATCCTAGTATGTCTCCTTGGGGTGTTCCTATTCTACTTGTGAAGAAAAAAGATGGGAGTATGCGACTTTGTATTGATTATCGGGAGTTGAATCATGTCACCATCAAGAATAGGTACTCATTGCCATGTATTGATGACCTATTTGACCAGTTGCAAGGCGCTGAATTCTTTTCAAAGATCGATCTTCGTTCCGGATATTATCAGTTAAAGATTAGAACCGATGACATTTCAAAGACGGCTTTCAGAACTCGGTACGGGCATTATGAATTCCTAGTCATGTCTTTTGGATTAACTAATGCACTTTCTGCCTTCATGTATATGATGAACCGAGTATTCAAGGAATATTTGGATCACTTTGTGGTCGTCTTTATTGATGACATCCTCATATATTCCAAAAGCCGTAAAGATCATGAGCAAAACTTGATGCAGGAGTTAAAGACCCAACTGCAGGAATTGTTAGACATTGGCTTTATTCGTCCTAGTACTTCTCCTTGGGGTGCTCCTGTTCTATTCGTGAAGAAGAAAGATGGGAGTATGCGACTTTGTGTTGATTATCGGGAGTTGAATCATGTCACCATCAAAAATAGGTACCCATTGCCACGTATTGATGACCTGTTTGACCAGTTGCAAGGAGCACAATTCTTTTCAAAAATTGATCTTCGTTCTGGATATCATCAGCTGAAGGTTAGAACTGAGGATATTTCAAAGACTGCCTTCAGAACTCGGTACGGACATTATGAATTTTTAGTCATGTCTTTTGGATTGACTAATGCTCCTGTTGCCTTCATGGATATGATGAATTGAGTATTCAAGGAATATTTAGATCACTTTGTGGTTGTCTTTATTGATGACATCCTTATTTATTTCAAAAGCCGTAAAGATCATGAGCAACACTTGAGGCTGACACTCCAAAAGCTTCGTGAATACAAGCTTTATGCCAAGTTGAAGAAATACGAGTTCTGGCTTGAGGAAGTAGCATTCCTTGGGCACGTAGTATCAAGTCATGAAATATCTGTTGACTCGGTAAAGATTGAAGCAATTCAAAGTGGGAGCAACCTAAATCAGTGACCAAAGTACGTAGCTTTCTCGGTTTAGTTGGTTATTATCGGAGATTCGTAGAAGGATTTTCTCGAATCTCTACTCCATTAACTCAGCTGACTCGAAAAAATACAAAGTTCGGTTGGAGCGTAGAATGTGAGAAGAGTTTTCAAGAACTCAAGAGGAGACTCATTTCAGCACCTGTTCTGATAATACCATCTGGCTCGGAGGGATTTGTCATCTACAGTGATGCTTCGGGCAAAGGGTTGGGATGTGTTCTCATGCAATATGGAAAAGTCATAGCCTATGCATCAAGACAACTCAAAGAATATGAGAGGAATTATCCTACTCATAATCTAGAGTTGGCAGTTGTAGTCTTCGCACTTAAAATTTGGAGGCATTACTTGTATGGGGAGAAAGAGATCTTTACGGATCATAAAAGCCTCAAATATTTCTTCACTCAAAAGGAACTCAACATGCGACAACGACGTTGGCTGGAACTGTTGAAAGATTATGATCATACCATCCAATACCATCCTGAAAAAGCGAACGTGGTAGCTGATACATTGAGTAGAAGATCATATGCAAGTACGAGTGCGATATTGTCAACGCAAAGGCCCATTTTGTGTGACTTGCAAAGGATGGAGATAGAGTTAAAGACTCCAGGGACTCATGTGATGATGGCGAATATACGAGTAGAACCGACTTTAATTGATAAAGTTAAAGTTGCTCAAGCTATAGACCTGGAGCTGATGCATATGAGGAAGAAAGTGCAAGAAGGTGCTATGTCGGAAGCAAGAATCGATGAAAAAGGAATACTTCGAGTCAACTCTAGACTTTGTATTCCTAACGACCATGATTTAAAGTATAAAATCATGATGGAGGCGCATAACACACCGTTTGCAATCCATCCTAGGAGTACTAAAATGTATCGTGATCTTTGTTATACATTTTGGTGGAGCAATATGAAGAGAGAGACAACGCTGTTTATCTCAAGGTGTCTAACTTGTCAACGAGTCAAAGCGGAGCATCAAGTACCAAAAGGTCCATTGCAACCACTTGAAATTCTAGAATAGAAGTGGGAGCACATTACCATGGATTTCGTTACTGGTCTTCCCAAGGTTTCTCAAGGCATTGATGCAATTTGGGTCATTGTTGATAGATTGACCAAGTCTGCTCATTTCTTACCAATACGAGAAACTTATACACTTGAACGTCTTGCTCGTATGTACATAAACGAGATTGTAAGACTGCATGGTATGCTAGTATCCATAGTTTCTGATCGAGATACAAGATTCACTTCACGATTTTGGGTTAGTTTGCAAAAAGTTATGGGCACGAATTTACGATTTAGTTCGGCATATCATCCCAGACGGAAGGACAATCAGAGAGGACTATTTAAACTCTTGAAGATTTATTAAGACTCTGTGTTCTTGACTTCAAGGGAGGTTTGGGATAAGTTCTTACCATTGGTGGAGTTTTCCTACAACAACAGTTATCAAGCAAGTATTGGCATGGGTCCATTCGAGGCATTGTATGGAAGAAAGTGTCGTTCTCCAGCATGCTGGGATGAGGTGGGTGAAGCAACGTTGTTGGGACCAGAGTTGGTACGTATAACTACGGAAAAGATTCAAACGATCCGGAAACGTATAAAAACCTCATAAGATCGACAAAAGAGTTATGCTGATCTTTATCAAAAGGACGTGAAAATTGATATAAGAGATCATGTGTTGTTATGAGTTGCTCCGTGGAAAGGAGTTACGAGATTTAGAAAGAGAGGAAAGCTCAATCCTCGATTCATTGGCCCATTTTTAATCCTCGATCGAGTAGGAACTGTGGCCTATAAACTCACTTTACCGTCAAGTATGTCTCGTGTTCATAATATTTTTCACATATCCATGTTACGTAAATATGTGGAAGACCTGAACTACATTATTGAGTTAGAACCGGACGAAATAGCGGAAGATTTAACGTATGAAGAGGTTCCTGTTCAAATCTTGGATAAGAAGGAACATATTCTACGCTCCAAGGTTATACCTCAAGTCAAAGTTTTGTGGAGAAACCACGATGTTGAGGAAATGACATGGGAGTTAGAATCTAAAATGAAGTCAAGGTATCCTTACCTCTTCGATATACCAGGTACATACCCTAATTTCGAGGGCGAAATTTCATAAGTAGGGGAGGTTGTAAGACCCCAACTTTTACAAATAAAGATGAATTTTCTATAAATATTATTTTTGAATATTATGGAGTAAAATTGATATAATGTTATAGTTGTGGGTAATATTTATAAATTTTGTAAAGTACGCAAGTTGCTATATAATATTCGGTTGGTCAGGGAATATTCGTTTTAACAGAGAATATTCGTACGACGACACAATCATTGTTGGACCCTACAACGGAATTATTGTCGAATTGAGAAAACGAAAAAAATACTTTATGAAAATAACGGCAGAAGTTTTACCATTAATACTGTTGAACTACTCGGTAGTAAAAGTACAGTAATACGCATGGTTGCATAGTAGAACACGGTATTGATTATTGATGCTTACGTGATAAGTTACTCAGTTTTGTTTTATTTGTATTATTAATGTAATAAAACAGAAAAGCTTTTTATATAAAACAAAATACTTTTATAAAGTTATTCGTTTTATTAGGCTAATAGTAAAATCTTTTTATATAAAACATAATACTTTTATAAAGTTATCTGTTTTATTAGACAATAATTAGAATATATTATATTTTATTATGCATAGTGTTTGCATAGTATTTGTATAGTAAAATCTTTTATAAAGTTATTCGTTTTATTATATTATAAATAGAATATATTATATTTTATTTAAAAGATTTTGGTTTAAATATGGACCGTCAGATTAAAGTATATCAATTTAGACCGTTCATGAGTTAGTTACTATGCAGTCTATTTTTCTATAAATAGAAGCTCATTCCTTCATTATTTTCTTACAATTCACTGAAACTCTAGAGAGAGAAATTATAGAGAGAAAGAAGAAAAGTATTCTGCTACTTCACTACTCTGATATCAAGTTTCTTTTACGGTAAGGGATATTATTTGTTGTACTCGTAAAGGGTATTCTTTCTTTCTTATTCATGAAGAGAACTTCTGTTATTCCATTCTTTATTATTCTGTTGGAATAACCTGTATACGCGGGCTACCCTATACTTGGTGAAATTCTTCTGTTATTACATTATTTATTATTCTGTCGGAATATCATGTCTGTGATTTACGCCGGACCTGGTTCCATTATTTATTATTCTGTCGGAATATCATGTCTGTGCGTTTACGCCGGACCTGGTTCCATTATTTATTATTCTGTCGGAATATCCCGTCGGTGCATTTACGCCTGACCTGGTTTCACTATTTATTTTTTTGTTAAAATAACTTGTCTGTGCGGTCTGTCGCATGTTTGGTGAATTCTTTTGTTATTCCATTCTTTATTATACTCAGTTGGTTAAAGTTTTAAATTTTATACTCCATGAAATTAGTGGAATATCTTTGATATTTGCGCTTCATCAAGTATCTTTTCATGAAAATATTATTCTGAGCATTCTTGAATTTTATTCTACAAAGCAGTATCATGTTGACAATTTGGACGTTGTTGGTTTCTGGATAAATTAATTCTTGAACTTGTTTTATTGAATTCTTATATCATTGTCATCATCCTCATGTTTATATTCTGTTGAAAGTCATCTGTGGCCTGTAGTGCATAGATGGACTTGGTATGATTATGACCAGGGATTATTCAGTATAATCATGACCGTAATATTACAAATGATGTGGTAAAAGTCCTCATTGGCCCGTAGTGCATTGATGGATAGTGGTTGGCATGATCATGACCATTAATGAATACACAAATATTCTTGGCCCGTAGTGCATGGATAATTGTGGTCGTGATACTAAAGAATATCCTTGGCCGTAGTGCAGGGGTGATTCGATGATGTGGATTATTTTTTTTGCTGAGTCCCAGCGATAAAAGTCATGAAAAACCTTTTAAATCATAGAAGATAGTAGATTTTATTCTCTACTTGACTCTTCTAATGGGTTGCTTGTTCCACTGCAGTTAAACTTGATGTTTGTTATATTATATCAGTTTAACACTGTTTAAGGCTAATGATAATTTATTCTGCATTATCTTAGTCATAATATTTCTTACTGGGCTAGTTGAGCTCACCCTTTCTTTCATTGTTCTTTTCAGGAAATGAGAATATAGCTGGGACGAGTCGGGAAACGGAGTGATGGACCAGATGATAGTATTGGTAGTCCTCACTATTCTATTAAATAGTGTGACAATAAATGTAACGAGAACTTATTCTGAGAGTGGATATTGTCTAGAAGACAGTATTTGTATTAAAACTCATAGCTCTCTTGTCGTATATTAACGATTGTATTTGTATTCTGTACCATGTATTTGGTGACTCAGAATAGGTGATGTATACCTATTTTGGGGGCGTCACAACTGTCGTGTAAAATACGACAAAACATAAATTGAGAGTTTTAAAATGAATATTGTCTTCTAGACAGTATTCAACTCAAATGGTATCCTTAATACAATTATTCTCACACTATTTCATAGAATAGTGAGGACTACTAATGCTATCATCTGAACCTTCACTCGGTTTCCCGACTAGTCCCGGTTACGTTCTCATTTCCTGAAGAGGACAATGAAAGCAAAAGGGTGAGGTCAACTAGCCTAGTAAGAAATATTATGACTAAGATAATGCAGAATAATTTATTGTTAGCCTTCAATAGTGTTAAACTGATAAAATATAACAAATATCAAGTTTAACTGCAGTGGAACAAGCAATCCATTAGAAGAGTCAAGTAGAGAATAAAATTTACTATCTTCTATGATTTAAAAGGTTTTTCATCACTTTTATCGCTGAGACTCAGCTTAATAAATAATCCACATCGTCCCTGCATTACGGCCAATAATATTCATTAGTATCACGACCACAAATTATCCATGCACTACGGGCCAAGGATATTCGTGTATTCATCAATGGTCATGATCATGCCAACAACTTTTCACCAATGCACTACGGCCAATGAGGATTTTTACCACTTCATTTGTAACATTATGGTCATGATTATACCGAATAATCCCTGGTCATAATCATACCAAGTCCATCTATGCACTACAAGCCACAAATGACTTTCAACAAAATATAAACATGAGGATGATGACAATGATATAAGAATTCAATAAAACAAGTTCAAGGATAAATTTTTAAAGATTTATAATTTAATTTATCCAAAAACCAATAGCGTCCAAATTGTTAACATGATACTGCTTTGTGGAGTAAAATTCAAGAATAATATTGTACCAAAAATAACTTAGACAAAAAATGAATCAATTTTTATCATGAATAGTACCCCGGGTGAATAGTACTCGAGTGAATAGTATCCCGTGAATAGTACTTCGAGAATAGTAACCCCGTGAATAGTACTCCGACATGAAAAAGTTAAAAACTTATCAAGAATGCTCAGAATAATATTTCTATGAAAAGATACTGGATGAAGCGCAAATATCAAGGATATTCTACAAATTTTATGGAGTATAGAAGCCAAAATTTTAACAAAATGAGTATAAAATTCGAAATCTGAAACGAAATAATATTACTTACATACTACAGAGTATGGAAGAAAATATTATTTCAAGCGAATATTGAACAAAAATAACATCCCTTACCTTGAAAAGAAGAGTATTCCAACTGGTATAGCGGAGATATTCTTGAAGAAAACTTTTACTGTTTTCTACGCTCAAAGCTTTCTAAAACTCTAAAGAAATACGCTCAATATTATAGAAGAAAAATTCTCTGATTTTGATGTGATTTTCAATTCTAACTTAAGCGCCTATTTATAGGAAAATACTAGAACGCCATAGGAGACTAAAATAATAAAATAATATTATTATTTTATTTTTTTCAATATTTACGTCCACCCACCAAATGAGCAGCCAACTTGGAACAAAAATTTCAGCCCAAAAGTTTGAAAAATAAAAGTGGGTCCCACCCAATTTTAATAAAAATATTTTATTTTCTGAAACTTCAGTAATTCATAATAAATAGCCATTTTATCAGAAAAATATGAATTTTATGTCCATTCCACACGAAATTGAATTTTCTACAACTTTGTAGCTTTAAGTTTTTTCAAATTCCAGACAGAAAATATCAGAAATCCACAAATGGATGATTTTTAACACTTTTTAAAATTCAGAACAAATCATGCGTTAATTTTTAACGATTCAAAATTTATGGACATATACTCAACTTATATATGCATAACATATCCAAAAATCTCAACGATTCAATGGTCGGATTAAAATTATAACTCACGCAATAGAGATTTAAGAACACCGATTTGATTTTTTAATACTTTCAATCCGACAAAATACTGATAAAACACCTCAACATTAATTCATTTATTTATAACCACATAAAATAAATATTTTCCTATCCATCATTTATGTCCACAGAAAATAAATATTTCCTTATCATATAAATCAATAATTAATTATTCACAAATAATATTACAGAATCACAATAATGACAACCAGGCCGTTCCCAGAAAAGAGGGGGTTTTCTGATAAGAATTTCTCCTTACTGGCGCTCAATTAGGTGACCAAACCTCTCCTTGACAGAACTTTCTAGACATTACCAATAATGCTATCTAATAATATTATTCAAATAATATTAATTATTTTGATAATGAAAAATGCTGTGCAGTGACAGTTATTGAAACAACAATAATATAAAATATCAAAGTAGCAATTATTGAATCAATAAAATAAAATATTGAACTGTAATTACTATAACAATTATTAAGTAGTGCATTCTTACGTAAGAATCAATAATTCAAAAATACTGTGCAATACCGTGTGCTACTGTGCAACCCCGCGTATTACTATATTTTAACCACCGGGTATTCTAACAGTTAATGGTAAAACTTTTGCCGTTATTTTATAAAAAAATATTTTTATCGTTTTCTCAATTCGATAATAATTCCGTTGTGGGGTCTACCAATAATTGTGCCGTCGTACGAATATTCCCTGTTAAAATGAATATTCCCCGACCAATCGAATATTATATAACAACTTGCGTACTTTATAAAATTTATAAATATTACCCACAACTATAACATTATATCAAATTCGCTCTATAATGTTCAAAAATGATATTTATAGAAAATTCATTTTTATTCATAAAAGTTGGGGTCTTACAACCTCCCCTTCTTATGAAATTTCACCCTCGAAATTAGGGTACATACCTGGTATGATGAATAGGTGAGGATATCTTGATTTTATTTCAGATTCTAACTCCCAGGTCATTTCCTCAACATCGTGGTTTCTTCACAAAACTTTGACTTGAGGTATAACCTTGGAGCGTAAAATATGCTCCTTCTTATCCAAGATTTTAACAGGAACCTCTTCACACGTTAAATCTTCCGCTATTTCGTCCGGTTCTAACTCAATAATGTGGTTCGGGTCTTTCACATATTTGCGTAACATAAATATGTGAAAAATATTATGAACACCAGACATACTTGGCGGTAAGGCGAGTCCATAGGCTACAGTTCCTACTCGTTCGAGGATTAAAAATGGGCCAATGAATCGAGGATTGAGCTTTCCTCTCTTTCCAAATCTCGTAACTCCTTTCCATGGAGCAACACGTAAGAACACATGATCTCCTACATCAAATTCCACGTCCTTTCGATGAAGATCAGCATAACTCTTTTGTCGATCTTGTGAGGTTTTTATATGTTGTTGGATTATTTGAATCTTTCCATAGTCATACGTACCAACTTCGGTCCCAACAGCGTTGCTTCATCCACCTCATCCCAGCATACTGGAGAATGACACTTTCTTCTATACAACGCCTCAAATGGAGCCATACCAATACTTGCTTAATAACTGTTGTTGTAGAAAAACTCCACCAATGGTAAGAACTTGTCCCAACTTTCCTTGAAGTCAAGGACACAGAGTCTTAATAGATCTTCAAGAGTTTGAATAGTCCTCTCTAACTGCCCGTCCGTCTGAGGATGATATGCTGAGCTAAATCATAAATCCGTGCCCATAGCTTTCTGCAAACTAACCCAAAATCGTGAAGTGAATCTTGGGTCTCGATCAGAAACTATGGATACTGGCATACCATGCAATCTTACAATCTCGTTTATGTATATACGAGCAAGACGTTTAAGTGTATAAGTTTCTCGTATAGGTAAGAAATGAGCCGACTTGGTCAATCTATCAACAATGACCCAAATCGCATCTATGCCTTGAGAAACTTTGGGAAGATCGGTAACGAAATTCATGGTAATTACTCCCACTTCTATTCTAGAATTTTAAGTGGTTTCAATGGACCTTTTGGTACTTGATGCTCTGCCTTAACTCGTTGACAAGTTAGACACCTTGAGATAAACTCTGCGATCTCTCTCTTCATATTACTCCACCAAAATATATGTCGAAGATCATGATACATTTTGATACTCCCAAGATGGATTGTAAATGGTGTGTTATGCACCTCCATCATGATTTTATACTTTAAATCAGGGTCGTTAGGAACACAAAGTCTAGAATTGACTCGAAGTATTCCTTCTTCATTGATTCTTGCTTCCGGCATAGCACCTTCTTGCATTTTCTTCCTTATACGCATCAGCTCCAGATATGTAACTTGAGCAGCTTTAACTTTATCAATTAAAGTCGGTTCTACTCGTATATTCGTTATCATCACATGGGTCCCTGGAGTCTTTAACTCTATCTCCATCCTTTGCAAGTCATATAAAATGGGCCTTTGCGTTGACAATATCGCACTCGTACCCGCATATGATCTTCTACTCAATGCGTCAGCTACTACGTTCGCTTTACCAGGATGGTATTGAATGGTATGATCATAATCTTTCAACAGTTTAAGCCAACGTCGTTGCCGCATGTTGAGTTCCTTTTGGGTGAAGAAATATTTAAGGCTTTTATGTTCCGTAATGATCTCCACTTTCTCCCCCACACAAGTAATGCCTCCAAATTTTAAGTGCGAAGACTACAGCTGCCAACTCTAGATCATGAGTAGGATAATTTCTCTCATATTCTTTGAGTTACCGAGAGATATAGGCTATGACTTTCCCATGTTGCATGAGAACACATCCTAACCCTTTGCCCGAAGCATCACTGTAGATGACAAATCCCTCCGAGCCAGATGGTATTGTTAGAACAGGTGCTAAAATGAGTCTCCTCTTGAGTTCTTGAAAATTCTTCTCACATTCCACGCTCTAACCTAATTTTGTATCTTTCCGAGTCAGCTGAGTTAATGGAGTAGCGATTCGAGAAAACCCTTCTACGAATCTCCGATAATAACCAGCTAAGCCAAGAAAGCTACGTACTTCGATCACTGATTTATGTTGCTCCCAGCTTTGAATAGCTTCAATCTTTTCCGGGTTAACAGATATTCCATGACTTGATACTACGTGCCCAAGGAATGCTACTTTCTTAAGCCAGAACTCGCATTTCTTCAACTTGGCATAAAGCTTATTTTCACGAAGCTTTTGGAGTATCTGCATCAAGTTTTGCTCATGATCTTTACGGCTTTTGGAATATATGAGGATGTCATCAATAAAGACGACCACAAAGTGATCCAAATATTCCTTGAATACTCGGTTCATCATATACATGAAGGCAGAAAATGCATTAGTTAATCCAAAAGACATGACTAGGAATTCATAATGCCCGTACCTAGTTCTGAAAGCCGTCTTTGAAATGTCATCGGTTCTAATCTTTAACTGATAATATCCGGAACGAAGATCGATCTTTGAAAAGAATTCAGCGCCTTGCAACTGGTCAAATAGGTCATCAATACATGACAATGAGTACCTATTCTTGATGGTGACATGATTCAACTCCCGATAATCAATACAAAGTCGCATACTCCCATCTTTTTTCTTCACAAATAGAATAGGAACACCCCAAGGAGACATACTAGGATGAATGAAACCGATGTCTAACAATTCCTGCAATTGGGTCTTTAACTCCTGAAGTTCAATAGGAGCCATTCGATATGGGGCTTTGGAAATGGGTTTTGTACCAGGTTCAAGGTCGATACAAAATTTAATTTCTCGCTCTGGGGGTAGGCCAAGAAGTTCTTCAGGGAATACATCAGGAAATTTATTAACAATAGAAATATCATTCAAAACTGACGTATTTTTGTTTAAGCCCGTGACATGAGCTAAGAAAGCTTGACATCTATTTTTTAATAAACAAATAGCTTTATGGCTTGAGATGACAGTGATTGATTTTAATGGTTTGGTTGCTTGAATTCGTATAATAGGTTGGTTAGGAATATGAAAGCTAACAACCTTACGAAAATAATCAATTTTTGCATGATGAGTAGTTAACCAATCAATCCCTAGAATTACATCAAATGCAAGTATTTTCAATGAAATAAGATCGACAGGTAATGTGAGGGTACCGATTTAAACCAAACAAGACTTATAAACAGTGGATGTAATGAAGGTTTCTCCCAACGGAGTTTTCACAGATAAGTCAATGAATAATTTCTCCGGAGTCAAATTTAATCGTTGAGCGCAAATAGGAGAAATAATAGAATGGGTAGAACCGGTATCAAATAAGGTATAGACTTCGCTAGAGTTTATGATAAGCTTATCCGTGATGACCTCGTTCGGGTTCCTTGCTTTTTGGGATGTCACGGTAAACGCTCTCCCTTGAACTACCGGCTTTGACTTTTCTAGGACGGCCTTTGGTGCCTCCATCCCAGCTGGACTTGTCTTTGGTGCACGATAAAATCGGGCTAGGTGACCTTCTCTTCCATAATTATAACACGCTTTGGACTGCATCGCGCAGTTTGGACTGATGTGCCTCTCTCCTCCACATTTGAAGCATATGATAGGCGGTCGTTCTCCTTCCTTAACAACGGGTGCTAGTGCTGACGTCTTTCCATCATTATTGAATCTCCTCTTCTTGAAATGTCCACTCTTATTGTCTTGGCCATGATTACCACCGAAGTGGTTACCATTTCTGGCATGTTGATTCCCTCCACGTTTGTTGTCACCGCTTCGATGACTACTACTACTGGTATTATCATTTTGTCGGCTGCTCTCTCTTAGTTGGGTTGACTGTTAGGTTTTGTGAAAATCAAAATAGCAATCAAATTACAAAAATAGCGGAAGCATAATAAAATCAGATTTTAATTTTTTTCACAAACTAATTACCCGGATCATCCTTTATGCATATTATTTATTAAAACGAAGAATAAGAATTTATGAAATCATACCCTTGTAGAAACGAGCTTTTTCAAATACGAGTTCACCTCCTACTTCTCCACGATCTCCTTGAATCTCCAGGTAGATTCCTTCCTTTGATCAATGTAAGTCACCCAAGTGTATGGCCTCTAGAGCTGATCCACCAAGGAAGAAGAATTTTCAAGAAGAAGGGTGTATTGGCTCAAACCCTAGTTTTTTCTATCTCTATAGAAAAGGGGGCGTACTCTCCAATAATTGAAATTACGTATATTTGATATCTGATATAAGAATCCTCTTATAAAGATATCAGGTAACCCTATTAAAATAAAGTATTAATCATTTAATAAAACTCTTTTAATTAAATGGGCTCCCTAATCCTATTAGGGATAATTAATTAAACTCCTTTAACTAATTTTCCCTCCTAATCATATTAGGAATAAATGAGAGTACTTATATTAAATTAATTCCTAAACTCTTTTAGAAATTAAAATAATAATAATTGTAATAATATTAATAAGACTCCTATTATTAATTTATATTTAATATTTCTAAAATATTAAATAATAAATATTTAGTTATTTAATTTATTTTATCACCATAGATTAAATTAAATATACTTAACATATTATTACAATTATGCTATTAACTTCTTAAATAATTATTCTTTCTTTTATAGTGTGACCCTTTAGGTTCTCCATATTAAACCGGTTGTGAACAAATCAATTAGAACAATTCTAATATTTAAATAAATAAATTAAACGATTAATTTATTTAAATAAATAATATTTATTCTACAATAGGGATAAGCCTCCCTAGCGATCAACGACTTTTCAGATAATATAGATTTCAACATTAATCATAAAAGAACCTTTGAGTAAATAGTTACCGTATAATTCAATCCTTCCACCATACAATGTCCCAATTAAATATAAGACGTGAAATTACTGTCAAGACTTATTTTATTTAATTATATGTTTTTCGATTCCTAAATGCACAACTCCTAATGAATGCAAATTAGAAACTACTTTCTAATGTCATTCCACCTTGGTCAAGGATTCCTGGATTGTCATTTATCGAATCACATAGGACATTTCTCTTCTTTTACTAGAAGTGGTAGATTCTTTATTGATCATTCATTATCTTCATATATAACTTATTACACCCAAGCATGCCCTTTGATATACTCCAAGAATCTTAAGGAATAAGTCAAAGTGTAATTCATTATATATAAGATACTATGATGATCTCAAGTCTAAGGATCATTTGTACTACTATCACTACAGGAATTTCTATTGACAAGCAAGTAAAACTCCATTAGGTATTCATTAGCGAGTCACGTTCAGTGAACTTATTCTCTAATAAGCACCTACATACTTGCTTTAGTGTCTCTCCACAAATGATCATGAGATCAATCATTCTCATCCAATGAGCAAGCAACGTACGTACCAATCTATCTGAATTCACTATTCTCCTTTTTAGTAATACATTGATTGGAAACATTTTAGTTTTAAGCTATCTAAGAATTTAGATCTCATTAGTATGATCTCGTCATGATTCTAAAAGCATTGCTTAAAACTATGGGTTTATCACATATTATTAAAACAGCACCATGTAGATAATAAATGTCTTTAATAAATAATTCTTTTATTAATAAATAAATAAGATTGATTATAAAGTATATGCTTTATCATCGTACATGATTGGCTTGTATGCATACTACTTTCAATCTCCCACTTGCACTAAAGCCAATCGCCATGGTATCTGATACCCATCTTCTCTAAGTGACGATCAAACTGCTGTTGTGTTAACGCTTTAGTAAATGGATCTGTAATATTGTCTTGAGAGTCCACACGCTCTAGGGTGGCATCTCCTCTTTCAATGATCTCTTTGATCAAATGAAATCACCGTAACACGTGTTTCGATTTTTGATGAGACCTGGGTTCCTTAGCCTGCGTAACAGCTCCAGTGTTGTCACAGAATAAAGGCACTGGTCCTGTAATGCTAGGAACCACACCAAGTTTGGTAATGAACTTATTCATCCAAACAACTTCTTCAGCAGCTTCACTTGCAGCTATGTACTCTGCCTCCGTCACTGAATCAGCAATTGTTTGCTATTTGGAACTCTTCCAACTCACTGCGCCACCGTTTATGGTAAACACATACCCTAAAACTAATTTACTATCATCTTGGTCTGTTTGAAAACTTGAGTTTGTGAAGCCCTCTAGTTTCAATTCAGACCCACCGTAGACAAGAAATGCATCCTTAGTTCTTCTCAAATACTTTAGGATATTTTTCACTGCCTTCCAGTGTTCTTCTCCTAGATTCGATTGATATCTGCTTGTTACACTAAGTGCATGAGCGACATCTGATCTAGTACATATTATACCGTACATGATAGATCCTATTACTGAAGCATAAGGAATCTTACTCATACGGTCTCTCTCCTTAAGTGTCTTTGGGGCCTGTTTCTTAGAGAGATGTATTCCATGGATCATCGGCATGAGCCCTCTTTTGGAATCTTGCTAAACCTCTTTAGCATCGAGTCAATGTACGTTCCTTGGGACAAGCTAAGCATCTTTTTAGATCTATCTCTATAGATCTTTATCCCCAAAATATAGGATGCTTCTCCCAAATCCTTCATGGAGAAGTGTTTAGATAACCAGATTTTAATTGATTGTAGCATAGGAATATCATTCCCTATCATTAATATATCATCAACATATAATATGAGGAATGAAACAGTGCTCCCACTAACCTTCTTGTACACACATGGTTCATCCTTATTTTTGATAAAATCAAACTCTTTGATTGTCTCATCAAAACGGATGTTCCACCTACGAGAAGCTTGCTTCAATCCATAAATAGATTGTTGTAGCTTACTGACTTGATTTGTTCCAACCTTTGAAATAAATCCCTTTGGCTGTGTCATATACACATCCTCCTCAAGTTTCCCATTAAGGAAGGTCGTTTTCACGTCCATCTGCCAGATTTCGTAGTCATGGTAAGCTGCAATTGCAAGCAAAATCCAAATGGATTTGAGCATTGCTACTGGTGAGAAGGTTTTGTCATAGTCAACTCCTTGTCTTTGTTTGAAATCTTTTGCGACCAGTCGGGCCTTATAGCTCTCTACCTTGTCGTCTGCTCCAGTCTTTCATTTAAAGACCCATTTACACCCAATAGGCTTAATGCCTTCAGGTGGTAAAACCAAAGTCCATACTTGGTTCTCATACATGGAGTCCATCTCGGATTTCATGGCTTCTTGCCACTTCTCTGAGTCTTTACTACTCATAGCCTGTTCGTAATTCAATGGATCATCATCATCTATGATGCGTACCTCAACGTCATCTTCTATGACAAGTCCATACCTATCAGGTATCTTTGGTACTCTTCCAGATTTACGAATAGGGTGTGGTATAGAAGGAATCTCTACTTGGACAGGTTCATCCATTTGATCTGTAGTGGTTTGTGGTTCTTGAATTTCTTCAAGTCCTATTTTCCTCCCACTAACCCCTTCAAGGATAAACTCATTTTCCAAGAAGGTAGCATGTTTGGTAACAAACACTTTTTGTTCAGTAGGATTGTAGAAATAATATCCTAAACTTTCTTTAGGATATCCCACAAAAGTACACTTATCAGATCTTGTCCCAAGCTTATCATTCCGAAACCTTTTCACATAAGCTGGACATCCCCAAATCTTAACATGCTTAAGACTAGGCTTCCTCCCTTTCCACATCTCATATGGAGTCTTAGGGACGGATTTCGAGAGAACCTTATTTAGTAGATATGTAGTCGCTTCTAGGGCATATCCCCAGAATGACACCGGAAGATCGGTAAAACTCATCATGGAATGAACCATGTCCAACAGTGTTCGATTTCTCCTTTTAGATACACCATTCAGCAGTGGCGTACCTGGTGGAGTACATTGTGATATTTTACCATTTTCTTTGAGACAATTGAGAAACTCACTTCTTAAGTATTCACCACCTCGATCTGATCGAAGGATCTTAATACTTTTGCCCATTTGTTTCTCTACTTCACTTCTGAACTCTTTGAACTTTTCAAATGATTCAGATTTGTATTTCATTAAATATACATATCCAAAACTTGAGTGATCGTCAGTGAATGTAATTAAATAAGAATACCCACCTCGTGCATTCGTTGTCATAGGTCCATATACATCTGTGTGTACCAACGCTAACAACTCTGTAACTCTTTCTCCTTTTCCACTAAAAGGAGATTTAGTCATTTTTCCCATGAGACAAGATTCACAAGTTGGATATGATTCATAATCCGATAGCTCTAGGAGCCCATCCTTATACAACTTGGATAATCTTGTTTCATTAATATGACCAAGTCTATAGTGCCACATATAGGTATAATTAACATCATCTCTTTTTCTTTTCTTAGTTTGTTCAATTTGAAGTATATTTTCATACAAGTCAAAAATGTAAAGTCCATTTTGTAAATTACCAACACCATATAAAATATTATTATTATAAATAGAACAACTATTGTTCTTTATTATAACGTCAAAACCATCCATATCCAATACAGATATTGAAATAATGTTTCTAATAAGTGACGGAACAAAATAATAATTATTTAAACTAATGGATTTGCACATAGGCAATGCTAAACAATAGGTCCCTACAGCTAACACAGCAACCTTTGCTCCATTTTCCACTCCTAGGACGACCTTATTCTTGCTCAGCTTTCTACTTCTGACCAGTCCCTGCATATTCTTACATATGTGAGAACCACAGCCGGTATCCAATACCCAAGTAAAAGATTAACTTTTACAAAAATTAATTTCAATCATAAACATACCTTGATTAGGATTTGAAGCTTCTCCAAGCTTCTTCTGCTTTTGTTCCGCAAGATAATCCTTGCAGTTCCACTTCCAGTGACCCGGCTTGTTGCAATGGAGGCAAATTCCTTTGCTAGCTGGATCAGGTTTCTTTTGATCCTTCACTTTCGCCTTTCCCTTAGCCTTCTTGAATTTCTTCTTTTCAGAAGATACCTTGGGCCTATTCTTTTTATTCGAAGAATCATCCACCAGTAAGACATGGTTCTTCTTAGATGGGATGTTACCTTCAGTAGTTTTCAACATGTTAAGTAACTCAGGCATGCTGACGTTCAACTTATTAATGTGAAAATTCACAACAAATTGTGAGAAGGTATCAGAGAGTGACTGCAAGATCAAATCTTGACTCAACTCCCCATCCATGACGAACCCAAGCTGTCCAAGACGTTCAATCAGATTGATCATCTTTAGGACATGAGTCTCAACAGTAGTACCCTCGGTCATCCGAGATCGGAAGAGCTCCTTAGATATTTCATATCTAGCAGTCCTACTTTGCTCACCATACAACTCTTGAAGGTGCAGTAGCATAGTAGGAGCATCCATGGTTTTATGTTGACTTTGAAGCTCGTTACTCATGGATGCGAGCATGATGCATTGAGCCAAAGATGCATCATCTTGTCACTGTTTAAAAGTGGCAATCTCTTCCTCAGAGGCTGTCTCTGCAACTTTTGCAGGTACGGGCGAATTTAGGACATAAAAAATCTTTTCAGCAATGAGAAATTAGTGAATGTGGAATTTTCAAAATTCTGCCTGTAAAAAGATAATATTTTAGCAAACATTTATTTAATTAATTACCAAAATAAATTAGGTCTTATTTTATATTGGTATCTCCCACTATTTTATTCAAACTATATTACCCTCATAAATATAGTTCGGTAATATCTAATTAAAGATTTGCTAGTGAGATTAAGGATCTCATTTCAAATGTATATAGCCTTGTGTGTGCATAATAAACTATATATAAATAAATAGGTAGACAACTTTTGTCAATTACATCATCATGTAACTCCTAATATTTTGTCTCTTAAATCATAATGGTCAAGTGTGTGCACATCCGAACTAAAATGATTTAAGTTTAGTCATACCCAACATTTCCATATAAGTGAAGAGAAAACTACAGCCCTTGTGTCTGCACAACAAAGCGATAATGTTCAATTTCTTATAAACATCAAATGTAATAAAAATAATATCTCAAATATTTAATACTAGCCTTGTGTGTGCACAACAAACTCATATTAAATATTCAATGCTCTATTATTTTTATCATGCTAGAAGGCGACGTTCGATATTCCAAATATCTTTGAACGTTACAACTTAATATAAAAACTTTGAAGGGTTTGTTTTTATTAATCTCATCTTGTTTAGCGCGCATGCAAATATATATATAAAATACGCGTCATGTTATTAAACATGCAAAGCATGTTTGCATAATATATAATATATATATAATACTATCATGCACATATAGAATACTATATTCTACCCGGATTGATTATGGACTTTTATTCTAGTTTGGTTCACTTGAGCCACCAAGTGAACCAAAAGGTCAAACCCTAGGGTGTAAGAATAAACATTTAAATATAACTATTACATTTAAACTCGGGCTCCATTACAAACGTGTCTTCGAGCGCTCCTTGCTCTTTGATCTCCGGTTCTTCGAAATTTTTTTAACTAATCCTATTACATTAAACTATTTGATTTAAATAGAAACCTTGATCAGCAGTCAAGGGAATTACATAGTAGAGAGATAGAATTTACATCAAGAAGAAAATCAGAAAAGACGAGGTACGCAGACCCCATTTAATAAAACTCATTCATTCAAACATCCAACCAAAATAAATCCAATCACATTGGTCAATAGTCCTTAATCAATCCCATTTATTATCATACATATCATCATATGTATCAATAAATAAAATCATTCCATATATATATATGAATATCATTTAATGGACAATTTTAAGTTGTATGAAATCTAATTTTAAAATTAAAATAAACTCTTTATTTTAATTATAAAATTATTAATATATATATATATATATATATATATATAAAATAAAATCTGTGCGAATAGTGGATTATATATAAATATATAAACCGAATTAGTTCACATGAACTTTTCTTGATACAGGGTCATGATACAAAATGGGAGGTTACTTAGTACATATATATACATTACATATCACGCAAATCAAGAATATCAAAAAAAACTTGTAACTAAAGTTTGAAAAAGGTGATATGCTTCAGGTATTCTGATAATATATATATATATATATATATATATATATGTGTGTGTGTGTGTGTGTGTGTGTGTGTGTGTGTGTGTGTGTGTGTGTGTGATCAAGTGACTACAAGACATTTTGGATTCATGTGAACTAACCATATATATATATATATATATATATATATATATATATATATATATATATATCCGCGTGGCTGATATGATTTTTATCATACACATATATATTATTAAAAAAAATGCCACGGACGGACTCATCGGAAAAATAAAATCGCGAATCCCTATATAAAATCGCGAACAGATTTTGTTTTTCATAAAATCTAATTTTATACAACAAATTATGCCCAATAAATTATTCTAAATACATACCGATACATATATGGAATCAAAATAATTAATAATTCGCATAAAGTTTAGCTCTGATACCACTGTTAGGTTTTGTGAAAATTAAAGTAGCAATCAAATTGCAAAAATAGCGGAAGCATAATAAAATTAGATTTTAAAATTTTTCACAAACCAATTACCCGGATCATCCTTTATGCATATTATTAATTAAAATGAAGAATAAGAAGTTATGGAATCATACCCTTGTAGAAACGAGCTTCCTCAGGTACGAGTTCACCTCCTACTTCTCCACGATCTCCTTGAATCTCCGGGTAGATTCCTTCCTTTGATCAATGTAAGCCACCCAAGTGTATGGCCTCTAGAGGTGATCCACCAAGGAAAAAGAATTTTCAAGAAGAAGGGTGTATTGGCTCAAACCCTAGTTTTTCCTAAGTCTATAGAAAAGGGGGCGTACTCTCCAACAATTAGAATTATGTATATTTGATATTTTATAAAAGACTCTTCTTATAAAGATATCAGGTAACCCTATTAAAATAAGGTATTATTCATTTTATTAAACTCTTTTAATTAAATGGGCTCTCTAATCCTATTAGGGATAATTAATTAAACTCCTTTAACTAATTTTTCCTCCTAATCGTATTAGGAATAAATGAGAGTACTTATATTAAATTAATTCCTAAACTCTTTTAGAAATTATAATAATAATAATTGTAATAATATTAATAAGATTCCTCTTATTAATTTATATTTAATATTTCTAAAATATTAAATAATAAATATTAAGCTATTTAATTTATTCTATCACCATAGATTAAATTAAATATACTTAACATATTATTACGATTATGCCATTAACTTCTTAAATAATTATTCTTCCTTTTATGGTGTGACCCTTTAGGTTCTCCATATTAAACCGGTTGTGAATAAATCAATTAGAACAATTCTAATCTTATTTAAATAAATAAATTAAACGATTAATTTATTTAAATAAATAATATTTATTCTACAAAAGGGATAAGGTTCCCTAGCGATCAACGACTTTCCAGATAATATAAATTTCAACATTAATCATAAAAGAACCTTAGAGTAAATAGTTACTGTACAATTCAATCCTTCCACCATACAATGTCCCAATTAAATATAAGACATGGAATTACTATCAAGTCTTATTTTATTTAATTATATGTATTTCGATTCCTAAATGCACAACTCCTAATGAATGTAAATTAGAAACTACTTTCTAATTTCATTCCACCTTGGCCAAGTATTCCTGGGTTGTCATTTATCGAATCACATAGGACATTTCTCTTCTTTTACTAGAAGTGGTAGATTCTTTATTGATCATTCATTACTTTCATATATAACTTATTACACCCAAGCATACCCTTTGATATACTATAAGAATCTTAAGGAATAAGTCAAAGTGTAATTCATTATATATAAGATACTATGATGATCTCAAGTCTAAAGATCATTTGTACTACTATCACTACAGGAATTCCTATTGACAGACAAGTAAAACTCTATTAGGTATTCCTTAGCGAGTCACGTTCAGTGAACTTATTCTCTAATAAGTACCTACATACTTGCTTTAGTGTCTCCACACAAATGATCATGAGATCAATCATCCTCATCCAATGAGCAAGCAACGTACTTACCAATCTATTTGGATTCACTAATCCCCTTTTTAGTAATCCATTGATTGGGAACATTTTAATTTTAAGCTATCTAAGAATTTAGATCTCATTAGTATGATCTCATCACGATTTTAAAAGCATTACTTAAAACTATGGGTTTATCATATATTATTAAAATAACATCATGTACATAATAAATACCTTTAATAAATAATTCTTTTATTAATAAATAAATAATATTGATTATAAAGTATATGCTTCATCATCATACATGATTGGCTTGTATGCATACTACTTTCAATCTCCCACTTGCACTAAAGTCAATCGCTGTGATATCTCATACCCATCTTCTCTAAGTGACGATCAAACTGATGTTGTATTAACGCTTTAGTAAATGGATCTGCAATATTGTCTTGAGAGTCCACAAGCTCTAGGGTGACGTCTCCTCTTTCAATGATCTCTCTGATCAAATGAAATCGCAGCAACACGTGTTTGAATTTCTGATGAGACCTGGGTTCCTTAGCCTGCGCCACAGCTCCAGTGTTGTCACAAAATAAAGGCACTGGTCCTGTAATGCTAGGAACCACACCAAGTTTGGTAATGAACTTCTTCATCCAAACAGCTTCTTTTGCAGCTTCACTTGTAGCTATGTACTCTGCCTCCGTCACTGAATTAGTAACTGTTTGCTATTTGGAACTCTTCCAACTCACTGCGCCACCGTTTAAGGTAAACACATACCCCAAAACAAATTTACAATCGTCTTGGTCTGTTTGAAAACTTGAGTCTGTGAAGCTCTCTAGTTTCAATTCAGACCCACCGTAGATAAGAAATAAATCCTTAGTTCTTCTCAAGTACTTTAGGATATTTTTCACTGCCTTCTAGTGTTCTTCTCCTGGATTCGACTGATATCTGCTTGTTACACTAAGTGCATGAGCGACATCTGGTCTAGTACATATCATACCATACATGATAGATCCTATTGCTGAAGCATAAGGAATCTTACTCATACGGTCTCTCTCCTCAGGTGTCTTTGGTGCCTGTTTCTTGGAGAGATGTATTCCATGGCTCATCGGCATGAGCCCTCTTTTGAAATCTTCCATGCTAAACCTTTTTAGCATCGAGTCAATGTACGTTCCTTGGGACAAGCCAAGCATCCTTTATGACGCCCCCAAAATTAGGTATACATCACCCATCTTGGGTCGTCAGATACATAGTACAGAATACAAATACAACTTACTAATACAACTGTCGTGTACAATACGACAAAATATAAACTGTGAGTTTGAATACAAATATTATCTTCTAGAGAGTATTCATACTCAAAAGGAGTCCTCATTACATTTATTAACACACTATTATATAGAATAGTGAGGACTACTAACTAATACTATCATTCGGACCATCACTCCATTCCCCGACTTGCCCCAGCTACGTTCTCATTTCCTGAAGAGAACAGTGAAAGAAAGGGTGAGCTCAACTAGCCCAGTAAAAAATATTATGACTAAGATAATGCGGAATAAATTATCATTAGCCTTCAATAATATTAAACTGATAAAATATAATAGACATCAAGTCCAACTGCAGCGGAACAAGCAATCCATTAAAAGAGTCAAGTAGAAAATAAACTCTACTATCTTTTATGATTTAAAAGGTTTTTCAACACTGTTATCGCTGAGACTCAGCTTAATAAAATAATCCACATCATCGAATCACCCCTGCACTACGACCAAGGATATTCGTGTATTCATTAATGGTCATGATCATGCCAACAACTGTCCATCAACGCACTACGGGCCAATGAGGACTTTTACCACATCATTTGTAATATTACGGTCATGATTATACCGAATAATCCCTGGTCATAATCATACCAAGTCCATCTATGCACTACAGACCACATATGACTTTTAACATTTTATAAACATGAGGATGATGACAATGATATAAGAATTCAATAAAACAAGTTCAAAAATTAATTTATCCAGAAACCAATAACGTCCAAATTGTTAACATGATACTGCTTTGTGGAGTAAAATTCAAGAATGATCATAAAAATATTTTCATGAAAAGATACTGGATGAAGCGTAATTATTAAGGATATTCTACTAATTTCATGGAGTATAGAAGTCAAAATTTTAACCAACTGAGTATAATAAAGAATGGAATAACAAAAGAAATCACCATGCATGCGATAGACCGCACAGACAGGTTATTCCCACAGAATAATAAATAAAGGAACCAGGTCCGGCGTAAAACGCACAGACAGGATGTACCAACAGAATAATAATAAAGACGGAACCAGGTCCGGTGTAAAACACACAGACAGGATGTTCCAACAGAATAATAACAAAGACAGAACCAGGTCCGGTGCAAAACACACAGACAGGATGTTCCAACAGAATAATAATAAAGACGGAACCAGGTCCGGTGTAAAACACACGGACATGATGTTCCAGCAGAATAATAAAAGAATGTCACCAAGTATAGGGTAGACCGCGTATACAGGTTATTCCAACAGAATAATAAGAAATGGAATAATAAAAGTTCTCTTCATGAATAAGAAAGAATAACACCCCTTACCGTTTTAAAGAAGAGCTGAAATAAGGAAGTAGTTAAGTAGCAGAATATTCTTCTTCTCTCTCTCTATAGTTTCTCTCTATAGTTTCTCTCTCTAGAGTTCAGTGAATTCGTAAGAAATAATGAAGGAATGAGCTGCTATTTATAGAAAAATAGAATGCATAGTAACTAATCTATGAACGGTCCAGATTGATTACTATAATCTGACGGTCCATATTTAAAGAAAAATCTTTTAAATAAAATATAATATATTCTATCTATAGAATAACTTTAATAAAGTATTTTGTTTTATATAAAAAGATGTTTCTGTTTTATTACGTTAATAATACGAATAAAACAAAACGTCATTATCGCTAAATAATTCATATTATGAACTGACAATAATTGAATCAAACTGAGTGACTTCTCACATAAGTATTAATAATCAATACAGTGTGCTACTATGTAACCACACGTATTACTGTACTTTTACTACCGAGTAGTTCAACAGTAACAATGGTAAAACTTCCGCCGTTATTTTTAATAAAATATTTTTGTCGTTTTCTCAATCCGACAATAATTCGGTTGTGGGGTCCACCAATGATTGTGTCGTTGTACGAATATTTCCTATTAAAACAAATATTCCCCGACCAATCGAATATTATATAACAACTTGCGTACTTTGTAAAATTTATAAATATTACCCACAACTATAACATTATATCAAATTAACTCCATAATATTCAAAAATGATATTTATAGAAAATTCATCTTTATTTATAAAAGTTGGGGTTTTACAACCTCCCCTTCTTATAAAATTTTGCCCTTGAAATTAGGGTACGTACCTGGTATGTCGAAGAGGTAAGGATACCTTGATTTCATTTCAGATTCTAACTCCCAAGTCATTTCCTCAACATCGTGGTTTCTCCACAAAACTTTGACTTGAGGTATAACCTTGGAGCGTAGAATATGTTCCTTCTTATCCAAGATTTGAACAGGAACTTCTTCATACGTCAAATCCTCCGCTATTTCGTCCGGTTCTAACTCAATAATGTGGTTCGGGTCTTCCACATATTTGCATAACATGGATATGTGAAAAACGTTATGAACACGAGACATACTTGGCGGTAAAGCGAGTCTATAAGCCACAGTTCCTACTCGATCGAGGATTAAAAATGGACCGATGAATCGAGGATTGAGTTTTCCTCTCTTTCCAAATCTCGTAACTCCTTTCTATGGAGCAACACGTAAGAACACATGATCTCCTACATCAAATTCTACGTCCTTTCGATGAAGATCAGCATAACTCTTTTGTCGATCTTGTGAGGTTTTTATACGTTGTCGGATCGTTTGAATCTTTTCTGTAGTCATACGTACCAACTCCGGTCCCAACAGCGTTGCTTCACCCACCTCATCCCAGCATACTGGAGAACGACATTTTCTTCCATACAATGCTTCGAATGGAGCCATGCCAGTACTTGCTTGATAACTGTTGTTGTAGAAAAACTCCACCAATGGTAAGAACTTGTCCCAACTTCCCTTGAAGTCAAAGACACAGAGTCTTAATAGATCTTCAAGAGTTTGAATAGTCCTCTCTGATTGTCCGTCCGTCTGACGATGATATGCTGAACTAAATCGTAAATCCGTGCCCATAGCTTTTGGTAAACTAACCCAAAATCGTGAAGTGAATCTTGGGTCTCGGTCAGAAACTATGGATACTGGCATACCATGCAGTCTTACAATCTCGTTTATGTACATACGAGCAAGACGTTCAAGTGTATAAGTTTCTCGTATCGGTAAGAAATGAGCAGACTTGGTCAATCTATCAACAATGACCCAAATCGCATCAATACCTTTAGAAACCCTAGGAAGACCGGTAACGAAATCCATGGTAATGTGCTCCCACTTCCATTCTGGAATTTCAAGTGGTTGCAATGGACCTTTTGGTACTTGATGCTCCGCTTTAACTCGTTGACAAGTTAGACACCTTGAGATAAACAACACTATCTCTCTCTTCATATTGCTCCACCAAATGTATGACGAAGATCATGATACATTTTGGTACTTTCAGGATGGATTGCAAATGGTGTGTTGTGCGCTTCCATCATGATTTTATACTTTAAATCAGGGTCGTTAGGAACACAAAGTCTGGAGTTGACTTGAAGTATTCCTTCTTCATCGATTCTTGCTTCCGGCATAGCACCTTCTTGCACTTTCTTCCTCATACGCATCAGCTCCAGGTCTGTAGCTTGAGCAGCTTTAACGTTATCGATTCAAGCCGATTTTACTCGTATATTCGTTATCTTCATATGGGTCCCTCGAGTCTTTAACTCTATCTTCGTCATTTGTAAGTTATACGAAATGAGTCTTTGTGTTAACAACATCGCATTCGTAAACACATACGATCTTCTACGCAACACGTCAGCTACCACGTTCGTTCTTCCATAATGATATTGAATGGTACGGTCGTAATCTTCAACAGCTCGAGCCAACGTCTTTGGCGCATGTTACGTTCGCTTTAGTTGAAGAAATATTTAACGATTTTAGAAATGGGTTTTGTACTGGGGTCAATACAAAAATTTGATTTCACGCTCTAGGGGTAGGCTAAGAAGTCTTCAAGAATACGTCAGGAAATTTATTAACAACAGAAATATCATTCAAAACTATGACTCTCGTCCAAGACTTGGATAACACGTCACATTGATACCTATTAACTTGTCACCGTTATTCACAATGTTGCCTTCAGAAAGTCTGGCTTCAGTGCATTTCACACAAGAAAGTCAACAACGAAAGGATCAGGGCTCTTTATTTATTGCTTGATATGACAATGATTGACTTAAGTGGTTTGGTTACTTTGAATTCGCATAACAGGTTGGTTAGGAGTATGAAAACTAACAACCTTATGAAAAGCATGATGAGAAGTTAACCAGTCGTTTCCAAAAATTACATCAAAGGCAAGTATTTTCAAAGAGATAAAATCGACAGGTAACGTGAAAGTGTTAATTTGAACAAGATTTATAAATAGTGGAGGTAACGAAGGTTTCTCCCAACTGAGTTTAAACAGATATATCAAAGTCTAACTTCTCCGGAGTTAACTTCAACCATTGAACACAACTAGGTGAAATAAAAGAGTGAGTAGAACCGGTATCTAACACGGTATAGACTTCGCAAGAGTTTATAACTAACATACCCGTGATAATTTTATTCAGGTTCCTCGTCACGAAAAAAAAACGCACTCTCTTAAACTACCGGCTTTGACTTTTCTGGGACGGCCTTTGGTGCCTCCATCCTAGCTGAATTTGTCTTCGGTAACCGACAAAATCGGGCTAAGAGACCTTCTCTTCCACAATTATAACATGCTTTGGATGGCATCGCGTAGTTTGGACTGATGTGCCCCTCCCCTCCGCATTTGAAACATATGATAGGTGGTTGTTCTCCTTCCTTAACAACGGGTGCTGGTGCTGACGTCTTTCTATCATTGTTGAATCTTCTCTTCTTGAAATGACCATTCTTATTGTTTTGGCTATGATTACCACCGAAGTGGTTACCATTTCTGGCCTGTTGATTCCCTCCACGCTTGTTGTCGCCGCTTTGATGACTGCTCTCACTGGTATTATCATTTTGCCGACTGCTCTCTTTTGGTTGCGTTGACTCGTTATCGCGCTCCACTAACTGAGCCCTATTCACAACATCTGAATACAAACACACTTTATGAGAAATAAGATGTTGACGTATCTCAGGTTTCAAACCTCGTAAAAACATTCGCGTCATTCGCTCTTCATTATCCACCAAGTGGGACGTAAACCGGGACAACTCAGCAAATTTAGCCTCATACTGCGACACGGTCATATTATTCTGCTCCAATTTGATGAACTCCACCTCCTTCATGTGACGAACACTTTCGGGAAAGTATTTGTCATTGAACAGCTCTTAGAACTTCTCCCAAGACATCTTCAGTGCGGCAGGTTGAGTACGCTTAATCGATTCCCACCAGTAATCTGCCTCTCCTCGCAACATAAAGGCGGCAAAGGGAACCTTTTGCTCCTCGGAGCATCCCAAGACATCAAATATCTTGGTAATCTACTTTATCCATATTTCCGCTATAAGTGGTTTTGGCTATCCCTTAAACTCTGGTGGTCCCAGCTCCTTGAACTATTTAGCGGTGACCGTCTGAGAGTTTTCAGTGTTTCCACCTATATTTTGGACAGGAGCCGCTCTTGCCTGCTGTTGCATGAACTGCATAAAGTTTCTGAATATTTCATCATTCATCATCTGGTCAGTGTTGTTATTTGCATGAGGATTGTCACCTTCTTGATGCACATTATCCTGATTATTGATATGTGGTGAATCAACAGTCGCCTGTGCTCCATTGCTATTCTCAACATTCTCAGATGCCATTTTCAGATACTGTCACAAAATAAAAGTTAATTGATATGTCATATATTATCCTTATATTATGACCGACCAATTAAATACCATGCATATAAACTTAGGTAGGTCATACTAGCGAAGGAATTCCCCGTCTCTCCCCTCCTAGTTCTATTCTCACATCTTAGCCAGGGATCATATCCCTAAGCTCTGATACCAACTGCGACGCCCCCAAAATTAGGTATACATCACCCATCTTGGGTCGTCAGATACATAGTACAGAATACAAATATAACTTACTAATACAACTGTCGTGTACAATACGACAAAACATAAACTGTGAGTTTGAATACAAATATTATCTTCTAGAGAGTATTCATACTCAAAAGGAGTCCTCATTACATTTATTAACACACTATTACATAGAATAGTGAGGACTACTAACTAATACTATCATTCGGACCATCACCCTGTTCCCCGACTTGCCCCAGCTACGTTCTCATTTCCTGAAGAGAACAGTGAAAGAAAGGGTGAGCTCAACTAGCCCAGTAAAAAATATTATGACTAAGATAATGCAGAATAAATTATCATTAGCCTTCAACAATGTTAAACCGATAAAATATAATAGACATCAAGTCTAACTGCAGCGGAACAAGCAATCCATTAAAAGAGTCAAGTAGAAAATAAACTCTACTATCTTTTATGATTTAAAAGGTTTTTCAACACTGTTATCGCTGGGACTCAGTTTAATAAAATAATTCACATCATCGAATCACCCCTGCACTACGGCCAAGGATATTCGTGTATTCATTAATGGTCATGATCATGCCAACAACTGTCCATCAACGCAGTACGGGCCAATGAGGACTTTTACCACATCATTTATAACATTACGGTCATGATTATACCGAATAATCCCTGGTCATAATCATACCAAGTCCATCTATGCACTACAGGCCACAGATGACTTTTAACATTTTATAAACATGAGGATGATGACAATGATATAAGAATTCAATAAAACAAGTTCAAAAATTAATTTATCCAGGAACTAATAACGTCCAAATTGTTAACATGATACTGCTTTGTGGAGTAAAATTCAAGAATGATCATAAAAATATTTCCATGAAAAGATACTGGATGAAGCGTAATTATCAAGGATATTCTACTAATTTCATGGAGTATAGAAGTCAAAATTTTATCCAACTGAGTATAATAATGAATGGAATAACAAAAAAAATCACCATGCATGCGATAGACCGCACAGACAAGTTATTCCCACAGAATAATAAATAATGGAACCAGGTCCGGCATAAAACGCACAGACAGGATGTTCCAACAGAATAATAATAAAGACGGAACCAGGTCCGGTGTAAAACACACAGACAGGATGTTCCAACAGAATAATAACAAAGACGGAACCAGGTCCGGTACAAAACACACAGACAGTGTAACGACCCCAAAATAGGTCCATTCCATCCAACCCATTCTGAGTCGTCAAATACATGGTACAGAAAATAACTACAACTTTATTACAACAATTGTCGTGCAAAATACAACAACACATATGCTGTGAGTTTGGATACAAATATATACCAAATGTGACATTGGACACCATCATGTATCAGCACCTCACAAAGGTACCTTACATAAAGGTACAGTCAAAAACTGTTTTAGAAATTAGAATCTTTGGGAAGTGCTCAAGGAAACCTTCGTACATAGGAGGTCACGCGTCTAGGTTATGATAGATATCATATGGCCACAGAATTATCCTTGGTTGACCCAATAGACCCCAAAGAAAAACGAGAAGATTACTATCATATTCTTCCCAATGGTGAGTCTTCTCTTGACTTATCATTATCTCCACTGTCTCTAATTGAGAATTATACTTCAAACAAACACCAAGATTATATAGGTAGTGCCCATAGATATACTCAGCAAGTGGATGAGCACAACCCTGTCTTATGATGACACGAGGTTGTATGTCATTAGACATCTTGTATGATAGTGACAAAACACCCTTCCAACGTTGGGTTCGCCTCACCCTATTTTCTTCACCAAATATAACTACTAAATGATGACCACCGTTCTATTTCCCCGTTACCCTCGCTCGACCCAGCTACACTCTTATTACCTGAAAGGAATTGTGAAGCAAAAGGGTGAGCACAACTAGCTCAGTAAAGAATATCATGACTAAAGATAATTAAAATATCAATAGCCTTCATCAATCAGAGATTTAGAACATATGGTAAATGATAAAAATTTCAACCATAGTTGCAGCGGAACGAGCAATCCATTAGAAGAGTCAAATAGACTATAAAGTCTATTATCTTCTCCATGTTAAAAATCCACCAATAATATTTTATCCATGTAACATCACTCAACAGTTCCTTTCCACAATCATATGAATAACTCATAATCATAATTGTGACTATAAATTTTTCTTAGCACCCAGGACGAAGAATATTTTCATCACCTGTCTTTACCTGAAACATCAAAGATCATGGTTATACCAAATCACAGTTCCTGTTTATAATCATACTAACAAATCCATCTTTGCACTACGGGCCAAAGATATTCATCAACAAACCATCTTTGCACTACGGGCCAAAGATATTCAACAACAATTCATCTTTGCACTACAGGCCAAAGATATTCAACAACAATTCATCTTTGCACTACAGGACAAAGATATTCATCAACAGGCCATCTTTGCACTACATGCCAAAGATATTCATCAACAATTCATATTTGCACTACAGGCCAAATATATTCATATCTCAAAGAAATATATAATCATTTCAGAATTTATATAAACAATAATTATAACCATGTTGATCAATTCACATTTGCACTTAAGCTTAAGATATTCAATTATAAATTCAATAGTCATGATCATACCAGTCACAATTCAACTTTGCACTACAGGCCAAAGAGAACCCTAGTCATGATCATACCAATAATCTACCCATCTTTACACTCCAGTGAAAGAGAATTTCAACATCAGAGTTATAAAAATGTTATATATGATGATAAAAATAATATGATCAACATATAGTTTTAATCTCAAGAGTAATATTCGTAACTCATGAATAGTAAATCGTGAATAGTAACTCATGAATAGTAACCCCGACACAAAAGATAGAAATTTCATAATAAAATCCATACCAATATTTCGGTATAATGATATTGAAAGAATAACATTACTTAAATTTATAAACAATTTATTTTAATTGTTTACACTTTACTAATTAATGCATTTAATCATCATAAAATGTAAACTCTTACAATTTCATCATCAATAACCAAAACCCTCATTAAAAATCTGCATATACCTCATATAGGATTCTCAAGCCATAAAATCCTATTTTTCCAATTTTCTTTCTTCACAAAACATATTTAATTCATTTACTCATAACTAGACCATTTTTATAAAAAATACCAAATCAGTTCCAAAAATATTTCTTTTCTGGGATTTAGCATAATATAGTCCCATATTGAACATATATTTTTCTCAGAATTTTTAAAAGTCATTTACTATTTTTCATATGGCCAAAATAGCCGAATATTTAGACATTTATCAAAAATTGTACTTTTTTCTAAAAATTCTGAAATTTACAGAGTATACTTCTATCATATACATGTACTCCCAATAAAAATTTCATCAATTTTAGAGTTAACCACAAGGAATTATAAGCTGTTACTTTTAAAATAGTCTTTTCTCATAAAATTCATAACTCTCAATCTATACATCCAAAAATCACCATTTTTGGACACAATCAAGAAAACTCATCAAAATATCATTTTAAATTTTTCCAGAATTTTTGAAGATCAGAAAAATTACGAAACTGAAAATCATAACAACCCTTAAAATCCCTTAATATCCCTTACCTCAAAAGAGCAGTACTTCTGATCGGTATGCAAAGCCGAAGGAAACTTGCACTGAATAGCAACTCTCAAAGTATCTAAATACTCACAAAATATGCTTCATAATATAGAGAGAGAGAGAGAGAGAAAGCTTATGTTTCTGGTGTGATTTTCAATTCTAACTTAGCCCTCTATTTATAGGAAAATTTTGGTAGGTTTGACCTGCAACCTGATGGCTTTACCTGCTACTATTCCCACCCACCACATTTGAAATATAATTCAGCACATTTCTTTACCAACCACAAGTGGGGCCCACCAATTCTAGAATTTTCCATCAAAATGATAAACTCCGAAAATTCAACAATTTCTGAACCAGTCATCTCGTAAAATTCATAACAAATCATACGTTCATTTTTAACGGTTCAAAATTTGTGGACATATACTCAACTTATATATGTATAACATATCCAAAAATTACCACGATCCAACGGTCGGATTAAAAATTATAACTCCCGTAAAATATCTCAAAAACCCTGATTTTTAATACCTCCATTCCGACAAAAATACGGATAAAAATCTCAATATTAACTCCTTCATTTTTAACCACAAAAATATATCCCTCGTTTATATCCACATAAAATAAATATTTCCTTATCATATGAATCAATAATTAATTATTCACAAATAATATTACAGAATCACATTTATGACAACCAGGCCGTTCCCAGGAAAGAGGGGGCTTTCCAATAAGAATTTCTCCTTACTGGCGCGCAATTAGGTGACCAAACCTCTCCTTAGACAGAACTTTCTAGTCATTGCCAATAATGTTATCTAATAATATTATTCAAATAATATGAATTATTGATCTGATAATGGGAAATACTGTGCAGTGACAATTATTGAACAACAATAATATAAAATTTCAACGTAGCAATTATTGAATCAATAAAATAAAATATTGAACAGTAATTACTGTAACAATTATTGAGTAGTGCCTTCTTACGTAAGAATCAATAATTTCAAAAATACTATGCAATACCGTGTGCTACTGTGCAATAACGCGTATTACTGTATTTTATCCACCGGGTATTCCAACAGTGTTAACGGTAACAACTACGCCGTTATTTATAAAAACTCAAATTTGTCGTTTTCTTCACCCGACAATTATTCGTTATGGGGCCCACAAATAGCTGCGCCGTCGTACGAATATTCCCCGACAGAAAGAATATTCCACGACCTAAACGAATATTCCCCGACAACAATGATTATTTTATAACCACTTGCTTATTTTGAAAAAAAAATCATATTTCACTCATAACTTTAAACTTTTATCAATTTAACCATTTACTGAATTGTAATTATAAAAAAAAAATTGAATACTTTTATTTCATAAAATTCGGGGTCTTACAATCTCCCCTCCTTATGAAATTTCGTCCTCGAAATTTACGTACCTGGTATTTCAAAGAATTGAGAATACATTCCTTTCATTTCAGATTCCATCTTCCCTGTCATCATAATTTCTCCATTGCTCATCTCCTGTATTTCATATATCACAGCTTCAAAACAAGGGTTAATTTAACAAATTAACATATCACATAATATCCCGATATTATGACTGACCAACAAATAAGCTTAGGTAGGACACACTAGCGAAGGATTTACTCATCTCTCCCCTCCTAGTTATATTCCCCGATCTCCGCCAGAGATCATATCCCTAAGCTCTGACACCAAATGTAACGACCCCAAAATAGGTCCATTCCATCCAACCCATTCTGAGTCGTCAAATACATGGTACAGAAAACAACTACAACTTTATTACAACAATTGTCGTGCAAAATACAACAACACATATGCTGTGAGTTTGGATACAAATATATACCAAATGTGACATTGGACACCATCATGTATCAGCACCTCACAAAGGTACCTTACATAAAGGTACAGTCAAAAACTGTTTTAGAAATTAGAATCTTTGGGAAGTGCTCAAGGAAACCTTCGTACATAGGAGGTCACGCGTCTAGGTTATGATAGATATCATATGGCCACAGAATTATCCTTGGTTGACCCAATAGACCCCAAAGAAAAACGAGAAGATTACTATCATATTCTTCCCAATGGTGAGTCTTCTCTTGACTTATCATTATCTCCACTGTCTCTAATTGAGAATTATACTTCAAACAAACACCAAGATTATATAGGTAGTGCCCATAGATATACTCAGCAAGTGGATGAGCACAACCCTGTCTTATGATGACACGAGGTTGTATGTCATTAGACATCTTGTATGATAGTGACAAAACACCCTTCCAACGTTGGGTTCGCCTCACCCTATTTTCTTCACCAAATATAACTACTAAATGATGACCACCGTTCTATTTCCCCGTTACCCTCGCTCGACCCAGCTACACTCTTATTACCTGAAAGGAATTGTGAAGCAAAAGGGTGAGCACAACTAGCTCAGTAAAGAATATCATGACTAAAGATAATTAAAATATCAATAGCCTTCATCAATCAGAGATTTAGAACATATGGTAAATGATAAAAATTTCAACCATAGTTGCAGCGGAACGAGCAATCCATTAGAAGAGTCAAATAGACTATAAAGTCTATTATCTTCTCCATGTTAAAAATCCACCAATAATATTTTATCCATGTAACATCACTCAACAGTTCCTTTCCACAATCATATGAATAACTCATAATCATAATTGTGACTATAAATTTTTCTTAGCACCCAGGACGAAGAATATTTTCATCACCTGTCTTTACCTGAAACATCAAAGATCATGGTTATACCAAATCACAGTTCCTGTTTATAATCATACTAACAAATCCATCTTTGCACTACGGGCCAAAGATATTCATCAACAAACCATCTTTGCACTACGGGCCAAAGATATTCAACAACAATTCATCTTTGCACTACAGGCCAAAGATATTCAACAATAATTCATCTTTGCACTACAGGACAAAGATATTCATCAACAGGCCATCTTTGCACTACATGCCAAAGATATTCATCAACAATTCATATTTGCACTACAGGCCAAATATATTCATATCTCAAAGAAATATATAATCATTTCAGAATTTATATAAACAATAATTATAACCATGTTGATCAATTCACCTTTGCACTTAAGCTTAAGATATTCAATTATAAATTCAATAGTCATGATCATACCAGTCACAATTCAACTTTGCACTACAGGCCAAAGAGAACCCTAGTCATGATAATACCAATAATCTACCCATCTTTACACTCCAATTGTGACGCCCCCAGAATAGGTATACAACACCCATTCTGAGTCGCCAAATACATGGTACAGAAAGCAAACTACAACTTCAATAATACAATTGTCGTGCAAAATACGACAACACATACTGTGAGTTTAAATACAAATATTGTCTTCTAGACAATATCCACACTCAAATAAATCCTCATTACAATTATTCAAACACTATTTTACAGAAATAGTGAGGACTGCTAATACATCTTTCTAGAACCATCACTCCATACCCCGACTAGATCCTGCTATGTTCTCACCTCCTGAGAAGAAAAATGGAACAACAAGGAAAAGGGTGAGCTCAACTAGCCCAGTAAAGAATATTATGACTAAGATAATATACAACAAATTATCGTTAGTCTTCAACAGGGAAAAATCTGATAAAATATAATCGACAACAAGTTTTAGATCAACAACTGCAGCGGAAACAGCAAACCATTAGAAGAGTCAAGTAGAGAAAGAATTCTACTATCTTCTAAGATTTAAAAGTCCATCATCAATATTTTATCCCTGTAACATCAATTAATAATCATCTTTAACCAAATATTCATCTTTGCACTACAGGCCAAAGATATTCATTTGTATCACCTGTCGGTCATGTTCATCTCAACACCTGTTCATCTTTGCACTACAGGCCAAAGATATTCATCAAGTAATTATACATCTTTGCACTACAGGCCAAAGATATTCAGTAATATCATCATTTAGGACTGAGGATGATGAAAAATATCTTAAAGAGAACGAATCCAATGAGACAGAAGGACAAATAGTAGGGATTCGTATAACAGTTTATCCAAGATCAATAATACTTCATAATAATCAATTGTGAAGCAGAATTCAAAAATAAAGATCAAAACATGGATACAATCAAAGATAGTAACCATAATAGACATCTTGGACAAAAAGGGAAAATTTTATTTTTCGGTGAATAGTGCCGTATTCGTGAATAGTGCCGTATACGTGAATAGTGCCGTATACGTGAATAGTAACCCCCGACACAAAAAGTTCTAAATTTGATAAAAACTCATATCAATATTTCAGCATAATGATATTGAAGAAAATAATATCATTAAGAAGAAAATAATATCCCTTACCTCAAAATATCAGTACTTCTGGTCGGAATACCGGTATAAGGCTGAAAGAAACTTGCTCTGATGAATAGAAACTCTCAAAGTATCTAAATACTCACAAAATACACTCAATAATCTAGAGAGAGAAAGAGAGAAAACTTGTTTCTGGTGTGATTTTCAATTCTAACTTAGCCCTCTATTTATAGGAAAATTTTGGTAGGTTTGACCTGCAACCTGATGGCTTTACCTGCTACTATTCCCACCTACCACATTTGAAATATAATTCAGCACATTTCTTCACCAACCACAAGTGGGGCCCACCAATTCTAGAATTTTCCATCAAAATGATAAACTCCGAAAATTCAACAATTTCTGAACCAGTCATCTCGTAAAATTCATAATAAATCATACGTTCATTTTTAACGGTTCAAAATTTGTGGACATATACTCAACTTATATATGTATAACATATCCAAAAATTACCACGATCCAACGGTCGGATTAAAAATTATAACCCCGCAATATTTCTCAAAAATCCTGATTTGATTTTTAATACCTCCATTCCGACAAAAATACTGATAAAAACCTCAACATTAACTCCTTCATTTTTAACCACAAAAATATATCCCTCATTTATATCCACATAAAATAAATATTTCCTTATCATATGAATCAATAATTAATTATTCACAAATAATATTACAGAATCACATTTATGACAACCAGGCCGTTCCCAGGAAAGAGGGGGCTTTCCAATAAGGATTTCTCCTTACTGGCGCGCAATTAGATGACCAAACCTCTCCTTAGACAGAACTTTCTAGACATTGCCAATAATGTTATCTAATAATATTATTCAAATAATATGAATTATTGATCTGATAATGAAAAATACTGTGCAGCAACAATTATTGAAACAACAATAATATAAAATATCAATGCAACAATTATTGAATCAATAAAATAAAATATTGAACAATAACTACTGTAACAATTATTGAGTAGTGCCTTCTTACGTAAGAATCAATAATTGGTGCAATACCGTGTGCTACTGTATTTTAACCACCGGGTATTCCAACAGTATTAACGGTAACAACTACGCCGTTATTTATAAACAACTTATACTTGTCGTTTTCTTCATCCAATCGCTTTCCGTTATGGGGCCCACACAAGGCTGCGTCGTCGTACGAATATTCCCCGACAGCAAGAATATTCCACGACCAACCGAATATTCACCGACCAAAAATAAATATTTTATAACCACTTGCTTATTTTGCAAAATTTGCACATTTCACCCATAACCAAAGTATTATATCAAATTAACCCCTTATTATTCACAATAATATTTAGAGAAAATTTGATTTTATTCATTAATAAGTTGGGGTCTTACAACCTCCCCTCCTTATGAAATTTCGTCCTCGAAATTGACGTACGTACCTGATGTTTCAAAAAGGTGAGGATACCTCGCTTTCATTTCTGATTCCAACTCCCAGGTCATTTCTTCAATAGCATGGTTTCTCCACAAAACCTTAACTTGTGGTATAACCTTCGTGCGTAGGACATGCTCTTTCCTATCCAAGATCTTAACAGGTACCTCCTCGTACGTTAAATCTTCAGCTATCTCGTCTGGTTCTAACTCAATAATGTGGTTCGGGTCTTTAACATATTTACGAAGCATAGATATGTGAAAAACATTATGAACACGAGACATGCTTGGAGGTAATGCGAGTCTATATGCCACATTTCCTATTCGCTCAAGAATCTCAAATGGACCAACAAATCTTGGATTGAGCTTTCCTCTCTTCCCAAATCTTGTAACTCCCTTCCATGGTGCAACACGTAACAATACATGATCCCCAATATTAAATTCCACGTCCTTCCGATGAAGATCCGCATAACTCTTTTGTCGATCCTGTGCCGTTTGTATACGTTGTCGAATCGTTTGGATCTTCTCTGTAGTAATGCGTACCAATTCTGGTCCCAACAATGTTGCTTCACCCACCTCGTCCCAGCATACTGGAGAACGACATTTTCTTCCATACAACGCCTCAAATGGAGCCATACCTATGCTCGCCTGATAACTGTTGTTGTAGGAGAATTCCACCAATGGTAGGTACTTATCCCAACTCCCTTTGAGATCTAAGACACAAAGTCTTAATAGATCTTCAAGAGTTTGAATAGTCCTCTCTGATTGTCCGTCCGTTTGAGGATGGTATGCTGAACTGAATCGTAAATCCGTGCCCATAGCTTTCTGCAAGCTAACCCAAAATCGTGAAGTGAATCTTGGGTCACGATCCGAAACTATGGATACTGGCATGCCATGCAATCTCACAATCTCGTTCACGTACATACTAGCAAGACGTTCAAGGGAATAAGTCTCACGTATCGGCAAGAAATGAGCGGACTTGGTTAATCTATCAACAATAACCCAAATCGCATCTATGCCTTGAGAAACCTTGGGAAGACCTGTAACAAAATCCATAGTAATGTGTTCCCACTTCCATTTCGGAATCTCAAGTGGTTGCAATGGACCCTTTGGTACTTGATGCTCCGCTTTTACACGTTGACAAGTTAAACATCTCGAGATAAACTCCGCGATCTCTCTTTTCATATTGCTCCACCAAAATGTATGTCGAAGATCGTGATACATTTTGGTACTCCCAGGATGGATTGCAAACGGTGTGTTGTGTGCCTCCATCATTATTCTATGCTTCAAGTCAAAATCGTTAGGAACACAAAGTCTGGAGTTGACTCGAAGTATTCCTTCTTCATCGATTCTTGCTTCTGGAATAGCACCTTCTTGCACTTTCTTCTTCATACGCATCAGCTCCATGTCCGTAGCTTGAGCAGCTTTAACTTTATCGATTAAAGTCGGTTCTACTCGTATATTTGATATCATCATGTGGGTACTTGGAGCCTTCATCTCTATCTCCATCCTTTGCAAGTCATACAAAATGGGCCTTTGTGTTAACAACATTGCACTCGTACCCGCATATGATCTTCTACTCAATGCGTCAGCTACTACGTTTGCTTTTCCAGGATGGTATTGGATGGTATGATCGTAATCTTTCAACAGCTCGAGCCAACGTCGCTGCCGCATGTTGAGTTCCTTTTGGGTGAAGAAATATTTGAGGCTTTTATGATCTGTATAGATCTCCACTTTCTCCCCATACAGGTAGTGTCTCCAGATCTTCAACGCAAAAACGACTGCTGCCAACTCCAAATCATGAGTAGGATAATTCCTCTCATATTCTTTGAGTTGTCGTGAGGCATAGGCTATGACTTTCCCATGTTGCATGAGAACACATCCTAACCCTTTGCCTGAAGCATCGCTGTAGATAACAAATCCATCCGAACCAGATGGTATTGTCAAAACAGGTGCCGAAATGAGTCTCCTCTTGAGTTCTTGAAAACTCTTCTCGCATTCCTCACTCCATACGAATTTTGTATCTTTCCGAGTCAGCTGAGTTAACGGAGTAGCGATTCGAGAAAATCCTTCCACAAATCTCCGATAATAACCAGCTAAGCCCAGAAAGCTACGTACTTCGGTTACCGACTTCGGTTGCTCCCAACTTTGTATGGCTTCAATCTTCGCCGGGTCGACAGATACTCCATGTTTTGACACCACGTGCCCAAGGAATGCTACTTCCTCAAGCCAGAACTCGCATTTCTTCAATTTGGCATATAGCTTATTTTCACGAAGCCTTTGCAGTACCAGCTTCAAATGGCGCTCATGATCTTCACGGCTTTTGGAATAGATGAGGATGTCATCAATAAAGACAACAACGAACTGATCCAAATATTCTTTGAATACACGGTTCATCATATCCATGAAGGCAGCAGGAGCATTAGTCAATCCAAAAGACATTACTAAGAATTCATAATGCCCGTACCGAGTTCTGAAGGCAGTCTTTGGAATATCCTCAGTTTTAATCTTCAGCTGATGATATCCAGAACGAAGATCGATCTTTGAAAAGAATTGTGCTCCTTGCAACTGGTCAAACAGGTCATCAATGCGAGGTAGCGGATACCTATTCTTGATGGTGACATGGTTCAATTCTCGATAGTCAATACAAAGTCGCATACTCCCGTCTTTCTTCTTTACGAATAAAACAGGAGCACCCCAAGGAGACGTACTAGGACGAATAAAACCGATGTCCAACAACTCCTGTAGTTGGACTTTTAACTCCTGAAGTTCAATAGGAGCCATTCGATATGGAGTTTTAGAAATGGGCTTTGTACCGGGTTCAAGGTCAATAAAGAATTCAACTTCACGTTCTGGGGGTAGACCAGGAAGTTCTTCAGGAAATACATCGGGAAATTCTCTAACAATAGAAATATTATTCAAATCTGACTTGTCTTTGTTCAAATCCATAACATGGGCTAAGAAAGCTTGACATCCGTTTTTCAATAAACGAATAGCTTTGTGGCTTGATATGACAGTGACTGATTTTAGTGGTTTAGTAGTTTGAATTCGTATGACAGGTTGGTTAGGAATATGAAAACTAACAACCTTACGAAAACAATCAATTTTAGCATGATGAGTGGTTAACCAATCAATTCCTAAAATCACATCAAAAGCAAGTATCTTTAAAGAGATAAGATCAACAGGTAATGTGATAGTGCCAACTTGGATCATGCAAGATTTATAAACTGTAGATGTAACGAAGGTTTCACCCAACGGAGTTTCAACAGATAAGTTAAAGTCCAATTTCTCCGGAGTCAAGTTTAAACGTTGAGCACAAGCAGGAGAGATAAAAGAATGGGTAGAACCGGTATCTAGTAAAGTATAAACTTCGCAAGAATTCAAGATTAGCTTACCCGTGATCACCTCGTTCGGGTTTCTCGCGCATTTTGGCCAGTAACGACAAACGCCCTTCCAGGAACCGCTGATTTCGACTTATCCGGGACAGCTTTTGGAGTCACCATCCCCGCTGAACTTGGTTTTGCTACAGAACACTCTCGAGCTATATGACCCTCCTTTCCACAGTTATAACATACCTTGGATTGTTGTGGGCAGTTTGGGCTGATATGTCCCTCTTTCCCACATTTGTAACATACGACCGGTGGTCGTTCTCCTCCCCTAGAAACAGTTGATGTTTGTGCTGACGTCTTCACATTATCATTGTTGTACCTTCTCTTCTTGAAATCTCCTCCCGACTCGCTCCTTCTATTATCACGACCACGATTACCACCAGAGTGGTTACCGCTTTTGTCTGAATGCTTTCCTCCCTGCTGGTTTTCATTGCTTCGATGACTGCTGCCACCGGTATGACCCTGGTTGTGGTCCCTCGGTTGCACATACTCATTATCTCGCTCTAATAATTGAGCCCTGTTTACAACATCTGAATATAAAGAAAATTTATGAGAGATAAGATATTGTCGAATCTCAGGTTTTAAACCTCTCAGAAACATCCGCGTCATACGTTCCTCATTTTCTACCAAATGAGGTGCAAACCTGGATAACTCTGCAAACTTCGCCTCGTACTGGGACACCGTCATGTTATTTTGTTCCAGTCTAATAAACTCAACCTCCTTCATATGATGAATACTTTCAGGAAAGTACTTGTCATTGAACAGTTTTTGAAATGTTTCCCAGGACATGTTGAGTGCGTCAGGCTGGGTACGCTTCACAGACTCCCACCAGTAGTCTGCCTCACCGCGGAACATAAATGTGGCGAATGGAACCTTCTGTTCCTCCGTGCATCCCAAGACATCAAATATCTTGGTAATTTGCTTGACCCACGTTTCCGCCATGATCGGATCCGGCTTTCCCTTAAATTCTGGTGGTCCCAATTCTTTGAACTGCTTAGCTGTGACAAACCGCGCGTTGTTATCATTTCCACCCGTATTCTGCACACGAGTCTCCCTCGTCTGATTTTGCATGAACTGCAAAAAGCTCCTAAACATTCCATCATTCATCGTTTGCTCGGTAACGTTGTTTACAGGAGGAATATTGCCTTCCTGTTGCACGTTCCCCTGGGTGGTGATCAAAGGTGTCTCCACGGTCTGATTTACTACATTATTAACGTTCTCAGCTGCCATTCTTAAATACTGCCATAAAACAAGGGTTAATAGTCATGTCATATATTATCCCTATACTCTGACCGACCAAATAAACACCAAATAAACTTAGTCAGGTCATACTAGCGAAGGAATTTTCCGTCTCTCCCCTCCTAGTTCTTGTCTCACATCTCAGCCAGGGATCATATCCCTAAGCTCTGATACCAACTGTGACGCCCCCAGAATAGGTATACAACACCCATTCTGAGTCGCCAAATACATGGTACAGAAAGCAAACTACAACTTCAATAATACAATTGTCGTGCAAAATACGACAACACATACTGTGAGTTTAAATACAAATATTGTCTTCTAGACAATATCCACACTCAAATAAATCCTCATTACAATTATTCAAACACTATTTTACAGAAATAGTGAGGACTGCTAATACATCTTTCTAGAACCATCACTCCATACCCCGACTAGATCCTGCTATGTTCTCACCTCCTGAGAAGAAAAATGGAACAACAAGGAAAAGGGTGAGCTCAACTAGCCCAGTAAAGAATATTATGACTAAGATAATATACAACAAATTATCGTTAGTCTTCAACAGGGAAAAATCTGATAAAATATAATCGACAACAAGTTTTAGATCAACAACTGCAGCGGAAACAGCAAACCATTAGAAGAGTCAAGTAGAGAAAGAATTCTACTATCTTCTAAGATTTAAAAGTCCATCATCAATATTTTATCCCTGTAACATCAATTAATAATCATCTTTAACCAACTATTCATCTTTGCACTACAGGCCAAAGATATTCATTTGTATCACCTGTCGGTCATGCTCACCTCAACACCTGTTCATCTTTGCACTACAGGCCAAAGATATTCATCAAGTAATTATACATCTTTGCACTACAGGCCAAAGATATTCAGTAATATCATCATTTAGGACTGAGGATGATGAAAAATATCTTAAAGAGAACGAATCCAATGAGACAGAAGGACAAATAGTAGGGATTCGTATAACAGTTTATCCAAGATCAATAATACTTCATAATAATCAATTGTGAAGCAGAATTCAAAAATAAAGATCAAATCATGGATACAATCAAAGATAGTAACCATAATAGACATCTTGGACAAAAAGGGAAAATTTTATTTTTCGGTGAATAGTGCCGTATTCGTGAATAGTGCCGTATACGTGAATAGTGCCGTATACGTGAATAGTAACCCCCGACACAAAAAGTTCCAAATTTGATAAAAACTCATATCAATATTTCAGCATAATGATATTGAAGAAAATAATATCATTAAGAAGAAAATAATATCCCTTACCTCAAAATATCAGTACTTCTGGTCGGAATACCGGTATAAGGCTGAAAGAAACTTGCTCTGATGAATAGAAACTCTCAAAGTATCTAAATACTCACAAAATACACTCAATAATCTAGAGAGAGAAAGAGAGAAAACTTGTTTCTGGTGTGATTTTCAATTCTAACTTAGCCCTCTATTTATAGGAAAATTTTGGTAGGTTTGACCTGCAACCTGATGGCTTTACCTGCTACTATTCCCACCTACCACATTTGAAATATAATTCAGCACATTTCTTCACCAACCACAAGTGGGGCCCACCAATTCTAGAATTTTCCATCAAAATGATAAACTCCGAAAATTCAACAATTTCTGAACCAGTTATCTCGTAAAATTCATAATAAATCATACGTTCATTTTTAACGGTTCAAAATTTGTGGACATATACTCAACTTATATATGTATAACATATCCAAAAATTACCACGATCCAACGGTCGGATTAAAAATTATAACACCCGCAATATTTCTCAAAAACCCTGATTTGATTTTTAATACCTCCATTCTGATAAAAATACTGATAAAATACCTCAACATTAACTCCTTCATTTTTAACCACAAAAATATATCCCTCATTTATATCCACATAAAATAAATATTTCCTTATCATATGAATCAATAATTAATTATTCACAAATAATATTACAGAATCACATTTATGACAACCAGGCCGTTCCCAGGAAAGAGGGGGCTTTCCAATAAGGATTTCTCCTTACTGGCGCGCAATTAGATGACCAAACCTCTCCTTAGACAGAACTTTCTAGACATTGCCAATAATGTTATCTAATAATATTATTCAAATAATATGAATTATTGATCTGATAATGAAAAATACTGTGCAGCAACAATTATTGAAACAACAATAATATAAAATATCAATGCAACAATTATTGAATCAATAAAATAAAATATTGAACAATAACTACTATAACAATTATTGAGTAGTGCCTTCTTACGTAAGAATCAATAATTGGTGCAATACCGTGTGCTACTGTATTTTAACCACCGGGTATTCCAACAGTATTAACGGTAACAACTACGCCGTTATTTATAAACAACTTATACTTGTCGTTTTCTTCATCCAATCGCTTTCCGTTATGGGGCCCACACAAGGCTGCGTCGTCGTACGAATATTCTCCGACAGCAAGAATATTCCACGACCAACCGAATATTCACCGACCAAAAATAAATATTTTATAACCACTTGCTTATTTTGCAAAATTTGCACATTTCACCCATAACCAAAGTATTATATCAAATTAACCCCTTATTATTCACAATAATATTTAGAGAAAATTTGATTTTATTCATTAATAAGTTGGGGTCTTACACCAGTGAAAGAGAATTTCAACATCAGAGTTATAAAAATGTTATATATGATGATAAAAATAATATGATCAACATATAATTTTAATCTCAAGAGTAATATTCGTAACTCATGAATAGTAAATCGTGAATAGTAACTCATGAATAGTAAACCCGACACAAAAGATAGAAATTCCATAATAAAATCCATACCAATATTTCGGTATAATGATATTGAAAGAATAACATTACTTAAATTTATAAACAATTTATTTTAATTGTTTACACTTTACTAATTAATGCATTTAATCATCATAAAATGCAAACTCTTACAATTTCATCATCAATAACCAAAACCCTCATTAAAAATCTGCATATACCTCATATAGGATTCTCAAGCCATAAAATCCTATTTTTCCAATTTTCTTTCTTCACAAAACATATTTAATTCATTTACTCATAACTAGACCATTTTTATAAAAAATACCAAATCAGTTCCAAAAATATTTCTTTTCTGGGATTTAGCATAATATAGTCCCATATTGAACATATATTTTTCTCAGAATTTTTAAAAGTCATTTACTATTTTTCATATGGCCAAAATAGCCGAATATTTAGACATTTATCAAAAATTGTACTTTTTTCTAAAAATTCTGAAATTTACAGAGTATACTTCTATCATATACATGTACTCCCAATAAAAATTTCATCAATTTTAGAGTTAACCACAAGGAATTATAAGCTGTTACTTTTAAAATAGTCTTTTCTCATAAAATTCATAACTCTCAATCTATACATCCAAAAATCACCATTTTTGGACACAATCAAGAAAACTCATCAAAATATCATTTCAAATTTTTTCAGAATTTTTGAAGATCAGAAAAATTACGAAACTGAAAATCATAACAACCCTTAAAATCCCTTAATATCCCTTACCTCAAAAGAGCAGTACTTCTGATCGGTATGCAAAGCCGAAGGAAACTTGCACTGAATAGCAACTCTCAAAGTATATAAATACTCACAAAATATGCTTCATAATATAGAGAGAGAGAGAGAGAGAAAGCTTATGTTTCTGGTGTGATTTTCAATTCTAACTTAGCCCTCTATTTATAGGAAAATTTTGGTAGGTTTGACCTGCAACCTGATGGCTTTACCTGCTACTATTCCCACCCACCACATTTGAAATATAATTCAGCACATTTCTTCACCAACCACAAGTGGGGCCCACCAATTCTAGAATTTTCCATCAAAATGATAAACTCCGAAAATTCAACAATTTCTGAACCAGTCATCTCGTAAAATTCATAACAAATCATACGTTCATTTTTAACGGTTCAAAATTTGTGGACATATACTCAACTTATATATGTATAACATATCCAAAAATTACCACGATCCAACGGTCGGATTAAAAATTATAACCCCCGTAAAATATCTCAAAAACCCTGATTTTTAATACCTCCATTCCGACAAAAATACGGATAAAAATCTCAATATTAACTCCTTCATTTTTAACCACAAAAATATATCCCTCGTTTATATCCACATAAAATAAATATTTCCTTATCATATGAATCAATAATTAATTATTCACAAATAATATTACAGAATCACATTTATGACAACCAGGCCGTTCCCAGGAAAGAGGGGGCTTTCCAATAAGAATTTCTCCTTACTGGCGCGCAATTAGGTGACCAAACCTCTCCTTAGACAGAACTTTCTAGTCATTGCCAATAATGTTATCTAATAATATTATTCAAATAATATGAATTATTGATCTGATAATGGGAAATACTGTGCAGTGACAATTATTGAACACCAATAATATAAAATTTCAACGTAGCAATTATTGAATCAATAAAATAAAATATTGAACAGTAATTACTGTAACAATTATTGAGTAGTGCCTTCTTACGTAAGAATCAATAATTTCAAAAATACTATGCAATACCGTGTGCTACTGTGCAATAACGCGTATTACTGTATTTTATCCACCGGGTATTCCAACAGTGTTAACGGTAACAACTACGCCGTTATTTATAAAAACTCAAATTTGTCGTTTTCTTCACCCGACAATTATTCGTTATGGGGCCCACAAATAGCTGCGCCGTCGTACGAATATTCCCCGACAGAAAGAATATTCCACGACCTAAACGAATATTCCCCGACAACAATGATTATTTTATAACCACTTGCTTATTTTGAAAAAAAATCATATTTCACTCATAACTTTAAACTTTTATCAATTTAACCATTTACTGAATTGTAATTATAAAAAAAAATTGAATACTTTTATTTCATAAAATTCGGGGTCTTACAGACAGGATGTTCCAACAGAATAATAATAAAGACGGAACCAGGTCCGGTGTAAAACACACGGACAGGATGTTCCAACAGAATAATAAAAGAATGTCACCAAGTATAGGGTAGACCGCGTATACAGGTTATTCCAACAGAATAATAAGAAATGGAATAACAAAAGTTCTCTTCATGAATAAGAAAGAATAACACCCCTTACCGTTTTAAAGAAGAGTTGAAATAAGGAAGTAGTTAAGTAGCAGAATCCTCTTCTTCTCTCTCTCTATAGTTTCTCTCTATAGTTTCTCTCTCTAGAGTTCAGTGAATTCGTAAGAAATAATGAAGGAATGAGCTGCTATTTATAGAAAAATAGAATGCATAGTAACTAATCCATGAACGGTCCAGATTGATTACTATAATCTGACGGTCCATATTTAAAGAAAAATCTTTTAAATAAAATATAATATATTCTATTTATAGAATAACTTTAATAAAGTATTCTGTTTTATATAAAAAGATGTTTCTGTTTTATTACATTAATAATACGAATAAAACAAAACGTCATTATCGCTAAATAATTCATATTATTAACTGACAATAATTGAATCAAACTGAGTGACTTCTCACATAAGCATTAATAATCAATACCGTGTGCTACTATACAACCACACGTATTACTGTACTTTTACTACCGAGTAGTTCAACAGTAACAATGGTAAAACTTCCACCGTTATTTTTAATAAAATATTTTTGTCGTTTTCTCAATCCGACAATAATTCCGTTGTGGGGTCCACCAATGATTGTGTCGTTGTACGAATATTCCCTGTTAAAACGAATATTCCCCGACCAATCGAATATTATATAACAACTTGCGTACTTTGCAAAATTTATAAATATTACCCACAACTATAACATTATATCAAATTAACTCCATAATATTCAAAAATGATATTTATAGAAAATTCATCTTTATTTATAAAAGTTGGGGTCTTACAACCTTTTAGATCTATCTCTTTAGATCTTTATCCCCAAAATATAGGATGCTTCTCCCAAGTCCTTCATGAAAAAGTGTTTAAATAACCAGATTTTAATTGATTGTAGCATAGGAATATCATTCCCTATCAGTAATATATCATCAACATATAATACGAGGAATAAAACAGCGCTCCCACTAACCTTCTTGTACACACATGGTTCATCCTCATTTTTGATAAAATCAAACTCTTTGATTGTCTCATCAAAATGGATGTTCCACCTACGAGAAGCTTGCTTCATTCCATAAATGGATCGTTGCAGCTTACAGACTTGATTTGTTCCAACCTTTGAAACAAATCCTTCTGGCTGTGTCGTATACACATCCTCCTCAAGTTTTCCATTGAGGAAGGCCGTTTTCACGTTCATCTGTCAGATTTCGTAGTTATGGTAAGCTGCAATCGTAAGCAAAATCCGAATGGATTTGAGCATTGCTACTGGTGAGAAGGTTTCGTCATAGTCAACTCCTTGTCTTTGTTTGAAACCTTTTGCGACTAGTCGGGCCTTATAGCTCTCTACCTTGCCGTCTACTCCAGTTTTTCTTTTAAAGACCCATTTACACCCAATAGGCTTAGTGCCTTCAGGTGGTGAAAGCAAAGTCCATACTTGGTTCTCATACATGGAGTCCATCTCGAATTTCATGGCTTCTTGCCACTTCTCTGAGTCTTTACTACTCATAGCCTGTTCGTAATTCAATGGATCATCATCATCTATGATGCATACCTCAACGTCATCTTCTATGACAAGTCCATACCTATCAGGTATCTTTGGTACTCTTCCAGATTTACGAATAGGGTGTGGTATAGAAGGAATCTCTACTTGGACAGGTTCATCCATTTGATCTGAAGTGGTTTGTGGTTCTTGAATTTCTTCAAGATCTATTTTCCTCCCACTGACTCCTTCAAGGATAAACTCCTTTTCTAAGAAGGCAGCATGTTTGGCAACAAACACTTTTTGTTCAGTAGGATTGTAGAAATAATATCCTAAACTTTCTTTAGGATATCCCACAAAAGTACACTTATCAGATCTTGTCCCAAGCTTATCATTCTGAAACCTTTTCACATAAGCTGGACATCCCCAAATCTTAACATGCTTAAGACTAGGCTTCCTCCCTTTCCACATCTCATATGGAGTCTTAGGGACGGATTTTGAGGGAACATTATTTAGTAGATATGTAGCCGCTTCTAGGGCATATCCCCAGAATGACACCGGAAGATCGATAAAACTCATCATGAAACGAACCATGTCCAACAGTGTTCGATTTCTCCTTTCAGATACACCATTCAGCTGTGGCGTACCTGGTGGAGTCCATTGTGATATTATACCATTTTCTTTGAGACAATTGAGAAACTCACTTCTTAAGTATTCACCACCTCAATCTGATCGAATGATCTTAATACTTTTGCCCGTTTGTTTCTCTACTTCACTTTTGAACTCTTTAAACTTTTCAAATGATTCGATTTGTATTTTATTAAATACACATATACAAATCTTGAGTGATCATCAGTGAATGTAATAAAATAAGAATACCCTCCTCGTACATTCGTTGTCATAGGTACACATACATCTGTGTGTACCAACGCTAACAACTCTGTAACTCTTTCTTCTTTTTCACTAAAAGGAGATTTAGTCATTTTTCCCATGAGATAAGATTCACAAGTTGGATATGATTCATAATCCGATAGCTCTAGGAGCCCATCTTTATATAACTTGGATAATCTTGTTTCATTAATATGACCAAGTCTATAGTGCCACATATAGGTATAATTAACATCATCTATTTTCATTTTCTTAGTTTATTCAATTTGAAGTATATTTTCATGTAAGCCAAGAATGTAAAGTCCATTTCGTAAATTACCAACACTATAGAAAATATTATTATTATAAATAGAACAACTATTGTTCTTTATTATAACGTCAAAACCATCCATATCCAATACCGATATTGAAATAATGTTTCTAATAAGTGACGGAACAAAATAATAATTATTTAAACTAATGGATTTGTCCATAGGCAGTGCTAAACAATAAGTCCCTACAACTAATGCAACAACCTTTGCTCCATTTCTCACTCGTAGGACGACCTCATCCTTGCTCAGCTTTCTACTTCTGACCAGTCCCTGCATATTATTACATATGTGAGAACCACAGCCCGTATCCAATACCCAAGTAGAAGATTAACTTTCAGAAAAATTAATTTCAATCATAAACAAACCTTAATTAGGATTTGAAGCTTCTCCAAGGTTCTTCTGCTTTTGTTCCGCAAGATAATCCTTCCAGTTCCTCTTCTAGTGACCCGGCTTGTTGCAATGGAAGCAAATTCCTTTGCTAGCTGGATTAGGTTTCTTTTGATCCTTCACTTTCGCCTTTCTTTTAGCCTTCTTGAATTTCTTCTTTTCAGAAGATACCTTGGGCCTCTTCCTTTTCTTGGAAGAATCATCCACCAGTAAGGCATGGTTCTTCTTGGATGGGAAGTGACCTTCAGTAGTTTTCAACATGTTAAGTAACTCAGGCAAGCTGACGTCCAACTTATTCATGTGAAAATTCACAACAAATTGTGAGAAGGTGTCAGGGAGTGACTGCAAGATCAAATCCTGACTCAACTCCCCATCCATGACGAACCCAAGCTGTCCAAGACGTTCAATCAGATTGATCATCTTTAGGACATGAGTCTCAACAGTAGTACCTTCGGTCATCCGAGATCGAAAGAGCTCCTTAGATATTTCATATCTAGCAGTCCTACTTTGCTCACCATACAACTCTTGAAGGTGCAGTAGCATAGTAGAAGCATCCATGGTTTCATGCTAACGCTGAAGCTCGTTACTCATGGATGCGAGCATGATGCATTGAGCCACAGATGCATCATCTTGCCACTGTTTAAAAGTGGCAATCTCTTCCTCAGAGGCTGTCTCTGCAACTTTTGCAGGTACGGGCGAATTTAGGACATAAGAAATCTTTTCAGCAGTAAGAACAATTCTCAGATTCCTTAACCAGTCCGTGTAGTTTGGTCCGATCAGTTTGTTAGCATCAAGTATGCTACGCAGTGAAATTAGTGAATGTGACATTTTCAAAATTCTGTCTGTAAAAAGACAATATTTTAGTAAACATTCATTTAATTAATTACCTAAATAAATTAGGTCTTATTTTATATTGGTATCTCCAACTATTTTATTCAAACTATATTACCCTCATGAATATAGTTCGACAATATCTAATTAAAGATATGCTAGTGAGATTAAGTATCCCATTTCAAATGTATATAGCCTTGTGTGTGCACAACAAACTATATATAAATAAATAGGTAGACAACTCTTGAAAATTGCATCATCATGTAACTCCTTATATTTTGCCTCTTAAATCATAATGGTCAAGTGTGTGCACATCCAAACTAAAATGATTTAAGTAAAGTCATACCCAGCATTTCCATATAACTGAAGAGAAAACTACAGCCCTTGTGTGTACACAACAAAGCGGTAATGTTCAATTCCTTATAAACATCAAATGTAATAAAAATAATATCTCAAATATTTAATACTAGCCTTGTTTGTGCACAACAAACTCATATTAAATATTCAATGCTCTATTATTTTTATCATGCTAGAAGGCGACGTTCGATATTCCAAACATCTTTGAACGTTACAACTTAATATAAAAACTTTGAGGGGCTTGTTTTTATTAGTCTCATCTTGTTTAGCGCGCATGTAAATATATATATAAAATACGCGTCATATTATAAAATATACGAAGCATGTTTGCATAATATATATATATATATATATATATATATATATATATATATATATATATATATATAATACTAGCATGCACATATAGAATACTATATTCTATCCGGATTGATTATGGACTTTTATTCTAGTTTGGTTCACTAGAGCCACCAAGTGAACCAAAAGGTCAAACCCTAGGGTGCAAGAATAAAAATTTAAATCTAACTATTACATTTAAACCCGGGCTCCATTAAAAATGGGTCTTCAAGCGCTCCTTGCTCTTTGATCTCCAGTTCTTCGAAAAAATTCTAACTAATCCTATTACATTAAACTATTTGATTTAAATAGAAACCTTGATCAGCAGTCAAGGGAATTACATAGGAGAGAGATAGAATTTACATCAAGAAGAAAATTAGAAAAGACGCGGTACGCAGACCCCATTTAATAAAGCCCATTCATTCAAACATCCAACCAAAATAAATCCAATAACACTGGTCAATAGTCCATAATCAATCCCATTTATTATCATACATATCATCATATGTATCAATAAATAAAATCATTCCATATATATATATGAATATCATTTAATGGACAATTTTAAGTTGCATGAAATCCAATTTTAAAATTAAAATAAACTCTTTATTTTAATTATAAAATTATTAATATATATATATATTATATATATAATAAAATCTGTGCGAATAGTGAATTATATATAAATATATAAACCGAATTAGTTCACGTGAACTTTTCTTGATACAGGGCCATGATACAAAATGGGAGGTTACTTAATACATATATATACATTACATATCACGCAAATCAAGAATAGCAAAAAAACTTGTAACTAAAGTTTGAAAAAGGTGATATGCTTCAGGTATTCTGATAATAAATATATATACATGTGATCAAGTGACTACAAGACATTTTGGATTCATGTGAACTAACCATATATATATCCGCGCGGCTGATATGATTTTTATCATACACATATATATATTATTAAAAAAAATGTCACGGACGGACTCAGCGGAAAAATAAAATCGTGAATCCCAATATAAAATCGCGAACAGATTTTATTTTTCATAAAATCTAATTTTATACAACAAATTATGCCCAACAAATTATTCTAAATATATACCCATACATATATGGAATCAAAATAATTAATAATTCGCATAAAGTTTGGCTCTGATACCACTGTTAGGTTTTGTAAAAACCAAAGTAGCAATCAAATTGCAAAAATAGCGAAAGTATAATAAAATCAGATTTTAAAATTTTTCACAAACCAATTACCCGGATCATCCTTTATGCATGTTATTAATTAAAACGAAGAATAAGAAGTTATAGAATCATACCCTTGTAGAAACGGGCTTCCTCAGGTACTAGTTCACCTCCTACTTCTCCACGATCTCCTTGAATCTCCGGGTAGATTCCTTCCTTTGATCAATGTAAGTCACCCAAGTGTATGCCCTCTAGAGGTGATCCACCAAGAAAGAAAATTTTTCAAGAAGAAGGGTATATTGGCTCAAACCCTAGTTTTTTCTATCTCTATAGAAAAGGGGGCGTACTCTCCAACAATTAGAATTACATATATGTGATATCTGATATAAGACTCCTCTTATAAAGATATCAGGTAACCCTATTAAAATAAGGTATTATTCATTTAATTAAACTTTTGTAATTAAATGGGCTCCCTAATCCTATTAGGGATAATTAATTAAACTCTTTTAATTAATTTTCCCTCCTAATCCTATTAGAAATAAATGAGAGTACTTATATTAAATTAATTTTTAAACTCTTTTAGAAATTAAAATAATAATAATTGTAATAATATTAATAAGACTCCTCTTATTAATTTATATTTAATATTTCTAAAATATTAAATAATAAATATTAAGTTATTTAATTTATTCTATCACCATAGATTAAATTAAATATACTTAACATATTATTACGATTATGACATTAACTTCTTAAATAATTATTCTTCCTTTTATGGTGTGACCCTTTAGGTTCTCCATATTAAACCGGTTGTGAATAAATCAATTAGAACAATTCTAATCTTATTTAAATAAATAAATTAAGCGATTACTTTATTTAAATAAATAATATTTATTCTACAATAGGGATAAGCCTCCCTAGCGATCAACGACTTTTCAGATAATATAAATTTCAACATTAATCATAAAAGAACCTTTGAGTAAATAGTTACCATACAATTCAATCCTTCCACTGTGAAACCCCAGATTTTATAAATAAATATTTAATTTTTCTCGAAATAATTTTTTATATATTATGGTGTGGATTTGATATAATAGTTATGGGTAGTATTTATAAATTTTGTAAAGTATCCAAGTTGTCATATAATATTCGTTTGGTCGGAAAATATTCTTTTTGTCGGGGAATGTTCGTACAACGACACAATCATTGGTGGACCCCACAACGGAATTATTGTCGGATTGAAAAAACGACAAAAATATTTTATTAAAAATAACGGCAGAAGTTTTACCATTGTTAGTGTTGAACTACTCGGTAGTAAAAGTACAGTAATACGTGTGGTTGCATAGTAGCACACGGTATTGATTATTAATACTTACTTATGTGAGAAGTCACTCAGTTTGATTCAATTATTTTCAGTTAATAATATGAATTATTTAGCGATAATGACGTTTTGTTTTATTCGTATTATTAACGTAATAAAACAGAAACATCTTTTTATATAAAACAGAATACTTTATTAAAGTTATTCTATAAATAGAATATATTATATTTTATTTAAAAGATTTTTCTTTAAATATGGACCGTCAGATTAAAGTAATCAATCTGGACCGTTCATGGATTAGTTACTATGCATTCTATTTTTCTATAAATAGCAGCTCATTCCTTCATTATTTCTTACGAATTCACTGAACTCTAGAGAGAGAAACTATAGAGAGAGAGAAGAAGATTATTCTGCTACTTAACTACTTCCTTCTTTCAGCTCGTCTTTAAAACGGTAAGGGGTGTTATTCTTTCTTATTCATGAAGAGAACTTCTGTTATTCCATTCTTTATTATTCTGTTGGAATAACCAGTATATGCGGTTTACCCTATACTTGGTGACATTCTTCTATTATTCTGTTGGAACATCCTGTCTGTGTGTTTTACACCGGACCTGGTTCCGTTTTTATTATTATTCTGTTGGAACATCCTGTCTGTGTGTTTTACACCGGACCTGGTTCCGTTTTTATTATTATTCTGTTGGAACATCATGTCTGTGTGTTTTACACCGGACCTAGTTCCATTATTTATTATTCTGTCGGAATATCCTGTCTGTGCGTTTACGCCGGACCTGATTCCATTATTTATTGTTCTGTCGGAATATCCTGTCTGTGCGTTTACGCCGGACCTGGTTTCATTATTTATTATTCTGTTGGAATAACCTGTCTGTGCGGTCTATCGCATGCATGGTGATTTCTTTTGTTATTTCATTCTTTATTGTACTCAATTGGTTAAGTTTTGACTTCTATACTCCATGAAATTTGTGGAATATCCTTGACATTTGCGCTTCATCTAGTATCTATTCATAAAAATATTCTCCTGATCATTCTTGAATTTTATTCCACAAAGCAGTATCATGTTGACAATTTGGACGTTATTAATTCTTGGATAAATTAATTCTTGAACTTGTTTTATTGAATTCTTATATCATTGTCATCATCCTCATGTTTATAAAATGTTGAAAGTCATCTATGGCCTATAGTGCATAGATGGACTTGGTATGATTATGACCAGTGATTATTCGGTATAATCATGACCGTAATGTTACAAATGATGTGGTAAAAGTCCTCATTGGCCGTAGTGCATTGATGGACAGTTGTTGGCATGATCATGACCATTAATGAATATACGAATATCCTTGGCCGTAGTGCAGGGGTGATTCGATGATGTGAATTATTTTATTAAGCTGAGTCTCAGCGATCACAGTGTTGGAAAATCTTTTAAATCATAAAAGATAGTAGAGTTTATTTTCTACTTGACTCTTTTAATGGATTGCTTGTTCCGCTGCAGTTAAACTTGATGTCTATTATATTTTATCAGTTTAACATTGTTGAAGGTTAATGATAATTTATTCTGCATTATCTTAGTCATAATATTTCTTACTGGGCTAGTTGAGCTCACCCTTTCTTTCACTGTTCTCTTCAGGAAATAAGAACGTAGCTGGGGCAAGTCGGGGAACGGAGTGATGGTTCGAATGATAGTATTAGTTAGTAGTCCTCACTATTCTATGTAATAGTGTGTTAATAAATGTAATGACGACTCCTTTTGAGTATGAATACTCTCTAGAAGATAATATTTGTATTCAAACTCACAGTTTATGTTTTGTCGTATTGTACACGACAGTTGTATTAGTAAGTTGTATTTGTATTCTGTACTATGTATCTGACGACCCAAGATGGGTGATGTATACCTAATTTTGGGGGCGTCACAGTTGGTATCAGAGCTTAGGGATATGATCCCTGGCTAGGATGTGAGAATAGAACTAGGAGGGGAGAGACGGGGAATTCCTTCGCTAGTATGACCTACCTAAGTTTATTTGCATGGTATTTAATTGGTCGGTCATAATATAAGGATAATATATGACATATCAATTAACTTTTATTTTGTGGCAGTATCTGAAAATGGCATCTGAGAATGTTGAGAATAGCAATGGAGCACAGGCGACTGTTGATTCACCACATATCAATAATCAGGATAATGTGCATCAGGAAGGTGACAATCCTCATGCAAACAACAACACTGACCAGATGATGAATGATGGAATGTTCAGAAACTTTATGCAGTTCATGCAACAGCAGGCGAGAGTGGCTCATGTCCAAAATATAGGTGAAAACACTGAAAACTCTCGGACGGTCACCGCTAAACAGTTCAAGGAGCTGGGACCACCAGAGTTTAAGGGAGAGCCAAAACCGCTTATAGCGGAAACATGGATAAAGCAGATTACCAAGATATTTGATGTCTTGGGATGCTCCGAGGAGCAAAAGGTTCCCTTTACCGCCTTTATGTTGCGAGGAGAGGCAGATTACTGGTGGGAATCGATTAAGCGTACTCAACCTGCCGCACTGAAGATGTCTTGGGAGAAGTTCCAAGAGCTGTTCAACGACAAATACTTTCCTGAAAGTATTCGTCACATGAAGGAGGTGGAATTTATCAAGTTGGAGCAAAACAACATGACCGTGTCGCAGTATGAAGCCAAGTTTGCTGAGTTGTCCCGGTTTGCGTCCCACTTGGTGGATAATGAAGAGCGAATGACGCGAATATTTTTGCGAGGTTTGAAACCTGAGATACGTCAACATCTTATTTCTCATAAAGTGTGTTTGTATTCAGATGTTGTGAATAGGGCTCAGTTAGTGGAGCGTGATAACGAGTCAACGCAACCAAAAGAGAGCAGTCGACAAAATGATAATACCAGTGAGAGCAGTCATCGAAGTGGTGACAACAAGCGTGGAGGGAATCAACAGGCCAGAAATGGTAACCACTTCGGTGGTAATCAGGGCCAAAACAATAAGAATGGTCATTTCAAGAAGAGAAGATTCAACAATGATGGAAAGACGTCAGCACCAGCACCCGCACCCGCACCCGTTGTTAAGGAAGGAGAACGACCACCTATCATATGTTTCAAATGCGGAGGGGAGGGGCACATCAGTCCAAACTGCGCGATGCCGTCTAAAGCATGCTACAATTGTGGAAGAAAAGGTCACTTAGCCCGATTTTGTCGTTCACCGAAGATAAGTTCAGATAGGATGGAGGCACCAAAGACCGTCCCAGAAAAACCAAAGCCAGTAGTTTAAGAGAGAGCGTTTTTTTTCGTGACGAGGAACCTGAATAAAATTATCACGGGTATGTTAGTCATAAACTCTTGCGAAGTCTATACCGTGTTAGATACCGGTTCTACTCACTCTTTTATTTCACCTAGTTGTGTTCAATATTTGAACTTAACTCCGGAGAAGTTAGACTTTGATTTCTCTGTTGAAATTCCGTTGGGAGAAACCTTTGTTACCTCCACTATTTATAAATCTTGTTCAAATCAACACTTTCACGTTACCTGTTGATCTTATCTCTTTGAAAATACTTGCATTGATGTGATTTTTGGAAACGATTGGTTAACTGCTCATCATGCTTTTCGTAAGGTTGTTAGCTTTCATATTCCTAACCAACCTATTATGCGAATTCAAGTAACCAAACCACTAAAGTCAATCATTGTTATATCAAGCCATAAGTAAAAATCCCCGTTCCTTTCGTTGTTGACTTCCTGGTGTGGAATGCGCCGAAGCTAGACTTTCCGTAGGAGACGTTGTAAATGACGATGGCAAGTTGATAGGTATCAATGTGACGTGTTATCCAAGTCTTGGACGAGGGTCACAGTTTTGAACGATATTTCTATTGTTAATAAATTTCTTGACGTATTCTTGAAGACTTCTTAGTCTACCCCAGAGCGTAAAATTGAATTTTGTATTGACCCCAGTACAAAACTCATTTCTTAAACCCTCAAATATTTCTTCAACTAAAACGAACGTATTATGCGCCAAAGACGTTGGCTCGAGCTGTTGAAGATTACGATCGTAACATCATGGAAAAGCGAACGTGGTAGCTGACGCGTTGTGTAAAAGATCGTATATGGTTACAAGTGCGAATATACGAACCCACGTGAAGATAACGAATATAAGATTAAAATCGACTTTAATCGATAAAGTTAAAGCTGCTCAACCTACATACTCAGAGCTGATAAATGTGAAGAAGAAGGTTCAAGAGGGCGTTATTCTAGAAGTAAGAATCGACGAAGAGAGGAAATCTCAACTCTCGATTTAATTGGCCCATTTGAAATCCTCGATGAAGTAGGAACTGTGGCCTATAGACTCGTTTTACCGCCAAGTATGTTGCGTGTTCAGAACATTTTTTTTACGTATCGATGTTACGTAAATATGTGGACGACCCGAACCATATTATTAATTTAGAACCGGACGAGATAGCAAAAGATTTAACGTATGAGGAGATACGTGTTAACATCTTGGATAAGAAGGATCATATTCGATGCTTAAAGGTTATACCTCAAGAGTTAGAATTTGAAGTGAAGTCAAGGTATCCTCACATGTTCGGCATACCAAGTACGTACGTAAATTTCGAGGGTGAAATTCTATAAGGAGGGGAGATTGTGAAACCCCAGATTTTATGAATAAATATTTAATTTTTCTCGAAATATTTTTTTATATATTATGGTGTGGATTTGATATAATAGTTATGGGTAGTATTTATAAATTTTGTAAAGTATCCAAGTTGTCATATAATATTCGTTTGGTCGGGAAATATTCTTTTTGTCGGGGAATGTTCGTACAACGACACAATCATTGGTGGACCCCACAACGGAATTATTGTCGGATTGAAAAAACGACAAAAATATTTTATTAAAAATAACGGCGAAAGTTTTACCATTGTTACTGTTGAACTACTCGGTAGTAAAAGTACAGTAATACGTGTGGTTGCATAGTAGCACACGGTATTGATTATTAATGCTTATGTGAGAAGTCACTCAGTTTGATTCAATTATTGTTAGTTAATAATATGAATTATTTAGCGATAATGACGTTTTGTTTTATTCGTATTATTAACGTAATAAAACAGAAACATCTTTTTATATAAAACAGAATACTTTATTAAAGTTATTCTATAAATAGAATATATTATATTTTATTTAAAAGATTTTTCTTTAAATATGGACCGTCAGATTAAAGTAATCAATCTGGACCGTTCATGGATTAGTTACTATGCATTCTATTTTTCTATAAATAGCAGCTCATTCCTTCATTATTTCTTTCGAATTCACTGAACTCTAGAGAGAGAAACTATAGAGAGAAACTATAGAGAGAGAGAAGAAGAGTATTCTGCTACTTAACTACTTCCTTATTTCAGCTCGTCTTTAAAACGGTAAGGGGTGTTATTCTTTCTTATTCATGAAGAGAACTTCTGTTATTCCATTCTTTATTATTCTGTTGGAATAACCAGTATATGCGGTTTACCCTATACTTGGTGACATTCTTCTATTATTCTGTTGGAACATCCTGTCTGTGTGTTTTACACCGGACTTGGTTCCGTTTTTATTATTATTTTGTTGGAACATCCTGTCTGTGTGTTTTACACCGGACCTGGTTCCGTTTTTATTATTCTGTTGGAACATCCTGTCTGTGTGTTTTACACTGGACCTAGTTCCATTATTTATTATTCTGTCGGAATATCCTGTCTGTGCGTTTACGCCGGACCTGATTCCATTATTTATTGTTCTGTCAGAATATCCTGTCTGTGCGTTTACGCCGGACCTGGTTCCATTATTTATTATTCTGTTGGAATAACCTGTTTGTGCGGTCTATCGCATGCATGGTGATTTCTTTTGTTATTCCATTCTTTATTGTACTCTATTGGTTAAGTTTTGACTTCTATACTCCATGAAATTTGTGGAATATCCTTGACATTTGCGCTTCATCTAGTATCTATTCATAAAAATATTCTCCTGATCATTCTTGAATTTTATTCCACAAAGCAGTATCATGTTGACAATTTGGACGTTATTAATTCTTGGATAAATTAATTCTTGAACTTGTTTTATTGAATTCTTATATCATTATCATCATCCTCATGTTTATAAAATGTTGAAAGTCATCTGTGGCCTGTAGTGCATAGATGGACTTGGTATGATTATGACCAGGGATTATTCGGTATAATCATGACCGTAATATTACAAATGATGTGGTAAAAGTCCTCATTGGCCGTAGTGCATTGATGGACAGTTGTTGGCATGATCATGACCATTAATGAATATACGAATATCCTTGGCCGTAGTGCAGGGGTGATTCGATGATGTGAATTATTTTATTAAGCTGAGTCTCAGCGATCACAGTGTTGAAAAATCTTTTAAATCATAAAAGATAGTAGATTTTATTTTCTACTTGACTCTTTTAATGGATTGCTTGTTCCGTTGCAGTTAAACTGGATGTCTATTATATTTTATCAGTTTAACATTGTTGAAGGCTAATGATAATTTATTCTGCATTATCTTAGTCATAATATTTCTTACTGGGCTAGTTGAGCTCACCCTTTCTTTCACTGTTCTCTTCAGGAAATAAGAACGTAGCTGGGGCAAGTCGGGGAACAGAGTGATGGTTCGAATGATAGTATTAGTTAGTAGTCCTCACTATTCTATGTAATAGTGTGTTAATAAATGTAATGAGGACTCCTTTTGAGTATGAATACTCTCTAGAAGATAATATTTGTATTCAAACTCACAGTTTATGTTTTGTCGTAATGTACACAACAGTTGTATTAGTAAGTTGTATTTGTATTCTGTACTATGTATTTGACGACCCAAGATGGGTGATGTATACCTAATTTTGGGGACGTCACATCCACCATACAATGACCCAATTAAATATAAGACATGGAATTACTGTCAAGTCTTATTTTATTTAATTATATGTATTTCGATTCCTAAATGCACAACTCCTAATGAATACAAATTAGAAATAAGTCAAAGTGTAATTCAAAGGGATTCCTAGGTTGTTATTTATTACACCCAAGCATACCCTTTGATATACTCTAAGAATCTTAAGAAATAAGTCAAAGTATAATTCATTATATATAGGATACTATGATGATCTCAAGTCTAAGGATCATTTGTACTACTATCACTACATGAATTCCTATTGACAGGCAAGTAAAACTCCAATAGGTATTCCTTAGCGAGTCACATTCAGTGAACTTATTCTCTAATAAGCACCTACATATTTGCTTTAGTGTCTCCACACAAATGATCATGAGATCAATCATCCTCATCCAATGAGCAAGCAACGTACGTACCAATCTATCCAGATTCACTAATCCCCTTTTTAGTAATCCATTGATTGGGAACATTTTAGTTTTAAGCTATCTAAGAATTTAGATCTCATTAGCATGATCTCATCATGATTCTAAAAGCATTGCTTAAAACTATGAGTTTATCACATATTATTAAAATTGTACCATGTAGATAATAAATGCCTTTAATAAATAATTCGTTTATTAATAAATAAATAAGATTGATTACAAAGTATATATTTTATTATCATCATACATGATTGGCTTGTTTACATACTACTTTCATTGACTCATTATCACGTTTCAATAACTGAGCCCTATTCACAACATCTCGGGTTTCAAACTTCTAAGAAATATCCGCGTCATTCTCTCCTCATTATTAACTAAGTGGGACGCAAACCGGGAAAACTCGGCAAATTTAGCTTCGTACTGTGACACGGTCATGTTGTTTTGCTCTAGTTTAATGAACTCTACCTCTTTCATGTGACGAATACTTTCGAAAAAGTACTTGTCGTTGAACAGTTATTGGAACTTCTCCCAAGACATCTTCAGTGCGGCAGGTTGAGTACGCTTTACAGATTCCCACCAGTAATCTGCTTCTTCCCGCAACACGAAGGTGACAAAGGGAACCTTTTGCTCCTCGGAGCATCCCAAGACATCAAATATCTTATTGATCTGCTTTATCCACGTCTTCGCCTTAAGTGGTTTTGGCTCTCCAAAAAAGTCTGGTGGTCCCAGCTCCTTGAACTGTTTAACAGTGACCGTCCGAGAGTTGCAAGTGTTTTCACCTGCATTCGGACAGGAGTCTATCTTGCCTGATGTTGCATGAATTGTAGAAAGCCTCTGAACATCCCATCGTTCATCATTTGGCCAGTGTTGTTGTTTGCATGACGATTGTTACCTTCCTGATGCACATTATTCTGATTATTGATCTGTGGAAACTCAACGGTCTCCTGTGCTCTATTGCTATTCTCAACATTTTCAGATGTCATTTTCAAATACTGTCACAAAATAAGGGTTAATTGACATGTCACATATTATCCCTATACTCTGACCGACCAATTAAATACCAAATAAACTTAGGTAGGTCATACTAGCGAAGGAATTTCACATCTCTCCCCTCCTAGTTCTTGTCTGACATCTCAGCCAGTGATCATATCCCTAAGCTTTGATACCAACTGTGACGTCCCCAAAATAGGTATACATCACCCATCTTGAGTCGCCAAATACAAGATACAAAATTCAAATACAACTGTCGTGTAAAATATGACAAAATATAAACTGAGAGTTTTAAAACGAATATTGTCTTCTAGACAGTATTCAACTTAAATGGTGTCCTCAATACAATTATTCTCACACTATTTCATAGAATAGTGAGGCCTACTAATGCTATCATCTGGGCCGTCACTTCGTTCCCCGACTAGTCCCACCTACGTTCTCATTTCCTGAAAAAAAATAATGAAAGCAAAAGGGTGAGCTCAACTAGCCCAGTAAGAAATATTATGACTAAGATAATGCAGAATAATTTATCGTTAGCCTTCAACAGTGTTAAACTGATAAAATATAACAAACATCAAGTTTAACTGCAGCGGAACAAGCAATCCATTAGAAGAGTCAAATAGAGAATAAAATCTACTATCTTCTATGATTTAAAAGGTTTTTCATCACTTTTATCGCTGAGACTCAGCTTAATAAATAATCCACATCATCCCTGCACTACGGCCAAGGATATTCATTAGTATCACGACCACAAATTATTCATGCACTACGGGCCAAGGATATTCGTGTATTCATCAATGGTCATGATCATGCCAACAACTTTTCACCAATGCACTACGGCCAATGAGGACTTTTACCACATCATTTGTAACATTACGGTCATGATTATACCGAATAATCCCTAGTCATAATCATACTAAGTCCATCTATGCACTACAAGCCACAAATGACTTTTAACATAATATAAACATGAGGATGATGACAATAATATAAGAATTCAATAAAACAAGTTCAAGGATAAATTTTTAAAGATTTATAATTTAATTTATCTAGAAATCAATAACGTCCAAATTGTCAACATGATACTGTTTTGTGGAGTAAAATTCATGAATAATTTTGTACCAAAAATAATTTAGACCGAAAACGAATCAATTTTTATCATGAATAGTACCCCGGATGAATAGTACTCGAGTGAATAGTACCCTATAAATAGTACTTTGGGAATAGTAACCCCGTGAATAGTACTCCGACGTGAAAAAGTTAAAAACTTATCAAGAATGCTCAGAATAATATTTCTATGAAAAGATACTGGATGAAGTGCAAATATCAAGGATATTCTACTAATTTCATAGAGTATAGAAGCCAAAATTTTAACAAAACGAGTATAAAATTCGAAATCTGAAACAAAATAATATTACTTACATACTACAGAGTATGAAAGAAAATAGTATTTCAAGCGAATATTGAACAAAAATAATATCCCTTACCTTGAAAAGAAGAGTATTCCAACTAGTATAGCGGAGATATTTTTGAAGAAAACTTTCACTGTTTTCTATGCTCAAAAATTTTTAAAACTCTAAAGAAATACGCTCAAGATTATAGAGGAAGAATTATCTGATTCTGGTGTGATTTTCAATTCTAACTTAAGCGCCTATTTATAGGAAAATGCTAGAACGCCATAGGAGACTAAAAAAATAAAATAATATTATTATTTTATTTTTTTCAATCTTTACGTCCACCCACCAAATGAGCAGCCAACTTGAAACAAAAATTTCAGCCCACAAGTTTGAAAAACAAAAGTGGGTCCCACCCAATTTTAATAAAAATATTTTATTTTTCGAAACTTCAGTAATTCATAATAAATAGCACTTTTATCAGAAAAATACAAATTTTATGTCCTTTCCACACGAAATCAAATTCTCTACAACTTTGTAGCTTTAAGTTTTTCTAAATTCCAGACAAAAAATATCCGAAATCCATAAACGGATAATTTTTAACACCTTCATAATAAATCATGCGTTAATTTTAAACGGTTCAAAATTTGTGTACATATACTCAACTTATATATGCATAACATATCCAAAAACAACAACGATCTAACGGTCGGATTAAAATTATAACTCACGCAATAGAGCTTTAAGAACATCGATTTAATTTTTTAATACTTCCAATCCGATAAAATACTGATAAAACACCTCAACATTAATTCTTTCATTTATAACCACATAAAATAAATATTTTTCTATACATCATTTATGTTCACATAAAATAAATATTTCCTTATCATATAAATCAATAATTAATTATTCACACATAATATTACAGAATCACAATAATGACAATCAGGCCGTTCCTAGGAAAGAGGGGGTTTTTCGATAAGGATTTCTCCTTACTGGCGCGCAATTAGATGACCAAACTTCTCCTTGACAGAACTTTCTAGACATTGCCAATAATACTATCTAATAGTATTATTCAAATAATATGAATTATTGATTTGATAATGAAAAATACTGTGCAGTGACAATTATTGAAACAACAATAATATAAAATATCAACACAACAATTATTGAATCAATAAAATAAAATATTAAACAGTAATTACTGTAACAATTATTAAGTAGTGTCTTCTTACGTAAGAATTAATAATTCAAAAATACTGTGCAATATCATGTGCTACTGTGCAACCTCGCGTATTACTATATTTTAACCACCGGATATTCTAACAGTTAACGGCAAAACTTTCGTCGTTATTTTATAAAAAGATATTTTTGTCGTTTTCTCAATCCGACAATAATTCCGTTATGGGGTCCACTAATGATTGTACCTTCGTAAGAAATATTTATTGTTAAAACGAATATTCCCCGACCAATCGAATATTATATAACAACTTGCGTACTTTGTAAAATTTATAAATATTACCCACAACTATAACGTTATATCAAATTCACTCCATAATATTCAAAAAAAATATTTATAGAAAACTATCTTTATTCATAAAAGTTGGGTCTTACAAAACTTCAGTCATTCAGCCTTCATTCAATTAAAAAATGACACTAAACTATTCAGCTCCAATCGTCTGAATGACTGAATCAATCAGTCATTCAGACGATTTTTTTTCAAAACAAACAAACGTACTGAATAGATGATCAATTCAGTCATCCAGTTTTAAACAAACAGCCAGTTAGTTGAAGTGCGAAAGCAAGAGGGGATGAGCTTGTGGGTACTATTTTGTCTTCGAATTGTATTGGGCGAATTCTTAGATGTCCAAAGGCTAGCTGCTGCTTGTAGGACTGATCATTCGATTATAATCGAACCGAATAAGTTATTTGGTTATAACCGAATACTAAAATAATCATAATTTTACTATTCGAATTACTAACCGAATTTGACAATAACCAATTACCGAATACCGAAATGCCAATTTGTAAATTCGAGTATTTCGGTTAATAACCGAACCTCCCTATTATCAATTACAATAAAAAAAGAACAATTACCGAATTGTAAACCATTACATATGAATACTACTTTTTCCCATGTCAACCTCCCTACATATTACATATGAACCTCCCTGTTTTAGATTCCACCCAACAGAAGTACATATGAAGAACTTTTTGATTACTACCTTAGAAAAAAGATTGAAGTACAGATGAAGAAGCTCCTCTGAGATCTCACCCGTTCATCTCTTCGGGCGTTTATGATGGTCACGGTGGCTCACAGCCAGATCTCTACAAAATCGAGCTATGGGATCTTGAAGGTTGAAGAGCAGAGTCGTCGACTCGCCGACTCGCAGGGAGCTGCCAAGGGTAAGGCGGAGGCCGGAGATTGACAGAGATGGAGAAATCGAAACTGAGAGGCGAGGCGGAGAAGAAAGAGGATATGGTCGAAAGTCGAAACTGAGAGGCGGAGAGAAAAGAGGATACGGGATATGGAAAAGATGAGTGGGATCTCAGATCTGATCTAATATAAAACCATATATTCATATTAGTGTACTCTGTTAGTGGAGAAAACTTTTGTTAACAAGTGTTGGGCCCTGAGGGTATGATTTTGGGCCATTCAGCATTGGGCTTTGGGCTAACTATAGCAACCCTGTCATGTATAAAATTTATATTAATTTTTAATTAATAAATTCGGTAATTCGGATACCCGAATAAGCTATTTTTAAAAAACCGAATCCGAAACCGAATACCGAATAATAAATCGGATATAACCGAAATTTGAAAAAAAACCGAAAAAATTCGGTTGTGTTCGGTAATTCAGTTTTATCCGTTTTGTGCTCACTCCTAGCTGCTTGCTTTGGTGAATTTAGTTTTTGATCATTGCAAATATAATGCATGAGATAACTAATAATCAGATATCTAATTTATATTTTATTGGCTCATCTGTAGCACAGATGAAATTTCGAGTAATGGAAGTGTTATTAAAAGTACTCATTCTCGAGTTTTAAAGCAAGCAAATATCAAATATTAAGAACCATTCTTGTAAAATTGTATGGTTGTTAAGGATAACATAATATAGTGAAAAATATCAATGAAAATTAAAAGTTTCATCTGTCTATTCTTTATGAAGATTTAGCCTATTTGAACTATTTCTATTTATTGTTTTGAAATTTTCATTAGTTTAATTTATTTTTTGTGTTTAGCTTTTCTAATTATATTTATTTTATAATTTTAAGTATTTTCCTACTCTGAATAACATAAGGAAGTTGTTTGGTATTATAAATATATTCGTTTAGAGGCTTTTTGAGATGCAGTCATTGACAATTATTATCAATATTTCTTTGAAATTTTTATCTTTCTTTTGAATTTAAATTTTTATCAAATTCGTGTTAGAGGGGTATAATTTAACCAATAATCATTGTTTCTTTTCGTAAAAATCACCATTTCTTGGGCAAATTGGCAAAACAACCATTTTAATTCTTATAATTTATTTTAGTTCTTATACAATTTTTATTTCATAATTGTTCCTGTACATTTTTGTGTGTGAACAATGTTGTCATTTGTAAGTGTGACAAGTAATGACATGGGATTCAAAAGAGAAACTAAATGCCGACGTGGAATTTTTAGTTTTTCCTTTTATTACTTCTTACCAATATCATAATTCAAAATAAAAAATTTATAATTTATTTCATTCAACCCAATCTTTATGTATAAAAAATTTAATTTCATTTTTTATGTAGAAATTAAATATCGAAATATGCATGTTTGAATTCTAGTTTCATTTTTTATGTAGAAATTAATTGCAAAAATATTTATTTTTTAATTTTATGTGTTAACTATTTTTATTTTTATAACTAAAATTAATTACTAAAATTTTGTACATAAAGATTGGATTGGATGAAATTAATTATGAAGGTTTTATTTTGAATTATGTTATTAGTAAGAAAGAATAAAAGGAAAAAATTAATAACTCAAAAATTTCATGTTGGCATTTAATTTTCTTTTTAATGTCGTATCATTACCTTTCAAACCTACGAAGGGAAACGTTGTCCACATACAAAATTGTATAAGGATAATTATAATATAAAAAATTTATAAAAATTAAAATGAAACTAAAAAATTGTTCATTGACTAAAAGGATTATTTCGACCCTTTTTCACTCATCAAACTTTTGTCATTATTTGTACCAAAATTTGGGAGGCAAGCAGCGGCGAAATCAGAAATATTTGTCAATGGGATCAAAATTATTATTGAACTATAAACAATTTGACGGGAGTTCTAGGCAGTACTCTCGAGTTAATTTTTTTTTTAATACTTTCATATTTTCGGGTCTCACACACATATATATACTATATTACAATGATAATATAATAAATAATAATATATGGTATATATATATATATATATATATATATATATATATATATATATTACAATGATAATATAATAAATAATAATATATAGTATATATACACTATATTGACTCATAATAGACTTTTTTAATCACAACTGTTCATAAGTAAGTAATTCATTATTTATTTTTAAAAATAATATAAATTAGATTATTATTTAGTTTAAAATATTATAGAGAGATTTATATATATTGAGAAAATATGAGTCATATGATTAAAATTTAACTGACAAAGTTATAAATTTTCAATTTGAACCCCGTAGAATAGAAAATTTATAAAATTTTAGTGGGATTAATTTATATATAATACTTATAATTTTTAAAATTTACCTTACATTATAAAGTAATATTTTTTCAATGGGGTCAATTAACCCCACAAACTTGCGTGTGACTTCGCCATTGAAGTAGATACATAAATTATCTCAAATTCCTGACAAAACATATTAGGAGTATAATAATTAGAATTAAAGAATTATGTTAAATATATAAAGTTTTTACCAACCTTTAACTGTGGATGAAAATCAAACTTAAGTTTTAAGTGTGATAAACGATTCACTTATCACTAAATCAAGGGATGAGTCGGTACCGGGGTTCAATTTGCAACATGTTGAACACAACTCCGATAACCCACAAAGAATGATGTTATAGCTAAGAATAACATATGCTTAAGAGTAACTAGTGACAAGGAAGGTGCCCATTTTTCATTGTTCTCACTAATCTCTAATTTCATTCACTTTTAAGAATAAAAATTTATAAATATTTACTTCAAATTCACACGTGTGCGCACATAAAAACATACACACACACAATTTGATATGGATCAAAAATGGGCAAATATCATATTTACTTTTGATTACAATTATGAACGTTTATGATTAAAAAATAGCCCTCATCGTCCGCTAGAATCTAGCGGACGAGATTAAAATTTTATTTTTGCTATTATGTCCCCACAACGAGTCATAGCAGCAAAAAAACTTAATATGTCCGCTAGAAATTGTATAATACATCTGAGCAACCAAGACCTGCATAGATAGATCCCCTGCTTTTGCCTCCTTCAAGGCGTTTTCAAACCATTGTCTCACGCAATCTGAGACCATCTGTGACAATAGCGTTCTCCTACTCCTACTATCGCTACTGCTGTCCTTTATTGTATGGTTTAGCCGGTTTAGTTTAAGCTTGAATAGTAATAAATGCCTTAAGGGAGTTAATTTTCAACTGATTCCAGCTGATGGCAGTCGAGAGATTTAATTGTCTTTTGGTTTGTTTAGTCAAGGGTAGTTTGGGCTTAGTATTATTAAGTGTAAAATCCCAACTTATTATAAATAAAATCAAATTTTCTCTAATTATTATTTTGAATAATAGGGTGTTAATTTGATATAATGCTTTGGTTATGGGTGAAATGTGCAATTTTTACAAAATAAGCAAGTGATTATAAAATATTCTTGCTGTCAGGGAATATTCGTACGACGGCGCAGTCATTTGTGGGCCCCATAACGAAAAACTGTCGGATGAAGAAAATGACAAGTTTGAATTTTTATAAATAACGGCGTAGTAGTTACCGTTAACACTGTTGGAATACCCGGTGGTTAAAATACAGTAATACGCGTGGGTGCACAGTAGCACACGGTATTGCATAATATTGTTGAATTATTGATCCTTACATAAGAAGGCACTACTCAATAATTATTGCAGTAATTACTGTTCAATATTTTATTTTATTGATTCAATAATTGCTGCGTTGATATTTTATATTATTGTTGTTCCAATAATTGTCACTGCACAGTATCTCCATTATCAGATCAATAATTCATATTATTTGAATAATATTATTAGATAGCATTATTGACAATGTCTAAGAAAGTTCTGTCTAAGAAGAGGTTTGGTCACCTAATTGCGCGCCAGTAAGGAGAAATCCTTATCGGAAAGTCCCTTCTTTCCTGGGAACAACCTGGTTGTCATAATTGTGATTCTGTAATATTATTTGTGAATAATTAATTATTGATTTATATGATAAAAAAATATTTATTTGATGTGGATATAAATGATGGATTTATTTATGTGGTTATAAATGAAGGAATTAATGTTGAGGGGTTTTATCAATATTTTATCGAAATGGAGGTTTTAAAAATTAAAATAGTGTTCTAAAAGCTCTATTGCGCGAGTTATAATTTTAATCCGACCGTTCGATATGTTATACATATATAAGTTGAGTATATGTCCACAAATTTTGAACCGTTAAAAATTAACGCATGATTTGTTATAAATTTTAAGAGGTGACTGATTCAGAAATTGTTGAAGCTTCTAAATTTATTATTTTGGTAAAAAATTCTAGAATTGGTGGGCCCCACTTTTGATTGATGAGAAATATGTTCAAATTTTATTTCAAATGTGGTGGGTGGTAATAGTAGCAGGAAAAGCCATCAGATTATAAGTCAGGTCTGCTTCGGCGTGCTAGCATTTTCCTATAAATAGGATGCTTAGTTAGAATTAAAAATCACACCAGAAACAAGTTTTTTCTCTCTCTCTATATTATCGAGCGTATTTTGTGAGTATTTAGATACTTTGAGAATTGCTATTTGGTGTAAGTTTCCTTCGACATTAAATCCAAAATTTTGGTCAGAAATACTGTATTTTGAGGTAAGTGATGTTATTTTTCGTAAATGATATTATTTCTTTTAATATCATTATGCAGAAATATTAGTCTGAACTTTTTATCAAATTTAGAACTTTTTATGTCGGGGTTACTATTCACGTATACGGCACTATTCACGAATACGATACTATTCATCAAAAAAATAAAATTTTCTCTTCTTTATCCCAGATGTCTATTATGATTACTATCTTTGATTGTATCCATATTTTGATCGTCATTCTTGAATTTTTCTCCATTATATTTTATTATGGAGTATTTTTAAACTTGAATTATCTAAAGTATGAATATATAAACTTTGTCCTTTTATCGTACGTGATTCGTTCTCTAAAATATTTTTTATCATCCTCAGTCATTAATGGTGATACTTGATGAATATCTTTGGCCTGTAGTGCAAAGATGAATGATTACCTGATGCATATCTTTGGCCCGTAGTGCAAAGATGAACATGTGTTGAGATGAACATGACCAACTTGTAAGACCCCGAATTTTATGAAATAAAAGTATTCAATTTTTCTTATAATTTCTATTCAGTAAATGGTTAAATTGATAAATGTTAAAGTTAAGGGTGATATATAAATTTTTTTCAAAATACACAAGTGGTTATAAAATATTCATTGTTGTCGGGGAATATTCGTTTGGTCGTGAAATATTCTTTCTGTCGGGGAATATTCGTATGACGGCGCAGCTATTTGTGGGCCCCATAACGAATAACTGTCGGATGAAGAAAACGATAAATTTGAGTTTTTACAAATAACGACGTAGTTGTTACCTTTAACACTGTTGGAATACCCGGTGGTTAAAATACAGTAATACGCGTTATTACACAGTAGCACACGGTATTGCACAGTATTTTTGAAATTATTGATTCTTACGTAAGAAGGCACTACTCAATAATTGTTACAGTAATTACTGTTCAATATTTTATTTTATTGATTCAATAATTGCTACGTTAAAATTTTGTATTATTGTTGTTCAATAATTGTTGCTGCACAGTATTTTCTATTATCAGATCAATAATTCATATTATTTGATTAATATTATTAGATAGTATTATTGGCAATGTCTAGAAAGTTCTGTCTAAGGAGAGGTTTGGTCATCTAATTGCGCGCTAGTAAGGAGAAATCCTTATTGGAAAACCCACTCTTTCCTGGGAACGGCCTGGTTGTCATAAATGTGATTCTGTAATATTATTTGTGAATAATTAATTATTGATTCATATGATAAGGAAATATTTATTTTATGTGGATATAAACGAGGGATATATTTTTGTGGTTAAAAGTGAAGGAGTTAATGCTGAGGTTTTTATCAGTATTTTTATCGGAATGGAGGTATTAAAAATTAGGGTTTTTGAGATATTTTGCGGGGGTTATAATTTTTAATCCGACCGTTGGATCGTGGTAATATTTGGATATGTTATACATATATAAGTTGAGTATATGTCTACAAATTTTGAACCGTTAAAAATGAACGTATGATTTATTATGAATTTTACGAGATGACTGGTTTAGAAATTGTTGAATTTTCGGAGTTTATCATTTTGGTGGAAAATTCTAGAATTGGTGGGCCCCACTTGTGGTTGGTGAAGAAATGTGCTGAATTATATTTCAAATGTGGTGGGTAAGAATAGTAGCAGGTAAAGCCATCAGGTTGCAGGTCAAACCTACCAAAATTTTCCTATAAATAGAGGGCTAAGTTAGAATTGAAAATCACACAAAAAACATAAGCTTTCTCTCTTTCTCTCTCTATATTATGAAGCATATTTTGTGAGTATTTAGATACTTTGAGAGTTTCTATTCATCAGTGCAAGTTTCTTTCAGCCTTATACCGATCAGAAGTACTGCTCTTTTGAGGTAAGGGATAGTAAGGGATAGTAAGGGATTTTAAGGGTTGTTATGTTTTTCAATTTCGTAATTTTTCTGACCTTCAAAAATTCTGGAAAAATTTGAAATGATATTTTGATGAGTTTTCTTGATTGTGTCCAAAAATGGTGATTTTTGGATGTATAGATTGAGAGTTATGAATTTTATGAGAAAAGACTATTTTAAAAGTAACAGCTTATAATTCCTTGTGGTTAACTCCAAAATTGATGAAATTTTTATTGGGAGTACATGTATATGATAGAAGTATACTCTGTAAATTTCAGAATTTTTAGACAAAAGTATAATTTTTGATAAATGTCTAAATATTCGGCTATTTTGGCCATATGAAAAATAGTAAATGACTTTTAAAAATTCTGAGAAAAATATATGTTCACTATGGGACTATATTATGCTAAATTCCAGAAAAGAAATATTTTTAGAACTGATTTGGTATTTTTTATGAAAATGGTCTAGTTATGAGTAAATGAATTAAATATGTTTTGTGAGGAAAGAAAATTGAAAAATAGGATTTTATGGCTTGAGAATCCTATATGAGGTATATGCAGATTTTTTATGAGGGTTTTTGATTATTGGTGATGAAATATTATGAGTTTGGCATTTTAAGATGATTAAATGCATTATTTAGTAAGTGTAAACAATTTAAATAAATTGTTTATAAGCTTAAGAAATGTTATTCTTTCAATATCATTATACCGAAATATTGGTATGGATTTTATTGTGGAATTTCTATCTTTTTGTGTCGGGTTTACTATTCACGAGTTACTATTTATGAGTTACTATTATATATGACATTTTTATAACCCTGATGTTGAAATTCTCTTTCACTGGAGTGTAAAGATGGGTAGATTATTGGTATGATCATGACTAGGGTTCTCTTTGGCCTGTAGTGCAAAGTTGAATTGTGACTGGTATGATCATGACCATTGAATTTATAATTGAATATCTTAAGCTTAAGTGCAAAGGTGAATTGATCAACATGGTTATAATTATTGTTTATATAAATTCTGAAATGATTATATATTTCTTTGAGATATGAATATATTTGGCCTGTAGTGCAAATATGAATTATTGATGAATATCTTTGGCATGTAGTGCAAAGATGGCCTGTTGATGAATATCTTTGGCCTGTAGTGCAAAGATGAACTGTTGTTGAATATCTTTGGCCCGTAGTGCAAAGATGGTTTGTTGATGAATATCTTTGGCCCGTAGTGCAAAGATGGATTTGTTAGTATGATTATAAACAGGAACTGTGATTTGGTATAACCATGATCTTTGATGTTTCAGGTAAAGACAGGTGATGAAAATATTCTTCGTCCTGGGTGCGAAGAAAAATTTATAGTCACAATTATGATTATGAGTTATTCATATGATTGTGGAAAGGAACTGTTGAGTGATGTTACATGGATAAAATATTGTTGGTGGATTTTTAACATGGAGAAGATAATAGACTTTATAGTCTATTTGACTCTTCTAATGGATTGCTCGTTCCGCTACAACTATGGTTGAAATTTTTATCATTTACCATATGTTCTAAATCTTTGATTTATTGTTGATGAAGGCTATTGATAATTGAATTATCTTTAGTCATGATATTCTTTACTGAGCTAGTTGTGCTCACCCTTTTGCTTCACAATTCCTTTCAGGTAATAAGAGTGTAGCTGGGTCGAGCGGGGGTAACAAGGGAATAGAATGGTGGTCATCATTTAGTAGTTATATTTGGTGAAGAAAATAGGGTGAGGCGAACCCAACGTTGGAAGGGTGTTTTGTCACTATCATACAAGATGTCTAATGACATACAACCTCGTGTCATCATAAGACAGGGTTGTGCTTATCCACTTGCTGAGTATATCTATGGGCACTACCTATATAATCTTGGTGTTTGTTTGAAGTATAATTCTCAATTAGAGACAGTGGAGATAATGATAAGTCAAGAGAAGACTCACTATTGGGAAGAATATGATAGTAATCTTCTCGTTTTTCTTTGGGGTCTATTGGGTCAACCAAGGATAATTCTGTGGCCATATGATATCTATCATAACCTAGACGCGTGGCCTCCCATGTACGAAGGTTTCCTTGAGCACTTCCCAAAGATTCTAATTTCTAAAACAGTTTTTGACTATACCTTTATGTAAGGTGTTATTGTGAGGTGATGTCCACGGTTGGAACATGAGTCACATTTGGTATATATTTGTATCCAAACTCACAGCATATGTGTTGTTGTATTTTGCACGACAATTGTTGTAATAAAGTTGTAGTTGTACCATGTATTTGACGACTCAGAATGGGTTGGGTGGAATGGACCTATTTTGGGGTCGTTACACAACTGGTGATACAAATGAATATCTTTGGCCCGTAGTGCAAAGATGAATATTTGATTCAAGATGTATATTGACTGATGTTACAGGGATAAACTATTGATGATGGACTTTTAAATTCATAGATGATAGCAGATTTTATTATCTACTTAACTCTTCTAATGAATTATTGTTTTTGCTGCAGTTGTTGATCTAAAACTTGTTGTCTATTATATTCTATCAGATTTTTTCCTGTTGAAGACTAATGATAATTTGTTGTATATTATCTTTGTGACGCCCCAAAATAGGTATACATCACCCATTTTGAGTCGTCAAATACATGGTACAGAAACAATTACAACTTCATTAATACACTTGTCGCGCAAAATACGACAACACAATACTGTGAGTTTAAATACAAATATTATCTTCTAGACAATATCCACACTCAAATAAGTCTTCATTATAATTATTAAAATACTATTTTATAAAATAGTGAGGATTGCTAACACAACTGACTAGAAACATCACTCCACACCCCGACTAGTTCCCGCTATATTCTTGTCTCTTAAGAAAAATGGAACAAAAAGGAAAAGGGTGAGCTCAACTAGCCCAGTAAGAATATTATGACTAAGATAATATACAACAAATTATCATTAGTCTTCAATAGAAAAAAATCTGATAAAATATAATAGACAATAAGTTTTAGATCAACAACTGCAACGAAAACAACAATTCATTAGAAAAGTCAAGTAGAGAATGAGTTCTACTATCTTCTAAGATTTAAAAGTCCATCATCAATATTTTATCCCTGTAACATCAATTAATATACATCTTTAATCAAATATTCATCTTTGCAATACAGGCCAAAGATATTCATTTGTATCACCTGTCGGTCATGTTCATCTCAACACATGTTCATCTTTGCACTACGGACCAAAGATATTCATCAGATAATAATTCATCTTTGCACTACAGGCCAAATATATTCAGTAACATCATCATTTAAGACTGAGGATGATGAAAAATATTTTAAAAAAAATAAATTCAGTGAGACAGAAGGACAAATAGTAAGGATTCGTATAACAGTTTATCCAATATCAATAAACTTGATAATAATCAGTTGTGAAGCAGAATTCAAAAATAAAGATCAAAATATGGATATAATCAAAGATAGTAACCATAATAGACATCTTGGATAAAAAGAGAAAATTTTATTTTTCGGTGAATAGTGCCGTATTCGTAAATAGTGTCGTATACGTGAATAGTGCCGTATACGTGAATAGTAACTCCGACACAAAAATTTCCAAATTTGATAAAAAGTTCAAGCCAATATTTTGGCATAATGATATTGAAGAAAATAATATCATTTAAGAAGAAAATAACATCCCTTACCTCAAAATAAGGAATATCGGATGAAAAGCCGAAGGAACCTTGCACTGAATAACAACTCTCAAAGTATCTAAATACTCACAAAAACACGCTCGATATTATAGAGAGAGAAAATTTATGTTTTTGGTGTGATTTTCAATTCTAACTTAAGTGTCTATTTATAAGAAAATACTAGAACGCCAAATGAGACTAAAATAATAAAATATTATTATTTTTTTTTCTTCTTACGCATGCTTCTTGACCAAAATCAGCACCTCAATTCTGAAAAAATATAGCAACCCATGTGCATTCAACACCAACCAAAAAGTGGGTCCCACCCATAATTTAATAAAAATTATTTTATTTTTTGAAACTTCAGTAATTCATAAAAAATAGACCGTTTATCAGAAAAATACGAATTTTATGTCCATTCCACACGAAATCGAATTCTCTACAACTTTGTAGCTTTGAGTTTTTCCAAATTTCAGACAGAAAATATTCGAAATCCATAAACGGACGATTTTCAACACCTTTTAAAATTCATAACAAATCATACGTTAATTTTTAACGGTTCAAAATTTGTGGATATATACTCAACTTATATATGTATAACATATCCAAAAATCACAACGATCCAACGGTCGGATCAAAATTAGAACTCACGCAGTAGAGCTTTAAGGACACCGATTTGATCTTTTAATACCTCCAATCCGATAAAATCCTGATAAAATACCTTAACACTAATTCCTTCATTTATAACCACATAAATAAATCCATCATTTATATCTACATCAAATAAATATTTCCTCAATAATTAATTATTCACAAATAATATTACAGAATCACAATTATGACAACCAAGGTCGTTCCCAGGAAAGAGGGGGCTTTTCAATAAAGATTTCTCCTTACTGGAGCGCAATTAGATGACCAAAATTCTCCTTAGACAGAACTTTCTAGACATTGCCAATAATGCTATCTAATAATATTATTCAAATAATATGAATTATTGATCTGATAATAGAAAATACTGCGCAGTGACAATTATTGAAACAACAATAATATAAAATATCAACGTAGCAATTATTGAATCAATAAAATAAAATATTAAACAGTAATTACTATAACAATTATTGAGTAGTGCCTTCTTACGTAAGAATCAATAATTGGTGTAATACCGTGTGCTACTGTGTTTTAACCACCGGGTATTCCAACAGTATTAACGGTAACAACTACGTCGTTATTTATAAACAACTTATACTTGTCATTTTCTTCATCTAATCGCTTTTCGTTATGGGGTCCACACAAGGCTGCGCCGTCGTATGAATATTCTCCGACAGCAAGAATATTTCACGACCAAATGAATATTCACCGACAAAAATAAATATTTTATAACCACTTGCTTATTTGAAATATTTGCACATTTTACCCACAACTAACCATATTAATCAAATCAACCCTTACTATAAAATAGAGGAAATTTAATTTCATTTAATAATAAGTTGGGGTCTTACAACCACCCTTCCTTATAAAATTTCGTCCTCGAAATTGACGTACGTACCTGGTGTTTCGAAAAGGAGAGGATACCTCGCTTTCATTTCTGATTCCAACTCCCAGGTCATTTCTTCAATAGCATGGTTTCTCCACAAAACCTTTACTTGTGGTATAACCTTTGTGCGTAGGACATGCTCTTTTCTACCCAAGATCTTAACAGGTACCTCCTCGTACGTTAAATCTTCGGCTATCTCGTCCGGTTCTAACTCAATAATGTGGTTCGGGTCCTTCACATATTTACGAAACATAGATATGTGAAAAATATTATAAACACAGGACATGCTTGGAGGTAATGCGAGTCTATAGGCCACATTTTCTATTCGGTCAAGAATCTCAAATGGACCAACAAATCGTGGATTGAGTTTTCATCTCTTCCCAAATCTTGTAACTCCCATCCATTGTGACAACCCCAAAATAGGTCCATTCCATCCAACCTATTCTGAGTCGCCAAATACATAGTACAGAAAACAACTACAACTTTATTACAACAATTATCGTGCAAAATACAACAACACATATGCTGTGAGTTTGGATACAAATATATACCAAATGTGACTCATGTTCCAACCGTGGACATCACCTCACAATGACACCTTACATAAAGGTATAGTCAAAAACTGTTTTAGAAATTAGAATCTTTGGGAAGTGCTCAAGGAAACCTTCGTACATGGGAGGCCATGCGTCTAGGTTATGATAGATATCATATGGCCACAGAATTATCCTTGGTTGACCCAATAGACCCCAAAGAAAAATGAGAAGATTACTATCATATTCTTCCCAATGGTGAGTCTTCTCTTGACATATCATTATCTCTACTGTCTCTAATTGAGAATTATACTTCAAACAAACACCAAGATTATATAGGTAGTGCTCGTATATATACTCAGCAAGTGGATGAGCACATCCCTGTCTTATGATGACACGAGGTTGTATGTCGTTAGACATTTTGTATGATAGTGGCAAAACACCCTTCCAACGTTGGGTACGCCTTACCCTATTGGATTCACCAAATAAAACTACTAAATGAACTTTTCTATACTGCTTCGGGAGAACATCCACAGTTAGAGACCACCGTTCTATTTCCCCGTTACCCTCGCTCGACCCAGCTACACTCTTATTACCTGAAAAGAATTGTGAAGCAAAAGGGTGAGCACAACTAGCTCAGTAAAGAATATCACGACTAAAGATAATTAAATTATAAATAGCCTTCATCAATAATAAATCAGAGATTTAGAACATACGGTAAATGATAAAAATTTCAACCATAGTTGCAGCGGAACGAGCAATCCATTAGAAGAGTCAAATAGACTATAAAGTCTATTATCTTCTCCATGTTAAAAATCCACCAACAATGTTTTATCCCTGTAACATCAATCAACAATTCTGGTCCACAATCATATGAATAGCTCATAATCATAACTGTAGTTCTAAATTCCTCTTCTCATCCAGGAAGAAGATAATTTTCATCACCTATCTTTACCTGAAACATTAAAGATCATGGTTACACCAAATCACATTTCCTGTTCATAATCATACTAATAACTTCATCTTTGCACTACGACCAAAGATATTTATTTGTATCACCAGTTGGTCGTGTTCATCTCAACATCTGTTCATCTTTGCACTACTGGCCAAAGATATTCAACAACATGTCATCTTTGCACTACGGGCCAAAGATATTCATCAAGAATTCATCTTTGCACTACAGGCCAAAGATATTCATCAATAATTCATCTTTGCACTACAGGCCAAAGATATTCCTCAACAGTTCATATTTGCACTACGGCCAAATATATTCATCAACAATTCATATTTGCACTACAGGCCAAATATATTAATATCTCAAAGAAATATATAATCATTTCAGAATTTATATAAACAATAATTATAACCATGTTGATCAATTCACCTTTGCACTTAAGCTAAAGATATTCACTTATAAATTCAATGGTCATGATCATACCAATCCACAATTCAACTTTGCACTACTGGCCAAAGAGAACCCATAGTCATGATCATACCAAAAATCTACCCATCTTTACACTCAAGTCAAAGAGAAATATCATCATTAGGGTTATAAAAATGTTGTATATAATAATAAAAATAATATGATCAACATATAGTTTTAATCTCAAGAGTAATATTCGTAAATCAACTATAATTTGGTTAGAAAAAGAAACTAATTTTTTTTTGTGAATAGTAACTCGTGAATAGTAACTCATGAATAGTAACTCGTGAATATTAACTCGACACAAAAAGGTAGAAATTCCACAATAAAATACATACCAATATTTTGGTATAATGATATTGAAAGAGTAATATTTCTTAAGCTTATAAACAATTTATTTTAGTTGTTTACACTTTACTAAATAATACATTTAATCATCCTAAAATGCCAAACTCATAAGATTTCATCACCAATAACCAAAAACCCTCATCAAAAATCTGCATATACCTTATATAGGATTCTCAAGCTATAAAATCTAATTTTCTTGCTTCACAAAACATATTTAATTCATTTACTCATAACTAGACCATTTTCATGAAAAATACCAAATTAGTTCCAAAAATATTTCTTTTCTGAGATTTAGCATAATATAGTCCCATAGTGAACATATATTTTTCTCAGAATTTTTAAAAGTCATTTACTAATTTTCATATAGCCAAAACAGCCGAATATTTAGACATTTATCAAAAATTGTACTTTTATCTAAAAATTCTAAAATTTACAGAGTATACTCCTATCATATACATGTACTCCCAATAAAAATTTCATCAATTTTGGAGTTAACCACAAGGAGTTATAAGCGGTTACTTTTAAAATAGTCTTTTCTCATAAAATTCATAACTCTTAATCTATACATCCAAAAATCACCATTTTTGGACACAATCAAGAAAACTCATCAAAATATCTTTTCAAATTTTTTCAAAAGTTTTGAAGGTCAGAAAAATTACGAAACTGAAAAACATAACAACCCTTAAAATCCCTTACTATCCCTTACCTCAAAAGAGCATACTTCTGATCGGTATAAGGCTGAAGAAAACTTGCACTGATGAATAGAAACTCACAGAGTATCTAAATACTCACAAAATACACTCAATAATATAGAGAGAGAAAGAGAGAAAACTTATGAATTCTGGTGTGATTTTCAATTCTAACTTAGCTCTCTATTTATAGAAAAATATTAGTACGCCGAATCAGACTTAACCTGTAACCTGATGGCTTTACCTGATACTATTCCCACCCACCACATTTGAATAAAAATCTCAGCACATTTCTTCACCAACCAAGAGTGGGGCCCACCAATTCTAGAATTTTTCACCAAAATGATTAACTCCGAAAATTCAACAATTTCTGAACCAGTCATCTCGCAAAATTCATAACAAATCATACGTTCATTTTTAACGGTTCATAATTTGTGTACATATACTCAACTTATATATGTATAACATATCCAAATATTACCACGATCCAACGGTCGGATTAAAAATTATAACCCTCACAAAATATCTTAAAAACCCTAATTTGATTTTCAATACCTCCGTTCCGACAAAAATACAGATAAAACACCTCAACATTAACTCCTTCATTTTTAACCACAAAAATATATCCCTCATTTATATCCACATAAAATAAATATTTCCTTATCATATGAATCAATAATTAATTATTCACAAATAATATTATAGAATCACATTTATGACAACCAGGCCGTTCCCAGGAAAGAGGGGGCTTTCCAATAAGAATTTCTCCTTACTGGCGCACAATTAGGTGACCAAACCTCTCTTTAGACAGAACTTTCTAGACATTTCTAATAATGTTATCTAATAATATTATTCAAATAATATGAATTATTGATCTGATAATGGGAAATACTGTGTAGTGACAATTATTGAACAACAATAATATAAAATTTTAACGTAGCAATTATTGAATCAATAAAATAAAATATTGAACAGTAATTACTGTAACAATTATTGAGTAGTGCCTTCTTACGTAAGAATCAATAATTTTAAAAATACTATGCAATACCGTGTGCTACTGTGCAATAACGCGTATTACTGTACTTTAACCACCGGGTATTCCAACAGTGTTAATGGTAACAACTACGCCGTTATTTGTAAAAATTCAAATTTATCATTTTCTTCACCCGACAATTATTCTGTTATAGGGCCCACAAATGGTTGCGCCGTCGTACGAATATTTCCCAACAGAAAGAATATTCCACGACCAAACGAATATTCCCCGACAACAATGAATATTTTATAACCACTTGTGTATTTTGAAAAAAAAATCATATATCACCCTTAACTTTAACATTTATCAATTTAACCATTTACTGAATAGTAATTATAAGAAAAATTGAATACTTTTATTTCATAAAATTCGGGGTCTTACATCCATGGTGCAACACGTAACAATACATGATCCCCAATATTAAATTCCACGTCTTTTCGATGAAGACCAGCATAACTCTTTTGTCGATCTTGTGAGGTTTGAATACGTTGTCAAATCATTTGGATCTTTTCTGTGGTCATGCGTACAAATTCTGGTCCCAACAACGTTGCTTCTCTCACCTCGTCCCAGCATACTGGAGAACGACACTTTCGTCCATACAAGGCTTCAAATGGAGCCATACCTATACTTGCCTGATAACTGTTGTTGTAGGAGAATTCCACCAGTGGCAAGTACTTATCCCAACTACCTTTGGAATCTAGAACACAGAGTCTTAATAGATCTTCAAGAGTTTGAATAGTCCTCTCTGATTGCCCGTCTGTTTGAGGATGGTATGCTGAACTGAATCGTAAATTCGTGCCCATAGCTTTCTGCAAGCTAACCCAAAATTGTGAAGTGAATCTTGGGTCACGATCCGAAACTATGGATACTGGCATGCCATGCAATCTCACAATTTCATTCATGTACATACGAGCAAGACGTTCAAGGAAATAAGTCTCACGTATAGGTAAGAAATGAGCAGACTTGGTTAATCTATCAATAATAACCCAAATCGCATCTATACCTTGAGAAACCTTGGGAAGACCCGTAACGAAATCCATGGTAATGTGTTCCCACTTCCATTTCAAAATCTCAAGTGGTTGCAATAGACCCTTTGGCACTTGATGCTCCGCCTTTACATGTTGACAAGTTAAACACCTAGAGATAAACTCTGCGATCTCTCTCTTCATATTGCTCCACCAGAATGTATATCGAAAATTATGATATATTTTGGTACTTCTAGGATGGATTGCAAACGGTGTTGTGTGCCTCCTTCATGATTCTATGCTTTAAGTCAGAATCGTTAGGAACACAAAGTCTGGAGTGGACTCGTAGTATTCCTTCTTCATCGATTCTTGCTTTTGGAATAACACCTTCTTGCACTTTCTTCTTCATATGTATCAGCTCCAGGTTCGTAGATTTAGCAGCTTTAACTTTATCGATTAAAGTCGGTTCTATTCGTATGTTTGATATCATCACGTGGGTACTTGGAGCCTTTACCTCTATCTCCATCCTTTGCAAGTCATATAAAATGGGCCTTTGTGTTGAAAATATTGCACTCGTACCCGCACATGATCTTCTACTCAATGCGTTAGCTACCACGTTTGCTTTTCCAGGATGATATTGGATGGTATGGTCGTAATCTTTCAACAGCTAGAGCCAACGTCGTTGCCGCATGTTGAGTTCCTTTTGGATGAAGAAATATTTGAGGCTTTTATGATCCATATAGATCTCCACTTTCTCCCCATACAGGTAGTGTCTCCAAATCTTCAACGCGAAAACGACTGCTGCCAACTCTAGATCATGAGTAGGATAATTCTTCTCATATTCTTTGAGTTGTCGCGAGGCATAGGCTATGACTTTCCCTTGTTACATGAGAACACATCCTAACCCTTTGCCTGAAGCATCGTTGTAGATAACAAATCCATCTGAACCAGATGGTATTATCAGAACAGGTGCCGAAATGAGTCTCCTCTTGAGCTCTTGGAAACTCTTCTCACATTCCTCGCTCCATACGAATTTTGTATCTTTTCGAGTCAGCTGAGTTAATGAAGTAGTGATTCGATAAAATCCTTCCACAAATCTCCGAGAATAACCAGCTAAGCTCAGAAAACTACGTATTTTGGTCACCGACTTCGGTTGCTCCCAACTTTAGATTGCTTCAATCTTCGATGGGTCAACAGATACTCCATGTTTTGACACCACGTGCCCAAGGAATGCTACTTTCTCAAGTCAGAACTCGTATTTCTTCAACTTGGCATATAACTTGTTATCGTGAATACTTTGGAGTACTAGCTTCAAATGGTGCTCATGATATTTATGGCTTTTGGAATAGATGAGGATGTCATCGATAAAGACAACAACGAACTGATCCAAATATTCCTTGAATATCTGGTTCATCATATCCATGAAAGCAGCAAGAGCATTAGTCAATCCAAAAGACATGACTAAGAATTCATAATGCCCGTACCGAGTTCTGAAGGCAGTCTTTGGAATATCCTCAGTTTTAATCTTCAGCTGATGATATCCAGAACGAAGATCGATCTTTGAAAAGAATTGTGCTCCTTACAACTGGTCGAACAGGTCATCAATATGAGGTAGCGGATACCTATTCTTGATGGTGACATGGTTCAATTCTCGATAGTCAATACAAAGTCGCATACTCCCGTCTTTCTTCTTTACGAATAAAACAGGAGCACCCCAAGGAGACGTACTAGGACGAATGAAACCGATGTCTAACAACTCCTGTAATTGGACTTTTAACTCCTGAAGTTCAATAGGAGCCATTTGATATGGGGTTTTAGAAATAGGCTTTGTACCGGGTTCAAGGTCAATAAAGAATTCAACTTCACGTTCTGGGGTAGACCAAGAAGTTCTTCAGGAAATACGTCATGAAATTCACTAACAATAGAAATTTTATTCAAATCTGACGTGTCTTTTTTCAAATCCATAACATGGGCTAAGAAAGCTTGACATCCATTTTTCAATAAACGAATAGCTTTATGGCTGGATATGACAGTGATTGATTTTAGTGGTTTAGTTGCTTGAATTTACATAACAGGTTGGTTAGGAATATAAAAACTAACAACCTTACGAAAGCAATCAATTTTGGCATGATGAGTGGTTAACCAATCAATCCCTAAAATCACATCAAAAGCAAGTATCTTTAAAGAAATAAGATCAACAGGTAATGTGATGGTGCCAACTTGGATTAAACAAGATTTATAAAATGTAGATGTAATGAAAGTTTCTCCTAACGGAGTCTCCACAGATAGGTCAAAGTCTAATTTCTCCGGAATCAAGTTTAAACGTTGAGCACAAGCAGGAAAGATAAAAGAATGGGTAGAACCGGTATCTAGTAAAGTATAAACTTCGCAATAATTCAAGATTAGCTTACCCGTGATCACCTCGATCGGGTTTCTTGCGTTTTGGCCAGTCACGACAAATGCTCTTCCAGTAACCGCTGATTTCGACTTCTTCGGGATAGCTTTTGGAGTCACCATCTCCGCTGAACTTGGTTTTGCTACAGAACACTCTCGAGCTCTATGACCCTCCTTTCCACAATTATAATATGCCTTGGATTGTTGTGGACAGTTTGGGCTGATGTGTCCTTCTTTCCTGCATTTGTAGCATACGACCGGTGGTCGTTTTTCTCCCCTAGAAACAGTTGATGTTTGTGCTGTTGTCTTCACATTATCATTGTTGTACCTTCTCTTCTTGAAATCTCCTCCCGACTTGCTTCTTCTATTTTCACGGCCACGATTACCACCAGAGTGATTACCGCTTTTGTCTGTATTCCTTCCTCCCCACTGGTTATCATTGCTTCGATGACTGCTATCATTGGTCTGACCTTGGTTGTTATCCCTCGGTTGAACATACTCATTATCTCGCTCTAATAATTGAGCCCTGTTTACAACATCTGAATATAAAAAAAATTTATGAGAGATAAGATATTGCCGAATCTCGGGTTTTAGACCTCTCAAAAACATCCTTGTCATACGTTCCTCGTTCTCCACCAAATGAGGTACAAACGTAGATAACTCTGTGAACTTCGCCTCGTACTGGGACACCGTCATGTTATTTTGTTCTAGTCTAATAAACTCTACATCCTTCATATGACGAATACTTTCAGGAAAGTACTTGTCATTAAACAGTTTCTGAAAAGTTTTCCAAGACATGCTGAGTGCAGTTGGATGGGTACGTTTCACAGATTTTCACCAGTAATCTGCCTCATTACGGAATATAAAAGTGGCGAATGGAACCTTCTGTTCCTCCGTTCATCCCAAGACATCGAATATCTTGGTAATTTACTTGACCCATGTCTCTTCCTTAATCGGATCGGGCTTTCCCCAGAATTCTGGTGGTCCCAACTCTTTGAACTGCTTGGCCGTGACAAACTGCGCGTTGCTATCATTTTCACCCGTATTCTGCACACGAGTCTCCCTCATCTGATTTTGCATGAACTGCAAAAAGCTCCTAAGCATTCCATCATTCATCGTTTGCTCGGTAACATTGTTTACAGGAGGAATATTGCCTTCCTGTTGCACGTTCTCCTGGTTTGTGACTAAAGGTTGTTCCACAGTCTCATATACTCCATTGTTAACGTTCTCAGCTGCCATTCTCAAATACTGCCATAAAATAAGGGTTAATTAAACAAATTAACATATCACATAATATCCTTATATTATGACCGACCAACAAATAAGCTTAGGTAGGACACACTAGCGAAGGATTTACTCGTCTCTCCCCTCCTTGTTCTATTCCCCGATCTCTGCCAGAGACCATATCCCTAAGTTCTGATACCAACTGTGATGCCCCCAAAATAGGTATACATCACCCATTCTGAGTTGCCAAATACATGGTACATAAACAATTACAACTTCATTAATACACTTGTCGCGTAAAATACGACAACACAATACTGTGAGTTTAAATACAAATATTGTCTTCTAGACAATATCCACACTCAAATAAGTCTTCATTACAATTATTGAAATATTATTTTATAAAATAATGAGGACTGCTAACGCAACTGACTAGAAACATCACTCCACACCCCGACTAGTTCCTGCTATATTCTCGCCTCCTAAAAAAATGGAACAAAAAGAAAAAGGGTGAGCTCAACTAGCCTAGTAAAGAATATTATGACTAAGATAATATACACCAAATTATCATTAGTCTTCAACAGGAAAAAATCTAATAAAATATAATAGACAACAAGTTCTAGATCAACAACTGCAGTGGAAACAATAATTCATTAGAAAAGTCAAGTAGAGAATGAGTTCTACTATCTTCAAAGATTTAAAAGTCCATCATTAATATTTTATCCCTATAACATCAATTAATATACAGCTTTAATCAAATATTCATCTTTGCACTACAGGCCAAAGATATTCATTTGTATCACCAGTCGGTCATGTTCATATCAACACCTATTCATCTTTGCACTACGGGCCAAAGATATTCATCAGATAATAATTCATCTTTGCACTACAGGCCAAAGATATTCAGTAACATCATCATTTAAGACTGAGGATGATGAAAAATATTTTAAAGAAAACGAATCCAGTGAGACAGAAGGACAAATAGTAGGGATTCATATAACAGTTTATCCAAGATCAATAATACTTGATAATAATCAATTGTGAAGCAAAATTCAAAAATAAAGATCAAAACATGGATACAATCAAAGATAATAACCATAATAGACATCTTGGACAAAAAGAAAAAATTTTATTTTTCGGTGAATAGTGCCGTATACGTGAATAGTGCCGTATACGTGAATAGTAATCTCGATACAAAAAGTTCTAAATTTAATAAAAAGTTCAAACCAATATTTTGGCATAATGATTTGAAGAAAATAATATCATTTAAGAAGAAAATAACATCCCTTACCTCAAAATAACAGTACTTCTGTTCGGAATATAGGATAAAAAGCCGAAGGAACCTTGCACTGAATAACAACTCTCAAAGTATCTAAATACTCACAAAAACACGCTCGATATTATAGAGAAAGAAAATTTATGTTTCTAGTGTGATTTTCAATTCTAACTGAAGTGCCTATTTATAGGAAAATACTAGAACGCCAAAGGAGACTAAAATAATAAAATATTATTATTATTTCTTTTCTTCCTACGCATGCTTCTTGACCAAAATCAGCACCTCAATTCTAAAAAAATATAGCAACCCATGTGCATTCAACACCAACCAAAAAGTGGGTCGCACCATAATTTAATAAAAAATATTTTATTTTCCGAAACTTTAGTAATTCATAGAAAATAAACCGTTTATCAGAAAAATACGAATTTTATGTCCATTCCACACGAAATCGAATTCTCTACAACTTTGTAGCTTTGCTTTTTTCAAAATTCCAGACAAAAAATATCCAAAATTCACAAACGGACGATTTTCAACACCTTTTAAAATTCATAACAAATCATACGTTAATTTTTAACGGTTCAAAATTTGTGGATATATACTCAACTTATATATGTATAACATATCTAAAAATTACAACGATCCAACGGTCGGATAAAAATTATAACTCACACATTAGAGCTTTAAGAACACCGATTTGATCTTTTAATACCTCCAATCTGACAAAATACTAATAAAATACCTTAACACTAATTCCTTCATAAATAACCACATAAATAAATCCATCATTTATATCCAAATCAAATAAATATTTCCTCAATAATTAATTATTCACAAATAATATTACAGAATCACAATTATGACAACCAGGCCGTTCCAAGGAAAGAGGGGGCTTTCCAATAAGGATTTCTCCTTATTGGCGCGCAATTAGATAACCAAACTTCTCCTTAGACAGAACTTTCTAGATATTGCCAATAATGGTATCTAATAATATTATTCAAATAATATGAATTATTGATCTGATAATGAAAAATACTATGCAGCGACAATTATTGAAACAATAATAATATAAAATGTCAACGTAGAAATTATTGAATCAATAAAATAAACTATTGAACAGTAATTAATGTAACAATTATTGAGTAGTGCCTTCTTACGTAAGAATAAATAATTCGTACAATACCGTGTGCTACTGTATTTTAACCATCGGGTATTCCAACAGTATTAACGGTAACAACTACGCCGTTATTTATAAACAACTTATACTTGTCATTTTCTTCATCCAATCGCTTCTCGTTATGGGCCCCACATAAGACTGCGTCGTTGTACGAATATTCCCCGACAGCAAGAATATTCCACGACCAAAAGAATATTTACCGACAAAAATGAATATTTTATAACCACTTACTTATTTGAAATATTTGCGTATTTTACCCATAACTAACCATATTAATCAAATCAACCCTTACTATAAAATAGAGAAAATTTAATTTCATTTAATAATAAGTTGGGGTCTTACAATCTTAGTCATAATATTCTTTACTAGGCTAGTTGAGCTCACCCTTTTTCTTTTTGTTCCATTTTTCTTCTTAGGAGGTGAGAATATAGCAGGAACTAGCCGGGGTATGGAGTGATGGTTCTAGAAAGTTGTTTTAGCAGTCCTCACTATTTTTGTAAAATAGTGTATCAATAATTGTAATGAGGACTCCTTTTGAGTTTTAATACTGTCTATTAGACAATATTTATATTTAAACTCACAGTTTATGTGTTGTCGTATTTTGCACGACAATTGTAGTAATAAAGTTATATTTGTTTCTGTACAATGTATTTGGTGACTCAGAATGGGTGATGTATACCTATTTTGGAGGCGTCACAGTTGGTATCAGAGCTTAGGGATATGGTCTCTAGCGGAGATCGGGGAATAGAACTAGGAGGGGAGAGACGAGTAAATCTTTAGATAGTATGTCCTACCACTACTAGAAAATCGACCTATAGCTACGGTCGGCGACCGTCGCTATAGGCCAAAAGACCGTCGCTAAAGGTATTAGCGACGGTCACCGACCGTCGCCATAGATGCCGTCGGTAAATCTTTTAGCGACGGTCTTTTGGCCTATAGCGACGGTTGGCGACCGTCGTTATAGGTCATACCAAAACTGTGTATTAGACCTTTACCAACAGTCGCTGAAAGTTATTACTACGGTCAATGACCGTCGCTATAGCCTTTTCAGATTTCAAAAAAAATAAAATAATGCACATTTATTCAACAAACACAAATACAATATAAAATAAAACATAAAAAAATATATATTATTTAAAATCATTCACAATACAACATTACAATATAATCGTTAGATAATTCATCCCCTAAAATATGATGAATATTATTATACCGAAATACAAAACTAATAACTTTTACCATCTTCCTTATAATACAATAATTCAGTGATATGTAGAAGAGCTAATACAACAATAATACATACTACAAAGCTAAGTTCTTATATTGCACCATCACTTGTACCGAATGTGTGCACCTGCAATTGCCTTGGTTTATGCAATAACAACCTCCATAGTAGATACTGATTCTCTCGTTGGTCTAAAATCTCCCCAACACATGCAATAACTTTCAGACCCTAAGAAAGAGCACACGCAACCTTATCTCCAACAAACTGAAACTAAAAATATTTGCACAAATATTTCCAAATTGAAACAAACTGATAAACTTGTGAAATGAATATTTATGGCAACATACAGCTTTACTGCTAATAAGTATACTAAACAAAGTAAAAAATGTAGTAATTAACAATCTGGAATAAATAATACAAAATTCAGATGCATTGATGTCAACAACTGAAAAATTAGCACTATAATGGCAGCAAAATATAATATAAATAAACTTTTATAGCAGAAAGATAATTTCTAAACTTGTGTTGCCACCCAGTTTCTCAATCTGGCTAGTTATAATGTTGAAATAACCTGCTTAGCCCAAGCTATAGCTCTAGAACCAAAAAATTATTCACATAAAGATAATGTTTGAAATATATCACATGAATAGTTGTTCCAGACTAGAAAGGGACCAAATATAGTACCTTTATTGACAATTGTGTAAAGTGTCCCAAATTAACAAACACAGCTTCTGAACCTAAAAGAAAAATTTTGTCTCAGGAATGGACCCTTGTCATTTGTGATTGTAATCTTTTCAGATTTACCTGAGGCCTTGTGTTCAGCCTTAACATTCAGAATCTCGTTGGCATCAACCTCAAATGTGACTTCAATTTGAGGAGTTCCTCTGCTCAACAATAATAATAATCATTGTAAGGAAATAGGGAGTCCAAACTTAAAAAGATATCTCTAGAAATATGTTGAAATAGATACCTTGGAGCTGGAGCTATTCCAGTTAAATCAAATTTCCCAAGCAGCCTGCAATCTTTTGTAAGACTCCTTTCACCTTCAAATACCTGTTACAAAGTTGAGCTCAAATCAGAACAAATGCAACCAACTAATTTAAGCTAGAACCCCTTGAAGACCTCCATGTCTGGTGTATGTAGCTTCTAGTATGTGACAGTTTCAGATTCTACCATTGTAAGAAGATAGAGTACCTGAATGGAGACAGTAGTCTGCTGATCCTGATAAGTGATAAAAGTTTAAGACTTTTTGGTTGGGATAACTGTGTTTCTAGGAATTAACTTGGTCATCATTCCACCAACAGTCTCAATGCCAAGAGTGAGAGGGGCCACATCCAAGAAAGGAATATCTGATTGAAAGCATCAAGAGTCATCAGTCACTTTCATTCTGAAGATTTATAACTAAACATAATTATATAATTATTTCTAAAAATACATCCTATTAAGAGTGATACCTTTTGTTTCATCTCCACCCTTTCCACTTAAGATGCCTCCTTGTACAGCAGCACCATAAGCAACAACTTCATCAGGGTTATCTCCTTTGTTAGGCTTCTTGCCATCAAAATAATCCTTTAAAAACTGTTGGACTTTGGGAATTCTGGTACTGCCACCAACAAGTACAATTTCATCAATTTGACGTTTCTCAAGTCCAGCATCCTCCATGGCCTTCTTTACAAGTCCCATGGTCTTTTTGAATAGATCACTGTTCAACTCCTCAAAACGATCGGGTAAGTGGTTTAGAGAAATCAACACCATTAAATAGTGATTCAATCTCTACTCGGACTTGATGTTGGCTGCTCAAAGCTCTCTTAGCACGTTCAGCTTCCCTTCTCAGTTTCCCAAGAGCTCTGTTGTCCTTGCTGATATCCTTCCCATGCTTCTTCTTGATCAACTTAATAAAGTACTCCATGATTCTCTGATCAAAATCCTCACCTGCATGAAAATGAACATACTGAGTTCTCGGTGAATTATAACATGCCAGATTTATCATGCAATATGAACTTCAGTCCATCACTAAGCCAAGCAAAACAAGATCTATGATAGGTTGGTAACCATTTCAAATATGAGCATTTTCAAAAAAAGTATATTGCAACCGACCGTATTACGTACCAAAGAGAAAGAAATCCAAACTAGAAAGAAATCCAGAAAAGGAAAACTTAATAATAGTCTTCTGTGCGTAATCAACTGCAGACTTCGGATTATTAGGAAAAGTATGTAATTTAACTAACAAATTTCACTAAAATGTTACTGACAATAGATGTACTAATTCATATATCTTCACAGACTGTTCTAGAAAACTTCAACTCATACAAATGCTAAGAAGAATGCACTTTTTCCTTTTGTTTAGAAAAGTTTAAGTAAATTATGCATACCAGAGCCAAAGCATATTGTACAAGGTAATTGTGGTAAGTTGCTCCTTCAGGCTGCAAAATATGAAGCATATTAGATATTATAATCTGAGGACAGAAGCATCAATTATAGTATACCTAAAGCAATAGCCACAGCTGCACCCCTGAACTGGGTTAGCAAGTCCTTACTCTCTGAAGGGTCTCCATAGTTCTTAGTCCAGGATGAAATTATAATGGCCATACCAATTGCAAGAAAGCATGTAGCAGCATCAAAGGGTGCAACAGGCCCGAGATTAAGGGTATCAACTAGGAGATTTCCAAACAACCCAGAGATTATAGCAACATGACCATTTCCAAGAAATATAGCCTTGGAGAAAGTTAGCGAGAGCCATTGTAGATCAAAGTTCCTCTACAGAAACAAGAAGAAAACAAGGATCAACATTCATCATCAAAATGGGGAGGTAGACTACGTGACTAGTTCTACCTGTTAAGACTCGCGAGTTCTCTTCACACTCGAAATAACAAAAGATAGATAAGAACTACAATGAAAGTATAAAACATGTAAGAAGTACTAATATCAGAAAGAAAACATAAGACATATAACATCCTATGAATTACTATCAAAGTCTATTAATTACTCTCTAAAGGTAGGATCACCATCCCACAATGTCCTATGAATTACTATCAAAGTCTTTATTGCAACCTGTTAACAATCACAAGGAACAAAAAAGTATAATTACAGCTTTAATATAAATTATGAAGTTGATATATAAGCATTTTCTTATTTCTGCGTACTCCAGCTTCAATATAATTCCCCTTTTCTGAAAAAAAGTATATCTAATCCTATCTTTTCTACCATAACCAAACCTTCCATCTACCTGGGTTTTCCCTTTTATCATAACCAAGAGAGAAATTAGGGGTTCTTATTTTCAGTTGTATAATAAAAATTAAAACACAAACAGTATATTACAGTCAACAAGTAAGAAAGTACTCCCTATAAGTATAACTCAGTAGGAACAATTCTGAGCTACTTTTTAATTTTTTCCCTAAAATACAGAAATTATTACTATTTATTCAGTCAATTACAATAGTGAAATTTTCAACGAAAATAAATTGAAAACCTGGTGATTTCGCGGTCGATACCACTGGTGGATTCGGTGATGATGCAAGTGATATCGTTGAGAGGATGAAGAGGTAAAGGATTCTGCAAATGGCTGGCCTTTATTCTCTGAAATAGCATTTCGTAAATCAAATTTAACCATCCTCTCATCCATTCTATCCATCCCAATCCCTCTTTCTTCTTCACAGTACCAGCCTCTCTCCTTCCACCGATTTCTATCTTTAACAAATCTATAAAGGTTTGATTTACTGCACAAAAATTGAAATAATTAAACAAAAAAAAACAAATCCTAAATTTTGCTTTAACAGATCGATTATCAAATAATAGACTGAGAGAAAGTATAGATCGAGGATTGTGTCTTCATCTTCTTTACCGTTAGTGACAACGACCGCTTCTGGCCTTACTATCAGAACGACTTGTGCTCCGGTATCTTCATCTTTGTCGACAACATTTTCTTCCTCTTCTCTTTGCTCTGAATCGTTGCTGGCCATCTAGGGGTTGGGTAAAATGATTTTGTCTTATGAGATTTACGGTTGGGTATATGAGAGATTTAGGGATGGCTAAGATTTAGAGGACTTGAGAAGGATCGAGTTTTTGGGAAAAAAAATTAGTATACTGATAGCTTTAGCTAAGACTTCAGTTTTTAGAGCCTGAAAATAATGGAAGGAGTAAATTCAGTTTGTAGCGAAATTCCCATTAGCTACGGCCAAATAAAAGGCCTCGGTATAGGGCCTTGTTTTATGTCTATAGCGTTGGTCAAGCAGCGACCCTCGCAATAGAGCTCTGTTTTCTCTCTATACCGACGGCCAATCCGTGACCGTTTCTATAGACACCCTATACCAACGGTTCTGTCCCGACAGTCGCTATAGCTCGTCGTTATAGATTAAATTTCTAGTAGTGTACCTAAGCTTATTTGTTGGTCGATCATAATATAGGGATATTATGTGACATGTTAATTTGTTTAATTAACCCTTGTTTTATGGAAGTTTTTAGGAATGACAGCTGAGAACGTTAACAATGGAGTGTATGATACTGTGGAACAACCTTCAATCACTAATTAGGAGAATGTGCAACAGGCTGACAATGTTCCTCCTATAAACAACACCATTGATCAGACGATGAATGATGGGATGTTTAGAAGCTTTTTGCAGTTCATGCAAAATCAAACAAGGGAGACTCGTGTACAAAATACGAGTGGAAATGATAGCAACGCGCGGTTTGTCATAGCCAAGCAGTTTAAAGAGTTGGGACCACCAGAATTCTGGGGAAAGCCGGATCCGATTAAGGCGGAAACGTGGGTCAAGCAAATTACCAAGATATTTGATGTCTTGGGCTGCACAGAGGAACAAAAGGTTCCATTTGCCACCTTTATGTTCCGTGGTGAGGCAGATTACTGGTGGGAATCTGTGAAGCGTACCCAGCCTGCCGCACTCAGCATGTCTTGGGAAATATTTTAGAAACTGTTCAATGATAAGTACTTTCCTGAAAGTATTCGTCATATGAAGGAGGTGGAGTTTATCATACTAGAATAAAACAACATGACTGTGTCTCAATACGAGACGAAGTTCGCAGAGTTATCCAGGTTTGCACCTCATTTGGTAGAGAATGAGGAATGAATGACACAGATGTTTCTGAGAAGTCTAAAACCCGAGATTCAACAATATTTTATCTCTCATAAATTTTCTTTATATTCAGATGTTATAAACAGGATTCAATTATTAGAGCGAGATAATGAGTATGTTCATTCGAGGGACAACAACCAGGGTCATACCAATGATAGCAGTCATCGGAGCGATGATAACCAACGCGGAGGGAAAAATATGGACAAAAGCGGTAGTCACTCGGGTGGTAATCGTGGCCATGATAATAGGAGAGGTGAGCAAAGTAGAAATTTCAAAAAGAGGAGATTCAACGATGACAGGAAGACGTCGGCACCAGCACCAGCACCAGTAACAAATTCTAGGGGAGGAGAACGACCGCCAGTTAGATACTACAGATGCGGAGAGGAGGGACATATAAGTCCAAACTGTTCACATCCTTCCAAGGTATATTTTAGTTGTGGAAAAGACGGTCACATAGCTCGATTTTGTCCTGTAGCAAAATCAAGTCCAGCAGGGACGGTGGCACCAAAGGCGGATACGGACAAAACAAAGTCGACGGTTTCTGGAAGAGCGTTTGTCGTGACTGCCCAAAACGCGAGAAACCCGAATGAACGTATCATGGGTTAGTTAATTATAAATTTTTAAGAAGTCTATACCCTGTTAGATACCGGTTCTACCCATTCTTTTATCTCTCCTGCTTGTGCTCAACATTTAAACTTGACTCCGAAAAAATTAGACTTTGACTTATCTGTAGAGACTCCGTTAGGAGAAACTTTTGTTACATCCACTGTTTACAAATCTTGTTTGATCCAAGTTGGCACCATCACATTACCTTTTGATTTTATCTCTTTGAAAATACTTGCATTTGATGTGATTTTTGGGATTTATTTGGTTAACTACTCATTATGCCAAAATTGATTATTTTCATAGGGTTGTTAGTTTTCATATTCCTAACCAACCTGTTATACGAATTCAAGCAACTAAACCACTAAAATCAGTCACTGTCATATCAAGCTATAAAGCTACTCGTTTATTGAAAAACGAATGTCAAGCTTTCTTAGCCCATGTCACGGACTTGAACAAAAACACGTCAGATTTGAATAATATTTCTATTGTTAGTGAATTTCTTGACGTATTTCCTGGCCTATCCCCAGAGTGTGATATTAAATTTTGTATCGACTTTGAACCCGGTACAAAACCCATTTTCAAAAAAAAAAAATTCATATCAAATGGCTCCTATTGAACTTCAGGAGTTAAAAACCCAACTATAGAAGTTTGTACCAGAGCCTCTATCTAGTGACTTCTTTTGTGGAATGCACTGAAGCTAGACTCTCCATAGGGGACGTCATATTCGTGTAGTGGTAAACTGATAGGCGCCATTGTGACGTGCTATCCAAGATTAGGATATGAGTCACAGTTAAGAGCAACCTAAGTCAGTAATCGAAATATCTAGCTTTATAGGCTTAGCTGGTTACTATCGGAGATTCGTGGAAGGATTTTCTCGAATCGCTACTCCGTTAATTTAGGTGACTCAGAAAGATACAAAATTCGTATGGAGCGAGAAATACGAGAAAATTTTTCAAGAGCTCAAGAGGCGACTCATTTCGGCACCTGTTCTGGCCATACCATCCTGAAAAAGTGAATGTGGTAGCTGACGTATTGAGTAGAAGATCGTATGCGAGTAAGAGTGCGATATTGTCGAAGACAAAGACCTATTTTGTACAACTTACAAAGGATGGAGATAGAGTTAAAGGCTCCAAGCACCCACGTGATGATATCAAACACACGAGTAGAACCGACTTTAATCGATAAAGTTAAAGCTGCTCAAGCTACGGACCTGTGGCTGATGCGTATGAAGAAGAAAGTGCAAGAAGGTGCTATTCTAGAAGCAAGAATCGATGAAGAAGGAATACTTCGAGTCCACTCCAGACTTTGTGTTCCTAACGATTCTGACTTGAAGCATAGAATCATGATGGAGGCACATAACACACCATTTGCAATCCATCCTGGGAGTACCAAAATGTATCATGATCTTCGACATACATTTTGGTGGAACAATATGAAGAGAGAGATCGCGGAGTTTATCTCGAGGTGTTTAACTTGTCAACGAGTAAAGGCCGAGCATCAAGGGCCAAAGGGTCCATTGCAACCACTTGAGATTCTGAAATGAAAGTGGGAACACATTACCATGGATTTCGTTATGGGTCTTCCCAAAGTTTCTCAAGGCATAGATGCGATTTGGGTTATTATTGATAGATTAACCAAGTCTGCTCATTTCTTGCCTATACGTGAGACTTATTCCCTTGAACGTCTTGCTCGTATGTACGTGAATGAGATTGTGAGATTGCATGGCATGCCAATATCTATAGTTTCGGATCGTGACCCAAGATTCACTTCACGATTTTGGTTTAGCTCGCAGAAAGCTATGGGCACAGATTTACGATTCAGTTCGGCATACCATCCTCAAACGGATGGACAATCGAAAAGGACTATTCAAACCCTTGAAGATTTATTAAGACTCTGTGTCCTAGATTTCAAAGGAAGTTGGGATAAGTACTTGCCATTGGTGGAATTTTTCTACAACAACAGTTATCAAGCAAGTATAGGCATGGCTCCATTCGAGGCATTGTATAGAAGAAAATGTCGTTTTCCAGTATGCTAAGACGAGGTGGGTGAAGCAACATTGTTGGGACAGGAATTGGTACGTATGACTACAGAGAAAATCCAAATGATCCGACAACGTATACAAACGGCACATGATCGGTAAAAGAGTTATGCTGATCTTCATCGACAGGACGTGGAATTTAATATTGAAGATCATGTACTGTTACATATTGCTCTATGGAAGGGAGTTACAAGATTTGGGAAGAGAGGAAAGCTCAATCTACGATTTGTTGGTCCATTTGAGATTCTTGACCGAATAGGAAATGTGGCCTATAGACTCGCATTATCTCCAAGCATCGTGTTCATAATATTTTTCACATATCTATGCTTCGTATGTGGCGCCCCCAAAATAGGTATACATCACCTATTCTGAGTAGCCAAATACATGGTACAGAATACAAATACAATCTTAAATATACAACATGAGCTGTGAGTTTTAATACAAATATTGTCTTCTAGACAGTATTCAAACTCAAAATAAGTCCTCAATACATTTATTATCACACTATTTCATAGAATAGTGAGGACTACTAATGTTATCATCTGGACCGTCACTCCGTTCCCCGACTAGTCCCTGCTACGTTTTCATTTCCTGAAGAGAACAATGAAAGTAAAAGGGTGAGCTCAACTAGCCCAGTAAGAAATATTATGACTAAGATAATGTAGAATAAATTATCGTTAGCCTTCAACAGTGTTAAACTAATACAATATAACAAAAATCAAGTTTAACTGCAGCGGAACAAGCAATCCATTAAAAGAGTCAAGTAGAGAATAAAATCTACTATCTTTTATAATTTAAAAGGTTTTTCATCACTTTTATCATTGGGACTCAGTTTAATAAATAATTCATATCATCCCTGCACTACGGCCAAGGATATTCATTAGTATCACAACCACAAATTATCTATGCACTACGGGCCAAGGATATTCGTGTATTCATCAATGGTCATGATCATGCCAACAACTGTCCATTAATGCACTACGGGCTAATGAGGACTTTTACCACATCATTTGTAACATTACGGTCATGATTATACCGAATAATCCCTGGTCATAATCATACTAAGTCCATCTATGCACTACAGGCCACAGATGACTTTCAACATAATATAAACATGAGGATGATGACAATGATATAAGAATTCAATAAAAGAAGTTCAAGAATTAATTTATCCAGGAACCAATAACGTCCAAATTGTCAACATGATACTGCTTTGTGGGGTAAAACTCAAGAATGCTCGGAAGAATATTTTCATGAAAAGATACTGGATGAAGTGCAAATATCAAGGATATTCCACTAATTTCATGGAGTATAAAAGCCAAAACTTTAACCAACTGAGTACAATAAAGAATGGAATAACAAAAGAAATCACCAAGCATGTGATATACCGCACAGACAGGTTATTCCAATAGAATAATAAATAACGGAACTAGGTCATGCGTAAACGCATAGACATGATATTCTAACAGAATAAAAAAGAATGAAATAACAACAGAATTCACCATGCATGCGATAGACCGCACAGACAGGTTATTCCAACAGAATAATAAATAATGGAACCAGGTCATGCGTAATATGCTCAGACAGGATATTCCAACAGAATAATAAAGAATGGAATAACAGAAGAATTTCACCATGTATGCGGTACTTCGCATATACAGGTTATTCCAACAGAATAATAAGGAAAGGAATAACAGAAGAATTTTACCATGTATGCGGTACTTCGCATATACAGGTTATTCCAGTAGAATAATAAGGAATGGAATAATAGAAGAATTTCACTAAGTATAGGGTAGTCCACGTATACAGGTTATTCTAATATAACAATAACGAATAGAATAACAGAAGTACTCTTCATGAATACGAAAGAAAAAATACCCCTTACCTTAGAAGAAACTGGATATAGGAGTAGTGATGTAAGACCCCAACTTTTATAAATAAAGATTAATTTTCTATAAATATCATTTTTGAATATTATGAAGTTAATTTGATATAATGTTATAGTTGTGGGTAATATTTATAAATTTTGCAAAGTACGCAAGTTGTTATATAATATTCGATTGGTCGGGGAATATTCGTTTTAACAGAGAATATTCGTACAACGACATAATCATTGGTGGACCCCACAACAGAATTATTGTCGGATTGAGAAAACGACAAAAATATTTTATTAAAAATAACGGCGGAAGTTTTACCATTGTTACTGTTGAACTACACGGTAGTAAAAGTACAGTAATACGTGTGGTTGCATAGTAGCACACTGTATTGATTATTAATACTTATGTGAGAAGTCACTCAGTTTGATTCAATTATTGTCAGTTAATAATATGAATTATTTAGCGTTAATGACGTTTTGTTTTATTCGTATTATTAACGTAATAAAACAGAAACATCTTTTTATATAAAACAGAATACTTTATTAAAGTTATTCTATAAATAGAATATATTATATTTTATTCAAAATATTTTTCTTTAAATATGGACCGTCAGATTAAAGTAATCAATCTGGACCGTTCATGGATTAGTTACTATGCATTCTATTTTTCTGTAAATAGCAGCTCATTCCTTCATTATTTCTTACGAATTCACTGAACTCTAGAGAGAGAAACTATAGACAGAAACTATAGAGAGAGAGAAGAAGAGTATTCTGCTACTTAACTACTTCCTTATTTCAGCTCTTCTTTAAAACGGTAAGGGGTGTTATTCTTTCTTATTCATGAAGAGAACTGTTGTTATTCCATTTCTTATTATTTTGTTGGAATAACCTGTATACGCGGTCTACCCTATACTTGATGACATTCTTCTATTATTCTGTTGGAACATCCTGTCTGTGTGTTTTACACTGGACCTGGTTCCGTTTTTATTATTATTCTGTTGGAACATCCTGTCTGTGTGTTTTACACCGGACCTGGTTCCATTTTTATTATTATTCTGTTGGAACATCCTGTCTGTGTGTTTTACACCGGACCTGGTTCCGTTTTTATTATTATTCTGTCGGAACATCCTGTCTGTGTGTTTTACACCGGACCTGGTTCCATTATTCATTATTCTGTCGGAATATCCTGTCTGTGCGTTTACGCCGGACCTGGTTCCAATATTTATTATTCTGTCGGAATATCCTGTTTGTGCGTTTACGCCGGACCTGGTTCCCATTATTTATTATTCTATTGGAACAACCTGTCTGTGCGGTCTATCGCATGCATGGTGATTTCTTTTGTTATTCCATTCTTTATTGTACTCAGTTGGTTAAGTTTTGACTTCTATACTCCATGAAATTTGTGGAATATCCTTGATAATTGCGTTTCATCCAGTATCTTTTCATGAAAATATTCTTCTAAGCATTCTTGAATTTTACTCCACAAAGCAGTATCATGTTGACAATTTGGACGTTGTTAATTCTTGGATAAATTAATTCTTGAACTTATTTTATTGAATTCTTATATCATTGTCATCATCCTCATGTTTATAAAATGTTAAAAGTCATCTGTGGCCTGTAGTGCATAGATGGACTTGGTATGATTATGACCAGGGATTATTCGGTATAATCATGACCGTAATGTTACAAATGATGTGATAAAAGTCCTCATCGGCCCGTAGTGCGTTGATGGACAGTTGTTGGCATGATTATGACCATTAATGAATACACGAATATCCTTGGCCGTAGTGCATGGGTGATTCGATGATGTGGATTATTTTATTAAGCTGAGTCCCAGCGATAACAGTGTTGAAAAACCTTTTAAATCATAAAAGATAGTAGAGTTTATTTTCTACTTGACTCTTTTAATGGATTGCTTGTTCCGCTGCAGTTAAACTTGATGTCTATTATATTTTATCAGTTTAACATTGTTGAAGGCTAATGATAATTTATTCTGCATTATCTTAGTCATAATATTTCTTACTGGGCCAGTTGAGCTCACCCTTTCTTTCACTGTTCTCTTCAGGAAATGAGAAAGTAGCTAGGGCAAGTCGGGGGACGGAGTGATGGTTCGAATGATAGTATTAGTTAGTAGTCCTCACTATTCTATGTAATAGTGTGTTAATAAATGTAATGAGGACTCCTTTTGAGTATGAATACTCTCTAGAAGATAATATTTGTATTCAAACTCGCAGTTTATGTTTTGTCGTATTGTACACGACAGTTGTATTAGTAAGTTGTATTTGTATTCTGTACTTTGTATCTGACGACCCAAGATGGGTGATGTATACCTAATTTTGGGGGAATCACAGTTGGTATCAGAGCTTAGGGATATGATCCCTGGCTAATATGTGAGAATAGAACTAGGAGGGGAAAGACGAGGAATTCCTTCGTTAGTATGACCTGCCTAAGTTTATTTGCATGGTATTTAATTGGTTGGTCATAATATAAGGATAATATATGACATATCAATTAACTTTTATTTTGTGGCAGTATCTGAAAATGGCATTTGAGAATGTTGAGAATAGCAATGGAGCACAGGCGACTGTTGATTCACCACATATCAATAATCAGGATAATGTGCATCAGGAAGGTGACAATCCTCATGCAAACAATAACACTGACCAGATAATGAATGATGGAATGTTCAGAAACTTTATGCAGTTCATGCAATAGCAGGCGATAACGGCTCCTGTCCAAAATATAGGTGGAAACACTGAAAATTCTCGGACGGTCACCGCTAAACAGTTCAAGGAGCTGGGACCACCAGAGTTTAAGGGAGAGCCAAAACCACTTATAGCGGAAATATGGATAAAGTAGATTACCAAAATATTTGATGTCTTGGGATGCTCCGAGGAGCAAAAGGTTCCCTTTGCCGCCTTTATGTTGCGAGGAGAGGCAGATTACGGGTGGGAATCGATTAAGCGTACTCAACCTGCCGCACTGAAGATGTCTTGGGAGAAGTTCCAAGAGCTGTTCAATGACAAATACTTTCCCGAAAGTGTTCGTCACATGAAGGAGGTGGAGTTCATCAAATTGGAGCAGAATAATATGACCGTGTCGCAGTATGAGACTAAATTTGCTGAGTTGTCCCAGTTTGCGTCCCACTTGGTGGATAATGAAGAGCGAATGACGCGAATGTTTTTACGAGGTTTGAAACCTGAGATACGTCAACATCTTATTTCTCATAAACTGTGTTTGTATTCAGATGTTGTGAATAGGGCTCAGTTAGTGGAGCACGATAACGAGTCAACGCAACCAAAAGAGAGCAATCGACAAAATGATAATACCAGTGAGAGCAGTCATCGAAGCGGTGACAACAAGCGTGGAGGGAATCAACAGGCCAGAAATGGTAACCACTTCGGTGGTAATCAGGGCCAAAACAATAAGAATGGTCATTTCAAGAAGAGGAGATTCAACAATGATAGAAAGACGTCAGCACCAACACCCGTTGTTAAGGAAGGAGAACGACCACCTATCATATGTTTCAAATGCGGAGGGGAGAGGCACATCAGTCCAAACTGCGCGATGCCGTCTAAAGCATGTTACAATTGTGGAAGAGAAGGTCATTTAGCTCGATTTTGTCGTTTACCAAAAACAAGTTCAGCCAAGATGGAGACACCAAAGGCCGTCCCAGAAAAGTCAAAACTGGTAGTGCAACGGAGAGTGTTTGTTGTGACCTCCCAGAAAGCAAGGAACCCGAATGAGGTCATCACGGGTAAGCTTATCATAAACTCTAACGAAGTCTATACTTTATTTGATACCGGTTCTACCCATTCTTTTATTTCTCCTACTTGCGCTCATCGATTAAATTTGATTCCGGAGAAATTAGACTTTAACTTATCTGTTGAAACTCCATTGGGAGAAACCTTCATTACATCTACGGTTTATAAGTCTTGTTTGGTTCAAGTTGGTACCCACACATTACCTGTCGATCTTATTTCATTAAAAATACTTGCATTTGACGTGATTCTAGGGATTGATTGGTTAACTACTCATCATGCAAAAATTGATTGTTTTCGTAAGGTTGTTAGCTTTCATATTCCTAATCGACCTATTATGCGAATTCAAGTAACCAAACCATTAAAATCAATCGCTGTCATCTCAAGCCATAAAGCTATTCGTTTATTGAAAAACAGATGTCAAGCTTTCTTAGCTCATGTCACGGATCTAAACAAAAATACGTCAGTTTTGAATGATATTTCTATTGTTAATAAATTCCCTGACGTATTCCCTGAAGAACTTCCTGGCCTACCCCAGAGCGTGAAATTGAATTTTGTATCGACCTTGAACTCGGTACAAAACCCATTTCCAAAGTCCCATATCGAATGGCTCCTATTGAACTTCAGGAGTTAAAGATCCAACTGCAGAAATTGTTAGACATTGGCTTTATTCGTCCTAGTACTTCTCCTTGGGGTGCTCCTGTGCTATTCGTGAAGAAGAAAGATGGAAGTATGCGACTTTGTATTGATTATCGGGAGTTGAATCATGTCACCATCAAAAATAGGTACCCATTGCCACGTATTGATGACTTGTTTGACCAGTTGCAAGGAGCACAATTCTTTTCAAAGATCGATCTTCGTTCTGGATATCATCAGCTGAAGGTTAGAACTGAGGATATTCCAAAGACAGCTTTCAAAACTCGGTACGGGCATTATGAATTCCTAGTCATGTCCTTTGGATTGACTAATGCTCCTGCTGCCTTCATGGATATGATGAACCGGGTATTCAAGGAATATTTGGATCACTTTGTGGTCGTCTTTATTGATGACATCCTTATTTATTCTAAAAGTCGTGAAGATCATGAGCAACACTTGAGGCTGGTACTCCAAAAGCTTCGTGAATACAAGCTTTATGCCAAGTTGAAGAAATGCGAGTTCTGGCTGGAGGAGGTAGTATTCCTTGGGCACGTTGTATCAAGTCGTGGAATATCGGTTGACCCGGCAAAGATTGAAGCTATTCAAAGCTGGGAGCAACCTAAATCAGTGACCGAAGTACGTAGCTTTCTTGGTTTGGCTGGTTATTATCGGAGATTTGTGGAAGGATTGTCTCGAATCGCTACTCCATTAACTCAGCTGACTCGGAAAGATACAAAGTTCGATTGGAGCAAAGAATGTGAGAAGAGTTTTCAAGAACTCAAGAGGAGATTCATTTCAGCACCTGTTCTAACAATACCATCTGGCTCGGAGGGATTTGTCATCTACAGTGATGCTTCGAGCAAAGGGTTGGGATGCGTTTTCATGCAACATGAAAAAGTCATAGCCTATGCATCAAGACAACTCAAGGAATATGAGAGGAATTATCCTACTCATGATCTAGAGTTGGCAGCTGTTGTCTTTGCACTTAAAATTTGGAGGCATTACTTGTATGAGGAGAAGGTGGAGATCTTTACGGATCATAAAAGCCTTAAATATTTCTTCACTCAAAAGGAACTCAACATGCGACAACGACGTTGACTTGAACTGTTGAAAGATTATGATCATACCATTCAATACCATCCTAGAAAAGCGAACGTGGTAGCTGACACATTGACTAGAAGATCATATGCAAGTACGAGTGCGATATTGTCAACACAAAGGCCCATTTTGTGTGATTTGTAAAAGATGGAGATAGAGTTAAAGGCTCTAGGGACCCATGTGATGATGGCGAATATACGAGTAGAACCGACTTTAATCGATAAAGTTAAAGCTGCTCAAGCTACAGACCTGGAGCTGATGCGTATGAGGAAGAAAGTGCAAGAAGGTGCTATGCCGGAAGTAAGAATCGATAAAGAAGGAATACTTCGAGTCAACTCCAGACTTTGTGTTCCTAACAACCCTGATTTAAAGTATGAAATCATGATGGAGGCGCACAACACACCGTTTGCAATCCATCCTGGAAGTACCAAAATGTATCATGATCTTCGTCATACATTTTGGTGGAGTAATATGAAGAGAGAGAGATAGCGTTGTTTATCTCAAGGTGTCTAACTTATCAACGAGTCAAAGCGAAGCATCAAATACCAAAAGGTCCATTGCAACCACTTGAAATTCCAGAATGGAAGTGGGAGCACATTACCATGGATTTCGTTACCGGTCTTCCTAGGGTTTCTCAAGGTATTGATGTGATTTGGGTCATTGTTGATAGATTGACCAAGTCTGCTCATTTTTTACCGATACGAGAAACTTATACACTTGAACGTCTTGCTCGTATGTACATAAACGAGATTGTAAGACTGCATGGTATGCCAGTATCCATAGTTTCTAACCGAGACCCAAGATTCACTTCACGATTTTGGGTTAGTTTACAAAAAGCTATGGGCACGAATTTACGATTTAGTTCAGCATATCATCCTCAGACGGACGGACAATCAAAGATGACTATTCAAACTCTTGAAGATCTATTAAGACTCTGTGTCTTTGACTTCAAGGGAAGTTGGGACAAGTTCTTACCATTGGTGGAGTTTTCCTACAACAACAGTTATCAAGCAAGTATTGGCATGGCTTCATTCGAAGCATTGTATGGAAGAAAATATCGTTCTCCAGTATGCTGGGATGAGGTGGGTGAAGCAACGCTGTTGGGACCGGAGTTGGTACGTATGACTACAGAAAAGATTCAAACGATCCGACAACGTATAAAAACCTCACAAGATCGACAAAAGAGTTATGCTGATCTTCATCGAAAGGACGTGGAATTTGATATAGGAGATCATGTGTTCTTACATGTTGCTCCATGGAAAGGAGTTACGAGATTTGGAAAGAGAGTAAAGCTCAATCCTCGATTCATCGGTCCATTTTTAATCCTCGATCGAGTAAGAACTGTGGCTTATAGACTCGCTTTACCGCCAAGTATGTCTCGTGTTCATAACGTTTTTCGCATATCCATGTTACGCAAATATGTGGAAGACCCGAACCACATTATTGAGTTAGAACCGGACGAAATAGTGGGGGATTTGACGTATGAAGAAGTTCATGTTCAAATCTTGGATAAGAAGGAACATATTCTACGCTCCAAGGTTATACCTCAAGTCAAAGTTTAGTGGAGAAACCACGATGTTGAGGAAATGACTTGGGAGTTAGAATCTGAAATAAAATCAAGGTATCCTTACCTCTTCGACACACCAGGTACGTACCCTAATTTCGAGGGCGAAATTTCATAAGAAGGGGAGGTTGTAAGACCCCAACTTTTATAAATAAAGATGAATTTTCTATAAATATCATTTTTGAATATTATGGAGTTAATTTGATATAATGTTATAGTTGTGGGTAATATTTATAAATTTTACAAAGTACGCAAGTTGTTAAATAATATTCGATTGGTCGGGGAATATTCGTTTTAACAGGAAATATTCGTACAACGACACAATCATTGGTGGACCCCACAACGGAATTATTGTCGGATTGAGAAAATGACAAAAATATTTTATTAAAAATAACGGCGAAAGTTTTACCATTGTTACTGTTGAACTACTCGGTAGTAAAAGTACAGTAATACGTGTGGTTGCATAGTAGCACACGGTATTGATTATTAATACTTATGTGAGAAGTCACTTAGTTTGATTCAATTATTGTCAGTTAATAATATGAATTATTTAGCGATAATGACGTTTTGTTTTATTCGTATTATTAACGTAATAAAATAGAAATATCTTTTTATATAAAACAGAATACTTTATTAAAGTTATTCTATAAATAGAATATATTATATTTTATTCAAAAGATTTTTCTTTAAATATGGACCGTCAGATTAAAGTAATCAATATGGACCGTTCATGGATTAGTTACTATGCATTCTATTTTTTTATAAATAGCAGCTCATTCCTTCATTATTTCTTACGAATTCACTGAACTCTAGAGAGAGAAACTATAGAGAGAAACTATAGAGAGAGAAGAAGAAGAGTATTCTGCTACTTAATTACTTCCTTATTTCAGCTCTTCTTTAAAACGGTAAGGGGTGTTATTCTTTCTTATTCATGAAGAGAACTGTTGTTATTCCATTTCTTATTATTTTATTGGAATAACCTGTATACGCGGTCTACCCTATACTTGGTGACATTATTCAATTATTCTGTTGGAACATCCTGTCTGTGTGTTTTACACCGGACCTGGTTCCGTTTTTATTATTATTCTGTTGGAACATCCTGTCTGTGTATTTTACACCGGACCTGGTTTCATTTTTATAATTATTCTGTTGGAACATCCTGTCTGTGTTTTTAACACCGGACCTGGTTCCGTTTTTATTATTATTCTGTTGGAACATCCTGTCTGTGTGTTTTACACCGGACCTGGTTCCATTATTTATTATTCTGTCGGAATATCCTGTCTGTGCGTTTACGCCGGACCTGGTTCCATTATTTATTATTCTGTTGGAACAACCTGTCTGTGCGGTCTATCGCATGCATGGTGATTTCTTTTGTTATTCCATTCTTTATTGTACTCAGTTGGTTAAGTTTTGACTTCTATACTCCATGAAATTTATGGAATATCCTTGATAATTGCGTTTCATCCAGTATCTTTTCATGAAAATATTCTTCTAAGCATTCTTGAATTTTACTCCACAAAGCAGTATCATGTTGACAATTTGGACGTTGTTAATTCTTGGATAAATTAATTCTTGAACTTATTTTATTGAATTCTTATATCATTGTCATCATCCTCATGTTTATAAAATGTTAAAAGTCATCAGTGGCCTGTAGTGCATAGATGGACTTGGTATGATTATGACCAGGGATTATTCGGTATAATCATGATCGTAATGTTACAAATGATGTGGTAAAAGTCCTCATTGGCCCGTAGTGCGTTGATGGACAGTTGTTGGCATGATCATGACCATTAATGAATACACGAATATCCTTGGCCGTAGTGCAGGGGTGATTCGATGATGTGGATTATTTTATTAAGCTGAGTCCCAGCGATAAAAGTGTTGAAAAACCTTTTAAATCATAAAAGATAGTAGAGTTTATTTTCTACTTGACTCTTTTAATGGATTGCTTGTTCCGCTACAGTTAAACTTGATGTCTATTATATTTTATCAGTTTAACATTGTTGAAGGCTAATGATAATTTATTCTGCATTATCTTAGTCATAATATTTCTTACTGGGCTAGTTGAGCTCACCCTTTCTTTCACTTTTCTCTTCAGGAAATGAGAACGTAGCTGGGGCAAGTCGGGGAACGGAGTGATGGTTCGAATGATAGTATTAGTTATTAGTCCTCACTATTCTATGTCATAGTGTGTTAATAAATATAATGAGGACTCCTTTTGAGTAAGAATACTCTCTAGAAGATAATATTTGTATTCAAACTCGCAGTTTATGTTTTGTCGTATTGTACACGACAGTTGTATTAGTAAGTTATATTTGTATTCTGTACTTTGTATCTGACGACCCAAGATGGGTGATGTATACCTAATTTTGGGGGAATCACAGTTGGTATCAGAGCTTAGGGATATGATCCCTGGCTAATATGTGAGAATAGAACTAGGAGGGGAAAGACGAGGAATTCCTTTGCTAGTATGACCTGCCTAAGTTTATTTGCATGGTATTTAATTGGTCGGTCATAATATAAGGATAATATATGACATATCAATTAACTTTTATTTTGTGACAGTATCTGAAAATGGCATTTGAGAATGTTGAGAATAGCAATGGAGCACAGGCGACTGTTGATTCACCACATATCAATAATCAGGATAATGTGCATCAGGAAGGTGACAATCCTTATGCAAACAATAACACTGACCAGATAATGAATGATGGAATGTTCAGAAACTTTATGCAGTTCATGCAATAGCAGGCGATAACGGCTCCTGTCCAAAATATAGGTGGAAACACTGAAAATTCTCGGACGGTCACCGCTAAACAGTTCAAGGAGCTGGGACCACCAGAGTTTAAGGGAGAGCCAAAACCACTTATAGCGAAAATATGGATAAAGTAGATTACCAAAATATTTGATGTCTTGGGATGCTCCGAGGAGCAAAAGGTTCCCTTTGCCGCCTTTATGTTGCGAGGAGAGGCAGATTACGGGTGGGAATCGATTAAGCGTACTCAACCTGCCGCACTGAAGATGTCTTGAGAGAAGTTCCAAGAGCTGTTCAATGACAAATACTTTCCCGAAAGTGTTCGTCACATGAAGGAGGTGGAGTTCATCAAATTGGAGCAGAATAATATGACCGTGTCGCAGTATGAGACTAAATTTGCTGAGTTGTCCCAGTTTGCGTCCCACTTGGTGGATAATGAAGAGCGAATGACGCGAATGTTTTTACGAGGTTTGAAACCTGAGATACGTCAACATCTTATTTCTCATAAACTGTGTTTGTATTCAGATGTTGTGAATAGGACTCAGTTAGTGGAGCGCGATAACGAGTCAACGCAACCAAAAGAGAGCAGTCGACAAAATGATAATACCAGTGAGAGCAGTCATCGAAGCGATGACAACAAGCATGGAGGGAATCAACAGGCCAGAAATAGTAACCACTTCGGTGGTAATCAGGGCCAAAACAATAAGAATGGTCATTTCAAGAAGAGGAGATTCAACAATGATGGAAAGACGTCTGCACCAGCACCCGTTGTTAAGGAAGGAGAACGACCACCTATCATATGTTTCAAATGCGGAGGGGAGGGGCACATCAGTCCAAACTGCGCGATGCCGTCTAAAGCATGTTATAATTGTGGAAGAGAAGGTCATTTAGCTCGATTTTGTCGTTTACCAAAAACAAGTTCAGCCAAGATGGAGACACCAAAGGCCGTCCCAAAAAAGTCAAAACCGGTAGTGCAAGGGAGAGCGTTTGTTGTGACCTCCCAAAAAGTAAGGAACCCGAATGAGGTCATCACGGGTAAGCTTATCATAAACTTTAACGAAGTCTATACTTTATTTGATACCGGTTCTACCCATTCTTTTATTTCTCCTACTTGCGCTCATCGATTAAATTTTATTCCGGAGAAATTAGACTTTGACTTATCTGTTGAAACTCCATTGGGAGAAACCTTCATTACATCTACGGTTTATAAGTCTTGTTTGGTTCAAGTTGGTACCCACACATTACCTGTCAATCTTATTTCATTAAAAATACTTGCATTTGACGTGATTCTAGGGATTGATTGGTTAACTACTCATCATGCAAAAATTGATTATTTTCGTAAGGTTGTTAGCTTTCATATTCCTAATCGACCTATTAATAAAATATTCTAATAAAACAAAATCTTTCAAATAAAATTTAATATATTCTATTTATAATCTAATAAAACGAATAACTTTATAAAAGTATTCTATTTTATATAAAAAGATTTTACTATGCAAATACTATGCAGGCACTATGCAAATACTATGTATAATAAAATTTCATATATTCTATTTATAGTCTAATAAAACAAATAACTTTATAAAAGTATTCTATTTTATATAAAAAGTTTTCTGTTTTATTACATTTATAATAATAATAAAACAAAACTTATCACCTTTATTATAATTCACAATATTAATAGACTAGGTCGTTCACAGGAAAGAGAGGGCTTTCCAATAAAGATTTTTCCCTATTGGCGCGCAATTAGGTGACCAAACCTCTCCTTGGCAGAACTTCTAGATATCGTTAATATTGCAAATAATCATATGAATAACTTTGTCGTCTCAATTATTGATTTAATAACATAACATATTATACAGATGCTACTGTGATAATAATTGAATCAATAATATGAGAGATATGATGTAGCAATTACTGTAGCAATGATTGAGTATAACTGAGTGACTTCTTACGTAAGCATCAATAATTAATATCGTGTGCTACTATACAACCACGCGTATTACTGTACTTTTACTACCGAGTAGTTCAACAGTTTTAAAGGCAACACTTTCGCTGTTATTTTTATAAAAAGATAATTCTGTCATTTTTTTACTATGACAATACTTCCATTGTGGGGTCCACCAATGATTATGCCGTCGTACGGATATTCCCCGACAAAAAGAATATTCTCCGACCAAACGAATATTATATAACAACTTGCATACTTTGCAAAATTTATAAATACTATCCACAACTATAACACTATCTCAAATCCACACCATAATATTAAAAAAAATATTTCGAGAAAATTAAATCTTTATTCATGAAATTTGGGGTCTCACAATCTCCCCTCCTTATGAAATTTCGCCCTTGAAATTTACGTATGTACCTGATATGCCGAAGAGATGATGATACCTTGACTTCATTTTAGATTCTAACTCTTGAGGTATAACCTTTGAATGTTGAATATGATCCTTCTTATCCAAGATTTTAACACGTATCTCCTCATACGTTAAATCTTCTGCTATCTCGTCTAGTTCTAATTTAATAACGTGATTCGGGTCATCCACATATTTATGTAACATCGATATATGAAAAACGTTATGAACACGCGACATACTTGGCAGTTAAACGAGTCTATAGGCCATAGTTCCTACTCGATCAAGGATTTCAAATGGGCCAATAAAATCGAGGGTTGAGATTTTCTCTCTTCATCGATTCTTGCTTCTAGAATAACGCCCTCTTGAACCTTCTTCTTCACATTCGTCAGCTCTGAGTATGTAGCTTGAGCGGCTTTAATTTTATCGATTAAAATTGATTCTAATCGTATATTTGTTATGTTCACGTGGGTCCCTAGAGTCTTTAACTCTATCTTCATCATTTGTAAGTTATACGAAATGGGTTTTTGTGTTAACAACATTACACTCGTAAACGCATACGATCTTCTACTCAACGCGTCAGTTACCACGTTCACTTTTCCACAATGATATTGAATGGTATGATCGTAATCTTCAATAGCTCGAGCCAACGTCTTTGGCGCATTATACGTTCGTTTTGGTTAAAGAAATATTTAAGGGTTTTAGAAATGGGTTTTGTACTGGGTCAATACAAAATTTGATTTCACGCTCTAGGGGTAGCCTAAGAAGTCTTCAAGAATACGTTAAGAAATTTATTAACAATAGAAATATCATTCAAAACTATGACTCTCATCCAAGACTTGGATAGTACGACACATTGATACCTATCAACTTGTCATCGTCATTCACAACATCCACTACGAAAAGTCTGGCTTCTGTGCATTCCACACAAGGAAGTCAACAACGAAAGGACCGGGGCTCTTTACTTATGGCTTGATATGACAATGATAGACTTTAGTGGTTTGGTTGTTTGAATTCGCATAATAGGTTGGTTAGGAATATGAAAGCTAACCACCTTACGAAAAGCTTGATGAGTAGTTAACCAATCGATTCCTAAAATCACATCAAAGGTAAGTATTTTCAAAGAGATAAGATTGACAGGTAACGTGAAAGTGTCGATTTGAATCAACAAGATTTATAAACAGTGGAGGTAACGAAGGCTTCTGCTAACGAAGTTTCAACTAATAAGTCAAAGTCTAACTTCTCCTAAGTTAAATTTAAACGTTGAGAGCAAGCAAGAGAGATAAAAGAATGGGTAGGACCGGTATCTAATAAGGTATAGACTTCGCAAGAATTTATAATTAACTAACCCGTGCTAACTTCGTTCGGGTCACTCGCTTTTTGAGAAGTCACGAAAAATGCTCTTCCTGAAACCACCGATTTTGTTTTGTCCGTATCCACCTTTGGTGCCACCGTTCCAGCTGGACTCGATTATACACAATTATCACATATCACAAAACAAGGGTTAATCGACATATCACATATTATCCCTATACTCTGACCGACCAATTAAATACCAAATAAACTTAGGTGGGTTATACTAGCGAAGGAATTCCCCGTCTCTCCCTTCCTAGTTCTTGTCTCACACCTCAGTCAGGGATCATATCCCTAAGCTTTGATACCAACTGTGACGCCCCCAAAATAGGTATACATCACCTATCCTGAGTCACCAAATATATGGTACAGAATACAAATACAATCTTAAATATACAACATGAGCTGTGAGTTTTAATAGAAATATTGTCTTCTAGACAGTATTCAAACTCAAAATAAGTCCTCAATAAATTTATTATCACATTATCTCATAGAATAGTGAGGACTACTAATGCTATCACCTGGACCGTCACTCCGTTCCCCGACTAGTCCCTTCTACGTTCTCATTTCTTGAAGAGAACAATGAAAGTAAAATGGTGAGCTCAACTAGCCCAGTAAGAAATATTATCACTAAGATAATGCAAAATAAATTATCATTAGCCTTCAACAGTGTTAAACTGATACAATATAACAAACATCAAGTTTAACTGCAGCGGAACAAGCAATCCATTAAAAGAGTTAAGTAGAGAATAAAATCTACTATCTTTTATGATTTAAAAGGTTTTTCATCACTTTTATCGCTGAGACTCAACTTAATAAATAATCCACATCATCCCTGCACTATGGCCAATGATATTCATTAGTATCACAACCACAAATTATCCATGCACTACGGGTCAAGGATATTCGTGTATTCATCAATGGTCATGATCATGCCAACAACTGTCCATCAATGCACTACGGGCCAATGAGGACTTTTACCACATCATTTGTAACATTACGGTCATGATTATATCAAATAATCCCTGGTCATAATCATACCAAGTCCATCTATGCACTACAGGCCACAAATGACTTTCAACATAATACAAACATGAGGATGATGACAATAATATAAGAATTCAATAAAATAAGTTTAAGAATTAATTTATCCAAGAACCAATAATGTCCAAATTGTCAACATGATACTACTTTGTGGGGTAAAACTCAAGAATGCTCGGAAGAATATTTTCATGAAAAGATACTGGATGAAGCGTAAATATCAAGGATATTCCACTAATTTCATGGAGTATAAAAGCCAAAACTTTAACCAATTGAGTACAATAAAGAATAGAATAACAAAAGAAATCACCAGGCATGCGATAGACCGCACAGACAGGTTATTCCAACAGAATAATAAATAACGGAACCAGGTCATGCGTAAACGCACAGACAGGATATTCCAACGGAATAATAAAGAATGGAATAACAACAGAATTCACCGTGCATGCGATAGACCGCACAGACAGGTTATTCCAACAGAATAATAAATAATGGAACCAGGTCATACGTAATACGCACAGACAGGATATTCCAACAGAATAATAAAGAATGAAATAATAGAAGAATTTCACCATGTATGCGGTACTTCGCATAAACAGGTTATTCCAACAGAAAAATAAGGAATGGAATAACAGAAGAATTTCACCATGTATGCAGTACTTCGCATATATAGGTTATTCCAACAGAATAATAAGGAATGGAATAACAGAAGAATTTCACCAAGTATAGGGTAGTCCACGTATACAGGTTATTCTAACATAACAATAAAGAATGGAATAACAGAAGTTCTCTTCATGAATACGAAAGAAATAATACCACTTACCTTAGAAGAAACTGGATATAAGAGTAGTGAAGTAGCAGAATACTTTTCTTCTTTCTCTCTATAGTTTCTCTATCTAGAGTTTCAGTGAATTCATAAGAAATAATGAAGGAATGAGCTTCTATTTATAGGAGAATGGACTGAATAGTAAATAATTCATGAACGGTCCAGATTGATTTACTTTTAAACGCACGGTCCATATTGATTTACTATGCAGTATTAATAAAATATTCTAATAAAATAAAATCTTTTAAATAAAATATAATATATTCTATTTATAATTTAATAAAACGAATAACTTTATAAAAGTATTCTATTTTATATAAAAAGATTTTACTATGCAAACACTATGCAGGCACTATACAAACGCTATGCATAATAGAATATCATATATTCTATTTATAGTCTAATAAAATAAATAACTTTATAAAAGTATTTTGTTTTATATAAAAAGTTTTCTGTTTTATTACATTTATAATAATAATAAAACAAAACTTATCACCTTTATTATAATTCACAATATTAATAGACCAGGTCATTCTCAGGAAAGAGAGAGCTTTCCAATAAGGATTTCTCTTTATTGGTGTGCAATTAGGTGACCAAATCTCTCATTGGCTGAACTTCTAGATATCGTTAATATTGCAAATAATAATATGAATAACTTTGCCGTCTCAATTATTGATTTAATAACATAATATATTATACAGATGCTACTGTGATAATAATTGAATCAATAATATGAGAGATATGATGCAGCAATTACTGTAGCAATAATTGAGTATAACTGAGTGACTTCTTACGTAAGTATCAATAATCAATACCGTGTACTACTGTGCAACCACACGTATTACTGTACTTTTACTACCGAGTAGTTCAACAGTTTTAACGGTAACACTTTCGCCGTTATTTTTATAAAAAGATAATTCTGTCGTTTTCTTACTATGACAATACTTCCGTTGTGGGGTCCACCAATGATTATGCCGTCGTACGAATATTTTTCGACAAAAAGAATATTCTCCGACCAAACGAATATTATATAACAACTTGCATACTTTGTAAAATTTATAAATACTACCAACAACTATAACATTATCTCAAATCCACACCATAATATTAAAAAAAATATTTCGAGAAAATTAAATCTTTATTCATAAAATTTGGGGTCTTACATCGTAAATATGTGAAGGACCCGAATCACATTATTGCGTTAAAACCAGACGAGATAGCCGAAGATTTAACGTACGAGGATGTACCTGTCAAGATATTAGATAGGAAAGAGCATATCCTACGAACAAATGTTATACCACAAGTCAAGATTTTGTGGAGGAACCATGCTACTGAGGAAATAACTTGGGAGTTGGAATCGGAAATGAAAGCGAGGTACCCTCAACTTTTTGAAACATCAGGTACGTACATCAATTTCGAGGACGAAATTTTATAAGGAGGGGAGGTTGTAAGACTCCAACTTATTATAAATAAAATCAAATTTCCTCTAATTATTATTTTGAATAATAGGGTGTTAATTTGATATAATGATTTGGTTATGGGAGAAATGTGCAAATTTTACAAAATAAGCAAGTGACTATAAAATATTTTTGCTGTCGGGGAATATTCGTACTACAGCGCAGTCATTTGTGGGCCCCATAACAGAAAATGGTCGGATGAAGAAAACGACAAGTTTGAGTTTTTATAAATAACGACATAATAGTTACCGTTAACACTGTTAGAATACTCGGTGGTTAAAATACAGTAATAAGCGTGGGTGCACAGTAGCACATGGTATTGCATAGTATTGTTGAATTATTGATCCTTACATAAGAAGGCACTACTTAATAATTATTACAGTAATTACTATTTAATATTTTATTTTATTGATTCAATAATTGCTGCGTTAATATTTTATATTATTGTTGTTCCAATAATTGTCACTGCACAGTATCTCCATTATCAGATCAATAATTTATATTATTTGAATAATATTATTTGATAATATTATTGACAATGTCTAAGGAAGTTCTGTCTAAGGAGAGGTTTGGTCACCTAATTACGCGCCAGTAAGGAGAAATCCTTATCGGAAAGCCCCCTCTTTCCTGGGAATGACCTGGTTGTCATAATTGTGATTCTGTAATATTATTTATGAATAATTAATTATTAATTTATATGATAAGGAAATATTTATTTGATGTGGATATAAATGATGGATTTATTTATGTGGTTATAAATGAAGGAATTAGTGTTGAGGGGTTTTATCACTATTTTGTCGAAATGGAGGTTTTAAAAATCAAAACAGTGTTCTTAAAGCTCTATTGTGTGAGTTATAATTTTAATCCGACCGTTGGATCGTTATAATTTTTGGATATGTTATACATATATAAGTTGAGTATATGTCCACAAATTTTGAACCGTTAAAATTTAACGCGTGATTTGTTATGAATTTTAAGAGGTGACTGATTCAGAAATTGTTGAAGTTTCTAAATTTATTATTTTGGTGAAAAATTCTAGAATTAGTGAGCCCCACTTTTGGTTGGTGAGAAATGTGCTCAAATTTTATTTTAAATGTGGTGGGTGGCAATAGTAGCAGGTAAAGCCATCAGGTTACAGGTCAGGTCTGCTTCGGCGTGCTAGCATTTTCCTATAAATAGAATGCTTAGTTAGAATTGAAAATCATACCAGAAATAAGTTTTTTCTCTCTCTATATTATCGAGCGTATTTTGTGAGTATTTAGATACTTTGAGAATTGCTATTCGGTGCAAGTTTTCTTTGGTATTACATCCGAAATTTCGGTCAGAAATATTGTATTTTGAGGTAAGGGATGTTATTTTTCGTAAATGATATTATTTCTTTCAATATCATTATGCCGAATTATTACTATGAACTTTTTATCAAATTTAAAACTTTTTTTGTCGGGATTATTATTCACGTATACGGCACTATTCACGTATTCGGTACCATTCACGAATACGGCACTATTCACCGAAAAATGAAATTTTCTCTTCTTTGTCCCAGATGTCTATTATGGTTACTATCTTTGATTGTATCCATGTTTTGATCGTCATTCTTGAATTTTTCTCCATTATATTTTATTATGGAGTATTTTTAAACTTGAATTATCTAAAGTATGAATATCTAAACTTTGTCCTTTTATCGTACGGGATTCGTTCTCTAAAATATTTTCTTTATCCTCAGTCTTTAATGGTGATACTTGATGAATATCTTTGGCCTGTAGTGCAAAGATGAATGATTATCTGATGAATATCTTTGGCCCGTAGTGCAAAGATGAACAGGTGTTGTTGAGATGAACATGGCCAACTGGTGATACAAATGAATATCTTTGGCCCGTAGTGCAAAGATGAATATTTGATTTAAGATGTATATTGATTGATGTTACAAGGATAAATTATTGATGATGGACTTTTAAATTCATAGATGATAGTAGATTTTATTCTCTACTTAACTCTTCTAATGAATTATTGTTTTCGCTGCAGTTATTGATCTAAAACTTGTTGTCTATTATATTCTATTAGATTTTTCCCTGTTGAAGACTAATGATAATTTGTTGTATATTATCTTAGTCAAAATATTCTTTACTGGGCTAGTTGAGCTCACCCTTTTTCTTTTTGTTCCATTTTTCTTCTCAGGAGGTGAGAATATAACAGGAACTAGCCGGAGTATGGAGTGATGGTTCTAAAAAGTTATTTTAGCAGTCCTCACTATTTTTATAAAATAGTGTATCAATAATTGTAATGATAACTCCTTTTGAGTTTTAATACTATCTATTAGACAATATTTGTATTTAAACTCACAGTTTATGTGTTGTCGTATTTTGCACGATAATTGTAGTAATAAAGTTGTATTTATTTCTGTACCATGTATTTGGCGACTCAGAATGGGTGATATATACCTATTTTGGGGGCGTCACAGTAAGGGTAACTTAGTCTTTCCTTCTTATTTCCGTTTTGGTCTGTTGAATGCTGTTGTTGAGCTGGTGCTGGGTAGTGAGGCAGGTCTTTATAATATGACTTTATCGTGTAATTGGGCATGCTTTTGATGAATGATAATTCTGTTTTCCTTCTCCTTTCTTATGATATCTTATCTCCTTTCTCCTGATATCCTCCTTCCTTGTTAATTCTCTGTTACCTTTGAACATTACTTACATTCACACTTCACTACTCCAATAGCTAATCATCCGATCACTTTCAGTTCCACTAAATTCCTTACAACTTGGTATCAGAGCCAGCCGACTCCTCCATGACAACCAATAATCAACGCCTCAGTAATTTGGAAGAACAGATAGGGGAGCACACGGGATCTCTACTGCAATTAAGAACTTAACTACAGGATTCAATGGTGAGTCTTAAGCAGGACTTTGGAGCACAAATGAATGGTCTCAAGCAGGACTTCGATGTGAAAATGGATCAAAAGATGCAGCAGATGAAGAAGGGGTTTGAGGCTTTGCTAGCATTAAGGTTATCAGTGGATCAAAATAATTCAGGTAATCCTAATCATCAATCTGGTTCAATATTGGGTCCCTTGGATGGTGGAGGTAGTAATGATAAGGCTGGAAACAGTATCTTCAAAACCATTAAATTTGAGTTCCTTAAATTTGATGGAACCAACCCTAGGTCATGGGTTAGAAAGTGTAATAAGTTGTTTGCACATCATGTGGTAACTAAGGATCAAAAGTTGTACCTAGCAACACTAAATTTGGAGGGTGATGTTGAGGAATGGTATGTTGAATTTGTACATGAAGGAGTAGATATGACATGGAGTGGCTTTATAGACGAAATCATGGCCAGGTTTGGGCCTTAGTCTCAAACTAATCGTATTGGTGAGCTTAAAAATCTATAGCAGAATGGTATAGTGGATGAATACAGGAGGAAATTTGAAGAGTTGAAAGGATGGACATTATTGAGGAATCCCACACTAAATGAATCCTTCTTTATGGATTGTTTCCTTGGGGGATTAAAAGAAGAAATAAGATTAGGAATTCAGGAGTTTAAGGTGACCAATCTCAAGGAGTTGATTCGAGTATCTAGATTAGAGGAGGAAAAATTGGAGGCATGGTTGAAAAGGAGTAGGCAAATAAATAAATTCAGTATGGGTGGGGGTTATCAAAAACTTGTGACTGTTCCTTCTCCAAAACTTGCCCATCCAAGTGGTTCTAATCATGGTATAATACCTGCAAATCAACTGAAACTTAGCAGGTCCTTGCCCATCAGAGGTTTGACCAGAGAGCAAATGGCTGAGAAAAGGAAAAAGGGGTTGTGTTTTGCATGTGATGAGCCTTACACTTTTGGACATCAATGTAAAAAGCCCCAATTATTCTTGTTGTTACCTTATGAGGAGTGTGAGGAAGTGAAGGAAGTGGACTGATATGAAGTGGAAGTTTCAGAGGTTACTAATGATGATAGAAAATAAGAGGCACATATAACACTTCATGCCTTGTCAGGGCATAGTGCTAATAATACTATAAGGATTGTGGGGATGGCTAATGGTGGAATCATGAGAATTCTGATTGATAGTGGTAGTACTAATAACTTTTTGGATCCCCAAGCTGCTAGAAGGGTTAAAGCTAAACTGCAGAATACTAAACTAGTTACTGTGTCTGTGGCTGATGGCTTCAAGGTGAGTAGTTACCAGGAATGTGAGGGTTTCCAGTGGACAGTTCAGGGTGAAGAATTCACTACTGATTTCAGAATCCTGCCATTGGGAGGTATAGATGCTGTTTTGGGAGTTCAGTGGCTCAAGAGCTTCAATCCAGTGACATTTGACTTCAGCCAGCTGCAATTAACGATCTCCAAAAATGGGAGGGAAGTGGTGTTACAGGGGGAATCTGATGCAGTGACACCTTCACTTCATATTATGAATTCTGGGGAATTTAAAAGGACTATACAAGCCACAACTCATGGATATTTTAGTTATCTGTTTGGTATGGTGCAGAATTTGGATTGTAACAAGCCTGCAGTAGAGGGATTGAAGGAGGAAATTGAGGATAAGAAGGGCAGGGAGCAGAATGAACAAATGGAGGTATTACTGAACCAATTCTCCAAAGTTTTTTAGGAGCCTAAACACCTTCAACCCAATAGGTCACACAACCATCATATAAACCTTAAGGAGGGTAGTCAACCAGTAAGTTTAAGGCCTTACAGATACCCCCATGTGCAAAAGGAGGAAACAGAAAAATTGGTGAATGAAATGCTGAATACTGGGGTCATTCAACCAAGTAACAGTCCTTATGCATTCCTTGTCTTACTGGTTAAAAAGCAAGATGGTTCTTGGAGGATGTGTGTAAATTACAGGTCTCTCAATGAACAAACTGTTAAGGACAGGTTTCTAATCCCAGCAATTGATGAACTGTTGGATGAATTGCATGGGGCAAGGTGGTTTTCTAAGCTAGACCTAAGGTCTGGTTATCCTCAGATAAGGGTGCACAAACCTGACATCCCTAAAACAACTTTTAGAACACACACAGGTCATTTTGAATTCTTGGTCATGCCATTTGGCCTCACAAATGCTCCTGTAACTTTCCAATCTCTCATGAATGAGGTATTCAAGCCCTATCTTAGAAAATTTATTCTTGTCTTTTTTGACGACATATTGGTGTATAGTAAGACTTATGAAGATCACTTGAAGCACCTCAAGATGACTTTGCAACTGTTACTAGATAATAAACTTTTTGCTAAAAGGAGTAAATGCAAGTTTGGGACTAAACATGTTCAGTATTTGGGGCATATCATTTCACAAGATAGGGTGGCAACTGATCTTGAAAAGATTGAGTGTATGGTTAAATGGCCCTTGCCAACAAATATCAAAAGCTTGAGGGGATTTCTGGGTCTCATAGGCTATTACAGGAAGTTTATTAGAAACTATAGCACTATTAGCAGACCATTAACAGAATTGCAAAGAAAAGATGGGTTTCAGTGGAATGCAAAAGCTATAGAGGCTTTCTTGGTTCTTAAAGAGACTATGATTAAGGCTCCAATTTTAGCTATGCCTAACTTTAGTATACCTTTTGTGTTGGAAGTTGATGCCTCATACTATGGGCTGGGTGCAGTACTTATGCAGTAGGTCATGCCTATAGCTTATCTCAGTAAGGTAATAGCTCCCAAACACCTTGGTTGGTTTACTTATGAGAAGGAATTAATGTCAGTGGTGTATGTTGTTGGGAAATAGAGACACTATTTGTTGGGGAATAAAGTCTTAATTAAAACTGACCACCAAAGTTTGAGATACCTGCTTGATCAAAGGGTGACCATAACTAATCAACAAAAATGGATAACCAAATTATTGGGGTTAGATTATGAAATCATCTACAGGAACGGTAAAGAGAATGTAGCTGCAGATTGTCTATTTAGGCTATTGGGAGCAGAAGAGACTAATTATAATTGTTCAGCTATCTCTGCTGTGGTACCACACTGGATTTCTGAACTAGCATTGACTTGGGAGGCTGATGCAGGATTAAAGAACATGATTGCTCAACTAATAATTGATCCCCAGTCCCTACCTGGGTACTCTTTCAGTAATGGAAGACTCAAATTTCAAGACAGATTGGTAGTTGGACCAGACTTGGTTTTCAAAAATAGGTTGCTTAAGGAGTTCCATTACTCACCCTTAGGGGGACACTCTGGAATTAGAGGTTCTTATGAGAGAATCAGTAAGTTCTTTTTCTGGCCTATCATGAGGAATGACATTATTAAAATGGTAAGAGAATGTGATGTCTGTTAGAAACAAAAACATGAGACTATACCCACACCTGGTTTATTACCGCCCCTTGCTATTCCTGAAGCTCCTTGGAAAGATATATCAATGGACTTCATTGAAGGTCTACCTAACTCACATGGATTCACTACCATCTGGGTAATAGTAGATATGCTAACTAAATATGGCCATTTTATACCTCTAAAACACCCTTTCACAGCCACTGATATAGCCCAAGTGTACATTGCCCAGGTCTATAAGTTACATGGATTTCCATCTACCATTGTTTCAGATAGTGATAAACTTTTTGTAAGCCTGTTTTGGCAGTCCCTTTTCAAGCTGATAGGAACTAAGTTACACCTAAGTTCAGCTTACCACCCTCAAAGTGATGGACAACCTGAGAGATTGAACCAGACCTTGGAATGTTATTTGAGGTGTATGGTTGCACAAAAGCCAGCTAGATGGACTAGGTGGATTCCTTTGGCAGAGTGGTGGTACAACACACACTACCATTATGGACTAAAGATAACCCCATTTGAAGCCCTATATTGTAAGAGCCTAAATTTTATGAAATAAAAGTATTCAATTTTTCTTATAATTACAATTCAGTAAATGGTTAAATTGATAAAAAATTAAAGTTATGGGTGAAATGTGAAAATTTTTCAAAATAAACAAGTGGTTATAAAATAATCATTGTTGTCGGGGAATATTCGTTGGTCGTGGAATATTCTTTCTGTCGGAGAATATTCGTACGACGGCGCAGCTATTTGTTGGCCCCATAACGGAAAACGGTCGGATGAAGATAACGACAAAAATTGAGTTTTTATAATTAACGACGTAGTTGTTACCGTTAACACTGTTGAAATATCCGGTGGTTAAAATAAAGTAATACGCGTTATTACACAGTAGAACACGGTATTGCACAGTATGTTTGAAATTATTGATTCTTACGTAAGAAGGCACTACTGAATAATTGTCACAGTAATTACTGTTTAATATTTTATTTTATTGATTCAATAATTGATGCGTTGATATTTTATATTATTGTTGTTTCAATAATTGTTGCTGTACATCATCTCCATTATCAGATCAATAATTCATATTATTTGAATAATATTATTAGATAGCATTATTGGTAATGTCAAAACAGTTCTGTCTAAGGAGAGGTTTGGTCATCAAATTACGCGTCAATAAGGAGAAATCCTTATTGGAAAGCCTCCTCTTTCCTGGGAACAGCCTGGTTGCCAGTGTTGTGATTCTGTAATATTATTTGGGAATAATTAATTATTAATTTATATGATGAGAAAAATATTAATTTTATGTGGATATAGATGGAGAAAATTTTTAAAGTGACAATTGTTGAAAAATGATATTTTATCTTTTCTGATAAAATAATTTATTATTATATTTAATAATATAATAATAATGATAGTTTTACAATGAATGTGGGATATATGAGTATATGAGGAGGAAGGGTATTTTTATTTTATTAAATGATTAACACATATTTTGTGTGTCGGTGGACCCCATTTCTTGACTGAAATTTGATTATAGCATGTAAAATCGTCCGTTTATAGATTTCGGTCAATTTTTGTTTGGAATTTGGAAAAACTTTCTTATGCAAAGTTGTACAGAATTAAATTTTCTATAACAAGTCGTGCGATTTGAATTTTCTGATAAAAGGACTATTTTCAATGAATTATTGAAGTTTCGGAAAATAAAATGATTTTTATTAATTTATGGGTGGGACCCACTTTGGTTGTTGAACACATGTGGGCTGCTGGGATTTTTTTTCAGCCTTGGCATGCTTTGATTGTTGATGGTTGGTGTGTAGAAAATAGAGAATAAATAATATTAATTTATTATTTTATTCTCCTTTGGCGTTCTAGCATTTTCCTATAAATAGGTGCTTAAGTTAGAATTAAAAATCACACTAAAAACAAGTTTTCTTTCTCTCTATATTATCAAGCATATTTTTGTGAGTATTTTGATATCTTGAGTGTTGCTCAGCGTTATATCCAATATTCAAGTCAGAAATACTGCTCTTTTGAGGTAAGGGATTTTAAGGGTTATTATATTTTTCAGTTCGTACTTCTTCCGACCTTCAAAAAATTTTGGAAAAATTTGAAATGATAATTTGATGAGTTTTATTGATTGTGTCAAAAAATAGTAATTTTTGGATGTATAGATTAAGAGTTATGAATTTTATGAGAAACAACTATTTTAAAAATAACCGCTTATAACTCCTTGTGGTTAACTCTAAAATTGATGAAATTTTTATTGGAAGTATATCTATATAATATTAGTGTACTCTGTGAATTTTGGAATTTTTGGATAAAAATACAATTTATGATAAATGTCTAAATATTCGGCGGTTTTGGCCATATGAAAAATAGTAAATGAGTTTTAAAAATTCTGAGAAAAATATATGTTCAATATGGGACTATATTCTGCTAAATCCTAAAAAAGAAATATTTTTAGAACTGATTTGGTATTTTTCATGAAAATAGACTAGTTATGAGTAAATGAATTAAATATGTTATGTGAAGTAAAAAAATTAGAAAATAAGATTTTATGGCTTGAGAATCCTATATGAGGTATATACAAATTTTTGATGATGGTTTTGGTTATTAGTAATAAAATCTTATGAGTTTGTCATTTTAGGATGATTAAATGCATTATTTAGTAAAGTGTAAACAATTAAAATAAATTATTTATAAGCCTAAAAAATATTATTCTTTCAATTTCATTATACAGAAATATTGGTATGTATTTTATTATAGAATTTCTATCTTTTTGTGTCGGATTTACTATTCATGAGTTACTATTCACGAGTTACTATTTATGAGTTACTATTCACGAGTTACTATTTACGATAAAATTGGTTTCTTTTTCTAACCAAATTATAGTTGATTTATGAATATTACTCTTAAGATTAAATCTAGATGTTTTGATTATATTGATTTTACTATTATATATGACATTTTTATAATCTTGGTGAAGAAATTTCTCTTTGACTTAAGTGTAAAGATTGGTAGATTTTTGGTATGATAATGACTATGGGTTCCCTTTGGCCAGTAGTGCAAAGATGAATTATTGATGAATATCTTTGGCCTGTAGTACAAAGATGAACTGTTGATGAATATCTTTGGCCTGTAGTGCAAAGATGAACTATTGATGAATATCTTTGGCCTGTAGTGCAAAGATGAACTGTTGATGAATATCTTTGGCCTGTAGTGCAAAGATGAATTATTGATGAATATCTTTGGCTTGTAGTGCAAAGATGAATTATTGATGAATATCTTTGGCCTGTAGTGCGAAGATGAACTGTTGTTGAATATCTTTGACCTGTAGTGCAAAGATGGTTTGTTGATGAATATCTTTGGCCGTAGTGTAAAGATGGATTTATTAGCATGATTATGGATTTATTAGCATGATTAGAATAATGATGATGATCATTCTAATGAGATCTAAATTTCTAGAAAGCTTAAAACTAAAATAGTTCCCAATCGTTGGATTACTAAATTTGGGATTAGTGAATCCGGATAGATTGGTACATACGTTGCTTGCTCATTGGATGAGGATGATTGATCTCCTGATCATTGGTGTGGAGACACTAAAACAAGTATGTAGGTGCTTATTAGAAAATAAGTTCACTGAACGTGACTCGCTAAGGAATACCTAATGGAGTTTTACTTGCATGTCAATAGGAATTCCTATAGTGATATTAGTACAAGTAATCCTTGGACTTGAGATCATCATAGTATCTTGTATATGATGAATTATACTTTGACTTATTCCTTAAGACCCTTAGGGTATATCAAAGTGTATGCTTGAGTATAATAAGTTGTACATGAAGATAATGTATGATCAATAAAGAATCTACCGCTTCTAGTAAAAGAAGAGAAATGTCCTATGTGATTCGATAAATGACAACCCAGTAGTCATTGGCCAAGGCAGAATAAAATTAGAAAGGAGTTTCTAATTTGTATTATTTGGAGTTGTGCATTTAAGGATCGAAATACATATAATTAAATAAAATAAGACTTGACAGTAATTCCATGTCTTATATTTAATTGGGACATTGTATGGTGGAAAGATTGAATTATACGGTAACTATTTACTCAAAAGTTCTTTTATGATTAATGTTAAAATATATATTATCTGGAAAGTCGTTGATTGCTAGGGAGGCTTATCCCTATTATAGAATAAATATTATTTATTTAAATAAATTAATAGTTTAATTTATTTATTTAAATAAGATTAGAATTATTTTAATTGATTTATTCACAACCGGTTTAATATGGAGAACCTAAAGGGTCACACCATAAAAGGAAGAATATTTATTTAAGAAGTTAATGGCATAATCGTAATAATATGTTAAGTGTATTTAATTTAATCTATGGTGATAAAATAAATTAAATAGCTTAATATTTATTATTTAGTATTTTGAAATATTAAATATATAAATTAATAAGAGGAGTTTTATTAATATTAGTACAATTATTATTATTTTAATTTTTAAAGAGTTGGAAATTAATTTAATATTAGTACTCTCATTTATTCTTAATAACATTAGGAGGCTAATTAATTAATTATTCCTAATAAGATTGGAAGCCTAATTAATTAAAGGAATTTAATTAATTAAAATAAAAATCAATTCCTTAATTGTTAAGGAGGGTTGCCCACATCTATAAATAAAAGGAGTCTTATTATAGGTGATAGAGTGGTTGTTGACTTTTTCACAACATACGTAATTTCAATAGTTGGAGAGTACGCTCCTTTTCTATGAGAGATAGAAAAACTAGGGTTTTACCAAACACCCATCTTCTTGAATTTTTTATTCTTTCTTGGTGGATCACCTCTAGAGGCCAAACACTTGGGTGGCTAACGTTGATCAAAGGAAGGAACCAAACCCGGTAAATTCAAGTTGAACGCGAAAAGGATTGGAGGTGAACTTGTACCTGGGGAAGCTCGAATCTTCAAGGGTATGATTTTTATTCTTCATATCTTTTCGTTTAATTAATAATTGTGCATAAAGGATGATCTGGGTATATGGTTTGTAAATTTTTAAACTCTGATTTTTACACGTTTTCGCTTATTTTGTGCAATTTGATTGCGTTCATGAATATTACAAACCTAACACTTCCGCCTTGCGGAATTCGTTCGACAGTTTTAAAAACTGTGATTCTTGGAATCTAAATATTTTTGGATATTTCGTCTTTTCTCTACAATTTAACTTTTACGCATTCTTCGAAACTCTGAAAAACTGAAAGACACTTTTTGACATTAAGTATTTTTCTTCACGTTTTCCCCTAACGTAGTTAAACAAATGAAAAGTACATAACAATACTTTTCGTCATTTTTATTTCATTCGATTTTTATACGTTTTTCGAGAAAAACTTTTATCGGCTTACTTAACTTTTCACGATATATTATCGTCAAATATTTCAACAGAATGTCATTTCGACATACCGAACTCTCGAAAAGGCTTAGGTTATTCAAACACTAACCCTTAGGTTTCGTCAAGTGAATAATGCATATTTCGTCTTTTTTCTCGAAAATATTTTTGTTCCCAAAAAAAAATTATTTTCGTATTGAAAATTCTTACTCATTTAGTCTAGCTCGTAGCCAGAATCCTCGCGACTTATAATCATCCTAGGTTCTAGAACGATTAATAAACACATAGCATAGAATATTATTAATAAAAATTCATTTTATTAATAACTAATTCTTTAAACTTAAATTCTGGACAATCCGATTTTACTCGGGTTGTCACAGATTCCTTTAAGACCAGCAGTGTTAGAACTTCTTAGTTCACTTAGAACTCTTCAAGTCAAGCAGACTTGGTACTTCTTAGTTTACTTAGAACTCATCAAGTCCAACTGACTTGGAACCACCAGTACAAAGTAGTAAATAGACAACACTTAAACCACAACATTTTTTATAAAAATGTTGTGATATTTTTTTTCACAACGTTTTAAAAAAAAATATTGTAGATATATATACAAAAACGTTATCTATTTAAAAGAGCATTTTTTTGGTTTTAACTAGATAACGTTTTTTTTTTAAAACGCTGTCTATCTAAAAAAACACGGAGCTCAAAATATAAAAACACGGAATTGAAAAACATGGAATATCTTCTCTCTCCTATTTCTATCTCTGTACTTTCTCCATCCACTTCTCTCTCGTTCTCGCCAACTTCTCCTCACCCCTTCGCCGCCACTCACTCTGCAACCGTCTCCAAGCCTAACACCCATATCCACCATCTCCGCATTCAAAGATACAGCCACATCCGCCTCTTCTCGCTCGGACGAACGCCTACTCACCGCCGAATCCCACTCAGATCTGGTTCAAGTCTTCGACGCCAAGTCCCGATTACCCCTCAGGAAACTCCGTGTAACTCCCGCCCCGTTCATGTAGTTAAATACCCTCGCCTCGATAAGCTTCATCTCCTCTCCGGCGCCGACGATGCCGTTTTCAAGTACTAGGATGTGGCTTCGGAGAGTCCGATTCATAATCTCGTCGACTGAAAGCTGCCACCAACAATTTCAGCCCGGAGTTTATTATTTCTGAGAGTGGCGAAAAAGCCCCAAATGTGGTATACAAGGGTCGGCTGCAGAATCGGAGGTGGATTGCTATTAAGAAATTTAACTACGTGTTTATTGATGGAATTGAATTAAAGCCTTAGGGTTTATTGTGGTAAATGGGTTTTTAAAATTAGGGTTTCTTTTTGAAGGACGAAGATTGGGGTGTTGGGAAGCTGAGATACAAGAGGTTAGCCAATTTGATTGGGTATTGCTGTGATGGTGACGAGAGGCTGCTTGTTGCTGGGTACATGCCCAATGACACCCTTGCTAAACATTTATTTCATTGTATGGATTTAATTAATTTTGCTTTTTGATTCATTTGGGGCAATTATGGGTTTTAAGTTGAAATTATGTTGACAGAAATTTATTTGGTTCTAACCAAACTAACTAATGATATAAACATAGGAATGAACTAATTGGATCAATTCCCCCAAAAAGCAGCAGAGTTTAAGGCAATGCAAGCCCGGGCTGAAACTGTAAGCTTAATTTTTGTTCTGTATGCTATTGCAACTTGCTGTTTCTTTTGAGTTTTCTTTACTTTGTTTGGGACTTGTTTCAACTTTTGTTTCTAACTTAGTTTCTTAGGTTGAAGTGTACCTTTTTCAATTGGACTTGCCTTACAATGCTGCTAGGAACTGGAGGAACTAATGGAGGAGGTTCAACAAACTAGAAGAATTAGATTGTGTCATCATCCCAGCAAGGTGTGTCTACGTTATGTATTTTACTTGCACTTGAATGCAGGCTTACATATATTTGGTCATGAAATCTATTTTTCTGTCGTGTTTTGTCACTGCAGTTATGACTTTTATCAGTGATTGTTTGATGAAAAATAACCACTTTTATAACGAGAGATTGTGGTATTTTTGGTAGGTAATGGACATGGAACATGAGCTTCGTGACTCCAAATTCAAGAGAAGTATACATTTTCACTTAAACTTCAGAAACAGGTGTGTTGTTCTTCGTTTTTAATTTTCCATTACCAGACAAATTGAGTGAACTTTCTAGGATTTAGAAGGGATAATTATGTCTTGGCAAAGGATATTAGAAGTCCCATACTTTTTTCACATTTAGCACAAGAATTTAGGTTAATGAACTTGGAAAGAATAAGAAACAAAGTTACTTTTTATCTTTTGATAGCCGCTTTGTAGCAGGCAGCATCAGCCTTTCTCATCTCAAAAACTATGCGAGTACGTTATCATTAGCTTTTATTACTAGCTGTGTGTGGAGAATTTGATGTAGTACAATATGTTAACCCATCCAGAAGAATCTGTTGACCTAGCGAAATTCTCAGTGATGATTTGACTATTGCTTTTTTGCTTGTGTAGATTCATTGAGCTTCACATCTACCTTGGCAGTTGGACTGGCACTAGTTTTCCTAGTTATTACTGCAGGAATCACAATCTTAAAATGGTTTGACGGCAGTATTACTATGCCCAGGTGGCTTTCTGATGTTACTGATATTAATTCAGTCTGGAAATTGTTCACGGTGGTCCCGGTTCTTGTCACTGCCTATATCTGCCACTTCCATGGTATGCAAGTTAATTACATCTCTGTTTTCAATGAGTTTTTCACATCAAAGCACAAAACTAAAACATCTCCAATCTTTTAGTATGTGTGCTTCTCATTCTGTTCATGTTGCAAACGTCGATGAAAATGGAACTTCTCTTTGATGACTATTAGTTTTCTCAATTTATGCGTATGGTTGTATGCAGTGCAGCTGTGTGTGGAGAATTTGACCCTAATTCATAGTCGGGGAGTGAGGCCTTTAGACTTAACGTACAAAAGCTTTATTCTGCTAATCAGCAATTATCTGACTTTAAGATTTTCTATATAAGTGAATTGAGCATATACTAAATTTACCATGTCCGCCAATTTATAACGTGAAAAGGAAAGGGATTTGACATGTAAAATTGTGTTATTTGGAAATGCTTATTTTTAACATGTTTTGCTTTTTTGCTAATACTTGCTAACAACAGTAAGCACACTACTCAATGCTTTAAAAAGTGCTAGGCGGACCTAGGCAGAAAATGGACCCTCGCTCCTCGGGCGCCTAGGCTGTGTAATTGTGGCCTATGCCATAACAAAGAGAAAGAATGCTATTGAGGAAACCAGAAAATGTCCAAGGTTATGCTGCTCAAGGATCTGTATTTGGAAATTGACAGAAACCACAAGGTTTGACAGTAACACCTGCTTTCCTTTATTATTTTGTGAAATATATTCCACACTCACTGGTCCTTCTATCTATTAAAACTAAAGCAGATGTCAAAGCAACAAGGGAAAAGAATGGTGTTTATATTCTGCATGAAAGATTTGCACAGGATGAAGTGAAAAAAAAGGTATGTTTTCGTAGAAGTGCCTTGAAGTTTCTTCTAATAAACATCACAAACACAATAATGACGGCTATTCATGGGAAGGATCATTTTTATTGATCATTTGTTTATCCAAAATTTCATCCTGTTCATCAACTTTATACAAGAAACAGGTCATGGATATCATGGCTATGCTGTTATGGTCCTTCTGATTCAGTACTGCCAATTGAAAATCTTTCAGTCATGTCAAATAAATCACGTCTGTTCATGGTCACAGAGGAACTTGTCCCTGTTAGTCAGTAGATTATGTTAATTGGTTTATTAAACATCTTGCAGGCAAGGAATGAGAAGATAGAGCAGTTGGAGATTGATCTTAACTTCAATGAGAAGGTATAAATGGATTTCTCTATTTCTCTCTTTTTTAATTATTCATTTTATTCAATCAATTCTCTAGTAAATTTCATTGGTGTTGCAACAAGTTGTCAACTTTCGTGAACTCTATCTGACCGAGCAACAGGAGAAATTAAACTTTGAAAATGAGCTCATGGGTTGCAAGGTATGTATTTAGTAGCAGACTTGTATGAAAACATTTAGATAACTGCTAAAGTATTCCTGATGATCATATATCTGTTTTTAATATATTCTTCAGATAAGTTTAGAAAACAGTAACAAAGTTTTGCAAGATGTTCAAGAAAACCATAGAAAAGCCATTTCAAAGCTCAAGGAAAAGGAGTTCATTATCTCCAAACTATTGCAGTCAGGTGAAATAGTAGACTTGTAATTAGCATATCATATCATGCGTCTTCATCTTCGATATTCTCATTCTAAAAATGTCGGATATATCAATTTACAAACAGAAAGTTCTTTGGTTGAACGTGCAAAAGATTTGCGGGCCACTTTGCAAAATGCATCAGAGAATATAACTTCTTTGTATTCAAAAATAGGTATGCGCCTCCCTTTTCTTCTTTGCTTCGTGTTTCCTATCAGGTTTCAAGACTATTTTCTTTTCTTTTAACTCATGGTGCCTCAGACTTACACAGGGAACATATTAATTGCTGTAAACCCTTTTAGAAGATTACCCCATCTGTACGATTTTTTTCGTTATCCGTTTTGTAGTAGTGGTAGCTTAATTTTATGAATAGTTTGGTTTATTGTGGTTTATTTTGTGGATTGAAAAGTGAATTTGAGATGTATATATGGAAATTTTGGTATATATTTTGTGAATGTAGTAATTTGAAACTATAAACGAATGGTATTATTGGGATGTATTTTGAATGGTTGATACATTTTGGCTATATATCATGGCATTAGCATATTGCAAGTGCATTGGTAATATAGGTGAACCACATCCTTTTTTTTTTCTTTATCTACAACATTTAAAAAACGTTGTCTGATATAATAAACAACATTTTTATCTAAAAAACGTTGTGGAATCATACCTTCTACAACGTTTTTAAGCATTTGTTAATTTTTGAAAAATAAATCTACAACGTTTTTTCTTAAGAAACGTTGTGTATTGTGCTTAACTACAACGTTTTAAAAACGTTGTGTAAGGGTGTCAAATAGACAACACTCTTAACCACGACGTTTTTCTGACTGAAACCACAACGTTTTTTTCACGTTGTCTATTTACTATTTTGTAATAGTGAACTTCTTACTTCACTTAAAGATAGTTGAGTTCTTGAATGGTGCTACTCAGTTGTTGTTAAGCTTGTGTTCAAAAGAACTGAGTAGCTGAGCAAGCTTTCTTTACAAATCGTAGAGTTGAGCGTTGAGTGTTCTTTAGCGTTTCATTGTGTACTTGTTTGCTTCTTGCATCTGCTTCTATTTGTATATATGGTGCTTTTGAAATGTATCCGTTTGAAGGCATTCGTTGAAGCATTAATTGAATTTGACATTTCTGAGCACTGATGGTGACTTTCTGTAAATCTTTTGTTTAGCCGTCTGGCCCCACTAACACAACAGACTGCTATCTCACCTAACACCTGAAAAGGTATTTTCAGTTGACCCATACTACTTTTCTTAGCTTCTTCAATACGTTTCTTTGTACTATACTAAGGAAGAGTGTTGGGTCATTGGGACTCCCGAGGATTTCAACGTTTATAATCTATTCCACATTTGTTGTGATTTATTCTTAAACAAATGGACAAGGTTCGATGCTTCTAATACAGACAGATGATGCACTATGATCATGATCGTGGTGTCTTGCCACATTGGTGCTTGATCCGGTACTGATAGAAGAGAACGCTACGATTTCTCTTGAGAACTGGTAGACTACGATCTATACTTGCTTAATTTTCAAACTCTACGCTTTCGAGAGCACATTACGATTTTTGAGTTAGCTCGGCAGGCGTTTGGACTACTCTAAGATTTCGGGAGACGCCTTCAAAAGCAGACACATTGCGATTTTCAATGCTCCACGATTCTGCCTTGGCTTCTGCAATCTTTTGATCAGCTCGATATTCTACAATTCTGTTGAAGCCTATCCATTACATCTCAAGACATAGATCAAACTAACAGTTTTGATCTTTTCTTCTATACATTCATTTACAGAATGATAAACATTAAAGCTCAGATCAACCTAACAAATTTGATCTACCACTAAGTCCTTGTACATGTATTCCTTGAGAAACTTTATAAACAAGCATGAATATTTTCTTTCAACATCAAATTTAAATATGTAATTTCCCAATAGGAATATATGAGAGTACCTCTATTAATTAAATCTCAAATGTGACAACCCCAAAATAGGTTCATTCCACCCAACCCATTCTGAGTCGTCAAATACATGGTACAGAAAACAACTACAACTTTATTACAACAATTATCGTGCAAAATACAACAACACATATGCTGTGAGTTTGGATACAAATATATACCAAATGTGACATTAGACACCATCATGTATCAGCACCTCACAAAGGTACCTTACATAAAGGTACAGTCAAAAACTATTTTAGAAACTAGAATCTTTGGGAAGTGCTCAAGGAAACCTTCGTACATGGGAGGCCATGCGTCTAGGTTATGATAGATATCATATGGCCACAGAATTATCCTTGGTTGACCCAATAGACCCTAAAGAAAAACGAGAAGATTACTATTATATTCTTCCCAATGGTGAGTCTTCTCTTGACTTATCATTATCTCCACTGTCTCTAATTGAGAATTATACTTCAAACAAACACCAAGATTATATAGGTAGTGCCCATAGATATACTCAGCAAGTGGATGAGCACAACCCTGTCCTATGATGACACGAGGTTGTATGTCATTAGACATCTTGTATGATAGTGACAAAACACCCTTCCAACGTTGGGTTCGCCTCACCCTATTTTCTTCACCAAATATAACTACTAAATGATGACCACCGTTCTATTTCCCCGTTACCCTCGCTCGACCCAGCTACACTCTTATTACCTGAAAGGAATTATGAAGCAAAAGGGTGAGCACAGCTAGCTCAGTAAAGAATATCATGACTAAAGATAATTAAATTATCAATAACCTTCATCAATAATAAATCAGAGATTTAGAACATATGGTAAATGATAAAAATTTCAACCATAGTTGCAGCAGAACGAGCAATCCATTAGAAGAGTCAAATAGACTATAAAGTCTATTATCTTCTCCATGTTAAAAATCCATCAACAATGTTTTATCCATGTAACATCACTCAACAGTTCCTTTCCACAATCATATGAATAACTCATAATCATAATTGTGACTATAAATTTTTCTTCGCACCCAGGACGAAGAATATTTTCATCACCTGTCTTTACCTGAAACATCAAAGATCATGGTTATACCAAATCACAATTCCTGTTTATAATCATACTAACAAATCCATCTTTGCACTACGGGCCAAAGATATTCATCAACAAACCATCTTTGCACTACGGGCCAAAGATATTCATTAACAAACCATCTTTGCACTACGGGCCAAAGATATTCAACAACAGTTCATCTTTGCACTACAGGCCAAAGATATTCATCAACAGGCCATCTTTGCACTACATGCCAAAGATATTCATCAACAATTCATATTTGCACTACAAGCCAAATATATTCATATCTCAAAGAAATATATAATCATTTCAGAATTTATATAAACAATAATTATAACCATGTTGATCAATTCACCTTTGCACTTAAGCTTAAGATATTCAATTATAAATTCAATGGTCATGATCATACCAGTCACAATTCAACTTTGCACTACAGGCCAAAGAGAACCCTAGTCATGATCATACCAATAATCTACCCATCTTTACACTCCAGTGAAAGAGAATTTCAACATCAGGGTTATAAAAATGTTATATATGATGATAAAAATAATATGATCAATATATAGTTTTAATCTCAAGAGTAATATTCGTAACTCATGAATAGTAAATCGTGAATAGTAACTCATGAATAGTAACCCCGACACAAAAGATAGAAATTCTACAATAAAATTTATACCAGTATTTCGGTATAATGATATTGAAAGAATAACATTACTTAAATTTATAAACAATTTATTTTAATTGTTTACACTTTACTAATTAATGCATTAAATCATCATAAAATGCCAACTCTTACAATTTCATCATCAATAACCAAAACCCTCATCAAAAATCTGCATATACCTCATATAGGATTCTCAAGCCATAAAATCCTATTTTCCAATTTTCTTTCTTCACAAAACATATTTAATTCATTTACTCATAACTAGGCCATTTTTATGAAAAATACCAAATCAGTTCCAAAAATATTTTTTTTCTGGGATTTAGCATAATATAGTCCCATAGTGAACATATATTTTTCTCAGAATTTTTAAAAGTCATTTACTATTTTTCATATGGCCAAAATAGCCAAATATTTAGACATTTATCAAAAATTGTACTTTTGTCTACAAATTCTGAAATTTACAGAGTATACTTCTATCATATACATGTACTCCCAATAAAAATTTCATCAATTTTGGAGTTAAGCACAAGGAATTATAAGCTGTTACTTCTAAAATAGTCTTTTCTCATAAAATTCATAACTCTCAATCTATACATCCAAAAATCACCATTTTTGGACACAATCAAGAAAACTCATTAAAATATCATTTCAAATTTTTCCAGAATTTTTGAAGATCAGAAAAATTACGAAACTGAAAATCATAACAACCCTTAAAATCCCTTAATATCCCTTACTATCCCTTACAATCCCTTACCTCAAAAGAGCAGTACTTCTATCTGGATATCGGATATGATGCTGAAGGAAACTTACACTAATTAATAGCAACTCACCAAGTATCTAAAAACTCACAAAATATACTTCATAATATAGAGAGAGAAAGAGAGAAAACTTATGTTTCTGGTGCGATTTTCAATTCTAACTTAGCCCTCTATTTATAGGAAAATTTTGGTAGGTTTGACCTGCAACCTGATGGCTTTACCTGCTACTATTCCCACCCACCACATTTGAAATATAATTCAGCACATTTCTTCACCAACCACAAGTGGGGCCCACCAATTCTAGAATTTTCCACCTTAATGATAAACTCCGAAAATTCAACAATTTCTGAACCAGTCATCTCGTAAAATTCATAATAAATCATACGTTCATTTTTAACGGTTCAAAATTTGTGGACATATACTCAACTTATATATGTATAACATATCCAAAAATTACCACGATCCAACGGTCGGATTAAAAATTATAACACCCGCAAAATATCTCAAAAATCCTAATTTTTTAATACCTCCATTCCGATAAAAATACGGATAAAAATCTCAACATTAACTCCTTCATTTTTAATCACAAAAATATATCCCTCATTTAATCCACATAAAATAAATATTTTCTTATCATATGAATCAATAATTAATTATTCACAAATAATATTACAGAATCACATTTATGACAACCAGGCCGTTCCCAGGAAAGAGGGGGCTTTCCAATAAGAATTTCTCCTTACTGGCGCGCAATTAAATGACCAAACCTCTCCTTAGACAGAACTTTCTAGACATTGTCAATAATGCTATCTGATAATATTATTTAAATAATATGAATTATTGATCTGATAATGAAAAATACTGTGCAGCAACAATTATTGAAACAACAATAATATAAAATATCAATGCAGCAATTATTGAATCAATAATAAAATATTGAACAGTAATTACTGTAACAATTATTGAGTAGTGCCTTCTTACGTAAGGATCAATAATTCAAAAATACTGTGCAATACCATGTGCTACTATGCAATAACGCGTATTACTGTATTTTAACCACCGGGTATTCTAATAGTGTTAACGGTAACAACTACGCCGTTAATTATAAAAACTCAATTTTTTTGTCGTTATCTTCATCCGACAGTTATTCTGTTATGGGGCCCACAAATGGCTGCGCCGTCGTACGAATATTCCCCGACAGAAAGAATATTCCACGACCAAACAAATATTCCCCGATAAAAATGATTATTTTATAACCACTTGCTTATTTTGAAAAAAAATTCATATTTCACCCATAACTTTAAACTTTTATCAATTTAACCATTTACTGAATAGTAATTATAAGAAAAATTGAATACTTTTATTTCATAAAATTCGGGGTCTTACATCAAACCCCTTTAGGAATTAACTTAATAATAATAAGACTCATCTTATTAATTTATATTTAATATTTCCAAAATATTAAACAATAAATACTAAGCTATTATTACTACAATTATGTCATTTACTTCTTAAATAAATTTTTTTTATGGTATGAACCTTTAGGTTCTCCGTATTAAACCGGTTGTGAATAAATCAATTAGAACAATTTTAATCTTATTTAAATAAATAAATTGAACTATTAATTTATTTAAATAAATAATATTTATTCTACAATAAGGATAAGCCTCCTTAGCGATCAACTACTTTTCAGATAATATAGATTTCAACATTAATCATAAAAGAACCTTTGAGTAAATAGTTAATTACCGTACAATTCAATCATTCTACCATACAATATCCTAATTAAATATAAGACATTGAATTACTCAAATCTTATTTTATTTAATTATATGTATTTCGATTCACAAATGCAGAACTCCAAATAATGTAAATTAAAAACTCCTTTCTAATTTCATTCCACCACCTTGGCCAAGGATTCTAGGGTTGTCATTTATCGAATCACATAGAACATTTTCTCTTTATACTAGAAGCGGTAGATTCTTTATTGATCATTCATTATCTCCATATATAACTTATTACACCCAAATATAGCCTTTAATATACCTTAAGGGTCTTAAGGGACATGTCAAAGTATAATTTATCATACACAAGATACTATGATGATCTTAAGTCTAAGGATCACTTGTATTACTATAACTTTAAGAATTCCTATTGACGGGAAAGTAAGACTCTATTAGGTATTCCTTAGCGAGTCACGTTCAATGAACTCATTCTCCAATAAGCACCTACATACTTGCTTTAGTGTCTCCACATAAATGATCATGAGATCAATCATCCTTATCCAATCAACAAGCAACGTATGTATCAATCTATCCGGATTCACTAATCCCCTTTTTAGTAATCCAATGATTGGGAACATTTTAGCTTTTAAGTTATTTAAGAATTTAGATCTAATTAGTATGATCTCATCATGATTTTAAAAGCATTGTTTAAAATTATGAGTTTATCACATATTAAATCACAACACCATGTAGATAATTAAATGCATTTAATAAATAAATACTTTTTATTAATAAATGAATAAGATTGTTTACAAAGTATGTGACAACCCCAAAATAGGTCCATTCCATCCAACCTATTCTGAGTCGCCAAATACATGGTACAGAAAATAACTACAACTTTATTACAACAATTGTCGTGCAAAATATAACCAACACATATGCTGTGAGTTTAGATATAAATATATACCAAATGTGACTCATGTCCCAATCGTGGACAATACCTCACAATGACACCTTACATAAAGATATAGTCAAAAACTGTTTTAGAAATTAGAATCTTTGGAAAATGCTCAAGGAAACCTTTGTACATGGGAGGCCATGCGTCTAGGTTATGATAGATATCATATGGCCACAAAATTATCCTTGGTTGACCCAATAGACCCCAAAGAAAAACGATAAGTTTACTATCATATTCTTCCCAATTGTGAGTCTTCTCTTGACATATCATTATCTCCACTGTCTCTAATTGAAAATTATACTTCAAACAAACACCAAGATTATATAGGTAGTACTCGTAAAGATACTCAGCAAGTGGATGATCACAACCTTGTTTTATGATGACACGAGGTTGTATGTCATTAGACATCTTGTATGATAGTGACAAAACACCCTTCCAACGTTGGGTTCGCCTTACCCTATTTTATTCACCAAATATAACTACTAAATGATGATCACCTTTGTATTCCCTTGTTACCCCCACTCGACCTAGCTACACTCTTATTACCTGAAAGGAATTGTGAAACAGAAGGGTGAGCACAACTAGCCCAGTAAAGAATATCATGACTAAAAATAAATAAATTATCAATAGTCTTCATCAGTAATAAATCAGAGATTTAGAACATATGGTAGATGATAAAAAATTTTAACCATAGTTGCAGCGGAACGAGCAATCCATTAGAAAAGTCAAATAGACTACAAAATCTATTGTCTTCTCCATGTTAAAAATCCACCAACAATGTTTTATCCCTGTAACATCAATCAACAATTCTGGTCCACAATCATATGAATAACTCATAATCATAGTTGTAGTTCTAAATTCATCTTCTCATCCAGGACGAAGATAATTTTCATCACCTATCTTTACCTGAAATATCAAAGATCATGGTTACACCAAATCACATTTTCTGTTCATAATTATACTAATAACTTCATCTTTGCACTACGGGCCAAAGATATTCGTCACCAGTTCATCTTTGCACTACTGGCCAAAGATATTCAACAACATGTCATCTTTGCACTACAGGCCAAAGATATTCATCACCAGTTCATCTTTGCACTACAGGCCAAAGATATTCAACAACAGTTCATATTTGCACTACAGGCCAAATATATTTATCAACAGTTCATATTTGCACTACAGGCCAAATATATTAATTTCTCAAAGAAATATATAATCATTTCAGAATTTATATAAACAATAATTATAACCATGTTGATCAATTCACCTTTGCACTTAAGCTAAAGATATTCAATTATAAATTCAATAGTCATGATCATACCAGTCAATAATTTAACTTTGCACTACTGGCCATAGGAAACCCATAATCATGATCATACTAAAAATTTACCCATCTTTACACTCAAGTCAAAGAGAAATATCATCATTAGGGTTATAAAAATGTTATATATGATAATAAAATCAATATAATCAACATATAGATTTAATCTCAAAAGTAATATTCATAAATCAACTATAATTTGGTCAGAAAAAGAAACCAATTTTGTCGTGAATAGTAACTCGTGAATAGTAACTCATGAATAGTAACTCGTGAATAGTAACTTGTGAATAGTAACTCATGAATAGTAACTCGACATGAAAAAGGTAAAAATTTCACAATAAAATTCATACCAATATTTCGGTATAATGATATTGAAAGAATAACATTTCTTCAACTTATAAATAATTTATTTTAATTGTTTACACTTTACTAAATAATGCATTTAATCATCCTAAAATGCCAAACTCATAAAATTTCATCACTAATAACCAAAAACCCTCATCAAAAATCTGCATATACCTCATATAGGATTCTCAAGCCATAAAATCATATTTTTCAATTTTCTTACTTCACATAACATATTTAATTTATTTACTCATAACTAGTCTATTTTCATGAAAAATACCAAATCAGTTCTAAAATTTTTTTTTTCTGAGATTTAGCAGAATATAGTCTCATATTGAACATATATTTTTCTCAGAATTTTTAAGACTCATTTACTATTTTTCATATGGGCAAAACCACCGAATATTTAGACATTTATCATAAATTGTACTTTTATCCAAAAATTTCGAAATTCACAGAGTACACTGATATTATATATATATTTTCGATAAAAATTTTATCAATTTTGGAGTTAATCACAAGGAGTTATAAGCGGTTACTTTTAAAATAGTCTTTTCTCAAAAAATTCATAACTCTTAATTTATACATCCAAAAATCACCATTTTTGGACACAATCAATAAAACTCATCAAAATATCATTTCAAATTTTTTCAAAATTTTCTGAAGGACGGAAGAAGTACGAACTGAAAAACATAATAACCCTTAAAATCCCTTACCTCAAAAGAGCAGTACTTCGGAGGAAAAACCGGAGGAAACTTATACTAAATAGTAACTCTCAAGTATCTAAATACTCTTAAAAATATGCTTGATAATATAGAGAGAAAGAAAACTTGTTTCTGGTGTGATTTTCAATTCTAACTTAAGCATCTATTTATAGAAAAATGCTAGAACGCCAAATGAGACTAAAATAATAAATTAATATTATTTATTCTCTATTTTCTACACACCAACCATCAGCAATCAAAGCATGCCAAGGCTAAAAAAAAAATCCCAGCAGCCCACATGTGTTCAACAACCAAAGTGGGTCCCACCCAAAAATTAATAAAAATTATTTTATTTTCCGAAACTTCAATAATTCATAGAAAATAGCCCTTTTATCAGAAAATTCGAATCTCGCAATTTTTTATAGGAAATTCAATTCTCTACAACTTTGTAGAAGAAAGTTTTTCTAAATTCCAAGCAGAAATTAATCAAAATCCATAAACGGACGATTTTACATGCTATAATCAAATTTCAGTCAAGAAATGGGGTCCACCGACACACAAAACATGTATTAATCATTTAATACAACAAAAATAATCTTCCTCCTCATATACTCATATATTCCACATTCATTGTAAAACTATCACCATTATTATATTATTAAATATAATAATAAATTATTTTATCAAAAAAGATAAAATATCATTTTTCAACAATTGTCACTTAAAAAAAAATTTCATCTATATCCACATAAAATTAATATTTTTCTCATCATATAAATCAATAATTAATTATTCACAAATAATATTACAGAATCACAGCACTGGCAACCAGGCTGTTCCCAGGAAAGAGGGGACTTTCCGATAAGGATTTCTCCTTACTGGCGCGCAATTAGGTGACTAAACATCTCCTTAGACAGAACTTTCTAGACATTGCCAATAATGTTATCTAATAATATTATTCAAATAATATGAATTATTGATCTGATAATGGGAAATACTGTGCAGTGACAATTATTGTGCAATAATAATATAAAATATCAACGCAACAATTATTGAATCAATAAAATAAAATATTGAACAGTAATTACTATAACAATTATTGAGTAGTGCCTTCTTACGTAAGAATCAATAATTTTAAAAATACTGTGTAAAACCGTGTGCTACTGTGCAAACACGCGTATTACTGTATTTTAACCACCGGGTATTCCAACAGTGTTAACGGTAACGATTACGCCGTTATTTATAAAAACTCAAATTTGTTGTTTTCTTCATCCGACAGTTATTCGTTATGGGGCCCACAAATGGCTACGCCGTCGTACGAATATTCCCCGACAGAAAGAATATTCCACGACCAAACGAATATTCCCCGACAACAATGAATATTTTATAACCACTTGCGTATTTTCAAAGAATTCATATATCACCCTTAACTTTAATTTTTTATCAATTTAACCATTTACTGAATCGTAATTATAAGAAAAATTGAATACTTTTATTTCATAAAATTCGGGGTCTTACAAAGTATATGTTTTATCATCAAACATAATTGGTTTGTATGCATATTACTTTCATAAGGCTTGGTCCTGGCCGCAGGTCCTACATGCAGTCAGTGCAACTTTTACTAGCGGGCAGACTAATGATTATTACCTTCATTTTGGCGCCTATTCAAATTGGCCGTAAGTAAGACCTGTCTGCGGCCAGAATATCCTTCACTCCTCTATTCCATCATCAGCGTAATAGTCAATATTTTGTCTGATTCTTCCAAAATTTGTTTCATCAGAGATTTGTAAATTAATTCTCTATCATAGTGGAGAAATCTAGTTTGAACAATTGAATTTTCTTGTACAAATTGTATTGATTGAATTTCTTTGGATGGGATTTCTTTCGAAGATACAATACAATAATGATGGTGAACAGTTAACTACAAGATTCCACAAGATAAGAATTATAAATGGAATTATAAATTTCACAACCACAATTAGGTAACAAATTTACCACTACTTCATTATTCTTATAAGGGTTAATTACACTTGTGTTATATAAAGTACTATCAAATTCATAATTTAGCCCCCAAAGAATTTAGGCTTCTAATTTACTACATCAACTGTCTAGTTTAATAAAATTTATCCCCCAATTTCAGAATCCAACCAAAATTGGCCTGAATACCTGATCCGGCCAAGAATCCGATCGGGTCTTGTATATTTAATACCAGTTGACCATATAAATATACGGTTTGAATTAATTTAAAAAATGGTTATTTACAGTTCTGTTACATAAAGTACCACCATATTTATGATTCGGCCCCCAAAGAAAAAAAAATTAAAATTATAAATATAATAACTTTTAGCACTTTAAAAAAAGTAACTAATACCATAGAAATGCATTATAAAATTATAAATATTTATAAATAAAATTATAAAAATTATAAATACAATTTATAAAATTTAAGTTGTGATATAATTTGTAAAATTTAAGACGTAAAATTTATAATTGATGATATAATTTATAATTTGCAAGATTTAAGTTGTAAAATTTATACATACAATTTGTTAAATTATAGATACAATTTTAAAATTAATTTTTTTATAAATACAATATATGTATTAACTATTGCTTGTTTGAAGAATAAAATGGGAAACGGACGGAAAGAAAGTGTTGTTGGATAAACTAATTGACTACTATTTGTTTGAAGAATCTTTTAACTAAATAAAAATAACTCATTTTCCAAATCTAAGACGCTGAAATTTTCAAATTTGAAAGAACAAATAATTTGAAGGAACAAAACAATTTAAAGGATTAGGGAAGAGGGAGAGAGAACAAATGGGTCATTTTATTTTCTTTTTTCTTTTTCAATTTTCTCCTCCTCATTTTGTATGTTGTTCCAATATAAAAAGGGTATTATTTAATTAATTCAATGTTTGGCACTTTTGTCAATTGTTTAAAAGTTTAATGTTATTCGTGTTAAAAATATAAATTGTATGTTTAAAAGTTTATTGATTTTTTTGGTAATTAAGTCTTTTAAATTTTAAAATAAAAAAATTATATTTCGTAATCTTTGTATTAATATTTTATTTTAATAATTTAACATATAATAATTATATATAAGAATTTATACAGATTTAATACGTCAAAATAAATATTTATACAAATTTTATACGAATTAAGTACTTGATGTAAATTGTGAATTTGGTGGTACTTGATGTAACATATGTGTTATTAGCCTGTATTCTATATAGTCAAACCGTTTACAATTCTTATTTGACCGAAAAATTATGTATCCCGGCCAATTTTGGTCAGATTCGAAAATTGGAGGCTAAATTGTATAAAATTAGACACTTGATGTAGTAAAATGTAAGACCAAATTCTTTGAGGCCTAATCATGAATATGATGATACTTCATGTAGTAAACTGTATTTAGTCCTTCTTGTAATTATGATTAACTATAGTATGTTCATTTAGAAGAATTTGCCAAAATAAGGATATCCAGCCAAGCCCATCTCCTTTTTATTATATTCTGGTCGCAGGTCTTATTAGGGGCTAGTTTAAAAAGTCAAAATAAGGGCATAATAATCATTAGTCAGGCCGCTAGTAAGAGTTGCACTGGCCGCAGGTAGGACCTGCGACCAGGCCCAAGCCTTATTCAATTTCACCCCTTATATCATACAATGGACGTCTACATATCTGTTAGCTAAAATAATGCTCCCAGCTAACGTTTAGAACGGGACCCATATATGTATATATATTAATTGAGATAATATGAAACAATATATGTTGAAGCACAATAAAAAAATATAAAACATAATGTAATACTAATTAATCCATATATCATAATTATCATGTTTATACAGAAAACTTATTTTAAAATCTCTAATCCACGGGCTGAAAAGAATCATTGCTATGCTTGGATTGGATGTATAGAATTGATAAAAAAAGTAGAATAGAGAATAGAATGGAAAGGTTAGTGGAATGATTCATTTTATTTATGGTCAGAATGAGTTATTATACTTAATTTCTATAATAGAATAAAATTTATAAATATGGTAAGAATCATTCAATTCCTGTGAAACAACCAAGCACAATGTTGGGCCATAATACTTTTCATACTGGGCCAGGCCAAATGGGCTTGTCCTTTGGACTATGTCACTTTTGTCATGTTGGGTCAAATGAATTGGGCCCCGCTACTTGACTATAATATTGGGCTTAGTCATTGGATCGGCCCATTATGTAAGTTGTCACTTATCCTATCTTTGACCGGTAATCATCACAAAAGGTAGTAGTTGAATGTTATGTCTGCCACCTTTCTGCATGGCATTAATGAGGATGAGACTCCGATTACCGGCGGGAGGTAACAGTGGTAGCAGGTGGGAAAATAAGCTGTACACTTTCGGCTGAGATGACCGGGGTTGAGAGGAGGTGTCAGGAGATAGTGGGTGGCACAGTAAACCGGGTCTTGGGAACGTATGGGGCAAGGATCACAAAAGAAAAGGAGGTAACAAAACACTACACACATTATTATTTTCTCACACACTCAGACACTAGTCGATATTTCCTCCATTGTTAACCTTGTGATCGCCTGTACTGACTCTCACGCCGGAGCTATCCCCCGACGGTCAGGCCGTCAAGCTTTTGGTGTTGACTTGTTGAACTGTGCAGGATCATAGCGTCGTACGTGATTGGGACGTGGGAGAAGATCTTGGCGTTAACATTGGCGTTAGAAGGAGGGCTGAGTTCTAGTGTCCTGAGTAATTTTTTAATCACAAACCTTGTTCGTTTTACGTCGGTGTTCATGGGGAAGAGTAGGACACCTACGCCGAAGGGGCAGCCTATGGCTGCTAGTGAATCATTACCGCGAGTATCTGTCAAAGACCGTTTAGAACCTGCACTAAGTGTTCATGCCAGCACGACGTCCAAACGATCGCATGGAGATTCTCGTCCGAGAGCTGTGAGCAAAGCCAAGAGACAGCTAGTTTTTACAGCAGAAAAGGGGTCCGGTCATGGCCAGAAACGAGTAGAAGGCACCTCGCCTAGAACTCGATACCGAAACGACCAAGACGAAAAAGCTGCCCGCTTGGCTAAGATGGCAGATGAAGCTGATAAGGCCATGGAGGCGCTTGTGAAGCAGCGGCGGGATATAGCTGAGCAGATGTCTCGAATGGCAGAGTTGAGGGACGAAGCTTCCAGCTATGTTCAATCTGAAGAACGGGGGCATCGGAGTGGGAAAGAGCCTGTTCATTCCGGACGTGAGTCTCAGGATCGACCTCGGGAAAGAAGAAGGTCCAGAAGCCCTACTCTTCAAAGATCGAAGAGGGCACATCACCCTGCCGGTTCTAAGGAGCAGGGTCGAAGCGAACGAAGAGGTCGATCCAGGGATCGTACTCCGGAGAATACTAAGAAGGCGCTCGTTGTTGCGCATTCCCACCACGGCAGCCGGGTATTGGGACGAAGCAGATCTAGAGGCCGTACACCCGAAAGTCCACCGAGGGCCCTCCACTCTGTGGACCATCATCGTCACAAAAGCCCCTCAAAAGTTGGGGGTTCTATTGTAAGGAACCGGTCCACTCAGAAGAGGGAGGGGTCACCGGAAAAAGAAGCATCATCCCAACCCGAGGGCGTGAAGTATCTGGTAAAAGAGGTGAAGGAGCTTCGGAGGCAGCTTGTCGAGGTACAGAAAGTAAAAGATACTTCGGGAAAGAAGGCATCCCCTTTTTCCGCGGAGATTCTGAGAGAGAAAGCTGACCCCACCAAGAGGTTGCCTCACATTGAAAGTTATGACGGATCGGGGGATCCCTATGACCATAGCCAGGCGTTCGACCGACTGATGGATTATTACGACTTTAGCGATGCTGCTAAGTGTCATACTTTTATCGCGACACTCCGAAAGGATGCCAGGCAATGGATGGGGACTTTGCCCTCGGATTCGATTTCATCTTGGGCAGATATGTGCAGTAAATTCCACGCCCGCTTCGGAAGCAACAGAAGAAGAGGGAAACCAACTGGCTCATTGGCTCAGGTTCGACAGTTCTCGAATGAGTCTTTGGGCCAATATGTGAAGCGATTCCGTGAAGCAGTCGGCCAAGTGACAGACCTGAATGATCTACAAGCCGTGGAACTATTTCAGAATGGGTTAGATCTGGTCAAATCAAAAAAGTTGGTGAAGAAGTTGATGTTTCACCACCCGAAGAGTCTCGCAGAAGCCTTCGACAAAGCGGAAGGTTATATTATGGTAGAAGAAGCCATGAATAGCCTCAAGCGCCCTTCTTCAGATCGGCTTAAGGAGACAGATCGGGACAGAACAGAGGGGGACCAGAGTAGGAAAGAAGGAGATAAAGGCCGTTGCGACGGCAAATCAAAGAAATACAACAATAATAATTGGAGGCGGGGTGGAGAACGCTCGTCCTGTAAGACCCCGAATTTTATGAAATAAAAGTATTCAATTTTTTCTTATAATTACTATTCAGTAAATGGTTAAATTGATAAAAGTTAAAGTTAAGGGTGATATATGAAATTGTTTTTCAAAATACGCAAGTGGTTAATTATAAAATATTCATTGATGTCGGGGAATATTCGTTTGGTCGTGGAATATCCTTTCTGTCGGGGAATATTCGTACGACGGCGCAGCCATTTGTGGGCCCCATAACAGAATAACTGTCGGATGAAGAAAACGATAAATTTGAGTTTTTACAAATAACGGCGTAGTTGTTACCGTTAACACTGTTGGAATACCCGATGGTTAAAATACAGTAATACGCGTTATTGCACAGCAGCACACGGTATTGCACAGTATTTTTGAAATTATTGATTCTTACGTAAGAAGGCACTACTCAATAATTGTTACAGTAATTACTGTTCAATATTTTATTTTATTGATTCAATAATTTCTACGTTAAAATTTTATATTATTGTTGTTCAATAATTGTCACTACACAGTATTTTCCATTATCAGATCAATAATTCATATTATTTGAATAATATTATTAGATAACATTATTGGCAATGTCTAGAAAGTTCTGTCTAAGGAGAGGTTTGTTCACCTAATTACGCGCCAGTAAGGAGAAATTCTTATTGTAAAGCCCCCTCTTTCCTGGGAACGGCCTAGTTGTCATAAATGTGATTCTGTAATATTATTTGTGAATAATTAATTATTAATTCATATGATAAGAAAATATTTATTTTTATGTGGATCTAAATGTTGGATATATTTATTGTGGTTAAAAATGAAGGAGTTAATGTTGAGGTTTTTATCAGTATTTTTGTCGGAATGGAGGTATTAAAAATTAAATTAGGGTTTTTGAGATATTTTACGGGGGTTATAATTTTTAATCCGACCGTTGGATCGTTGTAATTTTTGGATATGTTATACATATATAAGTTGAGTATATGTCCACAAATTTTGAACCGTTAAAAATGAACGAATGATTTGTTATGAATTTTACGAGATGACTGGTTCAGAAATTGTTGAATTTTCAGAGTTTATCATTTTGGTAGAAAATTCTAGAATTGTTGGGCCCCACTCTTGGTTGGTGAAAAAATGTGCTGAGATTTTTATTCAATGTGGTGGGTGGGAATAGTAACAGGTAAAGTCATCAGGTTGCAGGTTAAGTCTGCTTCGGCGTGCTAACATTTTCCTATAAATAGAGGGCTAAGTTAGAATTGAAAATCACACCAGAAACATAAGCTTTCTTTATTTCTCTCTCTATATTATGAAGCATATTTTGTGAGTATTTAGATACTTTGAGAGTTGCTATTCAGTGCAAGTTTCCTTCGGCTTTGCATTCAAGTCAGAAATACTGCACTTTTGAGGTAAGGGATAGTAAGGGATTTTAAGGGTTGTTATATTTTCCAGTTTCATAATTTTTCCGACCTTCAAAAATTCTGGAAAAATTTAAAATGATATTTTGATGAGTTTTCTTGATTGTGTCCAAAAATGGTGATTTTTGGATGTATAGATTAAGAGTTATGAATTTTATAAGAAAAGACTATTTTAAAAGTAACCGCTTATAACTTCTTGTGGTTAACTTCAAAATTGATGAAATTTTTATTGGGAGTACATGTATATGATAGGAGTATACTCTGTGAATTTTAGAATTTTTAGATAAAAGTACAATTTTTGATAAATGTCTAAATATTCGGCTGTTTTGGCCATATGAAAAATAGTAAATGACTTTTAAAAATTCTGAGAAAAATATATGTTCACTATGGGACTATATTATGCTAAATCCCAGAAAAGAAATATTTTTGGAGCTGATTTGGTATTTTTCATGAAAATGGTCTAGTTACGAGTAAATGAAATAAATATGTTTTGTGAAGTAAGAAAATTAGAAAATAGGATTTTATGACTTGAGAATCCTATATGAGGTATATGCAGTTTTTTGATGAGGGTTTTGGTTATTGGTGATGAAATCTTATGAGTTTGACATTTTAGAATGATTAAATACATTATTTTAGTAAAGTGTAAACAATTAAAATAAATTGTTTATAAATTTAAGAAATGTTATTCTTTCAATATCATTATACCGAAATATTGGTATGGATTTTTTTGTGGAATTTCTATCTTTTGTGTCGGAGTTACTATTCATGAGTTATTATTCACGATTTACTATTCATGAGTTACAAATATTACTCTTGAGATTAAAACTATATGTTGATCATATTATTTTTATTATCATATATAACATTTTTATAACCCTGATGTTGAAATTCTCTTTCACTGGAGTGTAAAGATGGATAGATTATTGGTATGATCATGACTAGGGTTCTCTTTAGCCAGTTGTGCAAAGTTGAATTGGTGACTGGTATGATCATGACCATTGAATTTATAAGTGAATATCTTTAGCTTAAGTGCAAAGGTGAAATGATCAACATGGTTATAATTATTGTTTATATAAATTCTGAAATGATTATATATTTCTTTGAGATATGAATATATTTGGCCTGTAGTGCAAATATGAACTGTTGATGAATATCTTTGGCCTGTAGTGTAAAGATGAATTGTTGATGAATATCTTTGGCCTGTAGTGCAAAGATGACATGTTGTTGAATATCTTTGGCCAGTAGTGCAAAGATGAACATGTGTTGAGATGAACATGACCAACTGGTACAAATGAATATCTTTGGTCGTAGTGTAAAGATGAAGTTATTAGTATGATTATGAACAGGAACTGTGATTTGGTATAACCATGATCTTTGATGTTTCAGGTAAAGACAGGTGATGAAAATATTCTTCGTCCTGAGTGCGAAGAAAAATTTAGAGTCACAATTATGATTATGAGTTATTTATATGATTGTGGAAAGGAACTGTTGAGTGATGTTACATGGATAAAACATTGTTGGTGGATTTTTAATATGGAGGAGATAATAGACTTTATGGTCTATTTGACTCTTCTAATGGATTGCTCGTTCCGCTGCAACTATGGTTGAAATTTTTATCATTTACCATATGTTCTAAATTTCTGATTTATTGTTGATGAAGGCCATTGATAATTGAATTATCTTTAGTCATGATATTCTTTACTGAGCTAGTTGTACTCACCCTTTTGCTTCACAATTCCTTTCAGGTAATAAGAGTGTAGCTGGGTCGAGCGGGGGTAACAAGGGAATAGAACGGTGGTCATCATTTAGTAGTTATATTTGGTGAAGAAAATAGGGTGAGGCGAACCCAACGTTGGAAGGGTATTTCGTCACTATCATACAAGATGTCTAATGACATACAACCTCGTGTCATCATAAGACATGGTTGTGCTCATCCACTTGCTGAGTATATCTACGAGCACTACCTATATAATCTTGGTGTTTGTTTGAAGTATAATTCTCAATTAGAGACAGTGGAGATAATGATAAGTCACGAGAAGACTCACTATTGGGAAGAATATGATAGTAATCTTCTCGTTTTTCTTTGGGGTCTATTGGGTCAACCAAGGATAATTCTGTGGCCATATGATATCTATCATAACCTAGAAGCATGGCCTCCCATGTACGAAGGTTTCCTTGAGCACTTCCCAAAGATTCTAGTTTCTAAAATAGTTTTTGACTGTACCTTTATGTAAGGTACCTTGTGAGGTGCTGATACATGATGGTGTCCAATGTCACATTTGGTATATATTTGTATCCAAACTCACAGCATATGTGTTGTTGTATTTTGCACGATAATTGTTGTAATAAAATTGTAGTTGTTTTCTGTACCATGTATTTGACGACTCAGAATGGGTTGGGTGGAATGGACCTATTTTGGGGTTGTCACACGTCCGCTCCCGCTCAGAGGGTAAACAGGACCTATACTGCACTCAATGCTGACAGGGCTGTTATCTTGGAGCAAATTAAGAACCAACCTATTTTCGAGCCACCTCGAGACAACATTAGACCCGGGAAAAGGAAATTCTCGTAAGTATTATGACTATCATCAAGGCCCGGGTCACGATACGAACGACTGTGCATGTTTGAAAGATTTTATCAAGAGGAAGGTGCAGGACGGGGCTTTAGTTCATTATGTGGCCGCCCGAATGAACCAGCAGCAGAATAGAGGACCCGTTCAGGCAGCCCAACCAGTTCAGCAAGTGTTCCCCGCTCCTGAACTGCCCGCAAGGCAAGTGATAGATGTCATCACTGGGGGTACTTCGGGCAAGCTTGTTGGGAAGAAGCGCCGAAGCTATCTGGATTCGGTCATGTCAGTGGCGGGTACCCTCCCGAAGACTAACAGACCATTCCCGGGTACGGTAATTTCCTTTACAGATGAGGATTACCCTTCGGAAACGATCGAACCGCACGAGGGATCATTGGTCGTGACAGCACAAGTGGGTTCGGTGGATATGAAGCGTATGATGATCGACAATGGATCTTCTGTGGATATCTTATATGCTCATGCTCATCAGAGGATGCATCTCGATGGACAGAAGATGGAGATCGGGCAGGAGGCCCCTTTATATGGCTTCAGTAACGATCCGGTCAAAGTGGCTGGAACCATTGAACTGCCGGTTATCTTCGGAACGGCCCCCCAACAGGTAGAAATTATTTGCAAGTTTTATGTTGTGCATGTAGATTCCGCTTATAATGCTATTTTGGGGAGGCCCACTTTAACTGCTTTATAAGCTGTAACCTCTATCCCTCATTTCAAAATCAAATTTCCTACGGCTCATGGGGTTGGAGAGGTAAAAGGAGATCTGGATCTGGCCAGAAGGTGTTATAAAAATGCCGTGATCACTTCGGAAGTAGGGGTGTCGAAACAAAAATAGACCATAGCAATAGTGATCGAACCCTTCACGGAAAACAACTCAGAACCGTTGGTCATGCTAGCCGAAGGGACAGAAGAGATAGAGCTCATCCCGGGCAAGGCCAACAAGACGGTGAAAATAGGTTCGGGTCTACCAGAACCTCTCAGGACAAACCTCATTGAACTCCTGTAGTGTTAGGTTGACATCTTCGCCTGGGAGCCTCAGGATATGCCGGGAGTAAGCAGGGATATTGCAGAGCATCGTTTAGAAGTGGACCCGTCGAAGAAGCCAGTTCGGCAAAAGAGGAGGATCTTTGCGCCCGAGCGCCAAAGAATCATCGATGAGGAAATTGCGAAGCTGCTAGCTGCTGACTTCATCTTCGAGATCGACTATCCGCAGTGGATGGCAAATGTGGTGCTGGTCCAGAAGCAGAATGGGAAATGGCGGGTTTGCATCGACTATACGGATCTGAATAAAGCCTGTCCAAAGGATTTCTACCCTTTACCCCACATTGACCAGCTCATCGATGCAACTTTGGGGTATACCTTGTTGAGCTTCATGGACGCATTCTCTGGCTATCATCAAATCTCCATGTGTAAAGAGGATATACCGAAGACAGCGTTCATTACGCATCGTTCGGTATATGCCTACAAGAAAATGACCTTTGGCCTCATCAACGCCGGGGCCACTTACCAGAGGATGATGAACTATGTCTTCAGGCGTCAGTTGGGCAAGAATATAGAAGTATATGTGGATGACATGATTGTTAAGAGCATGTTGGTGCACAAACATCTGGATGACCTGGAGGAATGCTTTCAGACAGTCCGTCATCACAAACTGAGACTGAATCCTGCCAAGTGCACCTTCGGATTAGGAGTTGGCAAATTTCTGGGTTATTTGGTCAGTCAGAGGGGAATTGAAGCCAATCTAGAAAAGATTCAAGCGATCCTGAACATGAAGACTCCTCAGTCATTTAAAGATGTTCAGCGTCTGACTGGAAGGATTGCAGCGTTAAGGAGGTTTATGTCCAAGTCGGCAGAAAGGTGTTTGCCGTTTTTTGACACGTTGAAAGGGCCGAAGAATGCCAAGACGTTCCAATGGACTTCGGAATGCGAAGACGCCTTTCAGAGCATCAAGTCCTACTTATCTTCGGCGCCTTTGTTGGTGAAGCCCGCTCCTGCGTTCCAACTGTTAAAGTGTTTGACTTCGTCCGAAGCTGAATATGCTCTTCGTTAAGTTCACGAGGGCATCTGTGGCGACCATATAGCTGCAAAGTCATTAGCCTACAAAGTACTTCGTCAGGGATACTACTGGCCTACCATCTTCAAGGAAGCGACTGAATACGTCAAGAAGTGCGAGAAGTGTCAGCTCAACAGTCCGATCCCACATCAGCCACCAGAAGAGTTATACTCGATCTTATCTCCCATACCCTTTGCTGTCTGGGGGGTTGATATACTAGGTCCACTACCGAAAGCAAAAGGCCAGGTCAGCTTTGTTATAGTTGCTATCGACTACATGACCAAGTGGGTAGAAGCAAAATCGCTTAGGTTAATAACGGAACAGGAATGCTTAAAGTTAATCAAAGAGTCGGTAGTATTTCGGTTCGGAATTCCTAAGGTGGTGATTTTGGACAATGGACGTTAGTTCGTGGGGTCAAAATTCGAAGCATTTTTGAAAGAACTGGGGGTCCAGCACAGAAAGACTTCGGTAGCTCATCCTCAGTCTAATGGACAAGTCGAAGTGACCAACAGAACGCTACTGAATGGAATCAAGCGCAGATTAGACGAAGCTAAAGGAAGATGGCCAGAAGAGCTGCTCAGCGTGTTATGGGCCTATCGGACCACTCCGAGGACCACAACGGGGGATTCACCTTTTAGACTAGCCTATGGTACTGATGCCTTAGTCCCAGTTCAAATTGTATCTCCAAGTCTTCGAGTTAGTCAGTTCAGATAAATATACAATGACGAAGGGCTGAAAGCCAATCTTGATGTACTTGAAGAAGTCAGAGAAACAGCCTTAGTCAAACTTACAGCCTATCAGCGAAGAGTAGCTAAGCATTATAACAAAGGGGTAAAGCTTCGCAGGTTCGAAGTAGGGGATTTCGTTCTCAGAGAAGTCGAAGCATCTACACCCCAGAATTTGGGAAAGCTGATGCCAAATTGGGAAGGGCCGTATGAAGTCATAGAAGTACCGAAGCCGGGAACTTATCGGTTGAGGACCTTGGACGGATTAGAGATCAAGAATACTTGGCATGCAGGCAGGCTTCAAAAGTATTTTCAGTAGCTACAATGTCAGTACACCGGAAGTCTGTAAATGATTTTAAGTCATCATCAATAAAAATTCCTTTCTTTTCAAGCAAATCTTGTCTTCGTTGCTGTTAACGTCATCGGTGTAAGGAGGTTCGGGTGGACTCGCTGACCATTCGATGGTAGCCTCATCGGCAAGAGGTCCTTATGAGTTTGTCAGGCCCTTCGCGTCATTGGTGTAAGGAGGTTCGGGTGGACTCGCTGACCATTCGATGGTAGCCTCATCGGCAGGAGGTCCTTATGAGTTTGTCAGGCCCTTCGTGGTAGGCAAACGTCATTGGTGTAAGGAGGTTCGGGTGGACTCGCTAACCATTCGATGGTAGCCTCATCAGCAGGAGGTCCTTATGAGTTTGTCAGGCCCTTCGTGGTAGGCAAACGTCATTGGTGTAAGGAGGTTCGGGTGGACTCGCTAACCATTCGATGGTAGCCTCATTGGCAGGTGGTCCTTATGAGTTCGTCAGGCCCTACGTTGTAGGCGAACGTCATTGGTGTAAGGAGGTTCGGGTGGACTCGCTGACCATTCGATGGTAGCCTCATCGGCAGATGGTCCTTATGAGCTTGTCAGGCCCTTCGTGGTAGGCAAGTGTCATCCTTAAGACATTGTCAGGCCCTGCGTGGTAGGCAATTGTCAACCTTTAGACCTTGTCAGGCCCTTCGTGGTAGGTAAGTGTCATTATTCAGACTTCGTCAGGCCCTTCACGGCATCTACCTCACACTCTGGTAACGAATAAGTATTCCTTTACTTTATTATTATTACCTAATTTTTTCTAAGTGTTGAGTTCGGAAGGCCACATTCTTTAACTTTATCTTATCTGTTATACGACTTGCCTAGTTGTTGATTAACAGTTTAAGTTAAGTCCATGAAGGAGCTTGTACATTTTTTAAGATTGAATCGTTATTGAAGTGTTGATAAACAGTAAATACACCGAAGTCATAAGGAATAATGTTGATATTTCATTTACAAAATACTTTACAAAACGATAGAAAGATTTACAAGAGTCCTACAGCTAAGGGAAAAGAGAATCATCCTCAGGAATCAGCTTCGTCTTCCGAAGAGTCGAGAATGGTCGGATCAACCTTGGCAGTAACAAGTCTTGCCTTGTCTTTGCTTCGGCATTCTTCGTACCCATCCGAGAACATTTGGACGATCTCCTCGTTCAACTCAGCTGATTTCTGATATTCTTGTTGAACTTCTCTCCGAAGATTTTCGGTCAAAGGGGGACCCAAATCTCTCAAAGCACGAAGTTCTCGAAGCTCCTCTTCGAGCTTTGCCCGTTCCCTCAGATGTCTCAAATCCCTAGCTTCAAGTTCATGTACTTGCACCGCTAGGCTCTTGTTGGTCTTCACCATCGTTTCGTTCTTCCCAACAAGGACCTCGTTTCGACGAACCAGGTCTATGTTCGTAGTAACGGTTATTTGGTGGGTGGCCTCGGCTGTCTCCGGCTTCTCTTTTAAGTTATTTACATCCTTCTAGAGGCATTCGTTATTGAAGAGAGTGGTACCATGGGCCCTTCTCTCTCTCTCCAGAGCAGACGCCAGAGTAGCCTTCTCTCGCCTGGCTGCATCTTCTTCGGCTTCGGATCCTCTATATCGGGGAAGAAGTCTCCCGAAGATAGCATTTGCCTACAGACATTTAAAGTGAATTAGTAGAAGAAACAGATGATTCCTAAATATTTCAATTGAATAAACTAACCTTAGCCTGATAACTCATGCCTTCTTCGATCAAATCCCTAATCGAACTGTTTCCGAACCGATGATCATCGGTCTCCCGAACAAAGGAGTCGAGCAGCTGGAAGGGAAAGTTCTCGTTAAACTCCGGCCATACAGTGGGAGAAGAGGCAGCTTCTCGCCTGAAGGCGGAGGGGGAAGATCTTGGCGGAGAAGGCATTGATGGTTCGGGGGGCGGTGGTGGTTGATCTTTGGAAGGTTGTTTCCTTTTACGAGATAGAAGAGGAGACTCGGTTGGGTTTTCGAGCTTGTCTTCGGAAACATGGATCTCCACAGGAATGACGATAGGAGGATCAACTGCAGCAGGAGGAGGAACCCGAAGCTCATCGGCTGACAAAGGAGTCACTTTGGTCTTCCTCTTTTTAATACGAAGAGCTTGCATTCGCTCGTTAGCAGGCATGTCAATCAAACTCGCTGCAGAAGCTGATTGAGATCCTTGAGGAGTTGACCGGACTTTCCGAACAGCCCTTTTCTTTTTTTGAGGTTGGCTAGGCTCCTCTTCAACGACGAAGTGTGCCGATTGATCCTCGATGACTTGATCTTCGGAGGCCGAAGATTCCTCTGGAAGGACTTCGGCGGAAGGTGATGAAGGCTTACCAGAGAGGTACCTATCCAGATCCTTTCGATCGATCGAAGTCGGTTTGATAAGAGACAATTTATGGTCATACAACCATGCTTGCTTGCTCAGGAGGCCGAAGCTCCACTCCTTCAGAGGTATCTTCTCTATGATGCGCATCATTTCTCTTATACGTTCCTCGAATATATCTCCGAAGTCTGCAGAGACGCGATCAGAAGTAGTCCAGTCCGGGACAGAGGAGATTTCGGGCCCGTTGACGAAGAACCATTTATTATGCCATCCTCGGTTGCTCGAAGGAGTGTCCATTAGAGACCGCTTCTCGATTCTGGCATTGGGCTTAAGGGCTATCTTACTTAGCACCTTGAAGCCTTTTTCTCGAGATTTCCCTACCGAGAAGAGGGTAAAGAAGGAATCCACAGCGGGAGGAACTCCTATCTCGTAACAGAAGGTTATGTAAGCCAATATATGGATGTATGAGTTCGGCACCAATTGGGCGAACCCCACTCCAACAAACCCTAGGAGGGTGATCAGGAAGGCATGAAGGGAAAACCTCACCCCCTTCTCCAGAAACGTTGTCGGGACGGCGATCTAACCGTCGGGACGCTGGTACATTCTTTCGTGGGAGGCTGCTATCCTCACCCTGTGGGTATCTGGTATTTGATAGCGAGCCCGAATGTTGCAGAGCTCAGCCTCAGTAATAGTAGAGGGGGTGTTAGCGTGAGGAAAATCTTCCTCATTCTTGAAAAATTTGGAGGGATTGGGAAGTGATTCTAGAGGCAGAGCTTCCTTACTCGGAGCACCAATCTGGGGGTTTGAGCTCAGAGCCTCTTTGTCAGGGTTTAAATGGGGGGTCACGGCGGAGATGGGGGTTACACGAAGGGGAGAGCTCGTATCGGGGTTTTGAGACGCCATTGTTGAGAATCTGTAGGGAAAATGAAGAAATTTGAGAAAGAGAAGACAATAAACTCTTGTGAATTCGAAATAGCAAGGAACCATCCAAGGTGAATGGAAGGCAGCTTTTATAGCGGTCTTTTCAGATTTTGCACGAGAACCGAGGGCGGCGCATTAATTGGAGGTAATGATGTGGGAGAGGAAGGGGTAACGTCCGATTTTGGTTTTAATGGGTTATCCAAGGTGGGCCGGCGCTTGTTGGATCCCTTTTCACTATGGACTCACACTATTTACAGTCTTCCACTAAACATCCTGTTTAATAAAAGACTGGGGGGCAATGTTGGGCCATAATACTTTTCATACTGGGCCAGGCCGAATGAGCTTATCCTTTGGACTATGTCACTTTTGTCATGTTGGGTCAAATGAATTGGGCCCCGCTACTTGACTATAATATTGGGCTTAGTCATTGGATCGACCCATTATGTAAGTTGTCACTTATCCTATCTTTGACCGGTAATCATCACAAAAGGTAGTAGTTGACTGTTATGTCTGCCACCTTTCTGCATGGCATTAATGAGGATGGGACTCCGATTACCGGCAGGAGGTAACAGTGGTAGCAGATGGGAAAATAAGCTGTACACTTTCGGCTGAGATGACCGGGGTTGAGAGGAGGTGTCAGGAGATAGTGGGTGGCACAGTAAACCGGGTCTTGGGAACGTATGGGGCAATGATCACAAAAGGAAAGGAGGTAACAAAACACTACACACATTATTATTTTCTCACACACTCAGACACTAGTCGATATTTCCTCCATTGTTAACCTTGTGATCGCCTGTACTGACTCTCACGCCGGAGCTATCCCCCGACGGTCAGGCCGTCAAGCTTTTGGTGTTGACTTGTTGAACTGTGCAGGATCATAGCGTCTTACGTGATTAGGACGTGGGAGAAGATCTTGGCGTTAACAAATAATATTTTTCATTATACATGAGAATGAGTTATTCCATTATTATCTTCATTCTTGCGATCCAAACATAGCAACTCTAATCTTTTTTCAATAAATTAGGAGATAATTTTAAGAACTTTGCTTATAGCAAGTTTTCTAAAAGAATATTCGTCATCACTCAAGACATGACATTTCCATTTCGTTGATCATTATGATAAGTTAATTCTTATTAAACTGCCAACTTGTAAACTCACAACAAACATTCATGTAAACCTAACCTAACTCCCTCCCCCATCATTATGAAAAAAATATGGCATGCATGTAGACATCGGATGAAAGGGCAAATAGGGTACGATGGGAGAGAGGTACTCCTCTGTTTCACATAAAAGAGTTTTATTTATTAAATTTATGAATATTAAGAATGCTTTTTATTTATATTTATCTCCAAAATACTAAGTTTTTAGCTCATTAGAAGTGATGGCAAATATTAATATTATGATATAAATTTGAAGATATGTATCATTTTATTCTTCAATAATAATAACTAAAAAAGTTAATTAAATAATTTATATTACAAATAGAACTCTTTTTGTGAAACCAATTTATGGAGTAGTTTTTAACAAAAGATGTAGGCATAATTTTATTTAATATCAATATTGCTATTCATGATTAAGGTAACAAATAAAATAACAAGTTAATTAGCTTTTGGAATATAATACGTTAACGGAATATAAATTTAAGATTTGTGTATAATATCTCTTTTGAAGGTAAAATTGTGAAAAAGGAAATATTGTAATTAATTGTCATATGAAGGAGTGACATTTCATTCTGAAATACCTTCTATTAATTAACTTTAGAACCGGGAAAAAAACATTAGAATAAATTTTTGGTGCATAACTGTAGTCTGGCAGCCATAACTGTAGTCATTATCCCATAGTGGAACAAATTATAATGTTCAATCATTTTAATAATATTAGAATAAACACTCTTTCTTCACATGCACATGGAAGGAAACTCAACTTTTCTAGTTGTCCTATTTATTTAACCCTTTTCACTTTTTAATATAGTAATATAACAATAGTGATAAGATTATAATTTCTCTCCAATCAATTTTCTTGTTGGTGATCCTTTAACAAAACAATGAATAATAATATGTAGTTGTTAAAAACTTTAATATACGATTAACAATAAATTCGATAATTTACACAAGCTGACGACACCCATGTAACATCTAATAAAAACTTTTAATATATTTTTAAATTAAATTTTGTTTTATACAGTACTAGTCATTGGTCCTCTCTGGCCACCATCAAAAAGTGTTGAAATTTTAAACATGTGACGATATATATATATATATATATATATATATATATATATATATATATATATATATATATATATATATATATATACACACACTCTATATGGTTCGGATCTTAAGCTCACCACTTATCCAACTCATCTGAGCTCAACCCCCTTTAAGCGACGGACCCGGCGACGGTTCGGTCATACAACCGTCGTCTATACTTTTAGCGACGCTATATGTTGTCAATCGCTAAAAGTATAGACGACGGTTGTATGACCGAACCGTCGTCGGGTCCGTCGTTAAAGAGGGTGAGCTCGGGTGAGTTAAATAAAGGGTGAGCTTAAGATCCGGACTATATATATATATATATATATATATATATATATATATATATATATATATATATATATATATATGTCAAACAAATTAAGAACGAATAGGTTAAACCGTCGCTATAACATAGAAAATCAGTTTTCTATGCTATAGTGATTGTTGGGCCATAATACTTTTCGTACTAGGCCAGGCCGACTGGGCTTGACTTTGGGCTATGTCACTTTGGTCATGTTGGGTCAAATGAATTGGGCCCCGCTACTTGACCATAATACTTTTCGTACTGGGCCAGGCCGACTGGGCTTGACTTTTGGGCTATGTCACTTTGGTCATGTTGGGTCAAATGAATTGGGCCCCGCTACTTGACTATACTATTGGGCTTAGTCATTGGATCGGCCCATTACGTAAGGTATTACTTATCCTATCTTTGACCGGTAATCATCACAAAAGGCAGCTGTTGACTGTTATGTCTGCCACCTTTCTGCATGGCATTAATGAGGATGGGACTCCGATTGCCGGCGGGAGGTAACAGTGGTAGCAGGTGGGAAAATAAGCTGTACACTTTCGGCTGAGATGACCGGGGTGGAGAGAAGGTGTCAGGAGATAGTGGGTGGCACAGTGAACCGGGTCTGGGGAACGTATGGGGCAAGGATCACAAAAGGAAAAGAGGTAACAAAACACTACACACAACATTATCATTTCATACACACTCAGACACTAGTCAATATTTTCCTCCATTGTTAACCTTGTGATCGCATGTACTGACTCTCACGCCGGAGCTATCCCCCGACGGTCAGGCCGTCAAGCTTTTGGTGTTGACTTGTTGAACTGTGCAGGATCATAGCGTCTTACGTGATTGGGACGTGAGAGAAGATCTTGGCGTTAACATTGGCGCTAGAAGGAGGGCTTTCTAGTGTCCTGAATATTTTTCAATCACAAACCTTATTCGTTTTACGTCGGTGTTCATGGGAAAGAGTAGGACACCTACACCTGAGGGGCAGCCGAGGGCTGCCAGTGAATCAGTACCGCGAGTATCTGTGAAGGACCGTTTGGGACCTGCACCAAGTGTTCACGCCAGCACGGCGTCCAAACGATCGCATGGAGATTCTCGTCCGAGAGATGTGAGCAAAGCCAAGCGACAGCTAATTTTTACAGCGGAGAAAGGGTCCGGTCATGGCCGGAAACGAGTAGAAGGCACCTCGCCTAGAACTCGATACCGGGACGACCAAGACGAAAAGGCTGCCCGCTTGGCTAAGATGGCAGATGAAGCTGATAGGGCCATGGAGGCGCTTGTGAAACAACGACGAGATATAGCTGAACAGATGTCTCGAATGGCCGAGTTGAGGGACGAAGCTTCCAGCTATGTCCAGTTTGAAGAACGGGGGCATCGGAGCGGGAAGGAGCCTGCTCATTCCGAGCGTGAATATCAGGATCGACCTCGGGAAAGAAGAAGGTCCAGAAGCCCTACTCCTCAAAGATCAAAGAGGGCACATCACCCTGTCGGTTATAAGGAGCTGGGTCGGAGCGAACGAAGAGGTCGATCCAGAGAACGTACTCCGGAGAATACTAAGGGGGCGCTCATTGTTGCGCATTCCCCCCACGGCAGCCGAGTACTGAGACGAAGCAGATCTAGAGGCCGTACACCCGAAAGTCCACCGAGGGCACTCCGCTCTGTGGACCATCATCATCAGAAAAGCCCCTCGAAAGTTGGAGGTTCTATTGTAAAGCACCGGTCCACCCAGAAGAGGGAACGGTCACCGGAAAAAGAAGCATCGTCCCAACCCGAGGGCGTGGATTATCTGGTGAAGGAGCTTCGGAGGCAGCTTGCCGAAGTACAGAAAGTGAAGGAGACTTCGGGAAAGAAGGCATCTCCTTTTTCCGCGGAGATTCTGAGAGAAAAGGCTGACCCCGCCAAGAGGTTGCCTCACATTGAAAGTTATGACGGATCGGGGGATCTCTACAACCACAGTCAGGCGTTCGACCGACTGATGGATTATTATGACTTTAGCGATGCTGCTAAGTGTCATACTTTTGTCACGACCCTCCGAAAGGATGCCAGACAGTGGATGGGGACTTTGCCCTCTGATTCGATTTCATCTTGGGCGGATATGTGCAGTAAGTCCCATGCCCGCTTTGGGAGCAACAGAAGAAGAGGAAAACCAACTGGATCACTGGCTCAGGTTCGGCAGTTCTCGAATGAGTCTTTAGGCCAATATGTGAAGCGATTTCGTGAAGCGGTCGGCCAAGTGACAGATCTGAATGATCTACAAGCCGTGAGACTGTTTCAAAATGGTTTAGATCTGGTCAAATCGGAAAAGTTGGTGAAGAAGTTGATGTTTCACCACCCGAAGAGTCTCGCGGAAGCCTTCAACAAAGCAGAAGGCTATATTGTGGTAGAAGAGGCCATGAATAGCCTCAAGCGTCCCTCTTCGGAGCGGCTTAAGGAGACAGATCGGGACAGAACAGAGGGGGACCAGAGTAAGAATGAAGGAGATAGAGGCCGTCGCGACGGCAAATCAAAGAAATACAACAATAATAATTGGAGGCAGGGTGGAGAACGCTCGTCCTCTCCCGCTCAGAGGGTAAATAGGACATATACTGCACTCAACGTCGACAGGGCTGTTATCTTGAAGCAGATCAAGAATCAACCTATTTTCGAGCCACCTCGAGATAACTTTAAGCTCGGGAAAGGGAATTCTCGCAAGTATTGTGACTATCATCAAGCCTCGGGTCACGATACGAACGACTGTGCTAGCCTGAAAGATTTTATCGAGAGAAAGGTGCAGGACGGGGCGTTAGTTCATTATGTGGCTGCCCGAACGAACCAGCAGCAGAATAGAGGACCTGCTCAGGCAGCCCAACCAATTCAGCAAGTGTTCCCTGCTCCCGAACCGCCCGCAAGGCAAGTAATAGATGTCATCACTGGGGGCACTTCGGGTAAGCATGTTGGGAGAAAGCGCCGAAGCTATCTGGATTCGGTCATGTCAGTGGCGGGTACTCTCCTGAGGACCGATAGACCCTTCCCGGGTACTGTAATTTCCTTTACCGATGAGGATTACCCTTCGAAAACCATCGAACCACATGAGGGATCATTGGTCGTAACAGCACAAGTGGGTTCGGTGGACATGAAGTGCATGATGATCGACAACGGGTCTTCTGTGGATATCCTATATGCTCATGCTTATCAGAGGATGCATCTTGATGGGCAGAAGATGGAGATCGGACAGGAGGCCCCTTTATACGGCTTCAGCAATGATCCGGTCAAAGTGGCTGGAACCATTGAACTGCCGGTTATCTTCGGAACGGCCCCCCAATAGGTAGAAATCATTTGCAAATTTTACGTTGTGAATGTAGATTCTGCTTATAATGCTATTTTGGGGAGACCCACTTTGATTGCTTTACAAGCTGTAACCTCTATCCCTCATTTCAAAATCAAATTTCCTACGGCTCATGGGGTTGGGGAGGTAAAAGGAGATCTAGATCTGGCCAGAAGATGTTATAGGAATGCTGTGATAACTTCGGGAGTAGGGGTGTTGAAGCAAAAATAGACCATGGCAATAGAGATTGAACCCTTCATGGAAAGTAGCTCAGAACCGTTGGTCATGCCAGCCGAAGAGACAGAAGAGATAGAGCTCATCCCGGGCAAGGCTAACAAGACGGTAAAAATAGGTTCGGGTCTACCAGAACCTCTTAGAAAGAACCTCATTGAACTCCTACAGTGCTATGTTGACATCTTCGCCTGGGAGCCTCAGGACATGCCGGGAGTGAGCAGGGATATCGCTGAGCATCGGCTAGAAGTGGACCCATCGAAGAAGCCAGTTCGGCAAAAGAGGAGGATCTTCGCGCCCGAGCGCCAGAGAATCATCGATGAAGAGATTGCGAAGCTGCTAGCTGCTGACTTCATCTTCGAGATCGACTATCCGCAATGGATGGCAAACGTGGTACTGGTCCAGAAGCAGAACGGGAAATGGCGGGTCTGCATTGACTACACAGACCTGAATAAAGCTTGTCCGAAGGACTTCTATCCATTACCCCACATTGACCAGCTCATCGATGCAACTTCGGGGTATGCCTTGTTAAGCTTCATGGATGCATTCTCTGGCTATCATCAAATCTCCATGTGTAAAGAGGATATACCGAAGACGGCATTCATTACGCATCGGTCGGTATACGCCTACAAGAAAATGACCTTTGGCCTCATCAACGCCGGGGCCACTTACCAGAGGATGATGAACTATGTTTTCAGGCGTCAGTTGGGCAAGAATATGGAAGTATATGTGGATGACATGATTGTTAAGAGCATGTTGGTGCACAAACATCTGGATGACTTGGAGGAATGCTTTCAGACAGTCCGTCACCACAAATTGAGACTGAATCCTGCCAAATGCACCTTCAGATTAGGGGCCGGCAAATTTCTGGGTTACCTGGTCAGTCAGAGGGGAATTGAAGCCAATCCAGAGAAGATTAAAGCGATCTTGGACATGAAGACTCCTCAGTCGTTTAAAGACGTTCAGCGTCTGACTGGAAGGATTGCAGCTTTGAGGAGGTTTATGTCCAAATCGGCAAAAAGGTGTTTGCCGTTTTTTGACACGTTGAAAGGGCCGAAGAATGCCAAGACGTTCCAATGGACTTCAGAATGCGAAGACGCCTTCCAGAGCATCAAGTCCTACTTATCTTCGGCGCCTTTGTTGGTGAAGCCCGCTCCTGCTGAGCCTTTATATTTGTACTTAGCAGCTAGTTCGTTGGCAGTAGGAGCAGTTTTGGTGCGAAAAGTTGGAGGTAAGCAGCACCCGGTTTATTATGTAAGCCACGTCCTTCGGGATGCCGAAACAAGGTACCCAAATATTGAAAAGTTTGCTTTTGCTTTAATAACTGCTAGTAGAAAGCTTAGGCAATACTTCCAGGGTAGGTTGGTAATAGTATACATAGATCAACCTTTGAAGAAGATTATGGGCAAACCTGAGGTATCGGGGAGATTAACTGCATGGACGATGGAGTTGTCTCAGTTCTTCGTTGAATATCATCCCCGAACTTCCATCAAGGGGCAGGCCTTGGCTGATTTTGTGGTCAAGTATTCGTTTTCTGAAGCTGATGAGACTGTAGCAGAAGCTGGAGGATCTGACATCATAGTTGCGGCGCTTCAGCAGAAGCAGAGTTCGTGAACGCTGTATGCAGATGGGTCTTCTACCGCAGACGTCAGCGGAGCAGGGATTATTCTGACTAGTCCGGAGGGATTCAAGGTGCAACAGGCCATCAGATTTCAGTTTAAAGCGACGAACAATGAGGCAGAGTACGAGGCAGTGTTGGCGGGTTTGCGACTAGCTAAGAGTCTCGAAGTGCAAAGAATAGTTATCTTCAGCGACTCTCAGTTAGTCGTTAAACAAGTCTCCGGGGAATACGAAGCCCGAGGTCATCGAATGATCAAGTATTTGGCGGAATTGAAAGAACGGCTTCAGTATTTCCAGTTCTACGAATTCCAGGGGGTCGAACGTGATGGCAATTCCATTGCCGATGCACTCTCCAAATTAGCCACTACGAATGTTAACGTTTTTGATGGATCAGTATACTTGGAAATTCTGTAACATTCTAGTGTTCATCATGAATCGGTAATATGCGTTGATCGAACCAACTGTTGGTTGACCCCATACCTGGAATATCTGGCAGATGGCGTTCTACCTTCGGATCAGATGCTGGCCAAGAAAATTAAGTACAAGAGTGCTAATTTCGTTCTGATAGATGGGGATCTGTTCCGAAGGGCCTTCTCGTCTCCACTGCTAAAGTGTTTGACTCCGTCCGAAGCCGATTATGCTCTTCGGAAAGTTCACGAGGGCATCTGTGGCGACCATATGGCTACTAAGTCGCTGGCATACAAAGTTCTTCGGCAGGGATACTACTGGCCAACGATCTTCAAGGAAGCAACTGAATACGTCAAGAAGTGCGAGAAGTGTCAGCTTAACAGTCCGATCCCACATCAGCCACCAGAAGAGTTATACTCGATCTTATCTCCCATACCCTTCGCTGTCTGGGGGGTTGATATACTAGGTCCACTACCGAAAGCAAAAGGTTAGGTCAGCTTTGTTATAGTTGCCATCGACTACATGACCAAATGGGTAGAAGCGAAACCACTTAGGTTAATAATAGAACAGGAATGCTTAAAGTTCATCAAGGAGTCGGTAGTATTTCGGTTCGGAATTCCTAAGGTGCTGATTTCAGACAATGGACGTCAGTTCGTAGGAGCAAAATTCGAAGCATTTTTGAAAGAACTGGGGGTCCAGCATAGAAAGACTTCGGTAGCTCATCCTCAGTCTAATGGACAAGTCGAAGTGACCAACAGAACGCTGCTGAATGGGATCAAGCGCAGATTGGACGAAGCTAAAGGAAGATGGCCAGAAGAGCTGCTTAGCGTATTATGGGCCTATCGGACCACTCCGAGGACCACCACAGGGGATTCACCCTTCAGACTGGCCTATGGTACTGATGCCTTAGTCCCAGTTGAAATTGGATCTCCAAGTCTTCGAGTTGGCCAGTTCAGAGAAATATACAACGATGAAGGGCTGAAAGCCAACCTTGATTTACTTGAAGAAGTCAGGGAAACAGCCTTAGTCAAACTTGCAGCTTATCAGCGAAGAGTGGCTAAGCATTATAACAAAGGGGTAAAGCTTCGCAGGTTCGAAGTAGGAGATTTCGTTCTCAGAGAAGCCGAAGCATCTACGCCTCAGAATGTTGGAAAGCTGATGCCAAATTGGGAAGGGCCATATGAAGTCATAGAAGTACCGAAGCCGGGGACTTATCGGTTGAAGGCTCTGGACGGATCAGAAATCAAGAATACTTGGCGTGCAGGCAGGCTTCGAAAATATTTTCAGTAGCTACATTGCCAGTACACCGGAAGTCTGTAAATGGTTTCAAGTCATCATCAATAAAAATTCCTTTCTTTTCAAGCAAATCTTGTCTTCGTTGTTGTTAGTATCATCGGTGTAAGGAGGTTCGGGTGGACTCGCTGACCATTCGATGGTAGCCTCATTGGCAGGTGGTCCTTATGGCTTCGTCAGGCCCTTCGTGGGAGGCGAACGTCATTGGTGTAAGGAGGTTCGGGTGGACTCGCTGACCATTCGATGGTAGCCTCATTGGCAGGTGGTCCTTATGGCTTCGTCAGGCCCTTCGTGGTAGGCGAACGTCATTGGTGTAAGGAGGTTCGGGTGGACTCGCTGACCATTCGATGGTAGCCTCATTGGTAGGTGGTCCTTATGGCTTCGTCAGGCCCTTCGTGGTAGGCGAACGTCGTTGGTGTAAGGAGGTTCGGGCGGACTCGCTGACCATTCGATGGTAGCCTCATTGGCAGGTGGTCCTTATGGCTTCGTCAGGCCCTTCGTGGTAGGCGAACGTCATCGGTGTGAGGAGGTTCGGGAGGACTCGCTGACCATACGATGGTAGCCACATCGGTAGGTGTTCCTTAGGACCTTGTCAGGCCCTTCGGGGTAGGCAAGTGTCGTCATTCAGACTTCGTCAGGCCCCTCACGGCATCTACCTCACACTTTGGTAACGAATAAGTATTCCTTTACTTTGTTATTATTGCCTAAATTTTTCTAAGTGTTGAGTTCGGAATGCCACGTTCTTTAACTTCATCTTATCTGTTATACGACTTGCCTAGTTGTTAATTAACAGTTTAAGTTAAGTCCGCGAAGGAGCTTGCACATTTTTTTTAAGATTGGATCGATATTGAAGTGTTGATAAATAGTAAATACACCGAAGTCATAAGGAATAATGCTGATATTTTATTTACATAATGCTGTTTACAAAATAGAAGCTTTACAAGAATCCTAACAGCTAAGGGAAAAGAGAATCATCTTTAGGGATCGGCTTCGTCTTCCGAAGAATCCAGGATGGTCGGGTCAACCTTGGAAGCAACAAGTCTTGCCTTGTCTTTGCTTCGGCATTCGTCGTACCCATCCGAGAATATCTGGACGATCTCCTCGTTCAACTCGGCAGATTTTCGGTATTCTTGTTGAACTTCCCTCCGAAGATCTCCGGTCAGAGGAGGACCCAAATCTCTCAAAGCCCGAAGTTCACGGAGCTCCTCTTCGAGTTTTGCCCGCTCCTTCAGATGTCTCAAATCCCTGGCTTCAAGATCATGTACTTGTACCGCCAGACTTTTATTGGTCTTCACCATCGTCTCGTTCTTCCCAACAAGGACCTCGTTTCGACGAACCAGGTCTATGTTTGTAGTAACGGTCAGTTGGTGGATGGCCTCGGCTGTCTCCAGTTTCTTTTTTAAATTATTTACATCCTTTCGTGGGAGGCTGCTATCCGTACCCTGTGGGTATCCGGTATTTGATAGCGAGCCCGAATGTTGCAGAGCTCGGCCTCATTAACAGTGGAGGGGTTGTTGGCGTGAGGAAAATCTTCCTCATTTTTGAAAAAATCAGAGGGGTTGGGAAGTGATTCCATAGGCGGAGCTTCCTTACTCGGGGCACCGATTTGGGAGTTTGAGCTCGGAACCTCTATGTCAGGGTTTGAATGGGGGGTCACGGTGGATATGGGGGCTACACGAAGTGGAGAGCTTGTATCAGGGTTTTGAGATGCCATTGTTGAGAATTTGCAGAAAAAATAAAGAAATTTGAGAAGGAAAAGACAATAAGCTCTTGTGAATTCGAAATAGCAGGGAACCATCCAAGGAGAATGGGCAGCGGCTTTTATAGTGAGGGGTCTTTTCAAAGTTTGCACGAGAGCCGAGGGCGGCGCATTAATTGGAGATAATGATGTGGGAGAGGACGGGGTAACGTCCAATTTTGGTTTTAGTGGGTTATCCAAGGTGGGCCGGCGCTTATTGGATCCCTTCTCCCTATGGACTCGCACTATTTACAGTCTTCCACTAAACATCCTGTTTAATAAAAGACTGGGGGGCAATGTTGGGCCATAATACTTTTCGTACTGGGTCAGGCCGACTGGGCTTGACCTTTGGGCTATGTCACTTTGGTCATGTTGGGTCAAATGAATTGGGCCCCGCTACTTGACTACACTATTGGGCTTAGTCATTGGATCGGCCCATTACGTAAGGTATTATTTATCCTATCTTTGACCGGTAATCATCACAAAAGGCAGCTGTTGACTGTTATGTCTGCCACCTTTCTGCATGACATTAATGAGGATGAGACTCCGATTACCGGCGGGAGGTAACAGTGGTAGCAGGTAGGAAAATAAGCTGTACACTTTCGGCTGAGATGACCGGGGTGGAGAGGAGGTGTCAGGAGATAGTGGGTGGCACAGTGAACCGGGTCTGGGGAACGTATGGGGCAAGGATCACAAAAGAAAAAGAGGTAACAAAACACTACACACAACATTATCATTTCATACACACTCAGACACTAGTCAATATTTTCCTCCATTGTTAACCTTGTGATCGCCTGTACTGACTCTCACGCCGGAGCTATCCTCCAACGGTCAGGCCGTCAAGCTTTTGGTGTTGATTTGTTGAACTGTACATGATCATAGCGTCTTACGTAATTGGAACGTGGGAGAAGATCTTGGCGTTAACAGTGATGAAAAAAATTATCACTATAACCAATTCATTTTTAATTTGTTCTCTCCAATTTATTCAAGAAGCGGACTAGACTATATATAGAGAGAGAGGTAGCATGTCCCCCTATACCAACTACATTATTTACCGAACATATATAGTAAATAATTTGATGCTGACCAACAAATGTCTACAATAATGGTCAAGAATCTTCTAATCATATCTATTTAAATGCACATAAATGAATCTAAAGCAAAATTAATTAGTTAAGCAAATGCTTAGTCATTTCCTAATAGCTAGTGGCATACTTGTTACAATTTGATAGCCGCCGCGCGCTAAGGGTATATATTTATGTATTTAGTCCACACAGCATACAAAGCCATTCATTTAGTTCAAAAACAATTAAATTTTTGGTGCATTATACTCTCAAAAAATGACTCGTAGTAGAAAGTTAATCGCTTACCCGTATTATTCTCCACCACCTCCATCTCCGCCCCCTCCCACCCCACCACCACCGCCGCCACCGCCATGCAACCCATCTCCTCCCCCTCCCACCCCACCACCACCACCACCACCGCCGCCATGCAACCCCCATCCACCAAAGGCATCACCTCCACATGGTCCCCACTCGCCACAACAAACCCCTACTTCATCGCCACCACAAACCCCTACTTCATCGCCACCCCAGTATTCCCATCCACCAAAGGCATCGCCTCCGCGTGGTCCTCACGTGCCACCACAAACACCAACTTCATCGCCGCCTTCTTATCTGCACCCGCCAAAGGCATCACCTCCTGGTGGTCCCAACGAGCCACCTTACCCACATCCGCCCAAGGCATCACCTCCGGGTGGTCCCAGCGCGCCACCTTACCCACATCCGCCCAAGGAATCACCTCCGGGTGGTCCCAACACGCCACCGCAGACCCCTTCTTCATCGCCACCTTCTTACCCGTACCCACCAAAGGCATCGCCACCGGGTGGTCAGACCTCATCACCGCCTTCTTACCCATATCCGCCAACCGCATTGCCACCCAATTGGCCGGAAATTCCGCCAATCACCGCCGTACCTCCTCTGCCACTTCCACCTTCATTTAATTCCGTTCCACCGATATCCGACATTTTGGTTCCACCGCCGTCAGGAGGCGGCAACAACCACACCACTATCATAGTGGTATGCGCCTCACTAGGCGGCGCATTCTTCCTTGCATTTCTTGCATTGGGTCTCTTTTGCTTGGCCAAGAAAAAGAAGAAGGCTGTTTTGATTCCGGCAGCCGCTGCGTATGGCCAAGAAAGTAGTCATTATGGAGGAGAAAGTGCAGGCGGCAGTGCCGGTGGGCATGCAAGCCATTAGCAATAATGGCTAAGGGCCTAGGGTTTACCATATCTGGTGTATACCTAAACCCTAAAGAAAGTTGACTGAGTGTGGATATGTTTGTGTGTTGTTTTACTATAGTACATTGTTTATTTGGAAAAAAAAAATAATAATAATCAACCAGGGCTAAAATTCATCAGAATGCTGGCACATATTTGTATGGAATGTCAAGAATTTCAGCTTAAACTTGAAGATCGAAGATGGGATCAATCAGTTTAAAAAGGACAGTTTATTTCGTGATCGAAAAAGAAATTACATTTTATATAATAGAGCGTTGCAATTTTTTTAATATATATTTAGTATAGTAAATGTCATCTAAAATGTAATTTTCTATTCTACAAAATGAAATTTATTTTTGTAAATTATCTAAGTGAACTACCATGTTAAACTGTTTGGAATCATGATTCAAGAAGACAAAAGGAAAAAGGCTAGAAGGAATTAGGAAACTACCATTTAATTTGTTGTCTGCTTTTCGTACTCTTTAATTATGTATGTATGTAATGATTGATGGAGATGTTTATAGATTCATTTTTCTTAATTCCTTTTTTGCTAGTGTTTTTACTTTTCCATATCATTCAAGTGGTTTGATTCAATGAATAGAAAGAGCTAAGAGAGATTGTATGTTTTCTTTTGATATGATAAAATAAAATAAACAATGGATATTACCTAACCTCGTGTTTTTTTGTCAAAAGTTTACCTGCTTTGCTACAAGTAGGAGGATACAAAAGTCACAATACTATAGCCATTGAAAAGAAAAGTTACTTATATATATATATATATATATATATATATATATATATATATATATATATATATAGGTTATATATATATAAACAGCTGTATATTACACAGTAAGACTATCGTGACGATTTTTTGGGTTATCGCGACGGTTCAGCTGTCGCTATAGTCCATAATAGCTATGGCGACGGGTGAAACCGTCGCGATAGCCCTACTGTGTAATACACAGTTGTGTACATATATTTTTTTCTATATATATATATATATATATATATATATATATAAATACAATTTTTTCCTATGTATTTTATATATAAAAATACCAAATAATATAACCAATTAAAGTTGTGTTTGTGCCTGTATAATTTTGTTCGTCCTTGGGGTATGATTTTTCCTAATAACTAAAATCATGGATAAAAATATCACAAGTGCTAAATTGAGGGGACAATTTTACATTTTAATCGCTTGCTATACAAGTCATATAAGAAATAATTACATCCTCATTTTCCCACCTAATTTTACGAATTCAGTAATTATGAATTGAACTTCATGGTAAGTTCACTCAATATTCAATACAGTGCTGACACACAGACAGAAGAGTGATCTATTTATCTGCTTGTCATAAAATAAATTTATCATGAAATTTAATTCATGCTAACCACTTCCTAATTTTACCAATTGAAAATTATTTATATTATAACATGTCAATTTTTATTACGAAAAGACACATTAGTTAATTATTTATGTACCGGTGGTATTCATTAGCAAACTATGTCGTGGATTACTCTAGTTAAAACAAGAGTCGCTCCTTCTCCCAATATATATTGGCGAAGTATTTTTAAAATGTTTATTAAACACGAATTTATATAATTAAGTATTTCTCAAGTACAATACAAGTCTTCCTTATTAAAAATGATTGTATCTAAAGTTATGTTTGTTTGCAAGAATTATAATTAATGAGATTATAATATCAAGACTATTAATCTTAAGATTATAATTTTAAAATTATAATTATAATTATAAGACTATTAAGTCATTTTATAATCCCTAAATTAATAGTCACAAGTCTAAATTTGAAAACAAACAAGACATTTGGGTTATGTGTCTTGTTTGTTTGCAATGATTTTAATTCTGAGATTATAATCCATGATATTATAATTCCGGGATTATAATTATAATCTCAAGACTATTAAAACCATTAAGTATAATATCTAGACTAATAGTCACAAGTCTAAATTTGAAAATAAACAAAACATTTAAGATTAATAATCTTATCCAAAATATAATTATTACAAACAAACATAATTTTAAAATTAATAATCTTATTCCAAATATAATATTTATAAACAAACATGGGTATAAGTTGATAATAGCAACTTGAGTTGATTATATTCGAGTACGAAAAGATGGATGCATGGTAGATTTTTAATATTTAAAAACGTATAAAAAATGATTTGAAATACTTCTCTTTGCCTTTCTTTTGATTACCATATTTTAAAAATATTGGCAGCGCATAATATGTAAAGTTCTCTCTCTTTCTTGCTGGAACAGTGCTAAATAATGCCTGTAAAGCAGTAGAATATACGAACAATGGTCCAAACATTAAAGATCATTTTTATATAAGCAATATAAATTCATAATTCATAATTAAACACTCTAATTGATTTATTGAGGCCGGGTTTCATCTGAAAAGGCAAACTAAATGAATAAATATATAATATTGTGTAAGATACTAATAATAAATAAATAAATGAATGAATGAATAATATTGTGTAAGATGATTTTTGTAAGAAAATTAGTACCTTCTGAAATTATATTAATTAGCTAATAAAACAGTTCTAAATATAATTATTTTTTTAGTAAAAAATTAAATAAATTTAAAATTTCCACAAATATAATTCATCTATTCATACAATTGAAATAATGAGCAGTCAACTATTAAATTAATTATTTACCTATTTATATATCCATGTATTCATCTATTTATTTATATATGTAATAATAAAATCTTATATTTAAACTCAAATAGCATATAGTTATATTTATAACATAAAATAGTTACTCATATTATTTCCCATCATCACTGATGTGATAAAAATATGTAACTGCAAGTGCACAATGTCAAAATTGAAGAACTGTCAAGTACAGGTCGAACCCACAGAGACTAGATTAATTATTTAATATATTCTTAATTAATATTTTAGTCAAATTACAAACAAAAATGGTTGAGAAGATTTATTAACTAAATTATGCAAACTATTAATTAATGAGGAAAACTATTAATGAGAAAAGATACATATGAATCAGAATCCACCAAATATTAACATAATAAATAATTTCTTATTTCCTAAATTAAATCCCAAATTATTTTCCCTTCTCTTTAAAAATAATGATTTATATAATTAATATGGGCAAGCATAAATTATGAAAAATTTACAGATTAACTACAACTTATCAAAACCTCACAATCAATATAAGAATCATATGCAATTTATGCGAAGGAAAGCATGAATGCGAAAATAATTAGGCATTAATTTCAAAATGGAAAGAGAATATTATTATGAAATACTTAATTTCATCATAATCTTAAGTATTAGAAATTTAGCTATCCATGAAATTAAAAATAAAAACAAATAATATTAGTACTACTATTTGCATGAAATAAGAAAAATAATTAAAAAGAGAATTTCTATTATATCACTAAAAAAAAGTTACAAATACTCCCTGCCAGTAGTTCTACACGTGATTGGAATAAGAGAAATGTAAAACCACAAATTTTACGAATAAGATTTAATTTTCTTGAAATGATTTTTTTTTAATATTATGGTGTGGATTTGATATAATGTTATAGTTGTGGGTAGTATTTATAAATTTTACAAAGTATGCAATTTGTTATATAATATTCAATTGGTCGGGGAATATTCGTTTTAACAGGAAATATTCGTATGACGGCGCAATCATTGGTGGACCCCACAACGAAATTATTGTCGGATTGAGAAAACGACAAAAATATTTTTATTGAAAATAACGGCGGAAGTTTTACCGTTAATACTGTTGAACTACTCGGTAGTAAAAGTACAGTAATACGCGTAGTTGCATAGTAACACACGGTATTGATTATTGATACTTATGTGAGAAGTTACTCAGTTTTATTTATTTTATAAACCCTATTTACCTATTTTCCAAAATAATCGGTAGAAAATTTTTATAATAAAAGTGGGGCCCACATGTGGGGCCCATTTGTGTTGGAAAAATAATTTTGGAAGTGGAGGGAGAAAGAGTATATGTATGGGATATATATATATATATATATATATATATATATATATATATATATATATATATATATATATGTAATGAGTATATGGTGGGAGAAAAGGATAGGTGAAAGTGATAGGTGTGTAATGTGTGTGTGAGTGGAAAATGGTGAAACAGTGATAGTATGAAAGTGATGGGTGTAAGATATGTGTGTGTGTGCGTGTGATAGTGAAAGGTGTATATTGTGTGTGAATATAGATATATAATTGGTATATAAATATATATTATGAAAGTGATTTTGGGGGGCGGAGGGGGGGGGGGGGTGGGGGATTGATGTTGGTTTTGGGGGGGGGGATAAAAAATCAAGTGGTGTATATATAATATTGATATATATAAACTGAAAGCATGTGTTTATATATATATATATATATATATATATATATATATATATATATATATATATATATTGTATTTTATTTTTTTTGTTTTGTTTTTATTAGATGGTTGATTGAAAATTTGCATCCGTGATTCTCAAAGTTTTCATCCGTGAGTTGCGTATCTATTGCATCCATGATTTTTCCTTACACAGTGTCTTTCCATTCTTCTATAAATAGAACCTCATTCCTTCATTATTTCTTACGAATTCACTAAAACTCCAGAGAGAGAAATTATAGAGAAACTATAAAAAAGTATTCTGCTACTTCTCTACTCTTATATCCAGTTTCTTTTACGGTAAGGGGTATTATTTCTTTTGTATTCATGAAGAGAACTTCTGTTATTCCATTATTTATTATTCTGTTGGAATAACCTGTATACGCGGACTACCCTATACTTGGTGAAATTCTTCTGTTATTCTATTCTTTATTATTCTGTTGGAATATCCTATCTGTGCGTTTTACGCCGGACCTGGTTCCGTCTTTATTATTCTGTCGGAATATCCTGTCTGTGCGTTTACGCCGGACCTGGTTCCATTATTTATTATTCTGTCAGAATATTCTGTCTGTGCGTTTACGTCAGACCTGGTTCCATTATTTAGTATTTTGTCGGAATATCCTGTCAGTGCCTTTACACATGACCTGGTTCCGTTATTTATTATTCTGTTGGAATAACCTGTCTATGCGGTCTATCGCATGCTTGGTGAATTCGTTTGTTATTCCATTCTTTATTATACTCAGTTGGTTAAAGTTTTGGCTTTTATACTCCATGAAATTAGTGGAATATCCTTGATATTTGCGCTTCATCCAATACATTTTCATGGAAATATTCTTCTGAGCATTCTTAAATTTTACTGCACAAAGCAGTATCTTGTTGACAATTTGGACGTTATTGGTTCCTGGATAAATTAATTATTGAACTTGTTTTATTGAATTCTTATATCATTGTCATCATCCTCATGTTTATATTTTGTTGAAAGTCATCTGTGGCATGTAGTGCATAGATGTACTTGGTATGATTATAACTAGGGATTATTCGGTGTAATCACAACCGTAATATTACAAATGATGTGGTAAAAGTCCTCATTGGCCCGTAGTGCATTGATGGACAGTTGTTGGCATGATCATGACCATTAATGAATACACGAATATCATTGGCCCGTAGTGCATGGATAATTTGTGGTTGTGATACTAATGAATATCCTTGGCCGTAGAGCAGGGATGATGTGGATTATTTATAAAGCTGAGTCTCAGCGATAAAAGTGATGAAAAACCTTTTAAATCATAAAAGATAGTAGATTTAATTCTCTACTTGACTCTTTTAATGGATTGCTTGTTTCACTGCAGTTAAACTTGATGTCTATTGTATTTTATCAGTTTAACATTGTTAAAGACTAATGATAATTTATTCTGCATTATCTTAGTCATAATATTTCTTACTGGGCTAGTTGAGCTCACCCTTTCTTTCACTATTTTCTTCAGGAAATGAGAACGTAGCCGGGACTAGTCGGAAAAAGGAGTGACTGTCCAGATGATAGCATTAGTAGTTCTCACTATTCTGTTAGATAGTGTGAAAATAATTGTATTGAGGACTTATTTTGAGTTTCAATACTGTCTAGAAGACAATGTTGTATTAAAACTCGCAGCTTATGTTTTGTCGTATTTTGCACGACAGTTGTATAATTAAGTTTTTATTTATATTTTGTGCCATGCATTTGGCGACTCAAGATGGGTGATGTATACCTATTTTTGGGGGCGTCACAGTTGGTATCAAAGCTTAGGGATATGATCCCTGACTGAGATGTGAGATAAGAACTAGGAGGGGAGAGACGGAAAATTCCTTCGTTAGTATGACCTACCTAAGTTTACTTGTTATTTAATTGGTCGGTCAGAGTATAGAGATAATATGTGATATGTTAATTAACCCTTGTTTTGTGGCAGTATTTGAAAATGGCATCTGAAAATGTTGAGATAAGCAATGGAGCACAGGAAATCATTGAGTATCCACAGATCAATAATCAAGACAATGTGTAACAGGATGGTGATAATCCTCTTGTAAACAACAGCACTGATCAATTGACGAACGACGGTACGTTTAGGAGTTTTTTAGAATTCATGCAACATCAGGCGAAGGCGGCTCCTGTTTATAATGCAGGTAAAAATAATGGCAACCCACGGTTGGTCACCGCTAAGCAGTTCAAGGAGCTGGGACCACCGGAGTTTTTGGGAAAGCCAGAACCACTTAAGGCAGAGACATGATTAAAGCAGATCACCAAGATATTTGATGTTTTGGGATTTTCAGAGGAGCAAAAGGTTTCCTTTGCCACCTTTATGTTACATGAAGAGGCAGATTACTGGTGGAAATTTGTAAAACGTACTCAGCCTGACGCACTCAAGATGTCTTGGGAGAAGTTCCAAGAGCTATTCAATAACAAGTACTTTCCCGAAAGCATTCGTCACATGAAGGAGGTGGAATTTATCAAGTTGGAGCAAAACAACATGACCGTGTCGCAGTACGAAGCCAAGTTTGCCGAGTTATCCCGATTTGCTTCCCATTTGGTTGATAATGAGGAGAGAATGACGCGAAAGTTTCTAAGAGGTTTAAAACCTGAGATACGGCAATATCTTATCTCTCATAAACTGTGTTTGTATTCAGATGTTGTTAATAGGGCTCAGTTATTGGAGCGCGATAACGAGTCAACCCAACCAAAAGAGAACAGCCGATAAAATGATAATACCGGTGATAATAGTCATCAAAGAGATGACAATAAGCATGGAGGGAATCAACATACCAGAAATGGTAACCACTTCGGTGGTGATCATGGCCAAAACAATAAGAATGGACATTTCAAGAAGAGAAGGTTCAACAATAACGTGAAGACGTCAGCACCAACACCCGTTTCAAAGGAAGAAGAACGACCACCGGTCGTATGTTTTAAATGCGGACAGGAGGGACACATCTGTCCAAACTGTACGCAGCAATCCAAAGCGTGTTTTAATTGCGGAAGAGAAGGTCATCTAGCTCGATTTTGTCATTGGTGAAGTCAAGTCCAGCTGGGATAGTGATGCCAAAGGATGTCCCAGACAAGCCAAAGTCGGTAGTTTAAGAGAGAGCGTTTTTTTTCGTGACGAGGAACCTGAATAAAATTATCACGGGTATGTTAGTCATAAACTCTTTTGAAGTCTATACCGTGTTAGATACTGGTTTTACTCACTCTTTTATTCCACCTAGTTATGTTCAATGTTTGAACTTAACTCCGGAGAAGTTAGACTTTGATTTATCTGTTAAAATTCCGTTGGGAGAAACCTTCGTTACCTCCACTATTTATAAATCTTGTTTGATTCAAATCAACACTTTTACGTTACTTTTCGATCGTATCTCTTTGAAAATACTTACCTTTGATGTGATTTTAGGAATCGATTAGTTAACTACTCATCATGTTTTTTGTAAGGTTGTTAGCTTTCATACTCCTAACCAACCTGTTATGCGAATTCAAAGTAACCAAACCACTAAAGTCAATCATTGTCATATCAAGCCATAAATAAAGAGCCCTGAGCCTTTATCTGGTGACTTCCTTGTGTAGAATGCACCGAAGCCAGACTTTCTATAGGCGACATCGTGAATGACGATGGCAAGTTGATAGGTATCAATGTGACGTGCTATCCAAGTCTTGGATGAGGGTCACAGTTTTGAACGATATTTCTGTTGTTAATAAATTTTCTGACGTATTCTTGAAGACTTCTTAGCCTACCCCTAGAGCGTGAAATCAAATTTTGTATTGACCCCATTACAAAACCCATTTCTAAAACCCTTAAATATTTTTTCAACTAAAACGAACGTATAATGTGCCAAAGACGTTGGCTCGAGCTGGTGAAGATTACGATAATACCATTCAATATCATCGTGGAAGAGCGAACATGGTAGCTGACGCGTTGAGTAGAAGATCGTGTGCATTTATGAGTGGGATGTTGTTAACACAAAAACCCATTTCGTATAACTTGTAAATAATGAAGATAGAGTTAAAGACTCTAGAGACCCACGTGAAGATAACGAATATACGATTAGAATCGACTTTAATCGATAAAGTTAAAGTCGCTCAAGCTACATACTCAGAGCTGATGAATGTGAAGAAGAAGGTTCAAGAGGGCGTTATTCTAGAAGCAAGAATCAATGAAGAGAGAAAATCTCAACTCTCGATTTAATTGACCCATTTGAAATCCTCGATCGAGTAGGAATTGTGGCTTATAGACTCATTTTATCGCTAAGTATGTCGCGTGTTCATAACATTTTTAACGTATCGACGTTACGTAAATATGTGGACGACTCGAACCACATTATTAATTTAGAACCGGGCGAGATAGCGGATGATTTAACGTATGAGGAGATACGTGTTAAAATCCTGGATAAGAAGGATTATATTCGACACTCATAGGTTATACGCCAAGAGTTAGAATTTGAAATGAAGTCAAGGTATCCTCACCTGTTCGGTATACTAGGTACGTACGCAAATTTCGAGGGCAAAATTTCATAAGGAGGGGAGATTTTAAAATCCCAAATTTTACGAATAAGATTTAATTTTCTCGAAATATTTTTTTTAATATTATGGCGTGGATTTGATATAATGTTATAGTTGTGGGTAGTATTTATAAATTTTACAAAGTATGCAAGTTGTTATATAATATTCAATTGGTCGGAGAATATTCGTTTTAACAGAGAATATTCGTATGACGGCGCAATCATTGGTGGCCCCCACAACGGAATTATTGTCGGATTGAGAAAACGATAAAAATATTTTTATTGAAAATAACGGCGAAAGTTTTACCGTTAATACTTGTTGGGTAAAATCAATACGCACAAAACACACAAGTGCACGTGGTCAATAAGTAATAAAGTGATGAATAAAGTATCGTTCCCACGAGGAAAAAATATCAAGAATCTTAACTTCACAATTATCAATTTTGTATTAATCCTAATTTTATTAAACTAATCAATTCAATGGTAAAAAAAAAACTAATTAAAAGAAACTAAATTAATAAATAATTAAATTATCACAAAAGAAATAATCACCAATAACGAAATTCAGAATTTTCAAACAATTAATGGAGAATTAGACTTATGATTTCACCCTAAGCTTCACTCTGATTTTCTAACTTTTATTTCAATTCAACTCAATATTTCAGTTTATTAACCAAGAACACGAACGTAGTAAGAGCCACCTCTCGATGCACTAATACCATATTAACATCAATCCACAATTAAGATAGAAATCCGTCAAACACCTAAATTAACCAACTTACTATATCTCTATGTGAACTGCAATTAAATAGGTTGAAGTTTAAGTTCTCTTAACGATTACATGCGATGTTAAGCGTATCTCTACCTTCACAATAATCACAAACATGCTATCGACATAATTTATGACACATGCTATATTAACTAGGTCTAGATTTGAATATCCTCTCTCGATTCCTTTCAAGTCCACATAAAATTGTTGATCAGGCAATTCATAAATTCACGCACAAATTAACATAGATAAACTGAAAATATCTTATTAAATTGGAAATCAAAGTTATAGAATCATCGCTAGGCTTAAGGATCCATCACAAGTCTAACAAGTAAATTAGTTCATAACGAACGAATTAAAAACTGAATAATTTGTTGAAAACATCATCCCAATTACAAATAGATGAAAGAGAAGAAGAATTGTAGAAAACTCCTTCACGTAGCCTCAATCTGCAATCGTTGTGATAATCTCTGAAAATCACTCCTCCAATTTTCGCCCTCCAAATCCTTCAATCCGTGCTGAAAATCTTGCCTTTGTGCTAGAGAATTGTTGTTTTTTCTAAGTGGTAACAAGCTCTCTTGACTTCTGGACGTATTCTCCCTTTAATAGACTCCAAAACGCACCAGCTAGCCCACCAATCCGAGCCAAAACAGAAGTTGAAACCTAATAGGACAGCAACAGAAACGGGACCCTCGCCCCGGCGGGGGGTACTGGGCAAAAAGGGCCTGCCCCGGCGGGCATACCTTCTGACTTCAAAATTTCTTAAGTTCCAATTTTTTTCACTTTTGCTCCAAAAAGACCACCTTTTCATCCTTAATGCATCCATGACCACCCTACACATAAAATAACAAAAACAAGTAAAATCGAACACAAAATATATAAATAAATACGAATTTAAACTTGATTTGAACAATGATTCGCGTATATAAAATCCGCTTATCAAAATCCCCCAAACTTAAACCGTGCTAGTCCACGAGCACAAACAAGCTACATGCAATGCAATGAAATGCAATAACAATCTAAACGCCTAAACAAATCCAACAATATCGCATAAACAAATTTATTCTACCAGCCTCAAAGAAAACAAGCAACTCTACACTACGAATTATCAAAACCAATCCATGCTTACATATTAATTCTCAATTCTTGAACAATCATCACTGGTATAGCGTGTGTGTGTGATCAACATCAAGTTTAACTGATACGGACCCAAATTCAATACATAAACAATTTCTTAGAAGGAATTATACAGCACAAACTAAAAAAAATCTCAAAGATAAGCACGATTCAACTAAAATTAAACTTAACCAAATTCAAGGGTACATGCAGGATACTTATACTTTCTTTTTTTTTCTTTTTCTTCTTTTTTTTTTCATAGATGGTTGGTGAATGCATTTTATGCTCCATCTCACGCTTGTGTTTATGGGGAGTGCTTCACCTCAACCCACCACAAGACTCAACATATTTCATTCCCCCTTTTTTTTTCGTTTTTTTTTTAAATTGACATAGCTCATATATCCCACGTATATTCCCCCAAACTCAGGTTCTTGCCTAATTTAAGCCTTCACTGCCTATCCTTGTCATTTTCTAATTCACGCTAGCACTATCCTTTAAAAACCCTTTATGTATCAATTTGAACTAACCGGTCAACAAAGATGTTATTAGTGCTACCCTTTTTATAACAGTTTCAAATAAGTCCAAGAATCGATTCATAATAGTAATTATATCACAGTTCTAATAATCCATACTATATTGGTTAACTTGTTCACAATCTCATCATTGGCCAAAATAACCTGTAGAAGCAACACCATTGGACATATGCAGCCTATTTTTTTTTTTTTAACATAAAAACTTATGAAAACAATGCAAACTTCTAACTAATATGCAAAATAAAATTATAAAATAGCATGCATGCAACTAAACAAATTTAGCAACTAAACAAATATAACTCCCCCAAACTTAAATAAGACAATGCCCTCATTGGATAAAAATATAAGGCACAAGGACTTCCCTGAAACTGTTTAAGTCTGGGGCGGTGGTTGGTGCTCTTCCTCGTCTGAATCACTAGGAGGAAAGCGAGGGAGTGGACCAGGTTGTCGATACGGAAAAGACGACGCCGGGTTGAAACTTTGAAGTGTTGTGTTAAGGGCGGTGAAAGATACGTTCATAGCATCGAACATATGATCTTGGTGCACCGCCAATCGCCGCATCTCCCGGCGTGTCACCCTATTGGTCGAAGTCAGTTGATTCTGAAAAGCAAGGAACTGAGCACTAGAAAATGTCTCAGTCGGTGGAGTCTGCTCGGTTCCCTGATCACCCATTGCTTCATCCTCATCCCCCGAAGTATCTTCGGCATCATCCTCGGGTTCCGACGCCGATGGAAAAATAAAACCCAAACCCCGTGGATGGGACTCTCCTCCAGGCCAAACAGAATACCGGGCTATCATTCTAGTATCTAGGATCTGCAGCGGCATCAAAGTGGGCTCATCATCGGACCAACGTACCCCGGCTTGATGACACAACCCACATATAAGAGATGGATGTGGTAAGCCGCCAGAAAAATTTCCACGTAGGCATCTTCGTATAGAAAAACTAATAATTGCCCCGATGTCTATGAGGAAATCTTGGACAATGGCATACAGGAGGAGTGCCTTTTCCTTGGTCACGTCCGAGGTGTGCGTGGACGGTAGAAGTTTAGCACAGAGGAAGGCATACCAGATTTTACCATATCGACTTAGGTCTTTGCTGTGAAACACGGTGCCCCCCTTCCGTCCCTTTATCCAAGTAGTCCCCGGCTTAGTCATGTTTTGAATCACCTCCTCATGGTCGGGGTCAAAATCCCGCATGTAAGCATATTGACACTGGCGTGGCACCCGCAGCTGATAAAAGGCATTGATGGCATCTACACTGAATGGGACCATACGACCCCTCACGAAGGTAGTGAATGGTGCCTTGTCCTCGGCGTTTGCATAAAATTCTTTAACAACATTCACAACAGCGGGCTCGGGCTCCGCTGTAAACCTTATCCATCCCTGTTGGTAGATTTGTTGCATCATTTCCCCATCATTGCCCTCGGGAGCCAACCCCCGTTCCGGTGTAAGAGCTTTTGTAACCATATAGTCGTACCGGTCGGCGGCGGCGGCACTTCGGAATTTGCGGCGGTCATATGTTCGGGTTAGCGGTTGCACAGTGCTAGAACTTGCCCCCCGTTGTCGTTTGGACGTTGGTTGTGAATCCATGGATTACCGGATGCGTGAACGTGCTAGCACACACTTTATTCTCTTGCACTTTGGTTCAGTAAATTTAGCAAACACCTAGCGTGCACAGCCCGTTCTCCTCTCAACTTAGGTGGTTTGTATGGAATGGTAGTGAAGAGAAGATGAGAATGTGATAATAATGCTAGAGTAGTCACCCGTAAGTGTGTGGAGCCCAATAGCCAGAAGAATTTGTGTGCAAAGGAATTTGTATAGTGGAGATAGAAGTTAGGGTTTATATAGAGTGATGGAAGGTGGAGAAGGTGGTGGATGGAATTGAAGTAGTGTGGATGGTGTGGAGGAGAAGATAGGTAAGTTAATTAGGTAATGGTGATGGTGGTAGGAATAGGGTAGGATCGTGGGTGATGTTGGGGAGAGGAAAGAAGGATGATATCCGGCGTGGAGTGAGGGAGAGAGGGCTGGTTCGTGCCTTTTTATCAGGCGTGTCTGCCCAGGAATCCGGACCCCTGCCCCGGCGGGGGTGTTAAGCCTAGAAATGCCCGCCCCGACGGGCTAGCCCACTGTTAAACTCTTTGGTCAAAAATTTTTGGACATGAAAAATTTCCAAACTTCCTCCGTTGTGTAGTCCTTGTTGCTCTAAGTCGTGTTTTACCTTTCCTGAAACCAATAACAAGCAAAACGTTAGATTAATGATGACTTGGAGTTTGGATTGATTTTTAGTATTTTTCAGAGATTTTAAGCAAACTTAATAAATGAAAATTCCTAACTACTTCTTTCATAAACTATATCCTACCAACTTAAATGTGAAATATGAAAAATAAAGAAATATTGGGCTGCCTACCACTTAGCGCTTGATTTTAAGTCGTTCAGCCTGACTACTCCCTGTTTTACTGTGTATCGGCTAGGATGATAGTGACGGCGTCCAAATTTGACTCGCCACCCCAGTAATGCTTTATATGTTGGCCATTGACTTTGAACATTTCTAATGGATTGCGACTGTATAATTCAACCGCGCCATGAGGAAATACCCGTTTGATAGTAAATGGTCCCGACCATCTTGACTTAAGCTTTCCGGGGAACAACCGCAGCCGTGAATTGAACAAGAGGACTGCTTGACCCGGCTTGAATGTTCGTTGGATAATTTTGTAGTCGTGCCATTTTTTAACTTTTTCTTTGTATAGTTTGGCATTCTCATAAGCATGGAGGCGGAATTCGTCGAGCTCATTAAGTTGAAGTAGCCTCTTTTCTCCTACAGCGGCTTGGTCGAAATTCAATTTTTGTATTGCCCAATAAGCTTTGTGCTGTAGCTCCACCGGCAAGTGACATGCCTTGCCGTACAAGAGTTGATATGGCGACATACCGATTGGCGTTTTGTATGCAGTGCGGTATGCCCATAATGCATCATCCAATCGAAGCGACCAATCTTTCCGGCTTGGGTTGACGACTTTCTCCAATATCTTTTTGACTTCTCTGTTCGATACCTCGGCTTGCCCATTAGTCTGAGGGTGATAAGCAGTCGCTACTTTATGATTGACCCCATACTTAGCCAAAAGAGCTGTAAACGATTTGTTGCAGAAATGACTGCCTTCATCACTAATAATTGCTCTTGGCGTGCTAAACCGTGTGAAAATATTTTTCTGTAGAAACTTGAGGACCACTTTGGCATCATTAGATGGTAATGCGGCAGCTTCAACCCATTTCGATACGTAGTCCACTGTGAGCAAAATATACTGATTGCTCAAAGACGACGGGAATGGTCCCATGAAATCGATGCCCCATACATCGAAGATTTCCACTTCCAGAATTGTTTGTAGGGGCATCTCATTTCGTTTCGATATGTTACCCACCCGTTGACATCTATCACATGTTTTCACAAATTGATGGGCGTCTTTGAACAACGTAGGCCAATAAAACCCGGACTGAAGAACTTTCGCCGCAGTGCGCTCACTTCCGTAATGTCCACCGTACGCCGATGAATGGCATTCTGTTAGTATGGTGTGGACTTCACTGTATGGAATACATCGTCGAATCATCTTATCGGCGCATTGTTTAAAAAGATACGGCTCATCCCATATGTACCACTTGACATCATGAAGAAACTTACTTTTCTGCTATAGTGTGAGATCTGGTGGAAGAATTTTACTTACCACATAGTTCGCGAAGTCTGCATACCACGAAAATTTTGCCTTCAACCCAAGTAACTGCTCATCCGGGAATGTCTCATGAATCACGCATTTATCTTTATCTGTTGTCTCCGGATTTTCCAGTCGGGATAGATGATCGGCGACTTGATTCTCCGTCCCCTTTCTATCTTTAATTTCTAAATCAAACTCTTGAAGTAAGAGAATCCATCGGATAAGACGTGGCTTAACATCTTTTTTTGCTATTAAGTACCGAATCGCTGAGTGGTCTGTGTAGACTATTACCTTTGTTCCGATCAAATATGCCCGGAATTTGTCGAACGCGTATACTACTGCAAGCAACTCCTTTTCCGTAGTAGTGTAGTTCATTTGAGTTTCTGTTAGTGTTTTGCTTGCATAATATATTGCGTGAAACACCTTATCTCGTCGTTGGCCCAAAACTGCTCCAACAGCATAGTCGCTTGCATCACACATGAGTTCAAATGGCATTTTCCAGTCTGGTGCGACTATCACGGGGGCTGTAGTTAACTTCTTCTTCAACAATTCAAACGCGGATTTGCACTCCTCTGAAAAACTAAAAGTCGCATCCTTCTCTAAAAGACTGCATAGAGGTTTTGCAATTTTAGAGAAGTCCTTAATGAATCTCCGGTAGAACCCAGCATGCCCCAGAAAACTGCGAATACCCTTAACTGAGCTCGGTGGCGGTAGTTTCTCGATCATGTCCAACTTTGCCTTGTCCACCTCTAATCCTTGAGCCGACACCTTATGTCCCAATATTATGCCCTCCTTAACCATGAAGTGGCATTTTTCCCAATTTAGTATGAGGTTGGTATCCTTACAGCGCTGCAATACCATGACCAGGTTTTCTAAGCAAGTGTCAAAAGTACTTCCATAGACCGAGAAATCGTCCATGAATACTTCAACGTTTTTCTCCACCATGTCCGAAAAAATAACCATCATACACCGCTGAAAAGTTGCCGGTGCATTACACAGTCCGAATGACATCCGCCTGAATGCAAAGGTGCCGTAGGGGCAAGTAAATGTCGTCTTTTCTTGGTCTTCAGGAGCGATAGCAATCTGATTGTATCCCGAATATCCATCCAATAAGCAGTAAAACTCATGCCCTGCTAACCTGTCTAACATTTGATCGATAAAAGGTAGCGGGAAATGGTCCTTCCGGGTTGCCTTATTCAATCTCCTATAATCAATGTACACCCTCCAACCCGTTACTGTCCTTGTTGGAATTAACTCATTTTCCTCATTCTGAATTACCGTCATTCCCCCTTTCTTCGGCACACAATGAATCGGACTTACCCATTTACTGTCAGAAATTGGGTATATGACTCCGGCATCCAATAATTTCAAAATTTCCTTCTTGACCACTTCCTTCATGATTGGGTTGAGTCGACGTTGATGCTCCACGGATGGGCTCGCATTATCTTCCATCAGAATTTTGTGCATGCAAAATGATGGGCTAATGCCTTTTATATCCGCAATTGTCCATCCAATTGCTGATTTGTGATCCTGAAGCACCCTCAGCAACTTTTCTTCCTGCAATTCGTTAACTGCAGCAGGAATAATTACAGGTAAAGAATTTAAATCGCTTAAATACGCATACCTGAGGTGTTCAGGGAGTGGTTTAAGTTCTAAGGCTGGTGGCTCATCCAATGATGGTTTCAATTTCTCTACAACTGTATCCGCGGTATGCAGCGGTTCAACCGGTGGTCTGAATCGGCTAACTCGTGGTAACGAGTCTAGCATCTATAATAATTCCACAAATTCCGGGTCGTCTATTTCCTCATTCCCCAGTAACGTTGTTTCTAACGGATCGTTGCTTAAACTCTTGCTCATTTCTTCGGTGGCAATCTGCTCAATTAAATCTATCCGATTACACTCTTCCTCGTCTGTAGGATATTTCATGGCCTTGAACACATTGAATTTTACTTCTTGATCATGGACCCTCATTGTAAGTTCTCCTTTCTGCATGTCTATGAGTGTTCGTCCCGTGGCCAAGAAAGGTCTCCCTAGGATGATCGGGATGTTCTTATCTTCCTCGAAATCCAGTACGATAAAGTCCGCAGGGAATATGAACTGATCCACTTTTACCAAAATGTCCTCGACAATGCCTCTCGGATATGTGACCGACCTATCTGCCAGTTGTAATGAAATATTTGTAGGCTTTGGTGCAGGCAGACCCAATTCTGAATACACTGATAATGGCATCAGATTTATGCTTGCCCCCAAGTCACATAGGCACTTATTGAACGACATCTTCCTGATCGTGCACGGAATAGTGAAGCTTCCCAGATCTTTAAGTTTAGGTGGGAGCTTTTTCTGTAACACTGCACTGCATTCCTCTGTTAGTGCCACTGTTTCGAAGTCTTCCCATTTCTTCTTCCTTGACAGAATTCCCTTCATAAACTTCGCGTAACTCGGCATTTGCTCCAGGGCCTCTGCAAATGGAATATTAATCTGGAGTTTCTTGAACACCTCTAAAAATTTTGCGAACTGCTTATCGGACTTCTGTTTTTGGACTCTCTGCTGAAACGGCGGTGGAGGATGAACAATCGGCTCACTGTTTAGCTTTGGTTCCTCTGATTTGTTCCCCTCTACTGCGTTACTGTCGTCGGCTTTTTCTTCCGGTGTTGCTGAATTTTCTGCACTAATCCCACCGAGGTGTTTTTCGCTTCTCAAAATAACTGCCTGACATTGCTCATGATTACCTTTCGGATTTCTTTCGGTGTCACTAGGTAAAGTTCCTTGTGGTCTACTATTCATTGCCAACGCAAGTTGCCCTATCTGATTCTCTATATTCTTGAGAGCAATAGTATGATTCTTCAACGTCAGATCAGTGCTAGTTTTGTACCTTGACCAGGATTCCTCATCATCAGATTTCCTGTCCTGCTGTTGTATTTGTTGTGGGGGACTATGAAATCCAGGGGGATATGATGGTCGTGGAGCTTGAGTTTGCTGATTATTGCTCCACGAGAGGTTTGGGTGGTTCCTATTCCCCTGGTTGTAGGTATTTTGGTATGTATTTTGCGGATTTCTATTGTAGTTGCCTATGTACTGAACGGATGCTGGATTTATCCCGCACTGCTCTGTCAGATGATCCCCCGCACATAATTCACATACTGCCATAACTTGTTGAACTTTAGCCCCTGCTAACATTTGCACCGTCTCATTCAGCTTATCAAACTTTATGGATAGTGCAGAAATAGTTGCGTGTAAAGATGTTACTCCGTCTACTTCCATGATCCCGGCTATTTTTACCTCTGTCATTCTTGATGTGGGCCACTGGTAGTTATTTGCCGACATTATTTCTATCAAATTGTACGCATCCTCATAACTTTTAGCCAAGAATGCTCCCCCCGATGCCGCATCAATACTCCCTCTGATATTGCCATGTAGCCCGTTATAGAAGGTGTTCATTTGTAACCACTTGGGCAATCCATGATGTGGGCACTTCCTGAGCAAGTCTTTGTATCTCTCCCATGACTCATATAGTGACTCTCCACTCTGTTGCGCAAACAATGTGATGTCACTCCTCAATTTCGCGGTCTTTGCCGGTGGAAAAAATTTGGCAAGAAATTTTTGAGCCAAATCCTCCCACGTAGTGATCGAACCTGGCGGGCAAGAGTGTAACCAACTTTTCGCCTTGTCCCGTAAGGTAAATGGGAACAAGCGAAGTCTTACTGCCTCATCCGATACCTCGTTATACTTGAACATATCGCACATTTCCAGAAAACTGAGCAAGTGCTCATTTGGATCGTCGTGTGCCATTCCCCCAAACTGACATGAATTCTGCATCATCTGAATAGTCCCAGGCTTTATTTCAAAAGTGTTCGCAGCAATTGCAGGCCTAGTAATGCTTGACTACAGATCAGTCACCCTAGGTGTGGAAAAGTCCCTCAACGCTTTCTGGTCTTCGGCAGCCATTGTTCCTTCCTTATCAGAATTTTCAAATTCGGGCCTCGTTTCATCAATCCACTTACTCGACTTTTGAAATCGTCTGTCAATGTCGTCCTCAAAAGGTAGCAAGTCTGGATGTTTAGACCGTGTTTGCATAAACCGATGTCGAAAACCTGAAATAGAGAAAACAAAAATAAAAAATAAAAATATTTAAGTAAAACTGGACTAATTAAACTGATATTGTAAAAACAACTATTAAAATCTCGGCTAAATTGTCCCCGGCAACGGCGCCAAAAACTTGTTGGGTAAAATAAATACGCACAAGACACGCAAGTCCACGTGGTCAACATGTAATAAAGTGATGAATAAAGTATCGTTCCCACGAGGATAAAATATCAAGAATCTTAACTTCACAATTATCAATTTTGTATTAATCCTAATTTTATTAAACTAATCAATTCAATAGTAAAAAAAAACTAATTAAAAGAAACTAAATTAATAAATAATTAAATTATCACAAAAGAAATAATCACCAATAATGAAATTCGGAATTTTCAAACAATTAATGGAGAATTAGACTTATGATTTCACCCTAAGCTTCACTCTGATTTTCTAAGTTTTATTCTAATTCAACTCAATATTTCAGTTTATTAACCAAGAACACGAACGTAGTAAGAGCTACCTCTCGATGCACTAATACCATATTAACATCAATCCACAATTAAGATAGAAATCCGTCAAACACCTAAATTAACCAACTCACTATATCTCAATGTGAACTACAATTAAATAGGTTGAAGTTTAAGTTCTCTTAACGATTACATGCGATGTTAAGCGTATCTCTACCTTCACAATAATCACAAATATGCTATCGACATAATTTATGACACATGCTATATTAACTAGGTCTAGATTTGAATATCCTCTCTCGATTCCTTTCAAGTCCACATAAAATTGTTGATCAGGCAATTCATAAATTCACGAACAAATTAACATAGATAAACTGAAAATATCTTATTAAATTGGAAATCAAAGTTATAGAATCATCGCTAGGCTTAAGGATCCATCACAAGTCTAACAAGTAAATTAGTTCATAACGAACGAATTAAAAACTGAATAATTTGTTGAAAACATCATCCCAATTACAAATAGATGAAAGAGAAGAAGAATTGTAGAAAACTCCTTCACGTAGCCTCAATCTGCAATCGTTGTGATAATCTCTGAAAATCACTCCGCCAATTTTCGCCCTCCAAATCCTTCAATCCGTGCTGAAAATCTTGCCTTTGTGCTAGAGAATTGTTATTTTTTCTAAGTGGTAACAAGCTCTCTTGACTTCTGGACGTATTCTCCCTTTAATAGACTCCAAAACGCACCAGCTAGCCCACCAATCTGAGCCAAAACAGAAGTTGAAACCTAATAGGACAGCAGCAGAAACGGGACCCCCGCCCCGGCGGGGGGTACTGGGCAAAAAGGGCCCGCCCCGACGGGCATACCTTCTGACTTCAAAATTTCTTAAGTTCCAATTTTTTTCACTTTTGCTCCAAAAAGACCACCTTTTCATCCTTAATGCATCCATGACCACCCTACACATAAAATAACAAAAACAAGTAAAATCGAACACAAAATATATAAATAAATACGAATTTAAACTTGATTTGAACAATGATTCGCGTATATAAAATCCGCTTATCAATACTGTTGAACTACTCGGTAGTAAAAGTACAGTAATACGCATGGTTGCATAGTAGAACACGATATTGATTATTGATGCTTATGTGAGAAGTTACTCAGTTTTGCTTATTTTATAGACCCCCATTTACCTATTTTCCAAAATAATCGGTAGAAAATTTTTATAATAAAAGTGGGGCCCAAATGTGGGGCCCATTTGTGTTGAAAAAATGATTTTGGAAGTGGAGGGAAAAAGAATATATATATATATATATATATATATATATATATATATATATATATATATATATATATATGTATGTAATGAGTATATGGTGGGAGAAAAGGATAGGTGAAAGTGATAGGTGTGTAATGTGTGTGTGAGTGGAAAATGGTGGAAAAGTGATAGTATGAAAGTGATGGGTGTAAGATATGTGTGTGTGTGATAGTGAAAGGTGTATATTGTGTGTGAATATAGATATATAATTGGTATATAAATATGTATGATGAAAGTGATTTTGGGGGGGGGGGGTGGGGGATTGATGTTGGTTATAGGGGGGATAAAAAATCAAGTGGTGTATATATAATATTGATATATATAAATTGAAAGGATGTGTTTATATATATATATATATATATATATATATATATATATTATATTTTATTTTTTTGTTTTGTTTTTATTGGATGGTTGATTGAAAATTTGCATCCGTGATTCTCTAAGTTTTCATCCGTGAGTTGTGTAACTATTGCATCCATGATTTTTCCTTACACAGTGCCTTTCCATTCTTCTAAAAATAGAAGCTCATTCCTTCATTATTTCTTACGAATTCACTAAAACTCCAGAGAGAGAAATTATAGAGAAACTATAGAAAAGTATTCTGCTACTTCCTTACTCTTATATCCAGTTTCTTTTACGGTAAGGGGTATTATTTCTTTTGTATTCATGAAGAGAACTTCTGTTATTCCATTATTTATTATTCTATTGGAATAACCTGTATACGCGGGCTACCCTATACTTGGTGAAATTCTTCTGTTATTCCATTCTTTATTATTCTGTTAGAATATCCTGTCTGTGCGTTTTACGTCGGACTTGGTTCCGTCTTTATTATTCTGTCAGAATATCCTGTCTGTGCGTTTACGCCGGACCTGGTTCCATTATTTATTATTCTGTCGGAATATCCTGTCTGTGCGTTTACGCCGAACCTGGTTCCATTATTTAGTATTCTATCGGAATATCCTGTCGGTGCGTTTACGCATGACCTGGTTCCATTATTTATTATTCTGTTAGAATAACCTGTCTGCGCGGTCTATCGCATGCTCGGTGAATTCTTTTGTTATTCCATTCTTTATTATACTTAGTTGGTTAAAGTTTTGACTTTTATACTCCATGAAATTAGTGGAATATCCTTGATATTTGCGCTTCATCCAGTATATTTTCATGAAAATATTCTTCTGAGCATTCTTGAATTTTACTGCACAAAGCTGTATCTTGTTGACAATTTGGACGTTATTGGTTCCTGGATAAATTAATTCTTGAACTTGTTTTATTGAATTCTTATATCATTGTCATCATCCTCATGTTTATATTTTGTTGAAAGTCATCTGTGGCATGTAGTGCATAGATGTACTTGGTATGATTATAACTAGGGATTATTCGGTGTAATCACAACCGTAATATTACAAATGATGTGGTAAAAGTCCTCATTGGCCCGTAGTGCATTGATGGACAGTTGTTGGCATGATCATGACCATTAATGAATACACGAATATCATTGGCCCGTAGTGCATGGATAATTTGTGGTTGTGATACTAATGAATATCCTTGGCCGTAGAGCAGGGATGATGTGGATTATTTATAAAGCTGAGTCCCAGCGATAAAAGTGATGAAAAACCTTTTAAATCATAAAAGATAGTAGATTTAATTCTCTACTTGACTCTTTTAATGGATTGCTTGTTTCACTGCAGTTAAACTTGATGTCTATTGTATTTTATCAGTTTAACATTGTTAAAGACTAATGATAATTTATTCTGCATTATCTTAGTCATAATATTTCTTACTGGGCTAGTTGAGCTCACCCTTTCTTTCACTATTTTCTTCAGGAAATGAGAACGTAGCCGGGACTAGTCGGAAAACGGAGTGACTGTCCAGATGATAGCATTAGTAGTTCTCACTATTCTGTTAGATAGTGTGAAAATAATTGTATTGAGGACTTATTTTGAGTTTCAATACTGTCTAGAAGACAATGTTGTATTAAAACTCACAGCTTATGTTTTGTCGTATTTTGCACGACAGTTGTATAATTAAGTTTTTATTTATATTTTGTGCCATGTATTTGGCCACTCAAGATGGGTGATGTATACCTATTTTTGGGGGCGTAACAAGAAAAGACAAACTCTAAATATCTTACTCCCTTCTACACCAGTGAAAAACTAAGAAAAAAAAAAATAACAAGTGGTTTCCTTCTCACTAAAACAAGAGGCCTATTTATAGGGAGAATACATTTGTGCCCTAATTTAGGTTCATTGAATTTGGACAGTTTTATTCCCTTTTTTCTCTTATTTCCTTCTTAACTTCCATCTCTATGTGGTAATCCTCCAAAAGTCATTTTTCATATTAAAAAGTTAGATATAAATCATTTATTTGCTCCCTAAGAAAAATAAATGTTATTTCCTACAAAACAAAATAAAATGTATTAGTTAAATAAAATAAGCATATAAAATAATAAATATGGAAATATTAAAATGTATTAATTACGTGTCTATCAAATACCCTCATACCTAGCTTTTGCTCATCCTCGAGTAAAATAAGTAAATATTAAAAAAATAAAACAAAAATTACATTACCCCATTTTCGTAGGAAACACGATTGCACTTAGCATAAGCAACAAGCCTTTAAACCCCAAGGTTATCCCAAGTGGACGAGTTGTGTCTCGTGAGGGTTTGCAGTGAATATATCCACAAAATTCAAAAAATATTTTTGAGTTCAACAAGTTATGAAATTGAAAGAAAATTTCTAAATATCCATGAACATTATACATAAATAAGATTAAATTCAAAATCACACTTTCACTTTATCAAAAATACTCAGTCTTTATTTTAGACATCATCCTTAAAAAAAATAATTCCATGTAATGTATACATTTGCATATGATGTAACTCTTAGTAGGAATTTTTACCATGAAAATCAAGCAAGTTCATTTTTCTTTTTCTTTCTTTTTTTTTTCTATTTTTTTCAATTTTGATTCTTGACTTGTGCAATGTCTCGTTTTCTTAGGCTTTTTAGAGTTATCCATGAAACGAGCGTTGGACCAATGACTCCAAAACCAATTGGCTTTAGGGCACTAGGTGTAGAGACACCTCTAAGGGTTTACTAACTCGAGTAACAAAGACCACAAAATTAGACTGGTCAAGCTACTTTTATCCATCACATTTTTCAGCGTGAATATGCTTCCTGAGGCTTGGATACCTAATTATTTCGTTTAATGGACATTGAAGCAGTTATTTATTTCTTTTTTCAACTTTGTTTTCTTTTTTTTTCTTTCAATTTCTTTCTTTTTTTTTTCTTGAAATTACTCGAATCATGATTTATACCCCACAACTAAGAATTAGTGCAAACGTGAAGTACAAAAATGCTCGTGAAATCAATTTTAATCCAAATAATGTTTTGAACTAAGATTTCGTAGCTTATCAAAAATGTAAGAGTTCTAAATCTTTCAATCTTACTCATGAGTTTTCCTCCACAAATACTTATTAGAATTAATTCAATCCATAAAAAGTCAAACAAAATTTTTTATTTTTTAATTTAATTTAATTTTTTTGTGTTTTTAACTATTTTTTCTAAAAAGAAAAAAAATCTAATATAATAATACAAACAAACTCCTCCAATACCTAAATCATGCATTGTCCTCAATGTGCAATTGAAAAATAAAGAACAAAGATGTGAAAGAATTGTGCCTTGTATGCGGGGCATTTGTTCTGTAAGAAAATGTGGTGTGAAAGAAAATAAATGTACATATCTACAAATTTTATGCATCCTAAAAACTATGTGACTGTAAATGATCAGGGATACAAACAGACAACCTAGAGTAGATTTCGTATGATTTTTAGGAGGTCTAGGTAATTGGAAATAGTTAGAATTTGTAACAGAAGAACAATTGTGAGCATACCCTACTGATTCCTTTTAAAATTGAGTCAGGGAATGATAACTAAAAATGATAGTTCCTTTTGAAAAAGTCTAACTTCATAAAATCTATCCAAACTTGCCATCCATATTTGTTACCAAGGTGCACTAAAACATTTTCATCATTTTGGATAACTGTTATACCAATATTTTTAGGCACCACTGGATTAACATATGCATTATCTGAAATGGGAGATATGATCTCATTATCTAAACATGGAAGATTATCATTGTCCACAACCTTTGATTCATTTGTTAAATCACATTTAGTATTTTTGGAAGGCGCTTCGGATGGACCCAATGTAGACTTAAAATGATCATAAGAGGATTTAAGGTCAATTTGATTCTTTTGAAAATGATCAAAATGTGTCAAACTTGATTCAACTATAGGTTCCAATCTAGAGTAAGATTTATGGGCTGTGGAGTCCAACTTCTCATTGACCTCATTCAAGTTTTCAGTTTCATCCCAATTTTGACCAAAATGATTTAGACAAAAGTTAATAATTTCATCTTCCCCCGTAAGTTTATTTCCCGACATTTTCTAAATCATGTTCACTTCAATGGCCTGGTCAAACAAATCACTAGGTTGCTCTCCCACATTAAACATATTTAAGTCAATTGTCATGTTTCCAAATGTCAATTTCATTAGTCCATTTCTACGATTAATTAACTTATTAGAGATTGCTAGAAATTATCTACCTAAAATGACAGGAATTTGACCCTTGGGATTGACAACATGCTGGGTTTCAAGGACAACAAAGTCAACATGGAAGACAAAATTACCAACCTTGATGAGTACATCTTCAACTATTCCCTTTGGCACTTTAATAGAACGATCAGCTAGTTGGAGTGTGACACTTGTCTTTTTCAGCTCCTCTAATCCCAATGTTTGGTACACAGAAAATGGTAAACGGTTCACACTAGCTCCTAAATCAAGTAAAGCTTTTTCAATTAAGGTGTCACCTATGATGCATGAAATAGTAGGACAACTGGGGTCCTTATATTTCACAGGGACTTGGCATGATAAGATAGAACTAACATGGACTGTTAGAAAAGCTTTCTTAGGAATATGAGTGGTTCTTTTGTGTGTGTATAAATCTTTTAGACATTTAGCATATGAGGGAACTTGTTGAATGACATCTAGAAAGGAAATATTAATTTTCACTTGTCTGAACACTTCTAGAATTTTGTCCAACTGAGATGACTGCTTGTTTGAAATAAGTCTTTGAGGAAATGAGGCTTTTGGTTTAAAGACTTTTTCATTTGATTCAGAAGATGTGGTTTGATCATTTTTTGACACAAGCTTAGTAGATGGACCTAGTACTAACTCAGAGTTTGTGGGCTTTTCAGGCTGGGCTAACTTTGAAGATGGATTGTTAGATTCAACATTTAAATTTTTCTCTTCTTCATTATCAATGCCAACATGATTATTAAAATAATTTCCAGACCTTAAAGAAATTATAGAATTCACATGATTGACTTGGTTGTTTTCAAGTGAATTAGCATGATAAGGTTTTTGATTAGGGACTGGAAATTTTGGATTGGTCTCGGGTTGACTAGGAAGCTTACCATTCTCTCTTTCACTAACTATAGTGGCCAATTGACTCATTTGGATCTCTAGATGAGATAAGGCTTGGTTAGTATTTTTCATGAAATTATTATGAGATTTCATTAAAGTTTCTATGCTTTTCTCTAAAGTGTTAAGTCCCTTCTCACTTTCATTAGAAAAACCTGATGGATATTGGGTTGTTGAACTTGAATTTTGGTACGGACTAGGATTTGGCTTTTGGTAAGGTTGAAAAGAATGATTTGGAGATTGATTGACCCGATTTGAAGAATTATTTAGGTAGGGTCCTTTGTTCCATGCAAAATTAGGATGATTTCTCCAACCTGAATTATAAATGGGTGCAAATGGGTCATTCCCAGGTCTTTAAAACATTGCATTGACTTGTTCATATTCTTTAGGTTGAGGCATGACTTTAGGACATTCCTCAATCACATAGCTTGGGGAATTACACCTTAGACACAAAGGTGCTGGTGTTGAGACTTGGTTCACGTGTGATTGTCCCATAGTTTCTAAAGCTTCAAGTCTTTTAAGTACAATAGCCAACTTAGATTCGGTAGCAATTGAATTGTCAATTGTATGAACACACCTAGATGAACAAGGTTTATCGGTCTCTCGGGTGGTTTCCCATTGCATAGATTTTTTTGCTAAGTCTTCTAAAAACTCTCAAGCCTTTTCCTCATCATTATTCAGAAAATCCCCTTGACACATTACGTGACACCCCCAAAATAGGTATACACAACCTATTCTGAGTTGTCAAATATATGGTACAGAATTCAAATACAAACTTAATTGTACAACTGTCGTGTAAAATACGACAAAACATAGGTGAGACTTTTAACACGAATATTATCTCGTAGATAATATCCAAACTCAAATAAAGTCTTAATTATAATTATTATCATACTATTTTATAAAATAATGAGGACTACTACAACCACCATCTCAGACCGTCACTCCATTCGTCGACTAGTCTCAGCTATGTTCTCATTTTCTAAAGAGAACAAAGAAAGCAAATGGTGAGCTCAACTAGCCCAGTAAAGAATATTATGACTAAGATAATGCATAATAAATTATCGTTAGCCTTCAATAGTGTAAAACTGATAGGATACAATAGACAACAAGTTTAACTGCAACGGAACAAACAATCCATTAGAAGAGTCAAGTAGAGCATTATGACGCCCCCAAAATAGGTATACAACATCCATTCTGAGTCGCCAAATACATGGTACAGAAAGAAAACTACAACTTCAATAATACAATTGTCGTGCAAAATACGACAACACATACTGTGAGTTTAAATACAAATATTATCTTCTAGACAATATCCATACTCAAATAAGTCCTCAATACAATTATTCAAACATTATTTTATAGAAATAGTGAGGACTGCTAAAACATCTTTCTAGAACCATCACTCCACACCCCGACTAGATCCTGCTATGTTCTCACCTCCTGAGAAGAAAAATGGAACAAAAAGAAAAAGGGTGAGCTCAACTAGCCCAGTAAAGAATATTATGACTAAGATAATATACAACAAATTATCATTAGTATTCAACAGGGAAAAATCTGATAGAATATAATCGACAACAAGTTTTAGATCAACAACTGCAGCGGAAACAACAAACCATTAGAAGAGTCAAGTAGAGAATGAATTCTACTATCTTCTAAGATTTAAAAGTCCATCATCAATATTTTATCCCTGTAACATCAATTAATAATCATCTTTATCCAAATATTCATCTTTGCACTACAGGCCAAAGATATTCATTTGTATCACCTGTCAGTCATGTTCATCTCAACACCTGTTCATCTTTGCACTACAGGCCAAAGATATTCATCAAGTAATCATACATCTTTGTACTACAGGCCAAAGATATTCAGTAATATCATCATTTAGGACTGAGGATGATGAAAAATATCTTAAAGAGAATGAATCCAGTGAGACAGAAGGACAAATAGTAGGGATTCGTATAACAGTTTATCCAAGATCAATAATACTTCATAATAATCAGTTGTGAAGCAGAATTCAAAAATAAAGATCAAAACATGGATACAATCAAAGATAGTAACCATAATAGACATCTTGGACAAAAAGGAAAAATTTTATTTTTTGGTGAATAGTGCCGTATTCGTGAATAGTGCCGTATACGTGAATAGTAACGTATACGTAAATAGTAATCCCGACACAAAAAATTCCAAATTTGATAAAAACTCATGTTAATATTTCAGCATAATGATATTGAAGAAAATAATATAATTTAAGAAGAAAATAATATCCCTTACCTCAAAATATCAGTACTTCTGGTCGGAATACCGGTATAAGGCTGAAAGAAACTTACTTTGATGAATAGAAACTCTCAAAGTATCTAAATACTCACAAAATACACTCAATAATCTAGAGAGAGAAAGAGAGAAAACTTGTTTCTGGTGTGATTTTTAATTCTAACTTAGCCCTCTATTTATAGGAAAATGTTAGCACGCCGAAGCAGACTTAACCTGTAACCTGATGGCTTTACCTGCTACTATTTCCACCCACCACATTTGAATAAAAATCTCAGCACATTTCTTCACCAACCAAGAGTGGGGCCCACCAATTCTAGAATTTTCCACCAAAATGATTAACTCCGAAAATTCAACAATTTCTGAACCAGTCATCTTGTAAAATTCATAATAAATCATACGTTCATTTTTAGCGGTTCAAAATTTGTGGACATATACTCAACTTATATACGTATAACATATCCAAAAATTACCACGATCCAACGGTCGGATTAAAAATTATAACCCCCGCAAAATATCTCAAAAACCCTGATTTTTAATACCTCCATTCCGACAAAAATACTGATAAAAACTCAACATAACTCCTTCATTTTTAACCACAAAAATATATCCCTCATTTATATCCACATAAAATAAATATTTCCTTATCATATGAATCAATAATTAATTATTCACAAATAATATTACAGAATCACATTTATGACAACTAGGCCGTTCCTAGAAAAGAGGGGGCTTTCTAATAAGAATTTCTCCTTACTGGCGCGCAATTAGATGACCAAACCTCTCCTTAGACAGAACTTTCTAGACATTGCCAATAATGTTATCTAATAATATTATTCAAATAATATGAATTATTGATCTGATAAAGAAAAATACTGTGCAGCAACAATTATTGAAACAACAATAATATAAAATATCAACGCAGCAATTATCGAATCAATAAAATAAAATATTGAATAATAACTACTGTAACAATTATTGAGTAGTGCCTTCTTACGTAAGAATCAATAATTGGTGCAATACCGCGTGCTACTGTATTTTAACCACCGGGTATTCTAACAGTATTAACGGTAACAACTATGTCGTTATTTATAAACAACTTATACTTGTCATTTTCTTCATCCAATCGCTTTCCGTTATGGGGCCTACACAAGGCTGCGCCGTCGTACGAATATTCCCCGACAGCAAGAATATTCCACGACCAAACGAATATTCCCCGACAAAATGAAGATTTTATAACCACTTGCTTATTTTGCAAAATTTGCACATTTCACCCATAACCAAAGTATTATATCAAATTAACCCCTTATTATTCACAATAATATTTAGAGAAAATTTAATTTTATTCATTAATAAGCTGGGGTCTTACAAGCATGATATCTACTATTTTCTATGATTTAAAAGTTCATCATCAATAATTTATCGCTGTAACACAGCTCAATAAATAATCCACATAATCGAATTATCCATGCACTACAGGCTAAAGATATTCGTTAGTATCACATCCACGAAATACCCATGCACTACGGGCCAAGTATATTTGTTATTATCACTAATGGTCATGATCATGCCAATAACTGTCCATCAATGCACTACGGGCCAATGAAAACTTTTACCACATCATTTGTAACATTACAGGTCATGATTATACCGATACATAATTCCTGGCCATAATCATACCAATCAACAGTCCATCTATGCACTATGGGTCAAAGATGACTTTCATCACAATATAAGCATGTGAATGATGACAATGATATAAGAATTAAGTGAAAGCAATGATAAATTTTAAAGATTATAATTCAATTTATCCAGAGTTCAAGAATGCCCAAATTGTCAACATGATAACTGCTTTGTGGAGAAAAATTCAAGAATAATATTCATGAATTAAAAATAATTTGGACAGAAATGAAATCAATTTTTGTCATGAATAGTACCCCAGGTCAATAGTACTCGAGTGAATAGTATCCAGTGAATAATACCCCTGTATGAAAAGATTAAAATTTAATAAGAATGTTCAGAAAAATATGAAAAGATACTCGATGAAACGCAAATTTCAAGGATATTCTACTAATTTCAAGGAGTATAGAAGCAATACTTAACAAAATGAGTGTGGAATTAGGAATATGAAATGAAATAATATTACTTACATACTACAGAGTATGGAAGAAAATATTATTTCTTATTAATATTGAACAAAAATAATATCACTTACCTTAAAAGGAGAGTATTTCTGACTGGTATGGCGGAGATATTCTTGAAGAAAACTTGTACTATTTTCTACACTTAAAGCTTCCTTAAACTCTAAAGAAATACGCTCAATATTATAAAAGAAGAATTCTCTGATTCTGATGTGATTTTCATTTCTAAACTAAGCATCCTATTTATAAGAGAATGATAGAGTACTATTTAGGAAAAAAAAATCACGGACTGCACAGTGACATATTACAGGTGCGCAGAAAATTCGGCCGAAAATAATTTTCTGATTTATTATGCAATACCATGCAATAAAATATTCTAATAAAACGAAAATTTTAAATAAAATATAATATATTCTATTTATAATCTAATAAAATAAAACATATATATATATATATATATATATATATATATATATATATATAACTTATATAAATATATAGAGCAAGGATCTTAAGCTCACCCTTATTGAGCTCACCTTGCCTTTTTTAAAAAAAAAAAACATAACTAATAAAAAATGTATAATAATTTTTGGAATTGAAAGTTTTTTTAAAGAAAGTATTTTGGGTGTGATTTGGGTACATATAATAAAACAGTATTTTATAGTTTGTACAACACTGTTCTGTTATATGTACCCAAATCACACCAAAAACACTTTTTTTAAAAAAAACTTTTAATTCTAAAAATTATTATGCATTTTTTATTAGTTATGTTTTTTTTTATTAAAAAAAAGGTAGGGTGAGCTCAAGGTGAGCTCAATAAGCTCAAGGTGAGCTCAATAAGGGTGAGCTTAAGAAATGGACTATATATATATATATATATATATATATATATATATATATATATATATATATATATATATATATATATATATATATAAGTAATAAAACAAAATGAGATAACTTTCTACCGACGATTTTGAAAAATGGGTAAGTGGAGGTCTATATAATAAGCCAAATTTATAACAAATACTTAATAAAAAAATATCTATTTATCTCAATTCACTTGGCTTCACTAAACATATTTTTAATAACATTTATTTATTATTAATATTATAACTCGCAATATTAACAACCAGATCATTCCCATGAAAGAGGGGGCTTTTTGATAAGGATTTCTCCTTATTGGCTCGTAATTAGGTGACCAAACCCCTTTCCTCGACAGAACTTTCTAGACATTGTCAATAATGGAAATAATAATATGAATAACTTTGTGGTCTCAATTATTGATTTAATAATATAAAATATTGTGACAATAATTGAATCAATAATGTGAGATATTATGTAGTAATTACTGTGGTAATAATTATGTATAACTGAGAGACTTCTCACGTAAGCATCAATAATCAAAAACACTGTACAATACTGTGTGCTACTATGCAACCACGCGTATTACTGTACTTTTATCACCGGATATTTCAATAGTTAACGGTAAAACTTTTACCGTTATTTTTATAAAAAGTTATTTCTGTCGCTTTCTAAATCCGACAGTAATTCCGTTGTGTAGTCCACCAATAATTGTGCCGTCATACGAATATTCCCTAATAAAACGAATATTCCCCGACCAAACGAATATTTTATGACAACTTGCTTACTTTGCAAAATTCTTAAATATTACCTACAACTATAACATTATAACAAATCCACATCTTATTATTCAAAATAATATTTAGAGAAAATTAATCTTTATTCATAAAAGTTGGGGTCTTACAACCTCCCTTTCTTATGAAATTTCGTCCTCGAAATTGGTGTACGTACCTGGTATGTCGAAGAGGTGATGATACCTTGATTCCATTTCAGATTCTAATTCCCAGGTCATTTCCTCAATATCGTGGTTTCTCAACAAAACTTTGACTTGAGGTATAACCTTGCAGCGTAGAATATGTTCCTTCTTATCTAAGATTTTAACAGGTACCTCTTCATACGTTAAATCTTCCGCTATCTCGTCTGGTTCTAATTCAATAATGTGGTTCGGGTCTTCCACATATTTACGTAACATAGATATGTGAAAAATGTTATGAACACGAGACATACTTGGCGGTAAGGCGAGTCTATAAGCCACAATTCCTACTCGATCGAGGATTTCAAATGGGCCAATGAATCGAGGATTGAGCTTTCCTCTCTTTCCAAATCTCAAAACTCCTTTCCATGGAGCAACACATAACAACACATGATCTCTAACACTGAATTCCACGTCCTTTTGATGAAGATAAACATAACTCTTTTGTCGATCTTGTGAGGTTTTTATACGTTGTTGGATCATTTGAATCTTTTTCGTAGTTATGCATACTAATTCTGGTCCCAACAACGTTGCTTCACCCACCTCATCCCAGTATACTGGAGAACGACACTTTCGTCCATACAACGCCTCGAATGGAGCCATGCCTATACTTGCTTGATAATTGTTATTGTAAGAGAAATCAACTAATGGAAAGAACTTGTCCCAACTTCTTTTGAAGTCTAGGATACAGAGTCTTAATAGATCTTCAAGAGTTTGAATATTCCTCTCCGACTGCCTGTTCGTCTGAGGATGATATGCAGAACTGAATCGTAAATCCGTGCCCATAGCTTTCTACAAACTGACCTAAAACTGTGAAGTGAATCTTGGGTCTCGGTCAGAAACTATGGATACTGGCATACTATGCAGTCTTACAATCTCATTTATGTATATACGAGCAAGACGTTCAAGTGAATAAGTTTCTCGTATAGGTAAGAAATGAGCAGGCTAGGTTAATCTATCAACAATGACCCAAATTGCATCTATGCCTTAAGAAACCTTGGGAAGACCAGTAACGAAACACATGGTAATGTGCTTCCACTTCTATTCTAGAATTTCAAGTGGTTGCAATGGACCTTTTGGCACTTGATGCTCTGCCTTGACACGTTGACAAGTTAAACACCTTAAGATAAACTCCATTATCTCTCTCTGCATATTGCTCCACCAAAATGTATGTCGAAGATCATGATTCATTTTGGTACTCCCAAGATGGATTACAAATGGTGTGTTGTGCGCCTCCATCATGATTTTATACTTCAAATTAGAGTCGTTAGGAATACAAAGTCTGGAGTTGACTCGAAGTATTCCTTCTTCATCAATTCTTGCTTCTGGAATAGCACCTTCTTGCACTTTTTTCTTCATACGCATCAGCTCCAGGTCCGTAACTTGAGCAGCTTTAACTTTATCGATTAAAGTCGGTTATACTCGTATAATTGACATCATCACGTGGGTCCCTGAAGTCTTTAACTCTATCTCCATCCTTTGTAAGTTATACAAAATGGGCCTTTACGTTGACAATATCACACTCATACTTGCATATGATCTTCTACTCAATGCGTCAACTACCACGTTCGCTTTTCCAGGATGGTATTGAATGGTATGATCGTAATCTTTTAACAACTCGAGCCAACGTCGTTGTCGCATGTTGAGTTTCTTTTTGGGTGAAGAAATATTTGAGGCTTTTATGATCTGTATAGATCTCCAATTTCTCCCCATAAAGGTAATGCCTCCTGATTTTAAGCCTAAAAATGACTGCTGCCAACTCTAGATCATGAGTAGAATAATTCCTCTCATATTCTTTGAGTTGTCGTGAGGCATAGGCTATGACTTTCCCATGTTACATGAGAACACATCCTAACCCTCTACCTAAAGCATTACTGTAGATGAAAAATCCCTCAGAACCAGATGGTATTGTCAGAACAGGTGCTGAAATGAGTCTCCTCTTAAGTTCTTAAAAACTCTTCTCACATTTCTCGCTTCAACCGAATTTTGTATCTTTTCGAGTTAGCTGAGTTAATGGAGTAGCGATTTGAGAAAATCCTTCCACGAATCTCTGACAATAACCAGCTAAACCCAGAAAGCTACGTACTTCGGTAACTGACTTAGGCTGCTCCCAACTTTGTATTGCTTCAATCTTCGCTGGATCAATAGATATTTTGTGATTTGATATCACGTGCCCAAGAAATGCTACTTCCTCAAGCCAGAACTCGCATTTCTTTAACTTGACGTATAGCTTGTTTTCACGAAGCTTTTAGAGTATTAGCCTCAAGTGTTGCTCATGATCTTCACGACTTTTGGAGTATATGAGGATGTCATCAATAAAGACAACCACAAAATGATCCAAATATTCCTTGAATACTTGGTTCATCATATCCATGAAGGCAGTAGGAGCATTGGTCAATTCAAAAGACATGACTAGGAATTCGTAATGCCCGTACCGAGTTCTGAAAGCAGTCTTTGGAATGTCATTAGTTTTAATCTTTAACAGATGATATCTGAAATGAAGATCGATCTTTGAAAAGAATTTGGGACTTTGCAATTAGTCAAACAGGTCATCAATGCGAGGCAACGGGTACCTATTTTTGATGGTGACATGATTCAACTCCCGATAGTCAATGCAAAGTCGCATACTCCCATCTTTCTTCTTTACGAATAGAACATGAGCACCCCAAGGAGACATACTAGGACGAATGAAACCGATGTCTAACAATTTCTGCAGTTGGGTTTTTAACTCCTGAAATTCAATAGGTGCCATTCGATATGGGGCTTTAGAAATGTGTTTTATACCGAGTTCAAGGTCAATACAAAACTCAATTTTACGCTCTGGGGGTAGGCCAGGAAGTTCTTCAGGGAATATGTGACGCCCCCAAAATAGGTATACATAACCCATTCTGATCGCCAAGTACATGGTACATAATTTAAATACAAACTTTATGTATATAATACGACAAAAGCGTAGCTGGGAGTTTTAACACGAATATTGTCTCATAGACAATATCTAAACTCAAATGGAGTCATCATTAAATTTATTATCACACTATTTCATAGAATAGTGAGGATTACTACAGCCACCATCTCGGACCGTCACTCCATTCTCCGACTAGGACTACGTTCTCATTTCCTAAAGAGAATAATGAAAACAAAGGGTGACCTCAACTAGCCCAGTAAGAAAAATTATGACTAAGATAATGCAGAATAAATTATCGTTAGCCTTCAACAGTGTTAAACTGATAGAATACAATAAACAACAAGTTTAACTGCAGCGGAACAAGCAATCCATTAGAATAGTCAAGTAGAGCATGATATCTATTATCTTCTATGATTTAAAAGTCCATCATCAATATTTTATCGCTGTCACACAGCTTAATAATACACATCACTGAATTATCCATGCATTACGGGCCAAAGATATTCATTAATATAACATCCGCAAATTATCCATGCAGTACGGGCCAAGGATATTTGTTATTATCACCAATGGTCATGATCATGCCAACAACTGTCCATTAATGCAATACAGGTCAATGAAGACTTTTACCACATCATTTGTAACATTACAGGTCATGATCATACCTAATAATCCCTGATTATAATCATACCAATCAACAGTCCATCTATGCACTACGGGCCAGAGATGACTTTCATCACAATATAAGTATGAGGATGATGACAATGATATAAGCATCAATCAAATGAAATCAAGGATAAATATTAAAGATTTTTAATTTATTCAGAGTTTAAAAATGTCCAAATTGTCAATATGATAACTGCTTTATGGAGTAAAATTCAAGAATAATATTCATGTATCGAAAATAATTTGGACAGAAAAGAAATCAATTTTTTCGGGTGAATAGTATCCTGTGAATAGTACCCCAGCATGAAAAGATTAAATTTTAACAAGAATGTTCAGAAAAATATCCTTGTGAAATGATACTAGATGAAGTGCAAATTTCAAGGATATTCTATTAATTTCAAGGAGTATAGAAGCAATACTTAACAAAATGAGTGTAGAATTCGGAATCTGAAACGAAATAATATTACTTACATACTACAGAGTATGGAAGAGAATATTATTTCTTACGAATATTGAACAAAAATAATATCCCTTACCTTAAAAAGAGAGTATTTATGACTAGTAGGGCGATGATATTCTTGAAAAAAACTTGTACTATTTTCTACGCTCAAAGCTTCCCCCAACTCAAAAGAAATACGCTCAATATTATAGAAGAAGAATTCTCTGATTCTGGTGTGATTTTCATTTCTAAACTAAGCATCCTATTTATAGGAGAATAACATGATACTATTTGAATTTAGAAAATCACGGACGCACAGTAGGAAGAATTCACGGGCGACGTTCGGCTGAAACTTTTAAATTTTTTTGATTTTACTATGCTGCACTATGCAGTATTATGCAAATAAAATATATTCTATTTTATATAAAAAAACTAAATTTATAAAATATATATATACATACTCCTTTACCCTTACGGTAAAGGCACCCACAAATATATATATATATATATATATATATATATATATATATATATATAAAATAAGAAAAACTGAGATAACTTCTACCGATGATTTTTGAAAAATGGGTAAGTGGGAGTCCATATAATAAGTTAAATTTATAACAAATACTTCAATAAAAACTTCTCTATTTATCTCAATTCACTTGGCTTCACAAAACACATTTTTAATAACGTTCATCATTAATATTATAACTCACAATATTAACAACCAGATCATTCCCAGGAAAGAGGGGGATTTCCGATAAACGGGGGGTCTTCAACTCACGAGACAGGAGCCTAGCCCGCCGGGGTGGGAGTTTCCCATGTATATACCCCCGCTGGGGCGGGGGGTGCCGAAACCTGATTGTCCTAACTGGTTTGAAATACTGCTGGGACTGGGATTTTAGGACTTATATGCCGTATGGACCCTAAACAACACGGGACTTCGACCAGAACTGATGTGTTGGATATATATAGAGCATTAAACAACAAGAGAGAGGACGATTCTTACAGATTCTTACAGATTTCATATCAAGTTTATCTATATTAGTTTGAGCTTGAATTTATGAATTGCCTTATCAACAGTTCTTTGTGGACTTGTATGAACTCGAGAGATGAAATACGAGTTTAGACTTAGTTAATATAGCATGTGTTCTTAAATTTTATGAATGAACAGAATCTTAATGAATGTTAGGGTAGAGATATGCTTGACATCGCATGTAATCGAAAAAAGAACTTGAACTTAAACCTTCTTTGATTATAATTCACATAGAGGTATAGTGAGTTAGTTGATTAAGGTGTTTAACTTGATTCTATCTTAATTGTGGGTTGAAGTTAATACGGTATTAGTACATCGAGAGGTGGCTAGTTCTACATACGTGTTCTTAATTAATAAACTAGGATAGTGAGTTAAACTGGAATAAAGATGTAATAATCAAAGTGATGCTTAAAGTGAAGTTGGAAGCCTAATTCTCCAATATTTGTTTGAAATTTAGTTTTTAGGGTTTGTTGATTGTTTGGTGTTTTTAATATTTTTTAATATTTTTAGTATAAGCAGGAAATTGATTAGTTTAATAAAATTAGGATTAATAGGAGATTGGAAATTGCGAGGTTTAATTTCTTATTAAAGTCTCTGTGGGAACGATACTCTACTTACTATTATATTACTTGTTGACCACGCATACTTGCGTATTGTGCGTAATTAGAAATTTCCCAACAAGTTTTTGGTGCCGTTGCTAGGGAATGTTTAGTATAGATTTTAATATTTTGCAATATTAGTTTAATTAGTCTAGTTTTACTTGAACATTTTTATTTTTTTTGTCTTGTTCTTCTTATTTCAGGATTTTGAAAGTGGTTTATACAAACTCGATCCAAAAATCCAAACTTGCTTCCTTCTGAGGACGACATTAAAAGACGTTTTCAATGTCTAAGTAAGTGGATTAAGGAAACAAGGGACGACTTCGAAAATTCTAAAAAAGAAGAAGCAATGGTTGCCGAAGACCAGAAAGCATTGAGGGACTTTGCTACACCCAAGGTGATTGAGCTGCAGTCGAGTATCACCAGGCCTTCTATAGCTGCGAATACATTCGAGATTAAGCCTGGGACTATTCAGATGATCCAGAACTCGATTTAGTTTAGGGGACTTGCAAATGATGATCCTAACGAGCATCTGATAAACTTTCTGGAAATATACGACACGTTCAAGTACAATGGGGTGTCAGAAGATGCGTTAAGACTTTGCTTATTCCCATTCACTATGTGGGACAAGGCGAAGAGTTGGTTACATTTTCTACGGCCTGGATCGATAACTACATGGGAAGACCTCGCTCAGAAATTTCTTGCAAAATTTTTTCCACCAGCAAAAACTGCAAAAATGAGGAATGAGATAACTATGTTCGAACAGCAACATGGGGAATCACTGTACGAGGCATGGGAGAGATACAAGAAATTGCTCAAAAAATGCCAACATCAAGGATTGCCTAAGCGGTTACAGATGAACACATTTTACAACGGGCTACATAGGAATCTCAGGACTAGTTTTGATGCAGCGTCAGGGGAAGCTTTTATGGCAAAGAATTATGAGGATGCGTATCAGTTGATAGAGACAATGGCATCGAACAACTATCAGTGGCCCACGACAAGAATGACACAACCGACGGTGGCTGAAGTGTTAGAGGTAGATGGAGTGACGACAATAATAGCGCATATTTCAGCACTCTCTAAGAAGTTTGATGTTTGGTCAGGGGTACAGACACAACAAGTTACAGTTATTTATGAATTGTACGCGGGTGAACATCCTACAGATCAATATGTAATCAACCCAGAATCAGTACAATTTTTTGAGTAGCTACAACAAAATTCCAAAGAATACGTACCCCCAGGATTTCAGAATCAACACCCAGTTCAACGTCAAGAGAGGAAATCAGATTTAGAGGAGTTGCTATCGAAGTATATAACAAGCAATGAGGTAGCCATGAAAAACCAAGCAATAGTCATCAAGAATTTAGAAAATCAGATGGGACAAATAGCGTTGGCATTGAATAACAGGCTTCAAGGAACATTACCAAGTGATACAGAGAAAAATTCGAAAGGTAATCACGAGCAATGTCAGGCAATTATGTTGCGAAGTGGAAAATAACTTGAGGGTCAGAAAATAGAAAATTTGGTTGCAAAACAAGTTGAGACAGATAGTGAGAATAAAGTGGTTGAGGACAGACAGGGGGAAGAAAAATAAGTGGAAAAGAACAAACCAGTTAACGAACCGATTGTTTATCCTCCCCCATCTTTTCAGCAAAGAGTTCAAAAGAAGAAATTAGATAAGCAGTTTGCAAAATTTTTGGAAGTTTTTAAGAAACTTCAGATTAACATCCCGTTTGTAGAAGCCCTAGAGCAGATGCCAAGTTATGTGAAGTTCATGAAAGGGATTTTGTTTAGGAAAAAGAAGTTGGAAGATTTCGAGACAGTGGCATTAAAAGAGGAGTGTAGTGTGGTTTTACAGCGAAAGTTGCCACCGGAGTTAAAAGATCCGGGGAGTTTCACCATTCCATGCACGATTGGAAATATGGTGTTCAACAAATGTTTGTGTGATTTGGGGGCAAGTGTGAACCTTATGCCATTATCGGTTTATACAGAATTGGGTTTGCCCGCTCCAAAGCCTACGAACATCTCATTGCAGTTGGCAGATAGGTCAGTCACGTACCCGAGAGGCATTGTGGAGGACATACTGGTAAAGGTTGACAAGTTTATATTCCTCGCGAATTTCATAATTCTGGATTTTGAGGAAGATAAGAACATCCCAATTATCCTAGGGAGACCATTTTTGGCTATGGGAAGAACACTCATCGACGTACAAAAAGGAGAACTAACGATGAGGGTCCAAGATCAAGAAGTAAAATTTAATGTTTTCAAGGCCATGAAATTCCCTACGGATGAAGAAGAGTGTTTCAGGATGGATATCATTGATCAGATAATCAGCGAGACATTGGCAAGAGTTTGGTTAACGATCCATTGGAAATGACATTATTGGGAGATGAAGAATTAGATGATCCGGAATTTGTGGACTACTTACAGATGCTAGACTCCCTGCCATGAGTTAGCAGATTTAGAGCACCCATTGAACCATTGCACAAGGATGAAAAAGCCACAATAAGGATAAAACCCTCATTGGAGGAGCCACCAACTCTTGAACTTAAAACACCTCAGGTATGCATATTTAGGCAATTCTAATTCCTTACCTGTTATTATTTCTGTCGCACTTAACGAATTACACGAAGAAAAGTTGCTGAGAGTGCTTAGGGACCACAAATCGGCTATAGGATGGACAATCGCGGATATCAAGGGAATCAACCTATCCTTTTGCATGCACAAAATTCTGATGGAGGACGATGCAAGACCGATAGTGGAGCAACAGAGACGGCTTAACCCAATCATGAAAGAAGTAGTGAAGAAAGAAATCTTGAAATGGTTGGATGCGGGTATCATCTACCCGATTTCAGACAGTAAGTGGGTCTGTCCGGTTCAATGTGTGCCGAAAAAAGGGAGGAATGACCGTGGTTCAAAATAATGACAATGAGCTAATTTCGACAAGAACAGTGACTGGTTGGAGGGTTTGCATGGACTACAAGAAGTTGAATAAGGTGACCCGCAAATATCACTTCCCTTTGCCCTTTATCGATCAGATGTTGGATAGATTAGCGGGACATGAGTACTACTGCTTATTGGATGGATATTCGGGTTATAATCAGACCATCATCGCTCCTGAAGATCAAGAGAAAACTACTTTCACGTGCCCATATGGCACATTCACATTCAGGAGAATGTCGTTTGGCTTGTGTAATGCACCCGCTACTTTCTAGAGGTGTATAATGGCCATATTCTCAGACATGGTGGAGAAAAATATGGAAGTGTTCATGGACGACTTATCTGTCCATGGGGATGATTTTGATGCGTGTCTGGAGAATTTGGTAATGGTCTTACAAAGATACACATACACGAATTTGATCCTTAACTGGGAAAAATGCCACTTTATGGTTGAAGAAGGCATAATTTTAGGGCATAAGGTGTCGGCTCAAGGATTAGAGGTTGATAAAGAGAAGCTGGAAATGATTAAAAAGCTTCCTCCACCGAGTTCAGTTCAGGGAATTAGAAGTTTTCTGGGACATACTAGGTTCTACAGGAGATTCATAAAGCACTTCTCTAAAATTGCAAAACCTTTGTGCAGTCTGTTAGAGAAGGATTCGATTTTTAAATTTGATGAGGAGTGTAAAGTGGCATTCGAGCTATTGAAGAAGAAGTTGACCACAGCTCCCATAATCATCGCGCCGGATTGGAATATGCCCTTCAAATTAATGTGTGATGCGAGCGACTATGCTATTGGGGTTGTTTTAGGTCAACGCCGAGAGAAGGTATTTCATGCCATATATTATGCAAGTAAGACACTCACGGACACTCAATTGAACTATACAACTACGAAAAAAGAATTACTTGCAGTGGTATATGCGTTCGATAAATTCTGGGCAATCGGGACTAAGGTAGTAGTTTAAACAGATCACTCGGCTATTCGATACTTAATTTCAAAAAAAGATGCTAAGCCACGCCTTATCAGATGGATTCTCCTTTTACAAGAATAGGATTTAGAAATAAAGGATAGAAAGGGGACGGAGAATCAAGTTGTCGATCATTTGTCTAGACTGGAAAATCAGGGTACAAAGGAAGAGGACAAGTATGTAATCAATGAATCATTCCCAGACGAGCAACTATTTGGGATAAATACAGAATTTCCATGGTATGCGGACTTCGCAAATTATCTAGTGAGCAACATTCTTCCCCCTGATCTTACACGATAGCAGAAAAAGAAATTTCTTCATGACGTCAAGTGGTATATGTGGGACGAGCCTTACTTATTCAAACAGTGCGCCGATAAGATGATTAGAAGGTGTGTGCCCCACAGTGAAGTAAAGAATATACTGCATGAGTGCCACTCATCTGCGTATGGGGGACACTATGGTAGTGAGAGAACAGCGGCAAAAGTGCTTCAAGCCGGGTTTTATTGGCCTACATTATTTAAAGACGCCCACCAATTTGTTAAAATTTATGACAGATGTCAAAGGGTGGGCAACATATCGAAAAGGAATGAGATGCCACTACAAATAATTTTAGAAGTTGAGATTTTTGATGTATGAGGCATAGATTTCATGGGGCCATTCCCTTCCTCATTTACCAATCAATACATTTTGCTTGCAGTGGACTATGTATCCAAATGGGTTGAAGCCGCAGCACTCCTGACAAATGATGCCAAAGTGGTTCTCAAATTCTTGTAGAAGAATATTTTTACGAGGTTTAGCACGCCGAGAGCTATTATAAGTGATGAAGGTAGTCACTTCTGCAACAGATCATTTACTGCTCTCTTGGTAAAGTATGGGGTCAACCATAAGGTAGCTAAGACATATCATCCCCAAACAAGTGGGCAAGCTGAGGTTTTGAACAGGGAGGTGAAGAGAATCTTAGAGAAGGTAGTGAACTCGAATAGAAAGGATTGGTCTCTCAGGTTGGACGATGCACTATGGGCCTACCGAACTGCGTACAAAACACCAATTGGTATGTCACCATATCAATTGGTCTATGGAAAAGCTTGTCACTTGCCTGTGGAGTTACATAACAAAGCCTACTGGGCTATTTAGAAACTGAACTTCGATCAAACAGCTGTGGGTGAAAAGAGACTACTTCAGTTAAATGAGCTAGACGAATTCCGACTGCAAGCTTATGAGAACTTGAAATTATACAAAGAAAAGGTCAAGAAATGGAACGATCAGAAAATTATGCAAAGAACGTTCGAGCTGGGGCAATCAGTCCTATTATTCAAATCACAGTTGAGGTTGTTCCCAGGCAAACTAAAATCGAAAGAGTTTTCTCACATGGCGCCTTTGAACTCTACAGTAGAAACTTGTTGGAGACTTTCAAAGTCAACATTCAAAGGCTGAAGCATTATTGGGGTGGCGAATCCAACATGGATGTCATCAAAATCACATTATCTGATGTACCATCAACAGGGTGTAGTCAGGCTGAATGACTTAAAATCAAGCGCTACTTGGGAGGCAACCCATTCGTCTTTTGATTTTTTTACATTTTTTAGTCAGGCTGGTTAGATTATAGTTTAGATTAATTAGGATATAATTAGTAGTTTTTAAGTTGTATCGTTCTTGATAATCTATCTACCATGCTTAAAATGCTCAATCTCTACTAATAGCTATGTTTCATGGTTTGCAGGTACTTACTATGATTATGGTTTGGAGTAGCAAGGAAGAACAAAGGAGAAAAAGTTTAATTAACAGTGTGCATCCCCGCCGGGGTGGGCCCCTAATGCCTTATACCCCCCGTCGGGGCGGGGGTCACCCAATTCCAAAGACAGATTGCATGCCCGCTGGGGCGGGCTTCATAGTCCTTATACCCCTCGCTGGGGTGGCGGTCCTGAATTCCAACAGACAGATTCGATAGTTACATGCCTTACACCACTTCCCCACTACTTCGTATTCTTCACATAAAATTCCCACAATTTTGGCATCATAAATTCCATCATGCCACTTCATTAGCACAACACACCACCTACCCACTACTACACTCTATTACTTCCACTTATATCTCTCCATCTCTATAAAACCTCTCCACCCTAACCCAATTTCACTACTCAAATGTACAAAGCCACGAATTAGGGTTCTTTGTGGAAGGTAATTATATAGTAATTGAGCGTGAGTGTTTTGTCTACCAATTCTTCCTCTACTATCACTATTTGGTAAACAAAAATCACCAAGTTTGGGGGAAGAAATCAGTGTGCACGCTAAGTGTTCGACAGTTCGTGTGAGTGAAGTTTGGGGGGAAATTTATTGATAAAGCTTACTGGTCTCAATTCAATGGCATCTCAACCCACATCAAAATGACAAAGGGGAGAAAGTTCAAGGCCCGCACAACCGACACGGACCTTTGATCGCCGCAAGTTCATAAGTGCCGCCGCCGTCGACCGTTACAACTACATAGTGACTAAAGCACTTACACCAGAGCGGCGGTTGGCACCAGATCATGTGGATGGGGAGATGATGCATCAAATATATCAGAAAGGGTGGAACAAGTTCATTGAGGAACCCGAGGCCGCAGTTGTCAATGTGGTCAAAGAATTTTATGTAAACGCCTAGGACAAGGCCCCTTTCAACGCGTTCGTGAGGGGTAGATTGGTTCCGTTAAGTGCCGATGCAATCAACACTTATTATTAGTTACGAGTGGCGAGATATTGTCAGTATGCTCACTTACGTGACAACGATCCGAATTTTGAGGCTATTCTGAAGGACATGACTAAGCCGGGTACAACATAGATCAGGGGTCGAAAAGGAGGCATAGTTTTTCACAGCAAGGATCTCAGTAGGTATGGGAAGATATGGTACACATTCTTGTGTGCCAAGCTATTTCCGTCCACACACACATCGGACGTGACCAAAGAAAAGGCATTACTTTTATATGCAATTGTGCAAGATTTCATCATCGACGTCGGGGCCATAATCAATTTTTCCATTCGTCGATGCTTACGAGGAAATTTTTTGGGCGGCTTGCCACACCCATCACTTATTTATGGGTTGTGTCACCAAGCGGGTCTTAGATGGTCCGATGACGAACCCACTCAGATGCCACTGCAGCTACTAGATTCCAGAATGATTGCGCGATATTCAGTGTGGGTCGGAGGTGACTCACATCCTAGAGGATTAGGCTTTGTATTTCCATCAGCTTTAGAGGACAAAGTAGACGCTGAAGACACCTCGGATGATGCTGAGTTTCAAGAGGATGCGGCGATGGGAGAGCAAGAAATAGAGGCGGCACCACAACCTGACGCCATATCTAGCCCTCAGTTTCTTGCATTTCAACGCTAAGTGGATGAGCACAACAAGGAAGCACGCCGAGAGATGCGCCAACTCTCAGCGAGGCAAGACCACATGTTTGAAGCTATGAATACGTCTTTCGCTTCATTGAATACGACGCTCCAGAGCTTTAATCCAACTGCCCAATTCCCATACCAGCAGCCCATGCCAATGCCAAGGTTTCCACCAAGTGACTCTGAGGAAGAAGATCAACCACCACCAACCCAGACTTAGGAAATTATAGGGAAGTCCTCACTTATTTTATTGCGTTATCCATGCAATGAGGACATTGTAGTTTTTAAGTTTGGGGGATTTAGTTTTTATTTTGCATTTTATGTTTGCATATTTAATGTCATTTGTATTGCACGTTTAGTTTGCATGATTAGTTTTAGGAGTTTTAATGTTGCATTCATGTAATCATATAGTTGCATAGTAGCTTAGAGCATATAGTTTTTGCTTTGCATTGTGTTATGTTATGTTATGTTTGATTTATATATAAAAAACAAAAACTAAAAATTGTAGTTAGACTTGTGTTATTTTGCATATGTCCAACAGTTATTGTAATTCATTTTTATTTTGGCCAATGATGAGATTGGGATTGAGCAGATAAATACAATACCCAATATTAGAACTGTGATGTAATTTTGAGTTATGAATTGAGTCTTGAGCATGTTTGAAACTGTTATAAAAAGGGTAGCACGTTAATAACATCTGTGTCGACTGAGTAGTTTAAATTGATACATAAATAGTTTCTAAATGATAATGCTAGGGTAAATCATAGAATGACAAGAATAGGCAGTGAAGACAAAGAATTAGGCAAGTACCTAAGTTTGGGGGAATATTTGGGGTATATAAGCTATAAAAAAATAAAAATAAAATAAACATGTACACCATGGTGTGCTTGTCTAGTTTTGTGGTCTTTGTTACTTGAGTAAGTAAGCCTGAAGGGATTGTCTTTACACCTAGCGCCCTAAGGTCTTAATGGTCTGGGAGTCGTTGGTCGAAAGCTCGTTAAGGTAGCATTAAAAAGCCTAAGGGAATAAGACATTGCATAGCCATGTATATAGAAAATAATAATAAAGCATAAGTATCCCATGTTGATCCTCAATATTGGTAATTGTTTGATTTTAGTTGGAACTCGTCTATTTTTAAAATTTTTGAGTTTATTCTGTATGATTCCTAATAAGAGATTGGTTATGTATTGAATTTGAATTAGTATCAATTAACATAGATGTTGATCACACACACACACACACACATTATATCGGTGATGACGGTCTAAGATTCGAGAATTGATAAGAAGTTATTGAGTGGTTTCGATATGAGGTGTTGTAGTGCTTGCTCAATTTTTCTGAGGCCGAAGGAATAAATATGATTTTGTGATACTGTTGGATTCGTTGACATATAGATTAGATACATTGCATCTCATTGCTTTGCATTGCATAACATGTTAGTTTGTTTGATTACATATGCTCGAGGACTATCACGTTTAAAGTTTGGGAGATTTTGATAAGTGAATTTTATATCCACGAATCGGTTCCTAATCCAAGATTAATCGGTGTTAATTCCTCGCGTTTATGTTTTATTTTACTTGTTTATTGTTATTTAATGTGCAGGTGGGGTGGTGTGGCAATTTGAGCATAAAAGGAGTGAAATTATGGTAACAATGTGGCAAGCAAAGAAGAAAACAGAAGTCAGCAAAGAAAGCCTACCCCTGTCGGGGCGGGCATTTTTTGGCCTTGTACCCCAGCCGGGGCGGGGGGTCTTCAACTCACGAGACAGGAGCCTAGCCTGCCGGGGCGGGTGTTTCCCATGTATATACCCCCGCCGGGGTGGGGGGTACCGAAACCTGATTGTCCTAACTGGTTTGAAATACTGCTGGGACTGGGATTTAGGACTTGTATGGTGTATAGACTCTAAACAACACGGGACTTTGACTAGAGCTGATGTGTTGGATATATATCGAGCATTAAACAACAAGAAAAAGGACAATTTTTAGTGATTCTTATAGATTTTTATATCAAGCTTGGAGTGAAGATTTTGAAGGGACGTTCGTATCGATTGCGAATTAAGGCTAAAGTGAAGGGTGTTCTGCGTTATTCTTCTACTTTAGTTTATATTTGTAATTGAAGGATGATATCTTTAATTTATTCAGTTATTATTTCATTTATGATGAACTAATTTCTTTTTAGGCTTAAGATGGATCTTGAAGTGGAACGATGATTATGTAATCTTTGATTTCAGTTTAATAAGCTATTATTCAGTTTATCTATATTAATTTGAGCTTGAATTTCTGAATTGCCTAATCAACAGTTCTTTGTGGACTTGTATAAACTCGAGAGATGAAATACGAGTCTAGACTTAGTTAATATAGAATGTGTTCTTGAATTTTGTGAATGAACAGAATCTTGATGAATGTTAGGGTGGAGATATACTTGACATCGCATGTAATCGGATAAAGAACTTGAAATTAAACCTTCTTTGATTGTAATTCACATAGAGGTATACTGAGTTAGTTGATTATGGTGTTTAACTTGATTCTATCTTAATTGTGGATTGAAGTTAATACGGTATTAATACATCGAGAGGTGGCTAGTTCTACATACGTGTTCTTGATTAATAAACTGGGATAATGAGTTAAGCTGGAATAAAGGTGTGATAATCAGAGTGATGCTTAAAGTGAAGTTGGAAGCCTAATTCTCCAATATTTGTTTGAAATTCAGTTTTTAGGGTTTGTTGATTGTTTAGAGATTTTAATATATTTTTTAATATTTTTAGTTTTAAGCTAGAAATTGATTAGTTTAATAAAATTAGGATTAATAGGAGATTGGTAATTGTGAGGTTTAATTTATTATTAAAGTCTCTGTGGGAGCGATACTCTACTTACTATTATATTACTTGTTGACCACGTATACTTGCGTGTTGTGCGTAATTAGAAATTACCCAACATCATACTAGCGAAGGATTTACCCATCTCTCCCCTCCTAGTTCTAGCCTCAAATCTTATCCGGGGATCATATCCCTAAGCTTTGATACCAACTGTGACGCCCCCAAAATAGGTATACACAACCCATTCTGACTCGCCAAATACATGGTACATAATTTAAATACAAACTTAATTATACAACTGTCGTGTAAAATACGACAAAACATAGCTGAGAGTTTTGACATGAATATTGTCTAGTAGACAATGTCCAAACTCAAATGAAGTCCTCATTACAATTATTATCACACTATTTTATAAAATAGTGAGGACTACTATAACCACCATCTCGGACCGTCACTCCATTCCCCGACTAGTCCCAACTATGTTCTCATTTCCTGAAGAGAACAATGAAAGCAAAGGGTGAGCGCAACTAGCCCAGTAAAGAATATTATGACTAAGATAATACAGAATAAATTATCGTTAGCCTTCAACAGTGTAAAACTGATAGAATACAATAGACAACAAGTTTAACTGCAGCGGAACAAGCAATCCGTTAGAAGAGTCAAGTAGAGCATGATATCTACTACCTTCTATGATTTAAAAGTTCATCATTAATATTTTATCGCTGTAGCACAACTCAATAAATAATCCACATCATTGAATTATCACTACAAGAAAAATCTCTATCTGCGACCAAATATTTCAGCGACCACACTTTCCGGTCGCTGGTATCATTAATAGCGATCACTATCTACGATCGGTATTGATTCTAGTCGCTAGTTAATATCAGCGACCGCATGCGGTCACTGAGAGGTCGCTGACATGAATTTCCCTACCAAAAATTGGTGCGAAATGTTGGCACATTTATTTTTTGCGACCAATCTCTATCAGCGACCGCCTAGCGGTCGCTGAGTAGTCCATGTCATTAAAAATTAGCGACCTCATGCGGTCGCTGATCGTCTTAAACTTAATCAGACTCAGGCATTCGTTCGTTCAGCAGATGAGAAAGAAAAAGAGGGAGAACAGAAGAGGGAGAAGAGGGAAAAGGGGTAGAAGAGAAGAGAAAAGGGAGGGAACGCCGCTGCCCATCTCGACAACTCAGGTATTATCATACTCAGTGTTTTTTCTACTTCTTATTTATCTAATTGGTGGACATTTGACACTATTGTTTATCTAATTTGACACTATTGGTATTGATTGTATTGTTTTCTATTTGGTATTTGGTGGACATTTGACACTATTGGTGGTATTGTTTATCTAATTGGTGGTATTTTAGTTATTTTCTATTGTTTGTATTATTTTATATTATTTATTGTTTATCTATTGTCAGTGGTATTGCGTTATTGTTTATCTATTATTTCTCAGTGTGTTTTCTAATTATTCTTAGTTGTTTGTTTATTGTTTATTTAATTGTGTGGTATTGTTTTCTGCTTTTTGTGGTATTGTTTATTGTTTATTGTTTATCTAATTGGCACACTATTGCACTGTAGTTATATTGCACATAAGCTTTAGTCACGTCTTTGACTGGTGTTCAGTTTGGGGGGTTCTGTTCTTCGCTTTGAAATACTCTATTTACTTCGAACCATAAAGTGCTCTCTTTTAGGAATCATTCATAATCAAGGTTTTAGGGACTGTTTCATACAACGAAACTAGGAAAGTATCAAACTGAGCTTTGATTGTTACACAATTTTGGGTAATACAGATAGTGTACTCGGCATTTATTTTTACATAATCATAACTCAAATTGAATCTTTTTGGGAATAATATGGATGTTTAATACAAACTGAATAATTAATAAATTTATAACTTTTGTTAAATATGGTGATATTTGATAAAATATCTCAAACAATTACAAAGTAAATAATGTTGTACATTATGTTGATAGCAAATAGAAGTAAGGCACTAACAGAAAAAGCATACAAGGTTTTTTTACGGAGCCTTATGTAAAGAATTACATAAATTGACAAATTATATGAACTATGAACTAGTCCAACTACATTCAACCTTCAAAGAGAAAAGTCGATGAAATCCATAAATAAGAATCTATTCTATTAGGAAGATTGATAAAAAAATTGACAAATATTCCCAACAACAGACTTTTCAAGTCATGCATAATTGGCACTGATTTAGGCTTACCGTTTCAACCCATGCACTGATTTAGGCTTAAATAATGTTCTTACTTGGCATTACCAAAGATGAAATCTATTGAGCCTTGAATATAGCAATCAAAAGCTTTGCCAACTAAAATACATCTTGGTGGCCAAAAGCTTTATTTACCTTACCTAATCATCAAGGTTCGTCACACTAGCTTCGATCCTAACTAGGTTAAATTAATGTTGTAGTCTACGGGGTTGTGACAACTAACAATATGTCAATCCTTGCCATATAGAACAACAAACTTCTACATATAGAACAACAAACTTCTACATGTGACAGGAAAATAAAGTAATCTCCCCACAAATCATAGCATGAGTAAAGAAAATTAATAAAAGATGGGGACAGTGATCCACATGTGGAAAGATGGGAACTTTGAATTTGCAGTATACTCATGAACTTTTTACTATTTTAATTTGCATTTATTTGTTATTGTTTTCGTCTTATTATATTGGGAATTTGTATATTTCTCTTGGTTTGTGTCTTGGGTGCCTAGAAATGACAATATATGCATGCCGTCGTGCATGTGGCTAGTCCATATTATAGGGGAGACTTTGCCAAAAAAATTTTGTTGGTCGGGTAGTTGCGAATATTTATAATATTAACGACCTCTTTATATGATTACTAGTATGCATGTAATCATATTCTTACTAGCTAGTATATATGCTCAATCCCATTCAACTACAAGTATGCTCAAGTCATATGCTTACAATCATATTGTAGTTTAATAAGCTCATGTTGTCTGTAGTAGGTACTGTGACACTGTAACGATCCGAAATTTTAAATTGTAATTTTAAATATTTACTTAATGTGTTTATCGTTGAAATTGATGAAATAAATATTTTATTGATATAATGGTTATTGAATCTAAATTTATTAGATAATATTCTAAATTAAATTAATATATAATTTAGAGAGTTGTCATATGACATAAAGTGTTATATTATTAATTAATAATGACATTAGATTTAATCCCGATAAAACTTGGAGAGTTTGACGTGATATTGGGAATGGATTGACTATTCAATTATGGAGCGATAATTGACTGCCAAAAGAAGTGTGTAAACCTATGACTCCGTCAAAGGTAATTTTTCATGGTAGCAAATCGCCTAGACAAATGAGATGTCTGACGATAATGCAGGCCAAGAAGTTGTTGAGTCAGGGCTGTGTAGGGTATTTAGCCTACATAGTCGATACTCAAAAGAAGGAGGGTGTAAAACTGGAAGAGATACCAGTGGTTAGGAATTTTGTAGACGTATTTTCGGAGGATTTGCCAGGACTTCCGCCTGACTGAGAAATCGAGTTCGTGATCGACTTAGCGCCAGGAACCGCTTCGATATCGAAGGCCCCGTATAGAATGGCTCCGGTGGAAATGAAGGAATTGATGGTACAACTGCAAGAGTTGTTGGATAAGAAGTATATTCAACCGAGCGTATCACCGTGGGGAGCACCGGTGTTATTCGTGAAGAAGAAGGATGGGTTAATGCGTCTTTGCATTGATTATAGAGAATTAAACAAAGTCACTATTAAGAACAAATATCCATTGCCAAGAATAGATGACTTATTTGATCAATTGAAGGGTGCTAGATATTTCTCGAAAAAAGATTTGAGAAGTGGGTATCACCAACTAAAAGTAAGGAAGGATGATGTACCGAAGACAGCATTCCGAACTCGCTATGGACATTACGAATTTTTGGTGATGTCATTTGGTTTGACAAACGCCCCTGCAACGTTCATGGATTTGATGAACATGGTGTTTAAACCATTTTTAGACAAGTTTTTAGTGGTGTTCATAGATGATATCCTGGTGTATTCTAAAACTCAAGAGGAACACGTGGAACATTTACGTATGACGCTGGAGACATTAAGGAAAGAAAAGTTGTACGTGAAATTCTCAAAATGTGAGTTTTGGCTGGAACGTGTACAATTTCTTGGGCATGTAATTGATAAGGATGGAATTTTCGTAGATCCATCAAAAGTCGAAGCGCTGATAAATTAGGAACAACCAAGAAATCCAACAGAAGTAAGAAGTTTCTTGGGATTGGCAGGATATTACAGATGATTTATTCAAGATTTTTCCAAGATTGCTACTCCATTGACAAATTTGACGAGAAAATCTGTAAAATTTGTTTGGATGAAAAAGTGTGAGGAAAGTTTTCAAGAACTGAAAAAGAAGTTAAGTATTGCACCTGTGTTGTCATTACCAGATAATACAGGAAACTTTGTGGTGTATAGTGATGCTTCACACAAAGGATTGGGTTGTGTCCTTATGCAGAATGGCAAAGTCATTGCGTATGCATCAAGGCAACTGAAAGACTACAAGAAAGGGTATCCGACTCATGATTTAGAGTTGGCGGTGGTTGTGTTTGCATTGAAGATATGGAGACACTATCTCTACAGAGAAAAATGTGAGATCTACATAGACCATAAAAGTCTGAAATATATCTGTCGACGTCGAGATTTTTATTTGTTCCTTTTCTGTTCTTGTTTTTGTGTTCTCATGTTATGTGAGATTTATTTAAAAAAACAAGTGAAAAAGGTCCGACATGTATATGTCGACGATTGGACTATAAGAGTCGCCAGTTAGTTTTTTAACTGGTTGTACCAACACAACCGAGAAAAGGTTTGCACATTGACCTAGTGATGTGACACTACCAAACGAGTCTGTAAAACTGAGATTCATTAGGGTCCGGGGACTTGCTTATGCGGAGAGAAGGTGTTAGGCACCCCCCGACACCCGTGTTGCCACGGTGACCGTCACTTTTCAAGAAACTGTTATATGAATGTGTGTGTGTGTGGGTCAATATTTTATTAGTATTATTAAGGTAATAAAACATAAACACTTTTTATATAAAACAGAATACTTTTATAAAGTTATCTGTTTTATTAGACTATAAATAGAATATATTATATTCTATTATGCATAGTGTTTTGCATAGTAAATTTTTTTTATATAAAACAGAATACTTTTATAAAGTTATTTGTTTTATTAGATTTTAAAAAGAATATATTATATTTTATGATGCATAGTGTTGCATAGTGCCTGCATAGTATTTTGCATAGTAAAATCTTTTTATATAAAACAGAATACTTTTATAAAGTTATTCGTTTTATTAGATTATAAATATAATATATTATATTTTATTTAAAAGATTTTGCTTTAAATATGGATCGTCCGATTAAAAGTAAATCAATCTGGACCGTTCATGAATTAGTTACTATGCAGTCCATTCTTTTATAAATAGAAGCTCATTCCTTCATTATTTCTTACGAATTCACTGAAACTCTAGAGAGAGAAATTATAGAGAGAAAGAAAAAAAGTATTCTGCTACTTCACTACTCTTATATCCAGTACTCTTCTTCTTAAGGTAAGGGGTATTATTTCTTTTGTATTCATGAAGAGAACTTCTGTTACTCCATTATTTATTATTCTGTTGGAATAACCTGTATACGCGGGCTACCCTATACTTGGTGAAATTCTTCTGTTATTCCATTCTTTATTATTCTGTTGGAATATTCTGTCTGTGCGTTTTACGCCAGACCTGGTTCCGTCTTTATTATTCTGTTGGAATATACTGTCTATGCGTTTTACGCCGGACCTGGTTCCGTCGTTATTATTCTGTTGGAATATCATGTCTGTGCGTTTTACGCCGGATCTGGTTCTGTCTTTATTATTCTGTTGGAATATCCTGTCTGTGCGTTTTACGTCGTACCTGGTTCCGTCTTTATTATTCTATTGGAATATCCTGTCTGTGCGTTTTAGCTCGGTCCTGGTTCCATTATATATTATTCTGTTGGAATAACCTGCTTGTGCGGTCTATCGCATGCCTAGTGATTTTTTTTGTTATTCCATTCTTTATTATACTCAGTTGGTTAAAGTTTTGGCTTCTATACTCCATGAAATTAGTAGAATATTCTTAATATTTGCACTTCCTCCAGTATCTTTTCATTGAAATATTCTTCTGAGCATTCTTGAATTTTACTCTACAAAGAAGTATCGTGTTGACAATTTGGACGCTATTAGTTCCTGGATAAATTAATTCTTGAACTTATTTTATTGAATTCTTATATCATTGTCATCATCCTCATGTTTATATTTTGTTGAAAGTCATCTGTGGCCTGTAGTGCATAGATGGACTTGGTATGATTATGACCAGGGATTATTCGGTGTAATCATGACCGTAATGTTACAAATGATGTGGTAAAAGTCCTCATTGGCTCGTAGTGCATTGATGGATAGTTGTTGGCATGATCATGACCATTGATGAGTACACGAATATCCTTGGCCCGTAGTGCATGGATAATTTGTGGTTATGATACTAATGAATATCCTTGGCCGTAGTGCAGGGATGATGTGGATTATTTATTAAGCTTAGTTCCAGCGATAAAAGTGATGAAAAAAACCTTTTAAATCATAAAAGATAGTAGACTTGACTCTTTTAATGGATTATTTGTTCCGCTGCAGTTAAATTTGATGTCTGTTATATTTTATCAGTTTAACACTGTTGAAGGCTAACGATAATTTATTCTGCATTATGTTAGTCATAATATTTTTTACTGGGCTAGTTGAGCTCACCCTTTCTTTTAATGTTCTCTTCAGGAAATGAGAACGTAGCCGGAACTAGTCGGGGAACGGAGTGATGGTCCTATATGGTGCATTAGTAGTCCTCCCTCTTCTGTAAAATAGTGTGATAATAAATGAGGACTCCATTGAGTGTGGATATTGTCTAGATGACAATATTTGTATTAAAACTCACAACATATGTTTTGTCGTATTTTACACGACTGTTGTATAATTAGTTTGTATTTGTATTCTGTACCATGTATCTGACGACTCAGAATAGGTGATTTATACTTATTTTGGGGGCGTCACAGTTGGTATCAGAGGTTAGGGAAATGATCCCTGGCTGAGATGTGAGATAAGAACTAGGAGGGGATAAACGGGGAATTCTTTCGCTAGTATGACCTACCTAAGTTTATTTGGTATTTAATTGGTCAGTCAGAGTATAGGGATATTATGTTACATGTAAATTAACCTTTGTTTTGTGGCAGTATCTGAAAATGACATCCGAGAATGTTGAGAATAGCAATGGAGCACAGGAGACCGTTGAGGTTCCACATATAAATAATCAGGATAATGTGCATCAAGAAGGCGACAATCCTCATGCAAACAACAACACTGACCAAATGATGAATGATGGAATGTTCAGAGGCTTTATGCAATTCATGCAACATCAGGCGAGAGAGGCCCCTGTCTAAAATGTAGGTGGAAACACTAAAAACTCTCGGACGGTCACCGCTAAGCAGTTCAAGGAGATGGGACCACCGAAGTTTATTGGAGAGCCAAAACCACTTAAGGCGGAAACGCGAATCAAGCAGATCACCAAGATATTTGATGTCTTAGGATATGCCGAGGAGCAAAAGGTTCCCTTTGCCACCTTTATGTTGCGAGGAGAGGCAGATTACTGGTGGGAATCGGTAAAGCGTATTCAACCTGCCGCATTGAAGATGTCTTGGGAAAAGTTTCAAGAACTGTTCAATGACAAGTACTTTCTCAAAAGTATTCGTCACATGAAGGAGGTAAAGTTCATCAAGTTAGAGCAGAATAATATGACTGTGTCGCAGTACGAAGATAAGTTTGCCGAGTTATCACGGTTTGCATCCCACTTGGTTGATAATGAGGAAAGAATGACGTGGATGTTTTTAAGAGGTTTGAAACCGGAGATACGTCAATATCTTATTTATCATAAACTGTGTTTGTATTTAGATATTGTAAATAGGGCTCAGTTATTGGAGCGCGATAACGAGTCAATGCAACCAAGAGAAAGCAGCCGACAGAATGAAAATAATAGTGGTAACAGTCATCAAAGTGGTGACAACAAACGTGGAGGGAATCAACATGCCAGAAATGGTAACCACTTTGGTGGTAATCATGGCCAAGGCAATAAAAGTAGACATTTCAAGAAGAGGAGCTTCAACAATAATGGAAAGACGTCAGAACCAACACCCGTTGTTAAGGATGAAGAACGACCACCTATCATATGCTTCAAATGGGGAGGGGAGGGACATATCAGTCCAAACTGCGTGATGCCATCTAAAGCGTGTTATAATTGTGGAAAAGAAGGTCACCTAGCCCGATTTTGTTGTGCACCGAAGACAAATCCAGTTAGAACGGTGACACAAAATACCGTCCCAGACAAGTCAAAACCAGTAGTTCAAGGGAGAGCGTTTGTTGTGACCTCCCAGAAAGCAAGGAAACTAAACGAGGTCATCACGGGTAAGCTTATCATAAACTCTAGCGAAGTCTATACCTTATTTGATACCGGTTCTACCCATTCTTTTATTTCTCCTACTTGCGCTCAACGATTAAATTTAACTCCGGAGAAATTAGACTTTGATTATCTGTGGAAACTCCGTTGGGAGAAATCTTTATTACATCCACTGTTTATAAGTCTTGTTTGGTTCAAATCGGTACCCTCACATTTCCTGTCGATCATATTTCATTGAAAATACTTGCATTTGATGTGATTCTAGGGATTGATTGGTTAACTACTCATCATGCTAAAATTGATTATTTTCGTAAGGTTGTTAGCTTTCATATTCCTAATCAACCTATTATGCGAATTCAAGCGACCAAACCATTAAAATCAATCACTGTCATCTCAAGCCATAAAGCTATTCGTTTATTGAAAAACGGATGTTAAGCTTTCTTAGCTCATGTCATAGATCTAAACAAAAATACGTCAGTTTTGAATGATATTTCTATTGTTAATGAATTTCCTGATGTATTCCCTGAAGAACTTCCTGGCCTACCCCCAGAGCGTGAAATTGAATTTTGTATTGACCTTGAACCCGGTACAAAACCCATTTTCAAAGCCCCATATCGGATGGCTCCTATTGAACTTCAGGAGTTAAAGACCCAATTGTAGGAATTGTTAGATATTGGTTTCATTCGACCTAGTACTTCTCCTTGGGGTGCTTCTGTTCTATTCGTGAAGAAGAAAGATGGAAGTGTGCGACTTTGTATTGATTATCGGGAGTTGAATCATGTCACCATCAAAAATAAGTACCCATTGCCTCGCATTGATGACCTGTTTGACCAGTTGCAAGGAGCACAATTCTTTTCAAAGATCGATCTTCGTTCTGGATATCATCAGCTGAAGGTTAAAACTGAAGATATTCCAAAGACTGCCTTCAGAACTCGGTACGGGCATTATGAATTCTTAGTCATGTCTTTTGGATTGACTAATGCTCCTGCTGCCTTCATGGATATGATGAACCAAGTATTCAAGGAATATTTGGATCACTTTGTGGTCGTCTTTATTGATGACATCCTTATTTATTCCAAAAGCCGTGAAGATCATGAGCAACACTTGAGGCTGATACTCCAAAAGCTTCGTGAAAACAAGCTTTATGCCAAGTTGAAGAAATGCAAGTTCTGGCTGGAGGAAGTAGAATTCCTTGGGCACGTAGTATCAAGTCATGGAATATCTATTGACCCAACAAATATTGAAGCTATTCAAAGCTGGGAGCAACCTAAATCAGTGACCAAAGTACGTAACTTTATTGGCTTAGCTGGTTATTATCGGAGATTCGTAGAAGGGTTTTCTCGAATCACTACTCCATTAACTCAGCTGACTCGAAAAGATACAAAATTCAGTTGGAGCGAAGAATGTGAGAAGAGTTTTCAAGAACTCAAGAGGAGACTCATTTCAGCGTCTGTTCTGACAATACCATCTGGCTCGGAGGGATTTGTCATCTACAGTGATGCTTTGGGCAAAGGGTTACGATGTGTTCTCATGCAACATGAAAAAGTCATAGCCTATGCCTCTCGGTAACTCAAAGAATATTAGAGAAATTATCCTACTCATGATCTAGAGTTGGCAGCTGTTGTCTTTGCACTTAAAATTTGGAGGCATTACTTGTATGGGGAGAAAGTGGAGATCTTTACGGATCATAAAAGCCTCAAATATTTCTTCACCCAAAAGGAACTTAACATGCGGCAACGACGTTGGCTTGAACTGTTGAAAGATTATGATCAAACCCTCCAATATCATCCTGAAAAAACGAACGTGGTAGCTGATGCATTGTGTAGAAGATCATATGCGGGTACAAGTGCTATATTATCAACGTAAAGGCCTATTTTGTGTGAATTGCAAAGGATAAAGATAAAGTTAAAGACTCTGGGGGCCCATGTATGATGACGAATATACGAGTAGAACCGACTTTAATTGATAAAGTTAAAGCTGCTTAAGCTACAGACCTGGAGCTGATGCGTATGAGGAAGAAAGTGCAAGAAGGTACTATGCTGGAAGCAAAAATCGATGAGGAAGGAATACTTCGAGTCAACTCCAGACTTTGTGTTCCTAACGACCCTGATTTAAAGTATAATATCATGATGGAGGCACACAATATACCGTTTACAATCCATCCTGGGAGTACCAAAATGTATCATGATCTTCGACATACATTTTGGTGGGGCAATATGAAGAGAGAGATAGCGCTGTTTATCTTAAGTTGTCTAACGTGTCAACGAGTCAAGGCGAAGAATCAAGTACCAAAAGGTCCATTGCAACCACTTGAAATTCCAGAATGGAAGTGGGAGCACATTACCATGGATTTTGTCACCGGTCTTCCCAAGGTTTCTCAAGGTATAGATGCGATTTGGGTCATTGTTGATAGATTGACCAAGTCGGCTCATTTCTTACCTATACGAGAAACTTATACACCTGAACGTCTTGCTCGTATGTATATAAACGAGATTGTAAGATTGCATGGTATGCCAGTATCCATAGTTTCTGATCGAGACCCAAGATTCAATTCACAATTTTGGGTTAGTTTGCAGAAAGCTATGGACACGGATTTATGGTTTAGTTCGGCATATCATCCTTAAACGGACGGGCAGTCAGAGAGGACTATTCAAACTCTTGAAGATCTATTAAGTCTCTGTGTCCTTAATTTCAAGGGAAGTTGGGACAAGTTCTTACCATTGGTGGAGTTTTCTTACAACAACAACTATCAAGCAAGTATTGGCATGGCTCCATTCAAAGCGTTGTATGGAAGAAAGTGTCATTCTCCAGTATGCTGGGATGAGATGGGTGAAGCAACGTTGTTGGGACCGGAGTTGGTACGTATGACTATGGAAAAGATTCAAACGATCCGGCAACGTATAAAAATCTCATAAGATCGACAAAAGAGTTATGCTGATCTTCATCGAAAGGACGTGGAATTCGATATTGGAGATCATGTGTTGTTACGTGTTACTCCATAGAAAGGAGTTATGAGATTTGAAAAGAGAGGAAAGCTCAATCCTCGATTCATTGGCCCATTTTTAATTCTCGATTAAGTAGGAACTGTGGCTTATAGACTCGCTTTACCGCCAAGTATGTCTCGTGTTCATAACATTTTTTTACATATCTATGTTACGTAAATATGTGAAAGACCCGCACCACATTATTGAGTTAGAACCGGACGAAATAGCGGAAGATTTAACGTATGAAGAGGTTCTTGTTAAAATCTTGGATAAGAAGGATCATGTGCTACGCTCCAAGGTTATACCTCAAGTCAAAGTTTTGTGGAGGAACCACGATGTTGAGAAAATGACCTGGGAGTTAGAATCTGAAATGAAATTAAGGTATCCTTACCTCTTCGACATATCAGGTACGTACCCTAATTTCGAGGGCGAAATTTCATAAGAAGGGGAGGTTGTAAGACCCCAATTTTTTTTTATAATAAAGATGAGTTTTCTATAAATATCATTTTTAAATATTATGGAATGAATTTGATATAATGTTATAGTTGTGGATAATATTTATAAATTTTGCAAAGTACGTAAGTTGTTGTATAATATTCGATTGGTCGGGGAATATTCGTTTTATCAGGGAATATTCGTACAGCGGCACAATCATTGGTGGACCCCGCAACGAAATTATTGTCGGATTGAGAAAACGACAAAAATATTTTATGAAAATAACGACGGAAGTTTTACCGTTAATACTGTTGAACTTCTCGGTAGTAAAAGTAAAGTGATACGCGTGGTTGAATAGTAACACACGGTATTGATTATTGATGCTTATGTGATAAGTCACTCAGTTTTGTTTTATTAGTATTATTAATGTAATAAAACAGAAAAGCTTTTTATATAAAACAGAATACTTTTATAAAGTTATTATATAAATAGAATATATTATATTTCATGATACATAGTGTTGCATAGTGTCTGCATAGTATTTTACATAGTAAAATCTTTTTATATAAAACAGAATATTTTTATAAAGTTATTTCTTTTTATTAGATTATAAATATAATATATTATATTTTATTTAAAATTTTTTACTTTAAATATGAATTATCCGATTAAAAGTAAATCAATCTGGACCGTTCATGAATTAGTTACTATGCAGTCCATTCTTTTATAAATAGAAACTAATTTCTTCATTATTTCTTACGAATTCACTGAAACTCTAGAGAGAAAGAAGAAAAGTATTCTGCTACTTCACTACTCCTATATCCAATACTCTTCTTCTTAAGGTAAGGGGTATTATTTTTTTTGTATCCATGAGGAGAACTTTTGTTATTCTATTATTTATTATTCTGTTGGAATAACCTGTATACGCGGGCTACCCTATACTTGGTGAAATTCTTCTGTTATTTCATTCTTTATTATTCTGTTGAAATATCCTATCTGTGCGTTTTACGCCGGACCTGGTTCCGTATTTATTATTCTATTAGAATATCCTGTCTGTACGTTTTACGCCGGACCTAGTTCCGTCTTTATTATTCTGTTGGAATATCTTGTCTGTGCGTTTTACGCCGGACCTAGTTCTATCTTTATTATTCTGTTGGAATATCCTGTCTGTGCGTTTTACGCCGGACCTGGTTCCGTCTTTATTATTCTGTTAGAATATTCTGTCTGTGCGTTTTACGCCGGACCTGGTTCTATTATTTATTATTCTATTGGAATAACCTGTCTGTGCGGTCTATCGCATGCCTGGTGATTTCTTTTGTTATTCCATTCTTTATTACACTTAGTTGGTTAAAGTTTTGGCTTCTATACTCCATGAAATTAGTGGAATATCCTTGATATTTGCGCTTCCTCCAGTATCTTTTCATGGAAATATTCTTCTGAGCATTCTTGAATTTTACTCTACAAAGAAGTATCATGTTGACAATTTGGACGTTATTAGTTCCTGGATAAATTAATTCTTGAACTTGTTTTATTGAATTCTTATATAATTGTCATCATCCTCATGTTTATATTTTGTTGAAAGTCATCTGTGGCCTGTAGTGCATAGATGGACTTGGTATGATTATGACCAGGGATTATTCGGTGTAATCATGACTGTAATGTTACAAATGATGTGGTAAAAGTCCTCATTAGCCCGTAGTGCATTGATGGACAGTTGTTGGCATGATCATGACCATTGATGAATACATAAATATCCTTGGCCCGTAGTGCATGGGTAATTTGTGGTTGTGATACTAATGAATATCCTTGGCCGTAGTGCAGGGATGATGTGGATTATTTATTAAGCTGAGTTCTAGCGATAAAAGTGATGAAAAAAACCTTTCAAATCATAAAAGATAGTAGATTTTATTCTCTACTTGACTCTTTTAATGGATTGTTTGTTTCGCTGCAGTTAAATTTGATGTCTGTTATATTTTATCAGTTTAACACTGTTGAAGGCTAATGATAATTTATTCTGCGTTATCTTAGTCATAATATTTCTTACTGGGCTAGTTGAGCTCACCCTTTCTTTTAATGTTCTCTTCAGGAAATGAGAACGTAGCCGGAACTAGTCGGGGAACGGAGTGATGGTCCTATATGGTGCATTAGTAGTCCTCCCTCTTCTGTGAAATAGTGTGATAATAAATGAGGACTCCATTGAGTGTGGATATTGTCTAGATGACAATATTTGTATTAAAATTCACAGCATATGTTTTATCGTATTTTACATGACTGTTGTATAATTAGTTTGTATTTGTATTCTGTACCATGTATATGGCGACTCTGAATAGGTAATGTATACCTATTTTGGCGGCGTCACAGTTTTAACCCGTTCGGCCACTCAGCTGTTCCGTACTCCTGCTGGCATGTGATTGTTACTCCGTATAACTTGCCTCCTTAGATGTGTATGAAACAGCCATACTTGTTTCTTTCACTCGTGATTCCTGGTCCCAAGAGTCCTGGAAAGAACCTAGATGTTTACTTGAGACCTCTTATACACGAGTTGAAGGTATTGTGGGAGGATGGAGTACAGACTTGGGATGTTTCCACGAAAACAAATTTCAACCTTAGGGCAGCGGTTATGTGGACTATAAGTGACTTTCCTGCTTTTGGTATGTTATCTGGATGGAGTACACACGGGAAGTTGGCTTGTTCATATTGTATGGATCATACAAAGTCTTTCAATCTATCATATGGTCGAAAGCCATGTTGGTTTGATTGTCCTCGTCGTTTCTTGCCGGTAGATCACCCGTTTCGAAGAAATAGAGAAAACTTTAGGAAAGGGAAAGTAGATCATGATATGCCAGCACCGCGACTATCGGGGACGGAGATGCGTGACCGTGTGATGAGATTGCCGGTCATTCCATTCAGTAAGATTGTTGCCTTTGACATCATCGATGGGTTTGGTGTGTCTCATAATTGGGTTCGAAGAAGCATCTTTTGGGAACTGCCATATTGGTCTACAAATTTAATTCATCATAATCTAGACGTGATGCATATTGAGAAGAATGTGTTCGACCATGTGTTTAACACCGTGATGGGTGTTGTGGGAAAGACGAAAGATAATGATAAGGCACGGTTGGACATGAAAGATATTTGTAAGCGTCCTAGATTAGAACTTTATGAATCTACTAATGGTAATATGGTCAAACCGCATGCAAGGTACACATTATCCAAAAACCAGGTTGAAGATGTGTGCACATGGATAAAGTCTCTGAAACTACCAGATGGATATGCGTCAAACATTGCAAGGTGTGTTACAGGTGGGAAATTGCAAGGGATGAAGAGTTATGACTGTCGTGTGTTCATGGAGAGACTCATGCCTATAGCATTTCGGGACTTGCTTGATAAACCAATATGGGATGCTTTGACTGATCTTAGTCGTTTCTTCAAAGACATATGTTCAAAAATGTTAAATGAAAAAGACATGTCTGTACTTGAGAAGAACATCATTGACATCACGTGTAAGCTTGAAAAAATATTCCTTCCTACTTTTTTCGACTCTATGGAGCATTTGCAAATCCATCTACCCTATAAAGCTCATGTTGGTGGCCCAGTTCAATATAAATGGATGTACCCTTTCGAGAGGGCCATGGGAAACCTTAAGAGGAAGGTGAAGAATAGAGTTTATGTCGAGGAGTCGATATGTGAGGTATACAGTTTCGATGAGATATCTACGTTTGTCTAAGACTATTTTCCCGATGAAGTCTTGACAAAGGCCAATCGAGTCTCGAGACATAATGATGGGGGCAATGTTGAACTAAATGGTCGGCTTTCTGTATTTGGTTTACCGGGTCATGCTTATGGAAAAGGAAAGCGCATATTCCTTTTTGAACAAGAATTACATGCTGCGCATACTTACATTCTTCTCAATTGTGAGGATATTGATGAATTTGTGAGGTATACATGTAAATTCATATGTCTTAGACCTATATCTTAACCTACAATCTCATATTAATAAATGTTAATGTTTATAAAATTGTATAGAACATACGATGACGAGTTAAAAGCAAATCAATTCGGCATCACTGATAAAGATATTCAAGTTAGTCGTGATAAAAAATTTGCTCTTTGGCTAAAGGACAAAGTAAGTTAAGTTAATTAAGAATGACATATATATTATTAATTTATGATTGTATTTAATTTAATAGAATTTTTGTAGGCTCTTAATGAAGGAATGATTCCTCCAAATATACAAGTCCTAGCTATGGGTCCAGACAGGGACCAAGTCATTCGCAATGGTTACAAAATAAATGGATGTGAATTTCATACAAAGACATATGCTCGCGGTAAAAGAACAACTAATACTGGAGTGTGTGTTCAAGGAGATTGTTACAATGAGCTTGGTCGTGCCTTTTATGGGGCGTTAGAGGAAATCGTAGAGTTGTCGTACAGGGGCACGTACGGGGGTCATATTAATTTGTTCAAGTGTCATTGGTTTGATTCAGAAAAAGGGATATGTGTTGACATACATGGAATCGTCGATATTGACCTCCATAGGTCTGCGTACTCCAATGAACCGTTTGTTTTACTAACTCAAACAATACAAGTATACTACACTCCTAGTCCTGTTAGGAAAAGGGATAGACCGCCTACATATTGGCAAATTGTAATTCATACTCCCACGCGCAGTCTTGTCCAAGTAATGGACGGGGATTTCTACCAAGAGGAGATGCTTCATAGACCTCCTATAATAAATATAGAGGACAACAATGAATTAATCCAGTTAGAGGGTGGAGATGAGCCTGATGAATTGGATCCCGAGATAGTTATTGTGCCAGATGACAGTGATACTGAGGAAGAATTATTGACTAACACTGACACAGAATCTTAAGAAGAAGATGGTTATGAATCTCCGATACTTGTACAAAATGATTCTGACTCAGATAACGATTTTCATTAAAATGTATGTTTAGTTTTAATTGTATTATAATGAATTACATATAGGAATGTTCTCTATATCCTTAACATGTTTATGTACCTTTCATTTATAGTTGTCGTAGTTAACTATTTTGCAGTCATGTTTATGTACCTTTCATTTATAGTAATCGTAGTTAACTATTTCATACAATTAATTCTCATTATTGTTGTTTTCTATAAAATGTATGTTTAGTTTTAATTGTATTACATACAATTACATCTATACATGTTTTCTATATCCTTGAAATGTTTATGTACATTTCATTTATAACTCATACTAACATCCTAAATTTTTTATTTATAGATGTCTTCTGAACCAGCAGCACGAAAGCGCAGGTTGGGTTGGGGCCCTAATCATGTGCCGAAGGCCCCGGCTAATCTGAATGATCGCATTCTCATACAGATCCGTCATCCTCCAGAAAGCACGTAAGTTAAACAACGTGTATATATATAACAATTTAATATTTCCATTGTTATAAATATATTTTAATGTAAATTGTTGTATATTGTAGTGATTTTCAAGATAGTAAAATTGTGAAGTGCATTTCATAATTATGCTTACAGAACTGGCATACGCCAGTGATTACATGGGCGAGCACACCTCTCGCCCATAAGGATGTAGTTTGGACTGAATTTCAGTTCTATTTTTTATCACTCTGATAGATAATACATAGTTAATCAAATAATATTGTTTAGTAATGTTGGATTATGGCAATATAACAGTTTTAATATTATTATTGTTATTTTATTTGTAGAAGCGGTATAGATGGGACGACGCGCAGTCTTCAGTTATTCAGACACTGTTTTGGCAGAAGTGCGCCGTCCGAACTAAAGATAATCTGAACAAGGAACGACAGAAAGCCCTGCATAATGCTGAGATTGACCATCCAAGACAAGGTGAATAGTCTATGCATGAGCATAGCCCCTGGTGGTGTGCACATCCCATTTGGGTGCAGATGTGTGACCAGTGGAGAGCTGAGGGCTGGGTCAAGAGGCGCAAGACTGCCGCCTCAAATAGATCCTCAGGTGTATTTGAAGGTAAAAAGGCAAAAGGCACGTATCGGGGCGACAATATATCACAGCTGCAGCATATTGCTGCTAGGGTACATATGTTATGTTTACAGTCATATTTTGTAGCTAAAATATCATATGTTTACATATTAATATGAGAAAATGAATTATAGGAGTCTTAGTCTCAAGGTCAACCTATCAATTGGTTGGATGTGTATGTGGCCACCCGCGATGGTCTGCCTGAGGCTGTTTAGATAGCGGTAATAAGTTAACTCTATACTAATATGTTGTTTATAAATTATGACGACCTTTTATAACATTTTTTAATTTATTTTTAACTATATAATTGTTGACCTTCTGACAAGACACTTATAAGGGCTTAATAAATGAGAGCTATCTTGAAGGCACCCCGCGTCCGTCGATTGATCAAGAATTATGGGAGAGGGCGTCAGTCGTGAAGAAAAATTATGTTAAAGGCCAAGGACAAAAATGACACCCGACCATCAGTGGCACAGATAGCTCTGCTACCCAATCTACACAGTCATCAGATCATCCAGCCTATTATACTCCTGCTGACTATGTGAGAGCGATCTGTCCGGATCGTGATCTTCTTCGTATACTGGGCGGGCATCTGCAGTCTCTGAGTCCTGATGAGTTGGCGGATGCAGTGGCGGCAGCAGCAGCAGAACAACATCAGGATGAAGATGAGGTATATATATCGATATTGTTACTGTCATTGTCTTACTTATATGTTTCACTACATTGTCTATTGTTTAGTTTTCCCTAAGTCATAGCAGTATCAACACATATATGTAACGTTTTTATTCTTTTGTTAATTACAGGGTCCTAATTTGGATGATCCATGAAGAGTTAGACTTATTTTTTAGATATTTAAAGCCTTGTACTCTTTTATATTCATTCTTTGGACAATTGTGTTGGTTTACGATTTTATTATATAGATGTTTACGATTGTATTGTGTTGGTTTACAATTCTATCATATGGATGGATGTTTATATATACTATTGTGGATGTGTTGGGATATATATAAATCATGGATGGATGTTTATATGGATGCTTATATATATACTGTTGTGTTTTGGGATAGAAAGCAGGTACAAAGCAGGTTATTTTTGAGAAATCAACAAAACAAGAAAAATATTATAAAAAAAAACCAACATCAGCGATCGCATGCGGTCGCTAATACTCTACGCGGTCGCTGATAGCTACTTGGAAACTAGCGACCGCATCGATTGCTATTACCGGTCGCTGCCACGTGTGCCACATCATCCCTGACTACTGACTCGACACGAGTCAGATTAGTGATTGAGTTGGTCACTGATGGCGGTCGCTATTATTGGTCGCTGATGTCCACCCAGCGACCAGATTACCTGCGACTAATATCAGCGACAACATTCAGTCGTTAATACTCATCTGCGACCGTATGCGGTCGCAGATATGCGGTCACTGATAAGACTTTTTGTTGTAGTGTATCTATGCACTACGGGCCAAGGATATTCGTTTGTATCACATCCACGAATTATCCATACACTACGGGCTAAGGATATTCGTTATTATCACCAATGGTCATGATCATGCCAACAACTGTCCATCAATGCACTACGGGCCAATGAAGACTTTTACCACAACATTTATAACATTACAAGTCATGATTATATCGATACATAATTCCTGGTCATAATCATACCAATCAACAGTCCATCTATGCACTACGGGCCAAAGATGACTTTTATTACAATATAAGCATAAGGATGGTAACAATGATATAAGAATTAAGTGAAAGCAAGGATAAATTTTAAAGATTATAATTCAATTTATCTAGAGTTCAAGAATGTCCAAATTGTCAACATAATAACTGCTTTGTAGAGTAAAATTCAAGAATAATATTCATGTATCAAAAATAATTTAGAAAAAAACGAAATTAATTTTTGTCATGAATAGTTTCCCGGGTGAATAGTACTCGAGTGAATAGTATCCCATGAAAAGTACTTTGTGAATAGTACCCCGTGAATATTACCCCGACATGAAAAGATTAAATTTAACAAAAATGTTCATAAAAATATTTTCGTGAAAAGATACTCGATGAAACGCAAATTTTTAGGATATTCTACTAATTTCAAGGAGTATAGAAGCAATACATAACAAAATGAGTGTAGAATTAAGAATATGAAACGAAATAATATTACTTACATACTACAGAGTATAGAAGAAAATATTATTTCTTACGAATATTGAACAAAAATAATATCCTTTACCTTAAAACGAGAGTATTTCTAAATGGTATGGCGTGGATATTCTTGAAGAAAACTTATACTGTTTTCTACACTCAAAGCTTCCTTAAACTCTAAAGAAATACGCTCAATATTATAGAAGAAGAATTCTCTGATTCTGGTGTGTTTTTTATTTCTAAACTAAGCATTATATTTATAGGAGAATGGCAGGGTACTGTTTAGAAAAAAAAAATCACGGACTGCACAGTGACATATCACGGGCGTGCAGAAAATTCGGCCGAAAATAATTTTCTTATTTACTATGCGGCACTATGCAATAAAATATTCTAATAAAATGAAAACTTTAAATAAAATATACTATATTCTATTTATAATCTAATAAAACAAAACTTATAATATATATATATATATATATATATATATATATATATATATATATATATATATATATATATATATAACAAAACGGAGATAACTTTCTACCGACGATTTTGAAAAATGGGTAAGTGGGGGTCCATATAATAAGCCAAATTTATAATAAATACTTCATAAAAATTATCTCTATTTATCTCAATTCACTTGGCTTCACTAAACATATTTTTAATAACATTTATTCATCATTAATATTATAACTCGCAATATTAACAACCAGATCATTCCCAGGAAAGAGGGGGCTTTTCGATAAGGATTTCTCCTTATTGGCGAGCAATTAGGTGACCAAACCCCTTTCCTCGACAGAACTTTTTAGACATTGTCAATAATGTAAATAATAATATTTATAACTTTATAGAAGTGAGAGAACAGTAGCGAAAGTTCTTCAAGCAGGGTTCTATTGGCCTACATTATTTAAGGACGCCCACCAGTTTGTTAAAAGCTGTGATAGATGTGAAAGTGTGGGTAATATATTGAAAAGGAATGAGATGCCTCTATATACTATCTTAGAAGTTGAATTTTTGATGTATGGGGCATAGATTTTATGGGGTTATTTCCTTCATCATTCAATAATCAGTATATCTTGCTCGCGATTGATTATGTGTCGAAATGGGTTGAAGCCGTAGCACTACCAACAAATGATGCCAGGGTGGTTCTCAAATTCTTACACAAGAATATTTTTACAAGATTTGGCACGCCACGAGCTATTATACGTGATGAGGGTAGTCATTTCTGTAATAGATCCTTTACAGCCCTCATGGCAAAATATGGGGTCAATCATAAGGTCGCTACGGCATATCATCCCCAAACAAGTGGGCAAGCTGAAGTTTCCAACAGGGAGGTGAAGAAAATATTAGAGAAGGTCGTAAACCCGAATAGAAAGGACTGGTCTCTCAAATTGGACGATGCATTACGGGCTTACAGGACAGCTTACACGATGCCAATTGGGATGTCGCCATATCAGTTGGTTTATGGGAAAGCATGTCACTGACCAGTGGAGTTAAAGCATAAAGTATATTGGGCAATTTAGAAGCTCAATTTCGATCATGTAGCAGCAGGTTAAAAGAGGCTACTTCAATTAAACGAACTTGACGAATTTAGACTACAAGCTTATGAGAATTTGAAGTTCTACAAAGAAAAAGTCAAGAAATGGCACGACCAGAAAATCATGCAGAGAATGTTCGAACCGAGGCAATCATTACTATTGTTTAACTCCAGATTGCGGTTATTCCCAGGAAAGCTAAAATCAAGGTGGTCGGGTCTATTTACTATAAAAAAAGGTTTTCTCACATGGCGCCGTTGAACTTTACAGTAGAAATTCATTAGAGACGTTCAAGGTGAAAGGCCAACGGTTGAAGCATTATTGGGGTGGCGAATCAAATTGGGATGTCATCGCAATTACACTTGTCGATGCATCGTGACATAAGAGGCACCGTCGGGCTTACGACGTTAAAACTAGCGCTACTTGGGAGGCAACCCAAGCTCTAATCTTTTTCTATTTTATTATTTACATACATTCTTAGCTTATAGTATAGCTTAGATAATTATTTTTCTTAGAATAATGACTTCATGTTGATATTTTGTAGGGGATGATGGAAAAATAAGTATCCAAGACACTGCATAAACGGCGCAGGCCGCGCCATTTAAAGCGTATATCCGGCATGGGGCGCGCTAATTCGTCGAGTACATTTTGATCCTCCAGCGCGGGGTGCGCCACATTAAGTATATAAATGGCGTGGGGAGTGCTACTACACCAGGAGGCACTGATCACCCAGCACGGGACACGCCGCCTAAGGCATACACATGGCGCGGGGCACGCTACCATACCAGTACACACTACCTCTACAGCGCGGGGCGCGCCATCTCAGGCCTAAACACAACGCAGGCCACACCGCTCGAAAATGCCAGATAGTAAATGTGATCATAATGCATCATACTCGGCCATAACCACCACTTAACCACATAACTCCTTCTTACACCCAAACTCCCCAATTTTCTTACAACACAACTCTCCCACTACCCCGTAACTCCTTTAACTTCCACAACTCCCACTACACCACTTCTCCATCTCCTTTCTAACTTATTCTCCCATTAAACCCATAAACTCTACAACTCCCAACACACGTTGGTTTTTCATCTCCTATATGAATTCAACTAATGCAAGTAGCCACAATCCTTCCACATATAAGCAATATAATCCCACACTAAGTCTAAGTCCTGTGCTGCACAAATTCATACAAATTGGGGCATCTCTACAAAGGGGGAAACATAAATCAATTTTGAAGGTGAACCAAAATTGTCAATTTCTCGTACTTCTTCTCTTTTGATTGGTAAAATTGGTTGGAAAACTTTGGGAATTGGTTGCCCAAGGATTGTGTTGCCTTATTTCATTCTTTGGTTAGAGAGATAGCTCCTAGAAGCCAAGTTTGGGGGAAGTGGCCTGTACGCCCACCACCTGTTCAATAAAAATCCTGAACCAAAACTTTAGCCTATAATTCACCATAAACACCATGTCTTCACATAAGAGACAGCGTCCGTCCACCTCCACTGCTTGGGCTTAGTATGTTCACACGAAATTTATTAGTGAGGGGGCCGCGACAAGGTTCAAATCATCCACAGACAAGAAGAATTTGGTGCTAGAACGAGGATTGAAGCCGGATGCTAACTTGGACGGGGATATGACATTGCAGATTGTGGAACGTAATTGGTTCCATTTAGTAGAGCAACCACTTCCAGTGGTGATCAATATAGTGAAAGAGTTTTATGCCAACGCAATAGAGCATGTCAATCACGTAGTCACGGTTCGGGGTAAACCTGTGGCTTTTCATGCCGATGCCATCAACGAGTATTTTGGGTTGGAGACACTAAATACTGAACGATATGAAGATGGTTTTCCCGATTTGGATGAGTTAATTATAAGATTGTGCAAACCGGGAACTCAATGGGTGACTCAAACCGGAACGGATGAAAAGATAAGTTTTCCTCACTCTGCATTTAGTCGGTATAGCAAAGCATGGTATGCATTCCTTTGTACCCGTTTAATGCCCACACGCCACCAAAATGATGTAACTAAGGAAATGGCACGACTATTATATGGGATTGTTTACCACCATTACCGTGTGAATAACTCCATTGCATTCTACAATGTGGATGTGGGTGATTGTATTTAGGAGTCCATTGGTCGGTTGCTACGAGGGAGTACTACGGGGGGTCTTCTACATGGTTTCCTAATTACTGATTTATGATGAAAAGCTGGGGTGCAGTGGCATCCTTCTGAACCTATTCAACAACCAATGGCTATAATCGACCATGCTACAATCGAAAAGTACAAGGCATGGGAGGGGGCAAGATCTTATCCAAGAAGAGAAGGTTATATTATGATTCGCCAACCCTCACCACCAGTTGCAGCTGCACCAATGGATGAGCAACAACCGCGTGGTTCAAGGAATCAATTTTTGTGATTGGCTCAACGTTAAGATTTGACGCATCAGTACAATGTAAATGCTTTCAACACGCTTGCTGATGCGTTCTCTCGTTGCAATCCCAATGCCAATCCGGTGGTCATGCATGTTCCTCCTGTCCTTCCAGCATACCTTCCTTCAGATGACGACGAGCAATGACTAATCTTTCAGGGAAGTCCTCATGTTTTTAATTGTTATATGTTGTCATAATGGGGACATTACTTGATTTAAGTTTGGGGGGGGGGTTATGTTTCTGCCTGTTAAGTTGTGAAGATTTAGAAATTCATGTTAGTTAGTTTGCTTAGTTTTTATATTTGTTTGTTTTTCATGTCTTCTAGTTTAATACATTAGTAAAAAAATAGAAAATTTACATGTAGTTTAAATTGCATGAATCCAATTATTAGATAGTAAAAGTTTATTATTGGCCAATGATGAGATTGGAATTGTGTAGATAATTACAGTGCCACATATTAGAACTTTGATATAATTTTTGTTATAAATTGGATCTTTTGCTTGTTTGAAACTGGTGTAATAAGGTTAGCACGTTAATAACACTTATGTGGAAAGAATGACAAGGATAGGCAGTGAAGACGAGAATTAGGCAGGAACCTAAGTTTGGGGGAAAAAGTGGGGTATATATGCTTCAGGAAAAAAAAGAAAAGAAAAGAAAAGAAAAGTGGAATAAATTGAGTCATGTGGTGGGTCGAGAAGAAACGTGAAACACACTCCCCATAAACACAGGCGTGAGATGGAGCGTAAAACGCACTCACTGCGAAAAAAAAGAAAAAAAAAGAATAAAACAGGAAATAAGATCAAAAAACCCCCATGATCGAAAAAGAAAGCATAAGTATCCCAATTGGACCCTTGATATTGGTGATTGTTTGATTTTAGTTAGATGTCGTCTGTTTTTGAAAATTTTAAGTTTACACTGTATGATGCCTAATGTGATAAAAATATGTAATGGCAAGTGCACAGCGTCTATTGTAGATTTGACAAATACAGGTCGAACCACAAAGACTAGATTAATTCTTTAATGTATCCTTAATTAATATTTTAGGCAAATTAGAAACAAAAATGGTGGAGAAGATTTATTAACTAAATTATGCAAACTACTAATTAATAATGGAAACTATTAATGAGAAAAGATACCTAGGAATCAGAATCCACCAAATATTAACATAATAAATAATTTCTTATTTCCTAAATCAATTCCCAAATTATTCTCTCTTCCCTTTAAAAATAATGATTCACATAATTAATATGGGCAAGCATAAGTTATGAAAAATTCACAGATTAACTATTCACAGATTAACTATAACTTATCAAAACCTCGCAATCAATATAAAAATCATATGCAATTTATACGAAGGAAAATATGAAGGCGAAAATAATTAGGCATTAATTTTGGAACGGAAAGAAAATATTATTATAAAATACGTAGTTTCATCATAATCCTAGGGATTAAAAATTTAGCTAGCTATGGAATTAAAAATAAATAATATTATTACTACAATTCGCATGAAATAAGAACAATAATTAAAAAGAGAATTTCTATTATATAAATAAAAGAAAGTTACAAATACTCCCTGACAGTAGTACCACACGTGATTGGAATAAGAGAAAAGACAATCTCTAAATATCTTACTCCCTTCTACGCTAGTGAAAAACTAAGAAAAATAAAATAACAAGTGGTCATTTCTCTCTAAAACAAGAGGCCTATTTATAGGAAAAATAACTTGGAACCCTAATTTAGGTTTATTGAACTTGGATAATTTTGTTCCCAATCAACTTCTCAAAAAGATCTTCTAGATATACTTTCCCTTCTCTTGTTGGATTTGACTTGCACACCAAGATTGTTCAACCTCTTTTCTACTCCTTGTAGGATTCTTCTTGGATATTCTTTATATGAATAAGAGCATTAAATATTGCTTGATCACCAAGATTTTGACTTTATTGCAACAAATATTAAATTCTACAAAATAAAATAAAACATATTAATTTAATAAACTAATATAATTAAAAGGACAAAATTAGGGATAGTAAAATGTATGAATTACATGTCTATTAATGCCTTCTAAGAGACTGTTTATGTATTAAATTTGCATTCACATCAGTTAGCATGAATGTTGAGTGCACACACACTATACCAGTAATAACGGTTTAAGATTTGAGTATTGATAAGGAATTATTGATTGGTTTTGATGTGAAATATTGTTGAGTTTACTTAATTTCTCTGAGGCTGTATGAGTAATTATATTTTGTCTTAATACTGGATTTGTAGTTTAGCTTAGTTAGTTGCATTGCATATCGTTTTGCTTGAGGATAAGCAATGTTTCAAGTTTTGGGGAATTTGATGAGTAGGTTTTTAACCTACGATTTATCTTTATTTAGCTTGTTATATTGTTAGTTTTTTGATTATTTCATGTTGCTTTTGATGGGTTTTGTTCTTGTTGTAGGATATTCAGTGAGCACATCAAAATGCTAGCATTGGAGGAAAAATTCGAGCAAAATTTATACATTCTGTAGGACCGGCGATGGGCGCGCCATGCTGATGAACAAACTGGCGTGGGGCGCGCTGTGACGTGAGCTGCTACTGATCAAGCTGCGCGGGCCGCACTGTCTTAGAGTTAAACCCGGCTCAGGGCGCGCCGGTACGGGTCAGGAGCTGGTTGACTTTTAATTGTTGGGAGCTAAGTGGTGTTGGGAGATACAACTTCTTTATGTAATATGCTTATATTAGGAGTTGACAAGGAGGTTATTTCATGTAGTTGGGATTCTTTGACTAAAGACTTGTTGGGTTTGATTAGAAGTTTGATTTCCATTAGAATTCCTATGTGATGAGTTGGAGATGGATTAGAATTAGTGGTGTGGAGCTGAAGTGAATTAATTTATGTTAAGTGTTGGATATTTAGTGAAGACAAGCGGGGAGAACGAGATTTGAAAGCAAAAGCTTGGAGGAACGAAGAAGAGAATTAATTTCACGAAGATTGCATATTTAAAGGGCGAGAAGGGTGGTGTATTACTATTCTCCTTTAATTTTAATTTGTGTAATCAGGATGATGATTTCTTTTATTTATTTAGTATTTAAGTCATTAGTTATGAACTAAATTCTTTATTAGGCTTATAATGGATCCTTGAGTGAAACAATAATTATGTAACTTTGATTTTCAGTTTAATAAGCTATTTCTCAGTTTATCTATATTGATTTATGCTTGAATTTATGAATTGCTTGATCAACAATTTTATGTGGACTTGTATGAACTCGAGAGATGAAATACGAGTCTAGACTTAGTCAATTTAGCATGTGTTCTTAAATTCTGTGAATGAATGGAATCTTGATGAATGTTAGGGTAGAGATATGCTTGACATCGCATGTAATTAGATAAAGAACTTGAACTTAAACCATCTTTAATTGTAATTCACATAGAGATATAGTGAGTTAGTTAATTAAGGTGTTTAACTTATTTCTATCTAAATTATGGATTTGAGTTAATATGTTATTGGTACATCGAGAGGTGGCTAGTTCTACATATGTGTTCTTGATTAATAAATTGAGATAGTGAATTAAACTGGAATAAGGTGTAATAATCAGAGTGATGCTTAGAGTGAAATTATAAGCCTAATTCTCCAATATTTGTTTGAAAATCCAGTTTTTAGGGTTTGTTAATTGTTTGGTAATTTTTAATATTTCTAATACTTTTAGTTACAATCTTGAAATTGGTTAGTTTAATAAAATTTAGATTAATAGGAAATTGGTAGTTGTGAGAGTTAATTTCTTGCTAGTCTATGTGGGAACGATACTCAACTTATCACTTTATTACTTGTTTACCACGTATACTTGCGTGCTGTGCGTAATTAGATTTTACCCAACAGTGACTTCTCACGTAAGTATCAATAATCAAAGATAATGTACAATACCGTGTGCTACTATGCAACCATACGTATTACTGTACTTTTATCATCGGGTATTTCAACAGTTAACGGTAAAACTTTTGCCTTTATTTTTATAAAAAGTTATTTCTGTCGCTTTCTAAATCTGACAGTAATTCCGTTTTGCGGCCCACCAATGATTGTGCCGTCGTACGAATATTCCCTGATAAAACGAATATTCCCTGACCAAACGAATATTTTATGACAACTTACTTACTTTGCAAAATTTGTAAATATTACCCACAACTATAACATTATAACAAATCCACACCTTATTATTTAAAATAATATTTAGAGAAAATTAATCTTTATTTATAAAAGTTGGGGTCTTACACATTGACTCTAACATTATTTTAGTGGGATAGTCTAAACCTTTGTAGGCAATTTGACACAATCTCCATTTCTCAATTCCATGGTGTGGGCACTGGGATAACAAATTTTTAAATCTATTAAAATATTTTCAATATGAGTCTTTTTCAAGTTGGCAAAATTGATGGATTGAGTCCTAATTTTAGCTGTTTTATGATTTGGAAAATATTTTTTTAGAAATGTAACAACAAATCCCTCTCATGTTGATATGGAATTATTTGGTAGGCTATATAACCACATTTTAGCATTATCTTTTAAAACAAAGGTGATAAATCTTAGCCTAATTAAGTCATCAGATAATTGTTGAATTTTCATTAAAGCACAAACTTCCTCAAATTCCTGAATGAATTATGTATGGATCTTCTATACCAGTGAACCTTGGTAACGTATTTATGAAATGAGGTTTTAGTTCAAAATTATTACCAGTTACCGATGGTAGATTTATGTATGAAGGTTGGGCAGAGCGGTAAGGATAACATTGATCTCTTAAAGAAACAGTTTGTGCGCCCTCCATTTTTCTTAAAGTGGGATCTTTTAAAGCGAAATCCGAAAAATTAAGTTTTCTCACTAATCGGAATGTTTCGTCCCTAATCCACACTTTTTGCATACACTGCTTAATAAATAAGCAGATAAGCACAAAAACAACAAATAATAATTAAAAAAAATAACAAAAAATACTTCTAGGTCAACCTAAATAAAATCTAGACAACTCCTAACTGTTCTAAGTTACACCGCAAGGTCCACCAAATTCGAAATTAATCACACCACTAGCCAGGTAAGTGTAAGAAAGGTGAGAGTTTCTCCGTAGATACGGTGACTAATTGAATAACCAGGCAATCTTTAGGCGTTTACCTTTTGAACCACTTGCCTAGACACCCGTAGTTTGATTAATTTAAAATTCAGCATCCTCTTGGAGTTTCTTGTCCTTATTGAGCTCGAGAGTCCTAGGGGCCAACGTTTACTTGATTTTATTAGGTCATGGTTATGCAAAATGCAAATTGGGTTGTTTGTGAGCCAAGGAAGGGTGATGAAATCCCCACCTTATCTTGTTACAGGTTGTGCCCTTAATGTTAGATTAAAGATGAAAATATACAAATAAAAAAAACTATACACAAATAAAATGTCCTAAAACTATGTGACGTACATCAATCCTCCAGCAATCACCACACATATTTGACAAAAAATAAAAAATAAAAAACCTAACAGGATGTGCTCTACGTAAGTGAATATATGAATGCAATAAATAAAAAAATATTAATAATAATAAAAAAACTAAAATATTTTTTTTAAATATGGAGATACGAAGTACCGAAGAAAATGCAGCAACAAAATCTTTATCTTTTCACTCCTTCGATCCTCTTCAATAATCCTGAAAAAAATGGGAATATTAAAATGTATTAATTACGTATCTATCAATCACCATCCCGCCAATACCTCCTCGGAGCTGCCACTTATACCCCCAACTTCCGCCCCAATTACTTGCATGATCACCACCACCATCACGGCCTCATCCGCACCATCCGCCACTGCCACCTACAGAGTCACAACCCCAATCATCAACTCCACCACCCAACCTTACGCATACACCGTTACCCCAATCATTAGTCACTACCACCTATACAATATCCACCAACACCACCTCCAGGGTCACCACCTCGTTCGCCACCACCACCTCCCCATGTGATCCTCCACAATATATCATCACCATCTCCTCATGTAAGGATATCACAAGTGAATTAAAGTCTCATCTCAAAAAAATAATAAAAGAGTGAAGGATTAATATATATATATATATATATATATATATATATATATATATATATAAATATAAATGAATTCAACATCTAATTAATTAAGTTTTTGGGTTAAGTTGGGTTCCAAACATGTATATTAGTGCATTGTGTACTCGTGCGTAACGTGCGGGCTCCTCGATTCTCTCCCAACAACTGGTATCGGAGTAACGAAAGATTGATTTTGAGCTGGTAAGCCTCTACTACAAGAAAAGGGTTAAGTCCGACATATTTATATTCGACAGACTATATTCCGTGACAATACGTTACTTTCGACAGAATAATCCATCGAAGATATGTCTATCGGAAATAACTAAATTCTAATGGAATTCCGTTGAAAAAAGGAGATCAAATTTGGCATCAAGCTTCCCGCGAGCATGAAAAATTAAACTTGACGAAATGTGGTTATTTTCGACGAAAAGTCCGTTGAGGATTAGATAATTACGAGAGACTTCTTTTCGAAAAAAATTCGTCGGAAATAATTTATAAAACCTAAATCAACTTTCATTTCCTTCAGTCACCTCATCTCATCTCACTCTCTCTCATCTCTTAGTCTCATCTCTCATTTCCTTCAACCACCACGTCGGAGTCCACCACTGTTCCTCCAGTACTACTCGTTATCTCCGTTTCCAGTGTCAGTCCTCAGTCGCCATTGTCGCTGCCTCCGTTCCACTACACTCCACACTCTACACTCTGATCTCTACGTTTAGGTAGATTCAAACCTATTTTTTAAGGTAAGTAAGTTTAATGATTTTGGGATGTTGTAACATGAGTTTATTTGCTATTGATTTAGGTTTGAAATTTCATAGGTCTAAAATTTAGTTTTTGATTTAGGTTTGGTATTGGAACGTGGAAATTGGTTTGAAATTGTTGTATTTTTTGGATTGATATTACTAGAAGTACTTAAATTTTTTGTTTGAATTTGGTCAATTTGGGTCTATAATTTGTCAATTTGGGTCTGTAATTTGTATTATGTATTTATTTCTGACTAAACTTTCCGCGGGAATTATAGAAGGCAATAAATAAATCAATATTTAACTATAAATGACAATTAGGACTTAGTTTACTACGTAAATAAACTAAACTACACAACTAAGTAACATTTACTTAGTTAACTACACTAAAATAAAAAAAATTATAATTTAATATAATGTAAATAAATATAATGTAAGAAGTAAGTATAAAAATAATATAATAAAAAAAATAGTCTCATTTAATAAAGACTTAAAATATAATATAATATAATGTAAAAAAAAGAAAAGAAAAGAAAATGAAATAAATTAATTAAAATAATATAATATAAAAAATAAAATAAAATAAATATACTAAAATAAATAATTTTAATTTATTAATAAATTTAATTTAATTTAATAAAATAAAATATAAAATAAAATAAATTAAAATAAAACTTAATTTAATTTAATAAAAAAAATTATAGCTAAAAAAATTAACATAAAATAATTGAAATAAACTAAGTAGTATTTGCTTAGTTTTCCACAATTAAAATAAACTAAATAAGTGTCTATACATGTTGAACTTAGAAACTCGTTTGACAATTAGGAGTGAATGTCTAATAGTAGTACTCGTATTTAGATAATAGTTCTCATAAATTATGTAGCATTTATTTAGTTTCACATTGGTAAAATATACTAAGTAGTATTCGTTTAGTTTGCCACAAATAAAATAAACTGCATATATGCGTGTGCATGTACTATATACTTTGAAACTTAGAAACTCATTTGACATTCACCCATTAGGAGTGAATGTCAAATAGTCCGCAGTCTGGGACTATTACTAGATGGTATATCTCTGATCACTTAGGTCGGTGTCAATGGTTTTGAGTACGTTTTTTTTTATTTTGATGATTTTTCTTCTGTTATCTCTACATGTTCTTCGAGTGTATACTTAGATTAAGTTATCTTAGTTTATTTCGTGTACTTGAAGACCATGGGGAGGTACTGTCAAAATTTTCTTGAAACAGAAGAAACGTGCTCAATGTGTTGGCACTAGTGGGGAAACACATCTAGAAACGGGATAGAAGTTTAACCCCTGTTGTAAGACTCCAACTTTTTATGAATAAAGATTTAATTTTCTCTAAATATTATTTTGAATAATAAGGTGTTGATTCGATATAATGTTATGATTATGGGTGATATGTGCAAATTTTTCAAAGTAAGCAAGTTGCCATAAAATATTCGTTTGGTCGGGGAATATTCTTTTTGACGGAAAATATTCGTACGACGGCGCAATCATTGGTAGACCACATAACGGAATAACTGTCGGATATAGAAAGCGACATAAATAACATTTTTATAAAAAATAACGACAAAACTTTTACCGTTAACTGTTGAAATACCAGGTGATAAAAGTACAGTAATACGCGTTGTTACACAGTAGCACACGGTATTGCACAGTATCTCTGATTATTGATTCTTACGTAAGAAGTCGCTCAGTTTCATTCAATAATTGTCACATTAATTGTTGCATTGTATCTTATATTATTGATTCAATTATTGTCAAAGTATCATCTGCACAATATTTTATATTATTAAATCAATAATTGACACGACACAATTATTCATATTATTAGTTAGCATTATTGGCAATGTCTAGAAAGTTCTGTCGAGGAAAGGGGTTAGATTATATAATTGCGCACCAATAAGGATAAATCCTTATCGAAAAATCTCCTCTTTCCTGGAAATGATCTGGTTGTTAATATTGTGAGCTTATAATATGAATTATTATGTGGGGGATATTAGTTCAATTTTGATATAAATAAAGGAATTTAGCATGAAACATTTGTTGAAAATTTGACATATTATCTTCTCCGATAAAATATTCTGTTAAATATATTATTATAATATTACATTATAATAGTATAATGTGATAATATAATAGTATAAATAACTATGTGAATAGTGTGGACAAAAGGAAAAGTGTTGCCCACCTTTTTGACAAACAAATTTGGTGCCTAATTTACCTTAGCAATGTGCAGGGGTTGGTGGGAATAGTATTATAATACATTATTTGCAGCATGTGAATAAATGGATGGAGGTAAGATAATTGGTTTTGAATTCTTTTAAAAAGAGGTGTGCATCTTTTCAAGTTGTTAGGCCATTTGATTGGTGGAAATGGTTGGTGCATGAATAATTGATTGGTGGCCACGAAGGTTTTTCAAACCTTGCCTAATTACCTGCCAACTTTGACAAACCTTCTCTCTCCATTGCACTATAAATAGGATTGCTCGGATGAGCAACCAAGACACACACTAACACAATATCAGTGATTCTTATTTTATAATATTTTGAGTATTTCTCTTGAATATAAGGATACTTTGAGTGTAGCGAATAGTGCAAGATTTTTGCAAGATAATGTCCGATATTCCAGTCAAATCTAGTTTTCTACTAAGGTAAAGGATATTATTTTATTTCAATACTCGTAAGAAATATCATTTTCTTTCATACTCCATATTATGTAAGTGATATTATTTCATTTCATATTCCTAAATTTAAACTTACTATGGTAAGTATTGCTTCTATAATTCCTGAAATGATTAGAAATTCCTTAAGAATTGCGCTTCATCTAATATCATTTCACTGGAATATTGGTCTGAACTTTTTTTTATTAAATTTTAATATTTTCATTTCGGGGTACTATTCATGGGTACTATTTATATGGTACTATTCATAAGTAATGTTCACAACAAAATTTAATTTTCTTTTTTGTCTAAATTATTTTTGATACATGAATATTATTCTTGAACTTTACTTCACAAATAGTTATTATGTTGACAATTCGGACATTTTTGAACTTTGGATAAATTGAATTATAAATCTCTAATATTTATCATTGATCTCACTTGATTGATTATTTATATCATTGTCATCATCCTCATGCTTATATTGTGGTGAAAGTCATCTTTGGCTCGTAGTGTAAAGATGGACTGTTAATTGGTATTATTATGACCAGGAATTGTGTATTGGTATAATCATAACCTTTAATATTACAGATAAAGGTTTGTGGTGAAAGTCCTATTTGGCCCATAGTGCATAGATGGACAGGTGTTCGGCATTATCATGACCACTGGTGATGCAAACGATTATCTTTGCCCCATAGTGCATAGATAATTCGTTGATTGGAAATATTTATTGATTGGTGTTACAGGGATAAAATATTGATGGTGAACTTTTAAATCATAGAAGATAGTAGACATCATGCTCTACTTGACTCTTCTAATGGATTGTATTTCCGCTGCAGTTGTTATTCTAAAACTTGTTGTCTAGTGTATTCTATCAGATTTTTCTCTGTTGAGGACTAAGGATAATTTATTCTATATTATCTTAGTCATAATATTCTTTACTGGGCTAGTTGAGCTCACCCTTTTCTTTTTGGTTCCATTGTTCTTCTCAGGAGGTGAGAATGTAGTTGGGACTAGTCGGGGAGTGAAGTAATGGTCCAAGATGGTTATTATAGTCTTCCATGCTATTTTGTAAAATAGTGTGACAATAATTGTAATGATGACTGTATTTGAGTTTGGATATTCTACAAGATAATATTTGTATTAAAACTCACAACTCATGTTTTGTCGTATTTTACACAACAATTAATAATTGTATAATTGAGGTTTGTATTTGAATTCTGTACCATGTATTTGGCGACTCAGAATGGGTTGTGTGGACCTATTTTGGGGGCGTCACACCTGTAGAGTGGAGATGGTACGAAAATATAATTCATGTATGGGCCACAAACATGAATATCCCCGTTCTAAATGGGTATTTTGTTTAGCTAAAGATGTCAGCCGACCGGAGTTGGATGTACCGTAGGATATTAGATGATGCTTACCATGATGGAGTGAAAATTTTTGAACAAAGAAATAGAACATGTTGGTGATCCAAACGGAAATATGATATGTCATTGTGTTAAGTGTAAAAACCTAATCTCGGTGAAAATTGACGAAATTAAATTTGACTTATTTTCACGTGGGTTTGTGGATTGGTATTCTGTATGGATTCATCACGAGAAATCAGTTGAGTTGAAGGAACTGACTGACAGTGTAGACCAACTAGTTCATGGGGATTCATACGCTGAAAACTATGATGTTGTGGAGATATTAGTCGAAGCTTATGACCCTAACAATAAAAATTGGGCTGAAAATGAGCAATCATCAACCAGTGCTCAGCAAAAGCCAAATGATAAATCTGCTTGCTTTTACAAGATGATATCTGAATTGGGGATCCCTTTGTATCTTGGAAATGATAAACACATCAGGCTATCTGCAGTTACAAACCTCTTACATTTCAAGAATGAGCATGACTACAGTAAGAGAGGTTTGAATGATTATTTTGCTCTTGTTAGTGAGTTCTTACCTAAGGATCATACTCTGTCCGTGAATTATTACAAAGTGAAGAAGATGGAAAGGGGGTTAAATATGAGATATCAGAAGATCGATGCGTGTGAGCATAATTGTATGTTATAATATAGGGAGGACATAGATAAGGTGCAGTGTGATATTGTTGGTCATTTTACCGATCAATATATGCGTGCAAGTATACACGGTCAACAAGTAATAAAGAATAAGTAAAGTCTCGTTCCCACGGAGAATTAACTAATAAAGTTCACCAAGCACAAACCCATAACCATTTCAGTCTTATTGAAATGAATGATTTAATATAGTGATGAAAACCATGAAATTAAATAATACTAACTACCCCTAGAATGAGACTAGATAATGAAGACTCGAGATTACAATTTCCCCTATTGAATCATTTAAATTGACACACTTCCTGTTAAGCCAAATTAATTATATTGGATTGTTAGTCGAGAACACAAAAGTGAAATATAGCCATCTCTCGATGTACCATACCCATATCACATGTAATCCACAATTGATAAAATACACATGAACACCCACATTATCTAAACCGCTATATGTCTATGCAATTTACAAATAAATAGGATTTAAGCCCAAGCTCTCAATTGACTATGAGTGGTGCTTCGGTATATGTCTATCCTAAGCACGAATCATACATTCCATCACCATGTAGAACATACAAACATAAGCTATCAAAATCAGATCTAAACCCATACTTCGTTTTTCAAGTTCATATGGATTATCACAATAATTGATGGCCAATAAACGAAAAAAATAAGCATGAATCTTAATAGACAATCTCATAACAATCAATATGACTAACAATGAAGTATATCAAAATAAACTAAGCAATAGATTCCATTGTAATCTCAAAATAGAGTTTAGCTCATCACAGAATCAAAATCCGTAATCCACAATGGATTATACATTGAGAAATAAAGATAGAAGTAAAGAGAAGTTAGGGAATTAGGAATGTAAATCTGACATCTCTTGCTCCAATTTTGAATTTCCTATGCTCTCCAATTGCTTCAATCTTCAACTCTAATCTAATCTAGGGTTCTAATCTATTCAAACCAAAAAAGAGGAGAAAAGAGCATATGTAATCTAGATTGATCCCCCAAGGTGGAATCCCCTTACATACTGATAATAAGTCTAATTATATAGGCCCTAATTGAACCCCTCTCCAAGTTACGCTCCAATTGCATGTTTAGTGAAAAAGTCAGCTCTGGTCAACTTCTGAAGTGGCGTGCCCGTGTTAGAAATGGCATGGAGTTGGGCGCGCCCGTGCTCAAGTAGCAGATGGCATTTTTTTGGTCCAACGACTGGCGCGGCCTCGCCTAAAATACACTAGAAATCCGCCCACCTGCACCGTAGATTTTTTGCTGCAGTGTCCTCTGGTAAAATGGCCATAAATTTTGATTCGAGAAGAGTTACGGGGCCTGCCCTCTATTAAATCGAAGCTCTCGACGAGCTCTACAACTTTCATTCTTTTAGAAATGAGAAATAATGGTTGGATGAAGGTTGAAAATGGGTTGGCAGTGACAGCTATGCAAATGGCAACCCAAAACAGTGACGTTCAACGTCCGTTGGTACAAACGTCATAACTCTTGCATCCGAACTCCGATTGGAATGATTCAAGATGTTCCGAAAAGATAAGAAGAAGCTCTACAACATAATCCAAGTTCGAAGCCAAGAACATGAAATGAACATGAAAGCCGAAATGATGTTCGAATTGCTTTTCCTTGCGTTTTCATACCAATAGTCGCTCACATCGTTTCTAAGCATAAGATCTACAAAATGAACACAAAATGCATGAAAAGTAACTACGAAACAGGAGTTTAAGCAACTAATTCAAGTAACAGATACCGAATAAGTAGGTATAAAACCTACTTATCAAATACCAACAAACTTAAATCGTTGCTTGTCCCCAAGCAACATAACATAATGCAATCTACGTGCTATGCAAACAACACTACTATGATAATGAATCCCACCTTCTCAGCCAAATATGAATTCCAATACGAGTTGCCTTAGAGAAATTACAAGATCTATAAACAAAGCATCAAAATAAGCTAAAATCATAAGGACATACAATCAAAAAATCACAACCTGCTACATAGATGTCGTGTGTGTGTGCTATGTTCACAAATAAGCTTGAAAAAGGTGAAGAGTCCACATGCTATATGTGACGCCCCCAAAATAGGTCCATTCCATCCAACCCATTCTGAGTCGCCAAATACATGGTACAGAAAATAACTACAACTTTATTATTACAATTGTCGTGCAAAATACGACAATACAAATATTGTCATCTAGACAATATTAAAACTCAAATAGAGTCCTCATTACAATTATTGATACACTATATTACAAAATAGTGAGGACTACTAAAACAACTATCTTGAACAATCATTCCATACCCCGACTAGTTCCCGCTATATTCTCGCCTCCTGAGAAGAAAAATAGAACAAAAAGGAAAATAGTGAGCTCAACTAGCCAAGTAAAGAATATTATGACTAAGATAATATACAACAAATTATCTTTAGTTTTCAACAGGGAAAAATCTGATAGAATACAATAGACAACAAGTTTTAGATCAACAACTGCAGCGGAAATAACAATTCATTAGAAGAGTTAAGTAGAGAATGAAATCTACTATCATCTATGAATTTAAAAGTTCATCATCAATATTTTATCCTTGTAACATCAATCATCAAATATTTATCTTTGCACTACGGGCCAAAGATATTCATTTGAATCATCAGTTGGTCATGTTCATCTCAACACCTGTCCGTCTTTGCACTACGGGCCAAAGATACGCATCAAATAATCATTCATCCTTGCACTACAAGCTAAAGATATTCAGTTATATCACCATTTAAGACTGAGAATGATAAAAATATTTGCAAGAAAACGAATCTAGAGAGATAAAAAAACAAAGATTAGGGATTCGTACTTTAGTTTATCTAAGTTCAAAAATACTCCATAATAATTAATTGTGGAGCAGAATTCAAAAATGAAGATCAAAACATAGATCCAATCAAAGATATGAACCATAACAGACAATCTTGGGCAGAAAAAATAAATTTTAATTTTTTTGTGAATAGTGCCGTATACGTGAATAGTAACCCCGACACTAAAAGGTAGAAATTTCACAAGAAAAAACATCATACTTCGTGAATAGTACTCGTGAATAGTAACTCGTGAATAATAACCCCGACATGAAAAGATAAAAATTTCATAATAAAATTCATACCAATATTCCGATATAATGATATTGAAAGAAATAATATCATTTAAAAAAATAACATCCCTTACCTCAAAAGAATAGTACTTCTGGCTGAAATATCAGATATAACGCTGAAAGGAACTTGCACCGTATAGCAACACCCAAACTATCAAAATACTCACAAAAATATGGTCGATATTATAGAGAGAGAAAACTTTAGTTTCTGGTGTGATTTTCAATTCTAACCTAAGCACCCTATTTGTAAGAAAATGCTTAGAACACCAAAGCAGAAAATTTAATAAAATATTATTATTTTTTAATAAAATTCCTACGCACACCATAGACATCTGATTTCAGCATTTACCACATGCAAGTGGGGCCCACCAAATGGGAAAAACATTTTTCTTTAAAAAAAATATTTAAAACTTCAAAAATCAATTATTCTAGAACTTCAATAATTCATAATAAATAGCCCTTTTATCTAAAAAATTCAAATCTTATGTCCGTTCCATAGGAAATTTAATTCTCTACAACTTTGTAGCTTTAAGTGTTTCTAAATTCCAAACAGAAATTGACCGAAATCCACATACGGACGATTTTGCAGGCTATAATCAAATTTCAGTCATAAATAGGGTCCACCAACATGTTTAACATATTTTTAGCATTTATTATAACAAAAATACTCTTCCTCCTCATTTATTCATATATCACACATTCATTGTAAAAATAGCACCATTATTATATTATTATAATATAATAATATATTTAAATAAATTATTTTATCAAAAAAAATAAAATATCAATTTTCAACAATTATCACTTTTCTAAAAATTCCCCCATTTATATCCACATAAAATAAATATTTTTCTTATCATATAAATTAATAATTTATTATTCACAAATAATATTACAGAATCACAATACTGACAACCAGGTTGTTCTCAGGAAAGAGGGGACTTTCCAATAAGGATTTCTCCTTACTGGCGCGCAATTAGGTGACCAAACCTCTCCTTAGACAGAATTTTTTAGACATTACTAATAATGTTATCTAATAATATTATTAAAGTAATATGAATTATTGATCTGATAATAGGAAATACTGTGCAGTGACAATTATTGAAACAACAATAATATAAAATATCAACGTAGAAATTATTGAATCAATAAAATAAAATATTAAACAGTAATTACTGTAACAATTATTGAGTAGTGTCTTCTTACGTAAGAATTAATAATTGGTGTAATACTGTGTGCTACTGTGCAACACCACGTATTACTGTGTTTTAGCCACCGGGTATTCCAACAGTATTAACGTTAACAACTACGTCATTATTTATAAAAAACTCATACTTGTCGTTTTTTTCATCCAATCGCTTTTCGTTATGGGGCCCACAAAAGGCTGCGCCATCGTACGAATATTCCCCGACAACAAAAATATTCCACGACCAAACGAATATTCCCCGACAGCAATGAATATTTTATAACCACGTGCTTATTAAAATATTTACGTATTTTACCCATAACTAACCACATTAATCAAATCAACCCCTTACTATTTCAAAATAATAAATAGAATAAATTTGATTTTATTTATAAAAAGTTGGGGTCTTACACTATACTTCTAAGAAAGAAAACTGAGGTTTCAAATCAAGAACTATGCACATAGTTGAAACAACAACCAATCCAACACATCGATACAAGCTATAAGGTTCAACAAAGGGTTTATTTATGCTTTATTTTACTCACGAGGGCGATTTTTGCACTTTTCCGCGGTGTTTATTGATTTTTTTCTTCTTTTTTTTTTATAATTCCCATGGCTGTGCAATGTCTTATTCCATTAGGCTAACATTGCTACCCTTTAGCGAGCTTTCAAACAACGACTCCCAAACCATTCCGGCTTTAGGGTGCTAGGTGTAGAGACAATCCCCTCGGGCGTACTTACTTAAGTAACAAAGATCCCGAAACAAGACTAGCTACAGTGTTTATATATATATATATATATATATATATATATATATATATATCAAGCATACCCAATGCATTCCCAAAACTTGAGTTTTTGTGTTTTATAGTCATTACTCATTTTTTTACACGATTCTATCATTAAAAACAACGTTTTCCTCTCAACAGACAAGCATGCTAATCTTAACCAACAAGCAAAAAAGAACACTGTCGTGCTACCCGATAATATCTAAACAGCAGAAATGAATTATATCATGTATAAAATTATAACTAAGCTCAAGATATCAACCAACTTCAAAATTCTATCAAATTTCTATGTCATCATTGGCCAAATTAGAATTCAACAAACTAAAAACCTAGGATTATGCAATGTTATGCAACTAAACAAATATTAAGCAAACAAAACGAAAAAATTTACTGTAAAATTAAACTAATAACTACTAGCATGAAATTAACTATATGTAACATGAAATTACTTTATATGATGCAATTACACTACATATTCTAAATTACTGACTAAGCCCAATACCCCCAAACTTAAAACGAATAATGCCCTCATTGTAATTAAAAGTAAAAGAATACTCCCCTAAATGGCAATGTCATCTCCGTTCGCCTCTTCATGATCCGATAGTATATTAGGCGATGGATAAGTTTGAGATAATCTAAAGTTGGAAACGGAGTGTGAGCTTCTAACTGTCCGAATGCTTAAGTTAAAAATTCTAAAAATTAAGCAGTATTTGTTTTCTATGATTGAGATATGGCGCGGCCGCACTGTGTTTGGCTTGTAGTTGGGCGCGGCCGCGCTACCCTGTACCTTGATAGCTTCAGTATTTTTGACTTCTGTTTGATCCTGAATGCTTATAGCAATTGGATAGAACCTGAGAGAAGAAACAATCAAACTATTATTAAGACTTTCAACTAACAAACATCTACAAAATATGGAAAGTATGACGAATTAAACATATTAGAAGAAGTAAATGGAAATATAAATAAGAATTAAACAAGGAGGGAGAAAGATTGGATGGGGTGCCTCCCATCGAGCGCTCGGTTTATAGTCCGTTAGCTGGACTCTTTTCTTGACACCGCTATTTGATTCCTTTACGATAAGCTAAGAACCCTCTATCCATTAGAAATGCAATGTGCGTAGGTAGGTTCCCCATCTTGCGAGTCTGTGAATTGAAACAACCTAGCATATTTCCTGTACATGATGCCCCCAGTTCTATTATATAGCTAGGTGCTTCGTCTGTTGTATTTGTGAATAAATTATTGCATTGAGGCATGAAAAATACAACGGACTTTTCCTCTTCTATTTTCTCTTCCTTAGCCCACCATGGTGTATAAGAGGCCTCTTTATCATACTGATCTTTACTTTGAATGTGGCTACCAAGGGGACATGGGTGTGCAAAGTTCACTGAAATTTTCAACTCTGACTGAAAAGGCACTTGGGGTATTATACAAGTCAGTTCATGTTCTACATCATCCACTTCCCTAGTTGTCTCCTCAATGACAACTTCTTTGAGCTCATCCAGTGGCATGTACACTTCTGGTTCTCCATTAGTTTCATCATCCATGACATAGCACCGATTGTTTTGAGGGCGATTGTTCAAGGCTTCGAACATTTGATCCATCTGATTCTGAAGATTCCGAATTGACATTTCTTGCTTAATCATCTTCTCCTCAGTTGTCGCTATAAATTTGAACCACAAATCCTCCAGTCTTGAATTATCTTTTTTAATTTCAAAATCCATGTATTGAGGACCATTCATTGAGGAGTTAATGAGTTGTTCCATCTGTCTATTAAGATTTTGGGTTGATAACTCCTGACTCATTATCATCTCTTCTTGGTCTGCTATAATCTTTGACATGAATTCCTTCAAGTCTGAATTTTTCTCTTGTTGCATTGGAGGTGGATATGACAAATCCGATGGATATGTTGGACTTGGGATGCAGTATTGGTCTTGATAATTATAACTCCATGTAGAATTTGGGTGATACCCCCAACATTGATGATAATTGGGATAAGCATAGTTGTTGTGGTAATCACCCCCAAACTGTACTTGTCCAACCCTGATGTTGCGTTGATAACTCGGATGCTCGCCATCACAATATTCACTAGTAACTGCTATCTCTCGAGTACCCTGGGCTGTAAGAACATCCAACCTCTCTGAAAGTGTTGCAATTCAGGTTGACAATGTAGAAAATACACTGAGTCCTTCAGTTCTTTTGTCCCTTGGTTGAGTTATATTTGTAAGACCCCGAATTTTATGAAATAAAAGTATTCAATTTTTCTTATAATTACTATTTAGAAAATGGTTAAATTGATAAATATTAAAGTTAAGGGTGATATATGAATTTTTTTCGGAATACACAAGTGGTTATAAATTATTCACTGTTGTCGGGGAATATTCGCTTGGTCGTGGAATATTCTTACTGTCGGAGAATATTCGTACGATGGCGCAGTCTTTTGTGGGCCCCATAACGGAAAGCGATTGGATGAAGAAAACGACAAGAGTAAGTTATTTATAAATAACGGGGTAGTTGTTACCGTTAACACTGTTGGAATACCCGGTGGTTAAAATACAGTAATACGCATTGTTGCACAGTAGCACACGGTATTACACCAATTATTGATTTTTACGTAAGAAGGCATTACTCAATAATTATTACAGTAATTACTGTTCAGTATTTTATTTTATTGATTCAATAATTGCTGCGTTGATATTTTATATTTCTGTTGTTTTAATAATTGTCACTACACAATATTTTCTATTATCGGAGCAATAATTCATATTATCTGAATAATATTATTAGATAACATTATTGGCAATGTCTAGAAAGTTCTGTCTAAGGAGAGGTTTGGTCATCTAATTGCGCGCCAGTAAGGAGAGATCCTTATTGGAAAGCCCCCTCTTTCCTAGGAATGGCCTGATTGCCAGTACTGTGATTCTGTAATATTATTTGTGTATAATTAATTATTGATTTATATGATGAGAAAAATATTGATTTTACGTGGATATAGAGGAAAGAAAATTTTTAATGTGACAATTGTTGAAAATTAATATTTTATCTTTCTTTGATAAAATAATTCATTTAAATATATTATTTTAATAATATATTGATGGTGATATTTTTACAATGAATGTGGAATATATGAGTATATGAGGAGGAAGAGTATTTTTGTGGCATTAAATGATTAACACATGTTTTGTGTGTTGGTGGACACAATTCTTGACCGAAAATTTATTATTGACTGTAAAATCGTCCGTTTGTAGATTTCGGTCAATTTCTGTTTGGAATTTGGAAAAACTTTCTTCTACAAAGTTGTAGAGAATTGAATTTCCTATAAAAACTCGCGAGATTTGAATTTTCTGATAAAAGGGCTATTTATTATGAATTATTGAAGTTCTGAAGTTCCGAAATAATTGATTTTTGGAAGTTTTAATTATTTTTATTAAGAAAAACGTTTTTTCTTACTTTTTCTAGAAGGTTAGCATGTGTGAATTGTTGAAATTCAGATTCAAGAGGTGGGCTTGACAATTATATAAATATATTATTATTATATTCAATTTTCTACTTTGGTGTTCTAAGTATTTTCTTATAAATAGGGTGCTTAGGTTAGAATTTAAAATCACACCAGAAACTGAAGTTTTCTCTCTATTTCTCTCTCGATATATCGAGCATATTCTTATGAGTATTTTGATATCTTGAGTGTTGCTATACGGTGCAAGTTCATTCAGCGTTATTCGAGTCAGAAGTACTGCTCTTTTGAGGTAAGGGATTGTAAGGGATGGTAAGGGATTGTAGGGGATTGTAAGGGATAGTAAGGGATAGTAAGGGATGTTATTTCTTCTTAAATGATATTATTTTCTTCAATATCATTATGCCGAAGTATTGATCTGAACTTTTTATCAAATTTGGAACTTTTCATGTCGGGGTTACTATTCATGAGTTACTATTCACGAGTTACTATTCACGAGTTACTATTCATGAGTTACTATTCATAAGTTACTATTCATGAGTTACTATTCACGAGTTATTATTCACGAGTTACTATTCACGAGTTACAATTCATGAGTTACTATTCACGAGTTACTATTCATGAGTTACTATTCATGAGTTACTATTCATGGGTTACTATTCATGAGTTACTATTCATGACAAAATTGGTTTCTTTTTCTAACCAAATTATAGTTGATTTATGAATATTTCTCTTGAGATTAAATCTATATGTTGATTATATTGATTTTATTATCATATATAACATTTTTATAACCCTAATGATGCTATTCTCTTTCACTTGAGTGTAAAGATGGGTAGATTATTGGTATGATCATGACTAGGGTTCTCTTTGGCCAGTAGTGAAAAAGTTAAATTGTAACTGGTATGATCATGACCATTGAATTTATGATTGAATATCTTTAGCTTAAGTGCAAAGGTGAAATGATCAACATGGTTATAATTATTGGTTATATAAATTCTGAAATAATTATATATTTCTTTGAGATGTGAATATATTTGGCTTGTAGTGCAAATATGAGCTGTTGAGGAATATCTTTGGCCTGTAGTGCAAAGATGAGTTGTTGATGAATATCTTTGGCCCGTAGTGCAAAGATGAAATTATTAGTATGATTATGAACATGAACTGTGATTTGGTATAATCATGATCTTTGATGTTTCAGGTAAAGACAAGTGATGAAAATTATCTTCGTTCTAGATGAGAAAAGGAATTTAGAACTATAATTATGATTATGAGTTATACATGTGATTGTGGACAGGAATTGTTGATTAATATTACAGGGATAAAACATTATTGGTGGACTTTTAACATGGAGAAGATAATAGACTTTGTAGTCTATTTGACTCTTCTATTGGATTGCTCGTTCCGCTGCAACTATGGTTGAAAAGTTTTATCATCTATCATATGTTCTAAATCTCTGATTTAATTCTGTTGAAGGCTATTGATAACTTATTTATCTTTAGTCATGACATTCTTTACTGAGCTAGTTGTGCTTACCCTTCTGTTTCACAATTCCTTTCAGGTAATAAGAGTGTAGCTGAGTCGACCGGGGGTAACAGGAGAATAGAACGGTGGTCATCATTTAGTAGTTATATTTGATGAATCATCTAGGGTGAGGCGAACCCAACGTTAGAAGGGTGTTTTGCCACTATCATACCAGATGTCTAATAACATACAATCTCGTGTCATCATAAGACAGGGATGTGCTCATCCACTTGCTGAATATATTTACGAGCACTACCTATATAATCTTGGTGTTTGTTTGAAGTATAATTCTCAGTTAGAGACAGTGGAGATAATGATATGTCAAGAGAAGACTCACCATTGGGAAGAATATGATAGTAAACTTCTCGTTTTTCTTTAGGGTCTATTGGGTCAACCAAGGATAATTCTGCGGCCATATGATATCTATCATAACCTAGAAGCATGGTCTCCCACATACGAGGGTTTCCTTGAGCACTTCCCAAAGATTCTAATTTCTAAAATAGTTTTTGACTATACCTTTATGTAAGGTGTCATTGTGAGGTGATGTCCACGGTTGGAACATGAGTCACATTTGGTATATATTTGTATCCAAACTCACATCATATGTGTTGTTATATTTTGCACGACAATTGTTGTAATAAAGTTGTAGTTGTTATCTGTACCATGTATTTGACGACTCAGAATAGGTTGGATGGAATGGACCTATTTTGGGGGCGTTACATTTGGTATCAGAGCTTAGGGATATGATCTCTGGCGGAGATCGGGGAATAGGATTAGTAGGGGAGAGACGCATAAATCCTTCGCTAGTGTGTCCTACCTAAGCTTATTTGTTGGTCAGTCATAATATCGGGATATTATGTGATATGTTAATTTGTTCAATTAACCTTTGTTTTGAAGCTGTATTCTAGAATGATATCTGAAATACAGGAGATGAGCAATGAAGAAATTATGATGATAGGAAAGATGGAATCTGAAATGAAAGCAAGGTATTCTCAACTCTTTGAAATACCAGGTACGTAAATTTCGAGGACGAAATTTCATAAGGAGGGGAGATTGTAAGACCCCGAATTTTATGAAATAAAAGTATTCAATTTTTCTTATAATTACTATTTAGAAAATGGTTAAATTGATAAATATTAAAGTTAAGGGTGATATATGAATTTTTTTCGGAATACACAAGTGGTTATAAAATATTCACTGTTATCGGGGAATATTCGCTTGGTCGTGGAATATTCTTATTGTCGGAGAATATTCGTACGACGGCGCAGTCTTTTGTGGGCCCCATAACGGAAAGCGATTGGATGAAGAAAACGACAAACGTAAGTTGTTTATAAATAACGGGGTTGTTGTTACCGTTAACACTGTTGGAATACCCGGTGGTTAAAATACAGTAATACACATTGTTGCACAGTAGCACACGGTATTACACCAATTATTGATTTTTACGTAAGAAGGCATTACTCAATAATTATTACAGTAATTACTGTTCAGTATTTTATTTTATTGATTCAATAATTGCTGCGTTGATATTTTATATTTCTGTTGTTTTAATAATTGTCACTACACAGTATTTTCTATTATCGGAGCAATAATTCATATTATCTGAATAATATTATTAGATAACATTATTGGCAATGTCTAGAAAGTTCTGTCTAAGGAGAGGTTTGGTCATCTAATTGCGCGCCATTAAGGAGAGATCCTTATTGGAAAGCCCCCTCTTTCCTAGGAACGGCCTGGTTGCCAGTACTGTGATTCTGTAATATTATTTGTGTATAATTAATTATTGATTTATATGATGAGAAAAATATTGATTTTATGTGGATATAGATGGAAAGAAAATTTTTAATGTGACAATTGTTGAAAATTAATATTTTATCTTTCTCTGATAAAATAATTCATTTAAATATATTATTTTAATAATATATTGATGGTGATATTTTTACAATGAATGTGGAATATATGAGTATATGAGGAGGAAGAGTATTTTTGTGGCATTAAATGATTAACACATGTTTTGTGTGTTGGTGGACACAATTCTTGACCGAAAATTTATTATTGACTGTAAAATCGTCCGTTTGTAGATTTCGGTCAATTTCTGTTTGGAATTTGGAAAAACTTTCTTCTACAAAGTTGTAGAGAATTGAATTTCCTATAAAAACTCGCGAGATTTGAATTTTCTGATAAAAGGGCTATTTATTATGAATTATCGAAGTTCTGAAGTTCCGAAATAATTGATTTTTGGAAGTTTTAATTATTTTTATTAAGAAAAACGTTTTTTCTTACTTTTTCTAGAAGGTTAGCATGTGTGAATTGCTGAAATTCAGATTCAAGAGGTGGGCTTGACAATTATATAAATATATTATTATTATATTCAATTTTCTGCTTTGGTGTTCTAAGCATTTTCCTATAAATAGGGTGCTTAGGTTAGAATTTAAAATCACACCAGAAACTGAAGTTTTCTCTCTATTTCTCTCTCGATATATCAAGCGTATTCTTATGAGTATTTTGATATCTTGAGTGTTGCTATACGGTGCAAGTTCATTCAGCGTTATTCGAGTCAGAAGTACTGCTCTTTTGAGGTAAGGGATTGTAAGGGATGGTAAGGGATTGTAGGGGATTGTAAGGGATAGTAAGGGATGTTATTTCTTCTTAAATGATATTATTTTCTTCAATATCATTATGCCGAAGTATTGATCTGAACTTTTTATCAAATTTGGAACTTTTCATGTCGGGATTACTATTCACGAGTTACTATTCACGAGTCACTATTCACGAGTCACTATTCATGAGTTACTATTCACGAGTTATTATTCACGAGTTACTATTCACGAGTTACAATTCATGAGTTACTATTCACGAGTTACTATTCATGAGTTACTATTCATGAGTTACTATTCATGGGTTACTATTCACGAGTTACTATTCATGACAAAATTGGTTTCTTTTTCTAACCAAATTATAGTTGATTTATGAATATTTCTCTTGAGATTAAATCTATATGTTGATTATATTGATTTTATTATCATATATAACATTTTTATAACCCTAATGATGCTATTCTCTTTCACTTGAGTGTAAAGATGGGTAGATTATTGGTATGATCATGACTAGGGTTCTTTTTGGCCAGTAGTGGAAAAGTTGAATTGTGACTGGTATGATCATGACCATTGAATTTATGATTGAATATCTTTAGCTTAAGTGCAAAGGTGAAATGATCAACATGGTTATAATTATTGGTTATATAAATTCTGAAATAATTATATATTTCTTTGAGATGTGAATATATTTGGCTTGTAGTGTAAATATGAGCTGTTGAGGAATATCTTTGGCCTGTAGTGCAAAGATGAGTTGTTGATGAATATCTTTGGCCCGTAGTGCAAAGATGAAATTATTAGTATGATTATGAACATGAACTGTGATTTGGTATAATCATGATCTTTGATGTTTCAGGTAAAGACAAGTGATGAAAATTATCTTCGTTCTAGATGAGAAAAGGAATTTAGAACTATAATTATGATTATGAGTTATACATGTGATTGTGGACAGGAATTGTTGATTAATATTACAGGGATAAAACATTGTTGGTGGACTTTTAACATGGAGAAGATAATAGACTTTGTAGTCTATTTGACTCTTCTATTGGATTGCTCGTTCCGCTGCAACTATGGTTGAAAAGTTTTATCATCTACCATATGTTCTAAATCTCTGATTTAATTCTGTTGAAGGCTATTGATAACTTATTTATCTTTAGTCATGACATTCTTTACTGAGCTAGTTGTGCTCACCCTTCTGTTTCACAATTCCTTTCAGGTAATAAGAGTGTAGCTGAGTCGACCGGGGGTAACAGGAGAATAGAACGGTGGTCATCATTTAGTAGTTATATTTGATGAATCATCTAGGGTGAGGCGAACCCAACGTTGGAAGGGTGTTTTGCCACTATCATACCAGATTTCTAATAACATACAATCTCGTGTCATCATAAGACAGGGATGTGCTCATCCACTTGCTGAGTATATTTACGAGCACTACCTATATAATCTTGGTGTTTGTTTGAAGTATAATTCTCAGTTAGAGACAGTGGAGATAATGATATGTCAAGAGAAGACTCACCATTGGGAAGAATATGATAGTAAACTTCTCGTTTTTCTTTAGGGTCTATTGGGTCAACCAAGGATAATTCTGCGGCCATATGATATCTATCATAACCTAGAAGCATGGTCTCCCACATACGAGGGTTTCCTTGAGCACTTCCCAAAGATTCTAATTTCTAAAACATTTTTTGACTATACCTTTATGTAAGGTGTCATTGTGAGGTGATGTCCACGGTTGGAACATGAGTCACATTTGGTATATATTTGTATCCAAACTCACAGCATATGTGTTGTTATATTTTGCACGACAATTGTTGTAATAAAGTTGTAGTTGTTATCTGTACCATGTATTTGACGACTCAGAATAGGTTGGATGGAATGGACCTATTTTGGGGGCGTTACAATATTTGCATATGGCCATTGATAAGCAAAGTCATTCATGGTACCTGAAAAGAGAAAAATATAGGAAGGTAATTAAAATAAAATAAAATGTTTAAATTAAGACAAATTTGATTGAAATTAATGTTGGCGAAAATTATTAAAATAATTTCCCGGCAACGTCGCCAAAAACTTGTTGGTCATTTTATCGATCAATATCTGCGTGCAAGTATACACGGTCAACAAGTAATAAAGAGTAAGTAAAGTATTGTTCCCACGGAGAATTAATTAATAAAGTTCACCAAGCACTAACCCATAACCATTTCAGTCTTATTTAAACGAATGATTTAATATAGTGATGAAAACTATGAAATTAAACAATACTAACTACCCCTAGAATGCGACTAGATAATGAAGACTCGAGACTACAATTTTCCCTATTGAATCATTTAAATTGACACACTTCCTGTTAAGCCAAATTAATTATATTGGATTGTTAGTCGAGAGCACAAAAGTGAAATATAGCCATCTCTCGATGTACCATACACATATCACATGTAATCCACAATTGATAAAATACACATGAACACCCACATTATCTAAACCGCTATATGTCTATGCAATTTACAAATATATAGGATTTAAGCCCAAGCTCTCAATTGACTACGAGTGGTGCTTCGGTATATGTCTATCCTAAGCATGAATCATACATTCCATCACCATGTAGAATATACAAACACAAGCTATCAAGATCAGATCTAAACCCATACTTCATTTTTCAAGTTCATATGGATTATCACAATAATTGATGGCCAATCAACTAAGAAAATAAGCATGAATCTTAATAGACAATCTCATAACAATCAATAAGACTAACAATGAAGTATATCGAAATAAACTAAGCAATAGATTCCATTGTAATCTCAAAATAGAGTTTAGCTCATCATAGAATCAAAATCCATAATCCACAATGGATTATACATTGATAAACAAAGATAGAAGTAAAGAGAAGTTAGGGAATTAGGAATGTAAATCTGATCTCTCTTGCTCCAATTCTGAATTTCATATGCTTTCCAATTGCTTTAATCTTCAACTCTAATCTAATCTAGGGTTCTAATCTAATCTAACCAAGAAAGAGAAGAAAAGAGCACATTTAATCTAGATTGATCTCCCAAGGTGGAATCCCCTTACATATTGATAATAAGTCTAATTATATAGGCCATAATTGAACCCCTCAACAAGTTACGCTCCAATTACATGTTTAGTGAAAAAGTCAGCTCTAGTCAACTTCTGAAGTAGCGTGGCCGCGCTGGAAATGTCCTGGAGTTGGGCGCCCCCGCGCTCAAGTAGAAGATGGCATTTTTTTGGTCCAGCGACAGGTATGCCCGCGCCTAAAATACACTAAAAATCCGCGCGTCCGCGTCGTAGGTTTTCTACTGCAGTGTCCTCTGGTAAAATGACTATAACCTTTGATCCGAGAAGAGTTACGGGGCCTGCCACCTATCAAATCGAATCTCTCGACGAGCTCTACAACTTTTATTCTTTGAGAAATGAGAAATAATGGACGGATGAAGGTTGAAAGTGGGTTGGAAGTGACAGCTATATAAATGGCCACCCAAAACAGTGACGTTAAACGTCCGTTGGTACAAAGGTTATAACTCTTGCATCCGAACTCCGATTGGAATGATTCAAGATGTTTTAAAAAGCTAAGAAGAAGATCTACAACATAATCTAAGTTCCAAGCCAAGAACATGAAATGAACATGAAAGCCTAAACGATGTCCGGATTGATTTTCCTTGCATTTTCATACCAATAGTCGTTCACATCATTCCCAAACATAGGATCTACAAAATGAACATAAAATGCATGAAAAGTAACTACGCAGCATGATTTTAAGCAACTAATTCAAGTAATAGATCCCGAATAAGTTGGTATAAAATCTACTTATCAGATATATGCAACTTACATCGGTACAAGGCGATAAAACGTGGGGGGAAGGAGAAGTATGTGCCTAAGAAGATCTTATGGTACTTTCCTCTTACGCTAAGGCTTTAATGACTATTTATATCATCCCACATTGCTGAGCGTATGAGTTACCATAGAACAAGGGATGTCGTGTCTGGTCAGCTAACTCACCCTGTAGATAGAGATGAATAGAAGAGGTTTGATGAAAACTTTCTAATGTTTATAGAGAAAGTTAGGAATGTGATGCTCAGCATGTTTATAGATGGCTTCTGTCCATTTAATAATTTTAGTTAGCCCTACTTTATTTGGCCAGTGATTATGGTAGCTTATAATCTTCCACCAACAATGTGTATGAGGGATTCGTATTTGTTCTTAACTTTACTCATATCGAGGAATAAGAGTCCTACAAAATATATAAATGTGTACCTCAGGCCGTTAGTCGATGAATTTAAGATGTTGTAGGAGACAGGGGTCCAGACATATGATAAATCAGTTAAGCAAAATTATATGATGAAGGCATCCTTGTTGTGGACTATCACTAACTTTTCGACACTTGAGATGATCATTGGTTGATTGACTCATGGGAAGTTGTCATATCCAGTGTGTATGGGGGATGTGCAAGGCACATAGCTATAGCATAGGCAAAAAACTAGTTTCTTTGGAACAACTCATAGATTCTTGTAAGTTAATCACATTTACATAAAGATGTATGTACAATTCAATAGAAAAATTGATAATAAGGGGGTTGTTGGTCGACTATCAGGCATCGAAATTTTAGGCTGGCTGAATGATCTAACATTTTCACCTCTAAGTTGAGAGCATTAGGGTACGGGAAGACTCATAACTGGACACACTTGCCCATGTGTTTTAAGTTGTCGTATTGGGTCACACTTTTAGTTCGTCATTGTATTAATGGCATGTATACATAAAAGAATGTATTAGAAAACTTATTTTACACTGTGTTAGATGCGAGTCGTAAAATAAAAGACAATGATAATGCACGAAAAGATTTGGAAGCATTGAATATAAGTCGGAAATTATGGCTTCTCTCTAACAATTCAAAACCTAAATCTTCATTTTGTCTTACCAAGTAACATGTTGAAGACATTTACAAGTGGGTTGAAGCTCCCAGATGGATATGCTTCAAACATATCTCGTTGCAGTAAGGTTGAGCAGTTAAAATTAATAGGTTCAAGAGTCACAATTGTCTTGTATTTATGCAGAAGTTGATGTCAATTGCATTTCGTGAAATGTTAACCAGAAAAGTTGTAGATGCCTTGATTGAGCTTTCAATTTTCTTTCGAAATCTATGCTCAATGGTAATAAGGTATAGTGATGTGGGGCAAATGGAGAACAATATTGTGCTTACAATTTGCAAGTTCGAATGGTCTTTATGACTCCCCCAAATTAAAACACTTATATCTCGAATTCGGTGCTTCACGATCTAACTCAAATAACAACTAAAATCTCAAACAACGGAATAATAGAATAATTTACATTAACATAATATAAATATTCTCGTTCCAATGTCTCGTAACCGTTACTAACTTAATATATAACTTAAATTGTCACATAACTTAATACATAATACCAATTAAGTCTTATTACAAACATAATAACAATATGCTTCTAGCATAAAGGACTAAAGCTACTTCATAGCCTTGCCCTTGCCCTTGCCCTTATCTTTCCCTGAAGTACTACTGCCTTGCTCTGCCTTAACTGAAATGTTTTAGGGAAGAAAGAATGAGTAACAAATTTTTCCAACAAGTAGTATAGCAATAAGGGTAAACAAGTATATAAAGTTCATGATCTCAAGGGTATAACAGTAAATGGTAGTTTAGGAATTAAAAGAATAATGTTGGAAGCAAGAATTATCAATTGTTCCAAATCTGACCTTTGAATCGAAATAATAGTCACTATGGACTAAAAGATATTCAACAGAATTTAAAGGTTTCAATACTATAAGGTTTAAAGAAGATTAAACATTGAGTAGTCACAATGGACCAAGAACTCCTACTAGAATTAACAGTATTTAACTGATAATTCAATATAAACAAGTACAACAGGTGATCAGCCTATAGTATCCTACGTTATGTATAACATTTAAACATATTTTTTGTACGTACGTCGGTTCCCCGACAATATAAAATTTCTCCTTCTAAGAGGGTTTTTCATCTCAGTAGATTTATAAGATTCCTCACCAAAGCAATTGGTTTGGATTGTTTTCTAACACATGATATTAGTCTAGGCGAATCAAATGGCTTAGACAAATTTTATAATACGCTTAAGAATAATAATTTCAAACTCGCAACATGATTCAAGATATAAAGTTTAATTTGAATTCTAGAATATGAACAACGATTCATACGAGTATAGATATTTGCTCAATAATTCAAAACTTGCACAATATTCAACGCGGTATAAATTTAGAAACTTACGTTCAATATAAGAATCAAATAAAGTTAAGAAACTTGCCTTTAGCGTAGATTATAGTTCTAAAGCTTAACGTCACTTCAATGTCCTATTGTATCATAGTTATGTATATATACACATTCATTAGTTGCACAAACTTGCTCTATACACTAACCATTCTACACACATATATATCACATAATCAAGTACGTATGATAAGTATGAACTCTATCTTTGTTGTACAATTAGGCCACATATTAGCATACCACGTAGTTTTAAAATTAACGTTGTCTTTACTTTTTGAAAACTTCATTTAGAAACCTTTTACAAGTTTTAAAATCTTCATGTTATATAACTACTACACTATTGAACACTTCAAACATCATTCAAATTATGTTCTAGAACTTATGATAACAATGTAAACAAGCTGCCAAGTTCAGATCACAGATAAAACAGTAAGGTAAAATTGTCATGCGGCACAGCTGCGCTGCAGTTTTGCCTGGGAGGGGCGCAACTGCACTACTCTCTGCCCAGACCAGATTTGTATTTTAAGTTTCCTAGTTACAGCCTACTTCTAGTATACACTAACACATATCATGTAGACACTCGAAATTTTGTATTCCTGTTACTAACCTTGTAGGAGGGCAAAATCGTCTTTCGAAGATAACCCTGGAAGTCAAATCAGCTCAATCCCAGAGACAACCCCGGGATCCTCAGTTTTCCATCTCGGAGACAACCCCGAGATACTCAGTTCTAATCCCTGAGATAACCCCAGGAGATACAGTTCCAACCTCGGAGATAACCCCAAGGGATGCAGTTCTAACTCTGGAGACAACCCCGGAGAAGTCCGTTCTAATTCGCATAAGTCTAACTGGAGAAGCCAAAGCATGGTACACCAGATTAGACAACTCCAAGATTCATAGCTGGGAGGAGTTAGCCCATGCTTTCCTCAGTCAATACAGTTTTCGAACTCAGATGGCTCCAGACCGGTATTAAATTACCAAGGTTAAGAAACAAGTCAATGAGTCTTTCAGAGAGTATGCCCAAAGATTGAGGCATCTGGCTGCTCAAGTTATTCCATCTATGACTGAGTTTGAAATGGTGATGACCTTCATAGATATTCAAGAAGCTCCCTTTTATGAGAGGGTCTTAGCTGGCATAGGCAAGCCATTCTCTGAAATGATCAAACAAGGAGAAATGGCTGAAATGAGATTGAAATCAGGGAAGATTCAAGACCTTGCCACTCTAAAAGCTGTAGCTGAGCATATCCAGTCTGAAAGTTATGGAAACAACCCCCGGAGGGTCCATACGAAGAATGAGGAGGATGTTTCCTTGATACTACAAGGATAAAAAGGCAATCAAAACATGCCTATTCAGAGGAGAAACTACTCCCCTTTTCAAGCACAGTCCTCAAACCCTCCATTACCAAAAAGTGGAGAAGTCAGGCGTACTCGAGTTTTCACACCCTTAGGGGATTCACTCGCCAACATTCTCAAACTTCTGACAGCTCAGAAGAAAATTACCCATCTCCTTCCATCAGCCAACCCGAGTGGAAAAGGTTTTAATGTAAGCAGAACATGTGCTTACCATATTGGAGCTCTAGGCCATGACATGCAGGATTGTTTGGCCCTTAAGCATAAAATCCAGGATTTAATTGACAATGGTGAGATTGTGGTAACCAAACCCGATCAACCTCACGTTCAAGACAACCCTCTTCCTCAACACAAGGAAGAGGAGGTTAACATTATTAATTGGAGCAATGGACAGAGCTCCAAATATGTGGGTGGTTTATCCCAAACCAGCAAGGATAATGCTAACAAATGGGATTTTGCACAATTTCAGTTTATGATGGAACGGGAAATGAAGGCTCTGGGCGAGCAAATCAATCAATTGGCAGAACTGGTGGTTCACCAACACCAAGTCACACGTCAATTATTTAGTCAGGAGCATGCTAGCCTCCTTCCTCTTATTATAAGTACTCTACCACTTACTCCAGAAAGTGAAACACTGGAGGATAAAATTGCAAAAAGAGTAAAAGCCAAAGCCCGTCCGGACTTCACTAACAAAAGGGAATTCACCTATCTAGGTTAACCGATGGAAGAAATATTGTAGATGCTAATCAATTAGGGAAGAATCACAACTCTGCTACCTCCAATCAGCCCACGCTCAAGAGAGTTTGATTCTAATGGCGTATGTCAATACCACTCCCACTCTCGCGGTCACAACACTGAAGAATGTTGGGCACTCAACCATCTTATTCAGAACATGATTAACAGCGGTTTCCTGCAGATGGCAGACAATGACGCTGTATTACTTAAGAGTGGGGACACATTTCCTACCAAATAGAAGGAAGTCGTAGCAGTTATATCCTCTGAGGGAGAGTTGGCTGCCACACCACTTACAATTCAACCTATTCAACTCAAAGGTGTTGAAAACCCTTTGAAAGTGGCTACACCAGAGCCAATTATATTGCCTTTCAGGCCACAGTATCCTGTTGTCGGCTTACAGAAAGTGCCATGGAATTATGGAGAGGCTGAAGAATCCACATCCAATACAACTGCTGCAGTGTTAAAAGAAAATCCACTGTATCTTCCCCATCGGGTGATGAAACCTACCATCAGGTCAAAGGGAAAAGTTCCCATGGAGAAGATTGAAGAATTTCTCCGTACAATGGGACACAATGAAGCCAATGTGGTTTTAAGCTTGAAGGAAGCTCCACAATAAATTTCTATTTTGAACTTGGTTTTCTCCTCAGAGGATCATTGGAAGGTCTTACTGAAAGTCTTAGAAGAAGCCCACTTGCCAAAATCAGTGGATGTTGAAAAGTTCCATCATATGGTTGATCACATCTTCAATAGTAATGTGATATCCTTTACCGATGATGATATACCTCCCGAAGGGACGGACCATTACAAACTGTTGCACATAGCGGTTTTGTCGTCTGGATATGTGGTGGGAGGAGTTCTGATAGATGGAGGGTCATCTTTAAACATCTGCCACTATGCCACATTGGAGAGAATGAACATCAATCTCAACAGGATCCGAAGCATCCATACAATTATTAAAGCCTTCGATGGATCCCAACGAAATGATGTCGGAGAGATTGAACTACCTATAGAGATTGGTCCACATACATTCTGCGTATCTTTTCATGTGCTCAAAATAGCTACATGATACAATCTACTTTTGGGAAGACCGTGGATTCATATGGCTGGAGTCGTCCCATCCACTCTCCATCAACAACTCAAAGTCAGAATGTCATGTATAAAGTGACATGCCACTCATCAGTTTCAATGCAAAAGTTGAGCCCGTCAGCTTCCAGGCCCTTGAGGTGAGCAACACTCACTATCAACCCATTGGGGCGCCACCTATGATACCCAGAGTTTCTGCCAAGGTAATGTCGGCAAGTCAAGAGATGATATCCTTGGGTTTTTAACCTGGACAAGGGTTAGGCAAGGATCATCAGGGCATCAAGCGTCCAATTCAAGTTCCTAGTCAGACAAAGACAGTTGGACTAGGCTATTCTCCTACGTTCAGTCACAGGAACCCTCACAAGCACAAACAGGTTCCTTCATCTTCAAGGCGATTGCCTAAACCTACAGAGCCTGAGCCTTTATAGCCTTCATTAAAGGTCCCTACCAATGTGGTAACTATGTTGTTTCCTAAGCCAATACCAGTCAAAGGAAAGGAAGTTATGATTCCAGGCCCTGAAGTGGAGGAAAAGGATCGGAAACGTAAACAAGACATTGCAAGGCGGTTATCAAACTTGCGCATCCTGGTCCATACGAAGGGTATGAACATAGACATCCCAGATGATGATTGTCCAGACATTATGGTCATCATTCAAGAGAAGGAGGACGACAACAGCCCCTTCATCACAGCCGTCCACCATGATTTCACCCTTAGCAATTGGAGCAGCACTCCTTGCATTTGCCGACAAGGGTAAAAAGGGCAGAAACTCCCTCTTCCCTGTAGATAACAATAACTGCTTACTTTTGTTGTACAATATTAGCAGTTATTTTTGTCATTTCATGCTTACACTTTGTATGATTAAACAGTTTTATATATTAAGTGAAATTATTTTGTTTTAGGACTCTAAGGTTAGATGTGCCTAAACTTGATGATGAGGTGCCTATTCTTCACAAGGACTGTAACTTTGATGTAAAGTTGGACTCAAACTTGATGGAAATTGAACAAGAGAACTATGAGATACCTCAGGAGATCAAAGAATGGATCGAAGATAAACCCAAGCCAAATCTTGATTAAACCACCTCTTTCAACCTCAGAACCCCAAACAAATCCATATTGGTATGGACCTTACTCCAAACCAAAGGAATGACATGATTACTCTATTGACCTAATTCCAAGATATGTTTGCATGGTCTCATGAAGACATGGTCGGTTTGTCCACTGATATTGTCATTCATCGCCTCCCCATCAAAGAGGGATTCAAGTCAGTTAGGCAGAAACTCAGGCGATTAAAACCTGAGTGAAGTTTAAAAGTTAAAGAAAAAATTGTGAAATAATTTCAAGTCGCCATCATAATGGTGTCAGCATACCCTGAGTGGCTATCCAATATAGTCCACGTGCCTAAACCTGGAGGGAAGGTGCGAGCTTGCGTGGATTATAGGGATCTGAACAAAGCTTGTCTCAAAGATAGCTTTCCTGTGCCATTCATCCACATACTCATTGATTATACAGCTCAGTATGCCATGTACTCCTTTGTTGACTGCTTTGCGGGGTACCATCAAATCATGGTTGCTGGAGAGGATCTTAAGAAAATTGCATTCCTTACTCCTTGGGAAACCTTTTGCTACAGACGGTTGTCATTCGGCCTCATCAATGCCTGAGCTACCTATCAGCTAGCCATGATAACTCTTTTCCACGAACTAATGCACAAAGAGATAGAAATCTATGTGGATGACATCATTGTCAAGTCCCGAAGGGAGGAAGACCACTTAGACCATCTCAAAAAGCTCTTCAACAAGTTGCGTAAGTACAACTTGAAGTTAAATCTAGTCAAGTGCGCCTTTGGCATTAAATCAGACAAGTTGCTAGGATTCCTAGTTAGCCACAAAGGGATTGAGCTGGATCCCACAAAAATCTAGGCCATCACGGAAATGCCCATACCTCAAACAGAGAAGGAAATACGAGGATTTTTGGGAAGAATCAACTTTATCAGCTGATTTATTTCTCAACTCACTGCAACCTGTGAGCCTATCTTCAAGTTGTTAAGGAAGAACTCCTCCATGAAATGGAATGATGAGTGCCAAAAAGCCTTCCTTACAATCAAAGAGCAGCTACTCAAAGCTCCTATTTTGGTACCTCCCAGGGATGTTGTTTCCCTGTTTATGTACCTGTCCATCAATGACAATGCCATGAGTTGCATGCTGGGATAGAAAGATGATAGAGGCAAAGAAAATGCTATCTATTACCTCAGCAAAAGATTTAGCAGCAGTGAACACAAGTACACTCTAATTGAGAAAACTTGTTGTGCTTTAGCATGGGCTTCCATGAGATTATAGCATTATCTCCATGGTCACACACCCTATCTCATATCCCGCGTGGATCCTCTCAAGTATTTATTCAGCAAACCCATGTTAAATTGCCGATTGTCTAGATGGCAGTTGATCCTACAACAATTTGACATTGTCTACGTGACTCAAAAGTCCATCAAAGGTTAAGGAATCGTAGATCAACTGGTCGCCGCACCTTCAAGGGACTTCAAACCCTTGGAGACATACTTCCCCGATGAAGAGGTAATGACAGTTTAGCAACACCATTAGGATGATACACACCAACTATGAAAGATGTATTTTGATGGAGCTGTAAACATAGAAGGTTCTGGAGCTGGAGCAGTTCTAGTATCCATTACAGGGGAGCAGTATCTCGTCGCCGTCAAATTACAGTTTGTCTACACCAACAACACAGTTAAGTATGAAGGCTGTATCATGGGTAAGGATGTAAACGAGTCGAACCGGAGCGAACAGAGAGCTACTCGAATTTGACTCAAAAAAATAAATTCGTACTCGAATTCGGCTCGAATTCGAATTATATTTGAAAAATCCTACTCAGATTCGACTTGACTCGAATATTTATTACTCGAATTCGATCCGATTCGACTCGAATATTTATTCAAACTACTCGTGAGCTTCAAATTCAAACTCGAATTCGAGTCTCCACAAAATAACTAGTTTTATAATAAATATAATTATACATTGAATTTTTTATTTTACTTAAAAATGAGAAAATATATTTATTATTACACTTTACAAATATTAACTCACAATTAAAATTAAAAACAAAACAAAATAATAACTAAGTATCCTAATTTGATTTAAATTTGTATATATTATAAGAGAATGTATCGAACATCTAATCGAATATGTATTAACCGAGTATGTATCGAATCACAATTAAAAATTCGAGTAGTTTGAATCTTAAACGAGTCAAGTATAACCTTGTTCAGATTCTACTCATATTTTTATTCGAACTATTTTTAATGCTCAGATTTGGATCATATTATTAACGAATCCGAGTCTCGTTTGTAATTTTTCGAGTCGAGCCCGAATCGAGCCTGAACTGTGTTGTCTCGTTTATAGCCTTAATCATGGGGCTAAAACTAGCCTAATCAGTGTGCATTAGACGGTTAAATGTCTTTGGAGATTTCGAATTGGTAATCAGACAAACCACTAGAATCTATCACACCAAAGAGCTACATTTGCTGCCCTACCATCGACATGTTATACAGATGGCTTTGGAGTTTGAAGAAATATCCTTCCTCCACATTCCTCAGAATAGGAATGACTTTACGAATGCGTTAGCAACTTTGGCCTCCTTAATCAACATACTTGACAAGGAACACATGCCAAACATCACATTTGCCCTGCAAAAGATTCCAGCCTATGGGAATTACGTTGGAGAAGTATCGGATGAGCTACCTCCCATCCAACCCCCTTGGCATCAGCATATCAAAGAATATCTGCGAGATGGATCTACACCCGCTGAAGCGAGTCCAGCTGAAAGAAAATGGATCCATCGAATGGCTATGAAATTCTACCTGAGCGGGGACGCACTCTACAAAAGAGATACAGGACTAGGTCTCCACAGATGTCTGGACAAAGACCAAGCTCAGAGGCTCATGGATGAAATCTGTAAGACCCCGAATTTTATGAAATAAAAGTATTCAATTTTTCTTATAATTACTATTCAGTAAATGGTTAAATTGATAAAAGTTAAAGTTAAGGGTGATATATGAAATTTTTTTCAAAATACGCAAGTGGTTAATTATAAAATAATCATTGTTGTCGGGGAATATTCGTTTGGTCGTGGAATATTCTTTCTGTCGGGGAATATTCATACGACGGCGCAGCTATTTGTGGGCCCCATAACGAATAACTGTCGGGTGAAGAAAACGACAAATTTCAGTTTTACAAATAACGGCGTAGTTGTTACCGTTAACACTGTTGGAATACCCGGCGGTTAAAATACAGTAATACGCGTTATTGCACAGTAGCACACGGTATTGCAGAGTATTTTTGAAATTATTGATTCTTACGTAAGAAGGCACTACTCAATAATTGTTACAGTAATTACTGTTCAATATTTTATTTTATTGATTCAATAATTGCTACGTTAAAATTTTATATTATTGTTGTTCAATAATTGTCACTGCACAGTATTTCCCATTATCAGATCAATAATTCATATTATTTGAATAATATTATTAGATAACATTATTGGTAATGTCTAGAAAGTTCTGTCTAAGGAGAGGTTTGGTCACCTAATTGCGCGCCAGTAAGAAAAAATTCTTATTGGAAAGCCCCCTCTTTCCTGGGAACGGCCTGGTTGTCATAAATGTGATTCTGTAATATTATTTGTGAATAATTAATTATTGATTCATATAATAAGGAAATATTTATTTTATGTGGATATAAATGAGGGATATATTTTTGTGGTTAAAAATGAAGGAGTTAATGTTGAGATTTTTATCAGTATTTTTGTCAGAATGGAGGTATTAAAAATTAGGGTTTTTGAGATATTTTGCGGGGGTTATAATTTTTAATCCGACCGTTGGATCGTGGTAATTTTTGGATATGTTATACATATATAAGTTGAGTATATGCCCACAAATTTTGAACCGTTAAAAATGAACGTATGATTTATTATGAATTTTACGAGATGACTGGTTCAGAAATTGTTGAATTTTCAGAGTTTATCATTTTGGTGGAAAATTCTAGAATTGGTGGGCCCCACTTGTGGTTGGTGAAGAAATGTGCTGAATTATATTTCAAATGTGGTGGGTGGGAATAGTAGCAGGTAAAGCCATCAGGTTGCAGGTCAAGCCTACTAAAAGTTTCCTATAAATAGAGGGCTAAGTTAGAATTGAAAATCACACCAGAAACATAAGCTTTCTCTCTTTCTCTCTCTATATTATGAAGCATATTTTGTGAGTTTTTAGATACTTGGTGAGTTACTATTCATCAGTGCAAGTTTTCTTCAGCATCATTGTAAGACCCCAACTTTTATAAATAAAGATGAATTTTCTATAAATATCATTTTTGAATATTATGGAGTTAATTTGATATAATGTTATAGTTGTGGGTAATATTTATAAATTTTGCAAAGTAAGCAAGTTGTTATAAAATATTCGTTTGGTCGGAGAATATTCTTTTTGTCGGGGAATATTCGTACGACGGCACAATCATTGGTGGACCCCACAACGGAATTATTGTCGGATTGAGAAAACGACAGAATTATCTTTCTATAAAATAACGGCTGAGGTGTTACCGTTAAAACCGTTAAAACTGTTGAACTACTCGGTAGTAAAAGTACAGTAATACGCGTGGTTGTATAGTAGCACACGGTATTGATTATTGATGCTTACGTGAGAAGTCACTCAGCTATACTCAATTATTGCTACAGTAATTGCTGCATCATATCTCTTAAATTATTGTCATAGTATCATCTGTATAATATGTTATATTATTGAGACGTTGTGGTAAGTTTGGTTATTTTATGGGGGGCCATATGTCATCATCTAAGAGTCTCTTCGTCAATAGTAATTACTGTCGTCAATAGTAATTACCGTCGTCAATAGTATTTACCTTGGTCAATAGTAATTACCTTCGTCAATAGTATTTACCTTGGTCAATAGTAATTACCTTCGTCAATAGTATTTACCTTGGTCAATAGTAATTACCTTCGTCAATAGTATTTACCTTGGTCAATAGTAATTACTTTCGTCAATAGTAGTTGTCCCTTCAATATTACCAAGAGTCATTTGACCCTTCGTTAAGACCAAGAGTCATTTGACCCTTCGTTAAGACCAAGAGTCACCCTCAGTTTTTCTATAAATAGAGGCCTAGGGCTTCATTATTTTTCACGAATTCATTCAAGCTATAGAGAGAGAAAGTATAGAGAGAATAAGAGAGAGAGAGACTAAAAGTATTCTGCTACATCACTTTTCCAATATCCAGTTCTTTTAAGGTAGGGAATATTATTTCTTTTATATTCATGAAGAGAACTTCTGTTATTCCATTTGTTATTATTCTGTTGGAATAACCAGTATACGCGGTCTACCCTATACTTGGTGACATTCTTCTATTATTCTGTTGGAACATCCTGTCTGTGTGTTTTACACCGGACCTGGTTCCGTTTATTATTCTGTTGGAACATCCTGTCTGTGTGTTTTACACCGGACCTGGTTCCGTTTTATTATTATTCTGTTGGAATATCCTGTCTGTGTGTTTTACACCGGACCTGGTTCCATTATTTATTATTCTGTCGGAATATCCTGTCTGTGCGTTTACGCCGGACCTGGTTCCATTATTTATTATTCTATTGGAATAACCTGTCTGTGCGGTCTATCGCATGCATGGTGATTTCTTTTGTTATTCCATTCTTTATTGTACTCAGTTGGTTAAGTTTTGACTTCTATACTCCATGAAATTTGTGGAATATCCTTGATAGTTGCGTTTCATCCAGTATCTTTTCAAGAAAATATTCTTCTAAGCGTTCTTGAATTTTACTCCACAATGCAGTATCATGTTGACAATTTGGACGTTGTTAATTCCTGGATAAATTAATTCTTGAACTTGTTTTATTGAATTCTTATATCATTGTCATCATCCTCATGTTTATAAAATGTTGAAAGTCATCTGTGGCATGTAGTGCATAGATGGACTTGGTATGATTATGACCAGGGATTATTCGGTATAATCATGACCGTAATGTTACAAATGATGTGGTAAAAGTCCTCATTGGCCCGTAGTGCATTGATGGACAGTTGTTGGCATGATCATGACCATTAATGAATACACGAATATCCTTGGCCGTAGTGCAGGGGTGATTCGATGATGTGGATTATTTTATTAAGCTGAGTCTCAGCGATCGCAGTGTTGAAAAACCTTTTAAATCATAAAAGATAGTAGAGTTTATTTTCTACTTGACTCTTTTAATGGATTGCTTGTTCCGCTGCAGTTAAACTTGATGTCTATTATATTTTATCAGTTTAACATTGTTGAAGGCTAATGATAATTTATTCTGCATTATCTTAGTCATAATATTTCTTACTGGGCTAGTTGAGCTCACCCTTTCTTTCACTGTTCTCTTCAGGAAATGAGAACGTAGCTGGGACAAGTCGGGGTACGGAGTGATGGTCCGAATGATAGTATTAGTTAGTAGTCCTCACTATTCTATGTAATGGTGTGTTAATAAATGTAATGAGGACTCCTTTTGAGTATGAATACTCTCTAGAAGATAATATTTGTATTCAAACTCACAGTTTATGTTTTATCGTATTGTACACGACAGTTGTATTATTAAGTTGTATTTGTATTCTGTACTATGTATCTGACGACCCAAGATGGGTGATGTATACCTAATTTTGGGGGCGTCACATTTGGTATCAGAGCTTAGGGATATGATCCCTGGCTAAGATGTGAGAATTGAACTAGGAGGGGAGAGACGGGGAATTCCTTCGCTAGTATGGCATACCTAAGTTTATTTGCATGGTATTTAATTGGTCGGTCATAATATAAGGATAATATATGACATATCAATTAATTTTTATTTTGTGGCAGTATCTGAAAATGGCATCCGAGAATGTTGAGAATAGCAATGGAGCACAGACGACTGTTAATTCACCACACATCAATAATCATGATAATGTGCATCAGGAAGGTGTCAATCCTCATGCAAACAACAACACTGACCAAATGATGAATGATCAAATGTTCAGAGGCTTTATGCAATTCATGCAACAACAGGTGAAAGCGGCTCCTGTCCACAACGTAGGTGGAAATACTGGAAACTCTCAGGCGGTCACCGCTAAACAGTTTAAGGAGCTGGGACCACCGGAGTTTAAGGGAGAACCCAAACCACTTGTAGCTGAAACATGGATAAAGCAGATCACCAAGATATTTGATGTCTTGGGTTGCTCCGAGGAGCAAAAGGTTCCCTTTGCCGCCTTTATGTTGCGAGGAGAGGCAGATTACTGGTGGGAATCGATAAAGCGTACTCAACCTGCCGCACTGAAGATGTCTTGGGAGAAGTTCCAAGATCTGTTTAACGACAAATACTTTCCCGAGAGTATTCGTCACATGAAGGAGGTGGAGTTCATCAAATTGGAGCAGAATAATATGACCGTGTCGCAGTACGAGGCAAAATTTGCGGAGTTATCCCGGTTTGCGTCCCACCTGGTGGATAATGAAGAAAGAATGACGCGGATGTTTTTAAGAGGTTTAAAGCCGGAGATACGTCAACATCTTGTTTCTCATAAACTGTGTTTGTATTCAGATGTTGTAAATAGGGCTCAGTTGGTGGAGCGCGATAACGAGATAACACAACCAAAAGAGAGCAGCCGGCAAAATGATAATACCAGTGAGAGCAGTCATCGAAGCGGTGACAACAAGCGTGGAGGGAATCAACAGGCCAGAAATGGTAACCACTTCGGTGGTAATCAGGGCCAAAACAATAAGAATGGACATTTTAAGAAGAGGAGATTCAACAATGATGGAAAGATGTCAGCACCAGCACCTGTCGTTAAGGAAGGAGAACGACCACCTATCATATGTTTCAAATGCGGAGGGGAGGGGCACATCAGTCCAAACTGCGCGATGCCGTCCAAAGCATGTTATAATTGTGGAAGAGAAGGTCATTTAGCCCGATTTTGTCGTTTACCGAAGACAAATTCAGCTAGGATGGAGGCACCAAAGGCCGTCCCAGAAAAGTCAAAACCGGTTGTGCAAGGGAGAGCGTTTGTTGTGACCTCCCAGAACGCAAGGAACCCGAATGAGGTCATCACGGGTAAGCTTATCATAAACTCTAACGAAGTCTATACTTTATTTGATACCGGTTCAACCCATTCTTTTATTTCTCCTACTTGCGCTCATCGATTAAATTTGATTCCGGAGAAATTAGACTTTGACTTAGCAGTTGAAACTCCATTGGGAGAAACCTTCATTACATCCACGGTTTATAAGTCTTGTTTGGTTCAAGTTGGTACCCACACATTACCTGTCGATCTTATTTCATTAAAAATACTTGCATTTGACGTGATTCTAGGGATTGATTGGTTAACTACTCATCATGCAAAAATTGATTGTTTTCGTAAGGTTGTTAGCTTTCATATTCCTAATCGACCTATTATGCGAATTCAAGCAACCAAACCATTAAAATCAATCGCTGTCATCTCAAGCCATAAAGCTATTCGTTTATTGAAAAACGGATGTCAAGCTTTCTTAGCTCATGTCACAGATCTAAACAAAAATACGTCAGCTTTGAATGATATTTCTGTTGTTAATAAATTTCCTGACGTATTTCCCGAAGAACTTCCTGGCCTACCCCCAGAGCGTGAAATTGAATTTTGTATCGACCTTGAACCTGGTACAAAACCCATTTCCAAAGCCCCATATCGAATGGCTCCTATTGAACTTCAGGAGTTAAAGACCCAACTGCAGGAATTGTTAGACATTGGTTTTATTCGTCCTAGTACTTCTCCTTGGGGTGCTCCTGTTCTGTTCGTGAAGAAGAAAGATGGGAGTATGCGACTTTGTATTGATTATCGGGAGTTGAATCATGTCACCATCAAAAATAGGTACCCATTGCCACGTATTGATGACCTGTTTGACCAGTTGCAAGGAGCACAATTCTTTTCAAAGATCGATCTTCGTTCTGGATATCATCAGCTGAAGGTTAGAACTGAGGATATTCCAAAGACGGCTTTTAGAACTCGGTACGGGCATTATGAATTCTTAGTTATGTCTTTTGGATTGACTAATGCTCCTGCTGCCTTCATGGATATGATGAACAGGGTATTTAAGGAATATTTGGATCACTTTGTGGTCGTCTTTATCGATGACATCCTTGTTTATTCCAAAAGCCGTGAAGATCATGAGCAACACTTGAGGCTGGTACTCCAAAAGCTTCGTGAATACAAACTTTATGCCAAGTTGAAGAAATGCGAGTTCTGGCTGGAAGAGGTAGCATTCCTTGGGCACGTAGTATCAAGTCGTGGAATATCTGTTGACCCGGCAAAGATTGAAGCTATTCAAAGCTGGGAGCAACCTAAATCAGTGACCGAGGTACGTAGCTTTCTTGGTTTAGCTGGTTATTATCGAAGATTCGTGGAAGGATTTTCTCGAATCGCTACTCCATTAACTCAGCTGACTCGGAAAGATACAAAGTTTGGTTGGAGCGAAGAATGTGAGCAGAGTTTTCAAGAACTCAAGAGGAGACTCATTTCAGCACCTGTTCTAACAATACCATCTGGCTCGGAGGGATTTGTCATCTACAGTGATGCTTCGAGCAAAGGGTTGGGATGCGTTCTCATGCAACATGGAAAAGTCATAGCCTATGCATCAAGACAACTCAAGGAATATGAGAGGAATTATCCTACTCATGATCTAGAGTTGGCAGCTGTTGTCTTTGCACTTAAAATTTGGAGGCATTACTTGTATGGGGAGAAAGTGGAGATCTTTACGGATCATAAAAGTCTCAAATATTTCTTCACTCAAAAGGAACTCAACATGCGACAACGACGTTGGCTTGAACTGTTGAAAGATTATGATCATACCATTCAATACCATCCTGGAAAAGCGAACGTGGTAGCTGACGCATTGAGTAGAAGATCATATGCGGGTACAAGTGCAATATTAACAACGCAAAGGCCCATTTTGTGTGACTTGCAAAGGATGGAGATAGAGTTGAAGACTCCAGGGACCCATGTGATGATGGCGAATATACGAGTAGAACCGACTTTAATCGATAAAGTTAAAGCTGCTCAAGCTACAGACCTGGAGCTGATGCGTATGAGGAAGAAAGTGCAAGAAGGTTCTATGCCGGAAGCAAGAATCGATGAAGAAGGAATACTTCGAGTCAACTCCAGACTTTGTGTTCCTAACAACCCTGATTTAAAGTATGAAATCATGATGGAGGCGCACAACACACCGTTTGCAATCCATCCTGGAAGTACCAAAATGTATCATGATCTTCGTCATACATTTTGGTGGAGCAATATGAAGAGAGAGATAGCGTTGTTTATCTCAAGGTGTCTAACTTGTCAACGAGTCAAAGCGGAGCATCAAGTACCAAAAGGTCCATTGCAACCACTTGAAATTCCAGAATGGAAGTGGGAGCACATTACCATGGATTTCGTTACCGGTCTTCCTAGGGTTTCTCAAGGTATTGATGCGATTTGGGTCATTGTTGATAGATTGACCAAGTCTGCTCATTTCTTACCGATACGAGAAACTTATACACTTGAACGTCTTGCTCGTATGTACATAAACGAGATTGTAAGACTGCATGGTATGCCAGTATCCATAGTTTCTGATCGAGACCCAAGATTCACTTCACGATTTTGGGTTAGTTTACAAAAAGCTATGGGCACGGAGTTACGATTTAGTTCAGCATATCATCCTCAGACGGACGGACAATCAGAGAGGACTATTCAAACTCTTGAAGATCTATTAAGACTCTGTGTCTTTGACTTCAAGGGAAGTTGGGACAAGTTCTTACCATTGGTGGAGTTTTCCTACAACAACAGTTATCAAGCAAGTATTGGCATGGCTCCATTCGAAGCATTGTATGGAAGAAAATGTCGTTCTCCAGTATGCTGGGATGAGGTGGGCGAAGCAACGTTGTTGGGACCGGAGTTGGTACGTATGACTACAGAAAAGATTCAAACGATCCGACAACGTATAAAAACCTCACAAGATCGACAAAAGAGTTATGCTGATCTTCATCGAAAGGACGTGGAATTTGATGTAGGAGATCATGTGTTCTTACGTGTTGCTCCATGGAAAGGTGTTACGAGATTTGGAAAGAGAGGAAAGCTAAATCCTCGATTCATCGGTCCATTTTTAATCCTCGATCGAGTAGGAACTGTGGCTTATAGACTCGCTTTACCGCCAAGTATGTCTCGTGTTCATAACGTTTTCCACATATCCATGTTACGCAAATATGTGGAAGACCCGAACCACATTATTGAGTTAGAACCGGACGAAATAGCGGAGGATTTGACGTATGAAGAAGTTCCTGTTCAAATCTTGGATAAGAAGGAACATATTCTACGCTCCAAGGTTATACCTCAAGTCAAAGTTTTGTGGAGAAACCACGATGTTGAGGAAATGACTTGGGAGTTAGAATCAGAAATGAAATCAAGGTATCCTTACCTCTTCGACATACCAGGTACGTACCCTAATTTCGAGGGCGAAATTTCATAAGAAGGGGAGGTTGTAAGACCCCAACTTTTATAAATAAAGATGAATTTTCTATAAATATCATTTTTGAATATTATGGAGTTAATTTGATATAATGTTATAGTTGTGGGTAATATTTATAAATTTTGCAAAGTAAGCAAGTTGTTATAAAATATTCGTTTGGTCGGAGAATATTCTTTTTGTCGGGGAATATTCGTACGACGGCACAATCATTGGTGGACCCCACAACGGAATTATTGTCGGATTGAGAAAACGACAGAATTATCTTTCTATAAAATAACGGCTGAGGTGTTACCGTTAAAACCGTTAAAACTGTTGAACTACTCGGTAGTAAAAGTACAGTAATACGCGTGGTTGCATAGTAGCACACGGTATTGATTATTGATGCTTACGTGAGAAGTCACTCAGCTATACTCAATTATTGCTACAGTAATTGCTGCATCATATCTCTTAAATTATTGTCATAGTATCATCTGTATAATATGTTATATTATTGAGACGTTGTGGTAAGTTTGGTTATTTTATGGGGGGCCATATGTCATCATCTAAGAGTCTCTTCGTCAATAGTAATTACTGTCGTCAATAGTAATTACCGTCGTCAATAGTATTTACCTTGGTCAATAGTAATTACCTTCGTCAATAGTATTTACCTTGGTCAATAGTAATTACCTTCGTCAATAGTATTTACCTTGGTCAATAGTAATTACCTTCGTCAATAGTATTTACCTTGGTCAATAGTAATTACTTTCGTCAATAGTAGTTGTCCCTTCAATATTACCAAGAGTCATTTGACCCTTCGTTAAGACCAAGAGTCATTTGACCCTTCGTTAAGACCAAGAGTCACCCTCAGTTTTTCTATAAATAGAGGCCTAGGGCTTCATTATTTTTCACGAATTTATTCAAGCTATAGAGAGAGAAAGTATAGAGAGAATAAGAGAGAGAGAGACTAAAAGTATTCTGCTACATCACTTTTCCAATATCCAGTTCTTTTAAGGTAGGGAATATTATTTCTTTTATATTCATGAAGAGAACTTCTGTTATTCCATTTGTTATTATTCTGTTGGAATAACCAGTATACGCGGTCTACCCTATACTTGGTGACATTCTTCTATTATTCTGTTGGAACATCCTGTCTGTGTGTTTTACACCGGACCTGGTTCCGTTTATTATTCTGTTGGAACATCCTGTCTGTGTGTTTTACACCGGACCTGGTTCCGTTTTATTATTATTCTGTTGGAATATCCTGTCTGTGTGTTTTACACCGGACCTGGTTCCATTATTTATTATTCTGTCGGAATATCCTGTCTGTGCGTTTACGCCGGACCTGGTTCCATTATTTATTATTCTATTGGAATAACCTGTCTGTGCGGTCTATCGCATGCATGGTGATTTCTTTTGTTATTCCATTCTTTATTGTACTCAGTTGGTTAAGTTTTGACTTCTATACTCCATGAAATTTGTGGAATATCCTTGATAGTTGCGTTTCATCCAGTATCTTTTCAAGAAAATATTCTTCTAAGCGTTCTTGAATTTTACTCCACAATGCAGTATCATGTTGACAATTTGGACGTTGTTAATTCCTGGATAAATTAATTCTTGAACTTGTTTTATTGAATTCTTATATCATTGTCATCATCCTCATGTTTATAAAATGTTGAAAGTCATCTGTGGCATGTAGTGCATAGATGGACTTGGTATGATTATGACCAGGGATTATTCGGTATAATCATGACCGTAATGTTACAAATGATGTGGTAAAAGTCCTCATTGGCCCGTAGTGCATTGATGGACAGTTGTTGGCATGATCATGACCATTAATGAATACACGAATATCCTTGGCCGTAGTGCAGGGGTGATTCGATGATGTGGATTATTTTATTAAGCTGAGTCTCAGCGATCGCAGTGTTGAAAAACCTTTTAAATCATAAAAGATAGTAGAGTTTATTTTCTACTTGACTCTTTTAATGGATTGCTTGTTCCGCTGCAGTTAAACTTGATGTCTATTATATTTTATCAGTTTAACATTGTTGAAGGCTAATGATAATTTATTCTGCATTATCTTAGTCATAATATTTCTTACTGGGCTAGTTGAGCTCACCCTTTCTTTCACTGTTCTCTTCAGGAAATGAGAACGTAGCTGGGACAAGTCGGGGTACGGAGTGATGGTCCGAATGATAGTATTAGTTAGTAGTCCTCACTATTCTATGTAATGGTGTGTTAATAAATGTAATGAGGACTCCTTTTGAGTATGAATACTCTCTAGAAGATAATATTTGTATTCAAACTCACAGTTTATGTTTTGTCGTATTGTACACGACAGTTGTATTATTAAGTTGTATTTGTATTCTGTACTATGTATCTGACGACCCAAGATGGGTGATGTATACCTAATTTTGGGGGCGTCACAATCATATCCGATATCCAGTCAGAAGTATTGCCCTTTTGAGGTAAGGGATTGTAAGGGATATTAAGGGATTTTAAGGGTTGTTATGATTTTCAGTTTCGTAATTTTTCTGATCTTCAAAAATTCTGGAAAAATTTAAAATGATATTTTGATGAGTTTTCTTGATTGTGTCCAAAAATGGTGATTTTTGGATGTATAGATTGAGAGTTATGAATTTTATGAGAAAAGACTATTTTAAAAGTAATCGCTTATAATTCCTTGTGGTTAACTCGAAAATTGATGAATTTTTTTTTGGGAGTACATGTATATGATAGGAGTATACTCTCTGAATTTCAAAATTTTTGGACAAAAGTACAATTTTTGATAAATGTCTAAATATTCGGTGGTTTTGGCCATATGAAAAATAGTAAATGAGTTTTAAAAATTCTGAGAAAAATATATGTTCAATATGGGACTATATTATGCTAAATCTCAGAAAAGAAATATTTTTGAAACTGATTTGGTATTTTTCATGAAAATGGACTAGTTATGAGTAAATGAATTAAATATGTTATGTGAAATAAGAAAATTGGAAAATAGGATTTTATGGCTTGAGAATCCTATATGAGGTATATGCAGATTTTTGATGAGGGTTTTGATTATTGGTGATAAAATCTTATGAGTTTGGTATTTTAGAATGATTAAATGCATTATTTAGTAAAGTGTAAACAATTTAAATAAATTGTTTATAAGCTTAAGAAATATTATTCTTTCAATATCATTATACCGAAATACTGGTATGGATTTTATTGTGGAATTTCTATCTTTTTGTGTCGAGTTACTATTCATGAGTTACTATTCACGAGTTACTATTCACGATAAAAATTGGTTTCTTTTTCTAACCAAATTATAGTTGAGTTATGAATATTACTCTTGAGATTAAAACTATGTATTGATTATATTGATTTTATTATCATATATAACATTTTTATAACCCTGATGTTAAAATTCTCTTTCGCTTAAGTGTAAAGATGGGTAAATTATTGGTATGATCATGACTATGAGTTCTCTTTGGCCAGTAGTGCAAAGTTGAATTGTTGACTGGTATGATCATGACCATTAAATTTATAAGTGAATATCTTTAGCTTAAGTGCAAAGGTGAATTGATCAACATGGTTATAATTATTGTTTATATAAATTCTGAAATGATTATATATTTCTTTGAGATATTAATATATTTGGCCTGTAGTGCAAATATGAACTGTTGATGAATATCTTTGGTCTGTAGCGCAAAGATAAATTATTGATGAATATCTTTGGCATGTAGTGCAAAGATGAATTGTTAATGAATATTTTTGGCCCGTAGTGCAAAGATGACATGTTGTTGAATATCTTTGGCCAGTAGTGCAAAGATGAACATATGTTGAGATGAACATGACCAACTGGTGATACAAACGAATATCTTTGGCCGTAGTGCAAAGATGAAGTTATTAGTATGATTATGAACAGGAACTGTGATTTGGTATAACCATGATCTTTGATGTTTCAGGTAAAGACAGGTGATGAAAATATTCTTCGTCCTGGGTGCGAAGAAAAATTTAGAGTCACAATTATGATTATGAGATATTCATATGATTGTGGAAAAGAACTATTGAGTGATGTTACATGGATAAAACATTGTTGGTGGATTTTTAACATGGAAGAGATAATGGACTTTATGGTCTATTTGACTCTTCTAATGGATTGCATGTTCCGCTGCAACTATGGTTGAAATTTTTATCATTTACCATATGTTCTAAATCTCTGATTTATTGTTGATGAAGGCTATTGATAATTGAATTATCTTTAGTCATGACATTCTTTACTGAGCTAGTTGTGCTCACCCTTTTGCTTCACAATTCCTTTAAGGTAATAAGAGTGTAGCTGGGTCGAGCGGGGGTAACAAGGGAATAGAACGGTGGTCATCATTTAGTAGTTATATTTGGTGAAGAAAATAGGGTGAGGCGAACCCAACGTTGGAAGGGTGTCCAATGTCACATTTGGTATATATTTGTATCCAAACTCACGGCATATCTGTTGTTGTATTTTGCACGACAATTGTGGTAATAAAGTTGTAGTTATTTTCTGTACCATGTATTTGGCGACTCAGAATAGGTTGGATGGAATGAACCTATTTTGGGGTTGTCACAGTTGGTATCAGAGCTTGGGGATATGGTCTCTGGCGGAGATCAGGGAATATAACTAGGAGGGGAGAGATGAGTAAATCCTTCGCTAGTGTGTCCTACCTAAGCTTATTTGTTGGTCAGTCATAATATCAGGATATTATGTGATTTGTTAATTTGTTAAATTAACCCTTGTTTTGAAGCTGTATTCTAGAATTATATCTGAAATACAGGAGATGAGCAATGGAGAAATCATGATGACAGGGAAGATGGAATCTAAAATGAAAGCAAGGTATTCTCAACTCTTTGAAATACCAGGTACGTAAATTTCGGGGACGAAATTTCATAAGGAGGGGAGATTGTAAGACCCCGAATTTTATGAAATAAAAGTATTCAATTTTTCTTATAATTACTATTCAGTAAATGGTTAAATTGATAAATGTTAAAGTTAAGGGTGATATATGAAATTTTTATCAAAATACGCAAGTGGTTAATTATAAAATAATCATTGTTGTCGGGGAATATTCGTTTGGTCGTGAAATATTCTTTCTGTCGGTGAATATTCATACGACGGCGCAGCTATTTGTGGGCCCCATAACGAATAACTGTCGGGTGAAGAAAACGACAAATTTGAGTTTTTACAAATAGCGGCGTAGTTGTTACCGTTAACACTGTTGGAATACCCGGCGGTTAAAATACAGTAATACGCGTTATTGCATAGTAGCACACGGTATTGCAGAGTATTTTTGAAATTATTGATTCTTACGTAAGAAGGCACTACTCAATAATTGTTACAGTAATTATTGTTCAATATTTTATTTTATTGATTCAATAATTGCTACGTTGAAATTTTATATTATTGTTGTTCAATAATTGTCACTGCACAGTATTTCCCATTATCAGATCAATAATTCATATTATTTGAATAATATTATTAGATAACATTATTGGCAATGTCTAGAAAGTTCTGTCTAAGGAGAGGTTTGGTCACCTAATTGCGCGCCAGTAAGAAAAAATTCTTATTGGAAAGCCCCCTCTTTCCTGGGAACGGCCTAGTTGTCATAAATGTGATTCTGTAATATTATTTGTGAATAATTAATTATTGATTCATATAATAAGGAAATATTTATTTTATGTGGATATAAATGAGGGATATATTTTTGTGGTTAAAAATGAAGGAGTTAATGTTGAGATTTTTATCAGTATTTTTGTCAGAATGGAGGTATTAAAAATTAGGGTTTTTAAGATATTTTGCAGGGGTTATAATTTTTAATCCGACCGTTGGATCGTGGTAATTTTTGGATATGTTATACATATATAAGTTGAGTATATGCCCACAAATTTTGAACCGTTAAAAATGAACGTATGATTTATTATGAATTTTACGAGATGACTGGTTCAGAAATTGTTGAATTTTCAGAGTTTATCATTTTGGTAGAAAATTCTAGAATTAGTGGGCCCCACTTGTAGTTGGTGAAGAAATGTGCTGAATTATATTTCAAATGTGGTGGGTGGGAATAGTAGCAGGTAAAGCCATCAGGTTGCAGGTCAAGCCTACTAAAATTTTCCTATAAATAGAGGGCTAAGTTAGAATTGAAAATCACACCAGAAACATAAGCTTTCTCTCTTTCTCTCTCTATATTATGAAGCATATTTTGTGAGTTTTTAGATACTTGGTGAGTTGCTATTCATCAGTGCAAGTTTTCTTCAGCATCATATCCGATATCCAGTCAGAAGTACTGCTCTTTTGGGGTAAGAGATTGTAAGGGATATTAAGGGATTTTAAGGGTTGTTATAATTTTCTGTTTCGTAATTTTTCTGATCTTCAAAAATTCTGGAAAAATTTGAAATGATATTTTGATGAGTTTTCTTGATTGTGTCCAAAAATGGTGATTTTTGGATGTATAGATTGAGAGTTATGAATTTTATGAGAAAAGACTATTTTAAAAGTAATCGCTTATAATTCCTTGTGGTTAACTCCAAAATTGATGAAATTTTTATTGGGAGTACATGTATATGATAGGAGTATACTCTGTGAATTTCAAAATTTTTGGACAAAAGTACAATTTTTGATAAATGTCTAAATATTCGGTGGTTTTGGCCATATGAAAAATAGTAAATGAGTTTTAAAAATTCTGAGAAAAATATATGTTCAATATGGGACTATATTATGCTAAATCCCAGAAAAGAAATATTTTTGAAACTGATTTGGTATTTTTCATGAAAATGGACTAGTTATGAGTAAATGAATTAAATATGTTATGTGAAGTAAGAAAATTAGAAAATAGGATTTTATGGCTTGAGAATCCTATATGAGGTATATGCAGATTTTTGATGAGGGTTTTGATTATTGGTGATAAAATCTTATGAGTTTGGTATTTTAGAATGATTAAATGCATTATTTAGTAAAGTGTAAACAATTTAAATAAATTGTTTATAAGCTTAAGAAATATTATTCTTTCAATATCATTATACCGAAATACTGGTATGGATTTTATTGTGGAATTTCTACCTTTTTGTGTCGAGTTACTATTCACGAGTTACTATTCACGATAAAAATTGGTTTCTTTTTCTAACCAAATTATAGTTGAGTTATGAATATTACTCTTGAGATTAAAACTATGTATTGATTATATTGATTTTATTATCATATATAACATTTTTATAACCCTGATGTTGAAATTCTCTTTCGCTTGAGTGTAAAGATGGGTAAATTATTGGTATGATCATGACTATGAGTTCTCTTTGGCCAGTAGTGCAAAGTTGAATTGTTGACTGGTATGATCATGACCATTGAATTTATAAGTGAATATCTTTAGCTTAAGTGCAAAGGTGAATTGATCAACATGGTTATAATTATTGTTTATATAAATTCTGAAATGATTATATATTTCTTTGAGATATTAATATATTTGGCCTGTAGTGCAAATATGAACTGTTGATGAATATCTTTGGCCTGTAGCGCAAAGATAAATTATTGATGAATATCTTTGGCCTGTAGTGCAAAGATGAATTGTTGATGAATATCTTTGGCCCGTAGTGCAAAGATGACATGTTGTTGAATATCTTTGGCCAGTAGTGCAAAGATGAACATATGTGGAGATGAACATGACCAACTGGTGATACAAATGAATATCTTTGGCCGTAGTGCAAAGATGAAGTTATTAGTATGATTATGAACAGGAACTGTGATTTGGTATAACCATGATCTTTGATGTTTCAGGTAAAGACAGGTGATAAAAATATTCTTCGTCCTGGGTGCGAAGAAAAATTTAGAGTCACAATTATGATTATGAGATATTCATATGATTGTGGAAAGGAACTATTGAGTGATGTTACATGGATAAAACATTGTTGGTGGATTTTTAACATGGAAGAGATAATGGACTTTATGGTCTATTTGACTCTTCTAATGGATTGCATGTTCCGCTGCAACTATGGTTGAAATTTTTATCATTTACCATATGTTCTAAATCTCTGATTTATTGTTGATGAAGGCTATTGATAATTGAATTATCTTTAGTCATGACATTCTTTACTGAGCTAGTTGTGCTCACCCTTTTGCTTCACAATTCCTTTCAGGTAATAAGAGTGTAGCTGGGTCGAGCGGGGGTAACAAGGGAATAGAACGGTGGTCATCATTTAGTAGTTATATTTGGTGAAAAAAATAGGGTGAGGCGAACCCAACGTTGGAAGGGTGTCCAATGTCACATTTGGTATATATTTGTATCCAAACTCACGGTATATCTGTTGTTGTATTTTACACGACAATTGTGGTAATAAAGTTGTAGTTATTTTCTGTACCATGTATTTGGCGACTCAGAATAGGTTGGATGGAATGAACCTATTTTGGGGTTGTCACAAAATCCATGGTGGAGTATGTGGCCCACACATGAGCGGCCCTCTATTTGTTAAGAAAATCCTAAGAACATGGCATTACTGGCTCTCTCTCAAGGCTGACTGTGATGATCACGCCAAGAGATGTTACCAATGCCAAATTCATGGGAATGCTATCCACGCCCCTCTAAGGGAGCTCCATAATATGAGTTCGCCCTGGCCCTTCTCAATGTGGGGAATGGACGTGATCGGACCCATCGAGCCCAAAGCCTGTAATGGTCATCGATTTATCTTCACCATGATCGACTACTTCACCAAGTAGGTAGAAGCAGCCTCTTCCCCTAAGGTCACTAAAGAAGTTATCATTGGTTTCATCAGAATAATGTTATTTTTCGATATGGACAGCCAGAGGTGTTTGTGTCAGACAATGCTAAAAACCTCAATAATCAAATAATGAAGGAGTTATGCAGTAAAATCCACATCAAACATCTCAACTCCGTCATCTACCATCCAAAGATGAATGATGTTGTTGAAGCGACTAATAAGAATATCAAAAGATTATGCAAAAGATGTTCGCCAATCACAAAGGATGGCCTGACTTATTGCCCCTGACTCTATTAGCCTACAAAACATCAATGTGCACTTCCACTAGGGCAACCCCCTACTCATTAACCTATGGGATGGAAGCAGTGCTCCCCATAGAAGTGGAAATGGAATCCCTTAGAGTGTTAATTGACGCTCAGCTGGATGAAGACCAATGGTTACAAGATAAGTACCACCAATTATCTCTAATAAATGAAAGGCAGGTCGCAACCATCTTCCATGGTCAGTTATAGCAATAGAGGATCGCCAGATCCTACAACAGAAAAGTCCGACTACGTCAATTCAAGGAGCATGACTTGGTCTTAAAGAAAATTCTTGACAACCAAGATCAATCAAAAGGAAAATTCTCCCCAAACTGGGAAGGTTCGTTTGTTGTCAAGGAGGTATTGACAGGAGGAGCTCTCAAATTACAGGAGATGGATGGCGATGAATTTCCACAGCTCATTAACTCAGACACCGTGAAACGGTACTAAGTCTAAAGTTACCAGCAAACCAACATCCTGGGTTTGGATCACCAGATCCCCAGCCAATTCAGGTTTTCAAAACCTTTCGCTGCATACAACCTTTTCTTCACATTCGTTTGCCCCATCAGGGATAAACACATCTTCCAACCAGTAGCCTGGTTTCAGATCATCAGATCCATCACTCAATTAAGGTTTTTTCAAAACCTTTCATACCATCAGTTTGTCCCACCAGGGATCAAACATTTCACACCTTCAGTTTGTCCCACCAGGGATAAAACTTTTCACACTTCAGTTTGTCCCACCAGGGATCAAACTTTTCATCTATAGTCTGTCCTGAACACGGGGCGAACTATGCAGACCTGATCTCCCTAATACACAGGAGTACGTAGGTAGCCATTTTTATGGTTCGGTCTCACCACAGAAAAAAAAACAAAAAACATCGCTACACCTTTCTCACTACAGAAAAAACAAAAACAAACACATCTCTACGCCTTTTTACCACATACAACTTTGAACCTTTATGCCAGGTTCGAACTACGCAGAGTTGATCTCCCCTCTTCAATGGGAGTACGTAGGCAGCCATTCATGGTTCGGTCTCACCCCCTACTAAAACACAAAAATTTGTCAGCGATACTGGGATCATCCTTCAAACCACACTTCATCGGCTTCAGACCAAAGGGATGGAACTACCTGGTCTCCCCACATAAATGGGAGAATCGGCAACCATCTAAGTTGTGGTTGAGTCCTCAAAGAGAAACACCTATCCATAAGAGACGGAACTACCTGGGCTCCCCCATACAAAGGAGTGCCGACGACCATCTGTGGTGCTGTCAACCTCAGAGAGGAAAGCCACACTTCTCTCTATACACCAGTCCCAAGACACCAAAGAAGGTAGGGAATACACACAGATCAATGATCCATTCTGAAAGATCCTGAGACATCTCAATGTACATCCATTAAGGGGGAGTTAAGAATACATCAAGATCACAAGCCCTGAAGAAACAGGCAAATATCAAGAAAGTAACAAGGCATAACTAAAAGGTAAGTGAATCAAAATATATTTTTCTGCCATATATAATATTATTTGATATATACAATATGTACTGTACATGACAAAAATGGCTAAGTTAGTCAATGCAGGAAAATCCAGGCCCATCTACAAATCAGTGTATATGTATGCTATCAAATCTAGCATGGCATCCCTCTCAAAAGAAGGGGGTAACGATGTAAGCTCCTGCCCTATGGTATCAATACGAGCCAACCGATCCACAGCCATCCGCATGGTGACTCTATGCTCATCAATATATGTGTTCATCTCTGAAATAATACCAGTAGTGTGAGACCTTACTACAATGCTATCTGTAATAGCGGCATCTCGGGCAGATAGAGTGCCATCCCACTCAAAAACCACTGCATCTCTGGATGATCTAGCCTCGATGATAAGTAGGTTTTATACCTACTTGTTCGATACCTATTACTTGAATTAGTTGTTCAAACATATGTTTCGTAGTTACTTTATATGCATTGCGTGTGCATTTCATACATGTTATGTTATTTTGTAGGCTATGACACAACATTGGCATGACGAAGCAAAGAAAAGCAATTCAAATATCATTTGGACTAAAATATACAAGTAAATGCAAGAAGGGAAGATTACTGGACTTTTAACACTAAGTTGGATGCATGTTCTTAGCTTGAAACTTGGATTTTATTGTAGATCTACTTCTTAGCTTTCCGAAATATCTTGAATCATCCCAATCGGAGTTTGGATGCTAGAGTTATGGCCTTTTTATCAACAAAGATCAAAGCTCAAAGTTGTCCTACTTGCAATTTACATAGCATCTACTTCATTCCCGATCTCGATTATGATCCGGCCTGAATCTGTCAATTCTCAAAGAATGAAGTTGTAGATCTCGTCGATATCTTCGATTTGAAAGGTGGCAGGCCCAGTAATTCCTAGCGAATCAAAAGTTATGCATGTTTTACCAAAGGACATCGTAGTAGAAAATAGAGTAGCGCGGGCTGCGCCATAAATGAACTACGAACAATGCGGGGCATGCCGAGCCACCAGAATCTCTGCTACAATAGCGTGGGGCGCGCCCAAAATGGCCTAGGAACAGTGCTGGGCCCGCCAATCGGCGGGGGAAGAGTTAAATTGGGTTATTTGATGTCCAATATGAGCTAGAAAAGGATTCTTAGTTGCCTAACTTGCTAGGGTATCCATTAAAACTATAAACACTTGATTTTAACTTGGATTGGGAGGGTTTTTGGAGGATTCCATTAGATTATATTAGAGTAGATTAGGAGTAAAATCCTAGTTCTTATTAGAGTTGGAGATTGAAGCAACTTAGAGACCATTGAAGATCAAGAGGAGGAGCTTGAGGAAGATGGAGATTTGCTGACAACAGATTCACTTCTTTTCCTTAATTTTATTCTTATCTTTTTAATGTGTATTCAAGTGTGGATTCTTATTTTTAATTGAATGAACTAATTCTTTGTTTGAGATTACAATGGATCTTATTGTGTAGTTTATTTTAATATGCTTCACAATCAATTATTATGTTCTATCATGAGGATTGTCTATTGTGATTTGAACTTAATTGTTTAATTGATTGGCCATCAATTACCATGATAATCTATATGAACTCGAGAGATGAAGTTTAGATTTAGATCTGACCATGATATCATGTGTTTGTGATTTTTGCATAGATGGAATTCATGATTCGTGTTTAGGATAGAGATATGTCTTTACACCATATGTAATCTTATAGAGAACATGTGCTTTAAATCCTTTTTAATTGTAACTCACATAGAGATATAGTGAATTAGTTAATTAGGGTGTCTTACTTAATTCTATCATTTGTGGATTTAAGTGAGTATGTGTATTATGCATCGAGAGGTGGTTTTATCTGCTTTAGTGTTCTTGATTAACAATTCAGGATAAAAAATAATTGATGAGAAGTGTGCTAACTTAAATAAAGCAATAAGTGAAGTTGTGATCTTAAATCTCCGTAATCTGATTTTTAATTAGTGGTAATTAGAATTAGTATAATTAAATAATTTAATTATATAATTTGAAATTCATTCATTTAAATAAGATTGAGTTGGTTACGAGTTAGTACTTGGTGATTTTTATTAAATAATTCCTCATGGGAACGATACTCTACTTACACTTTATTACTTGCTGACCACGTATACTTGCGTGTTGTGCGTAATTAGATTTTACCCAACAAGTTTTTGACGCCGTTGCTGGGGAATTAGTTTAATATTTTTTTTGCCAATATTAGCTTCAATCAAATTAGTCTTACTTTATACAACTTTTCTTTCTTTCTTTTTATTTGTTATTTAATTCTCTTTCTATTTTTTTCTGTCTTTTCAGATACCATGGCGGAATTTAATTTTCAATGGCCGTATACGAGAATAACTTAGCCAAGGGGAGCGGAGATTGATGGACTCACGATATTTTCTGCATTATCAGCACAGATTGAGACACTTTCGAGGAGGTTAGACGCTTTTGTAGCACAACGTCGTCAAAGTATGGTGGTTACTTATGATTATTGTGTTAAAAATCATCCGAGTCATCAATATACCACCAGTTTCGAGCCGATACCGTATGGTGGTGATTTTCCCAACAATTATGCTTATCCCACCAATTATCATCAAGTTTGGGGGTATCACCCGGATTCATCATGGAGCTACAATTATGAAGACCAATACTATGCTCCAAATATAACATACTCACCAGAATTCTCATGCCAACCTCCATTGCCACAAGAAGAAAAGTCAAATTTGGAGGAAATCCTATCGAAGCTCATAGCAAACCAAGAGGAGAGGATGATGAGTCAAGAAATATCGAGCCATAATTTTCAGAACCAGATGGAACAACTCATCATTACTTCAAACCTTGGTCCTCAACACATGGATTCCAACACTGAGAAAGATACTTCAGGGTTGAAGAAATTGTTGTCCAAGTTCGTAGCATCAAATGAGGAGAGGAGGATTAATCAAGAGATGGCAATTCAAAATCAAGAGATATCAATTCAAAATCTACAGAACCAGAAGAATCAAATGTTCGATGCCTTGAACAATCGCCCTCCAAACAATTGGTGCTATAACATGGATAATGAAACTGATGGAGAGCAAGAAGTGTACATGCCACTAGATGAACTAAAAGAAGTGGACATTGAAGAGACAACTAGGGATATGGAAAAAAAAGAACATGAGCTGATCTTTATTATACCCCAAGTGCCTTCTCAGCCAAACTTGAAAAATCCAGTAAATTTCGCACACCCATATCCCCTTGGTAGTCACATCTAAGGCAAAGATCTATATGATAATGAGGCCTCTTATACACCATGGTGGGCTGAGGAAGAGAAAATAGAAGAAGAAGAGCCCGTTGTGCTTGCCAAGCCTCAAAGCCCCAATCTAATCATAGACTCAACGGACGGAAAAGCACCTAGTTATTCAACATTCTCAATTGGGCACTTATTTAAACAAAACATGCTAGGTGACTTTAATTCGATAGCCATCAAAAAAGGGAACCTACCAAAAGTTACATTGTTTCCGATGGATAGAGGGTTCCTCAATTATCAAAGAAGAATTGGATAGTGCTGACCAGACAAAGTTGGGCTTACGACGTTAAAACTAGCGCTACTTGGGAGGCAACCCAAGCTCTAAACCTTTTCTTTCTTATTTATTTTTTATATTTTAGTTTATAGTCTAGCTCAAATATTTAGTTTTCAAAGAATAATGACTCCATAATGGTATGCTCGCAGGTAAGGCAAGAAAAAGAGTCACCAAGCTACTGGCCCCATAGCGCGAACATTGCCACCTAACGCACAGACATGGCGCGGGGCGCACGAGCACCTCACCAAGCTACTGACCTTCCAGCGCGGGTCGCGCCAATTTGTCGATCCCATAGTGCGGGGTGCACTATATCAAGCATACAAGAGGTGCAGGGCGCGCTACTACTCCAGAACCTACTGACCCCATAGCGCGGGGCACGCCATCTCAGGCATACATAAGGCGCGGGCCGCGCCGCTCAAAAATCCCAAGCGTTAAAAGTGTTTTAATTGCAGTGTTAGTCAAGTCCACCTCAAGTGTGGTTCCCGATCTATTCCAATGTGTCTGGCCTATTCTTCGGACTTAACAGACAAGGAAGAAAATGCTGTATTTTCAGGGAAGTCCTCTCTTTTAATTTTTTCTATCTCGGCCATTGAGGACAATATCTAGTTTAAGTTTGGGGGGCATTTTAATGTCGTATTGAATATAGTTAGTTATTTACATTATAGTTCATATATTTATATTTAGTTTTTGCATTCAGTTTCTTAAAATCTTTTTCTTTTTGAAAAATTAAAAAATTAGTAGTTAGTTTACTATGTTTATATAGCATTTAGTACATCTTGCATGAGTCCAGCTGTTTGATATTTACAGTTTGTTTTGGCCAATGATAAGATTAGAAATGGGTAGACAAATATAGTACTGACTATTAGAGCTTTGATGTGATTTCTTGTTATGAATTGAGTCTTTTTCTGTTTGAAACTGATATAATAAGGATAGCACAGTAAAAACAACTTGTTGATTGATTGAGTTTAAATTGATACATAATGGGACTCTAAAGGATATTGCTAGTTTAAATGAAAGAATGACAAGAATAAGTAGTGATGACTAAAGTTAGACAAGAACCTAAGTTTGGGGGAATATTTGGGGTATATAACCTATAAAAAAAGGAAAAAAAAGGAAAGTATAAATAAACACCGTGGCTTTCTTGTCTAGTTTTGTGGCCTTTGTTACTTGAGTAAGTAAGCCCGAGGGGATTGTCTTTACACCTAGCGCCCTAAGGTCTTAATGGTCTAGGAGTCGTTGGTCGAAAGCTCATTAAGGTAGCATTGAAAAGCCTAAGGGAATAAGACATTGCATAGCTATGTGTATATAAACTAAAAGAAAAAAAATGAATAAAACGGGAAACAAGAGCAAAAAACCCCTGTAGATGAAAAATGAAACATAAGTATCCCATGTTGACCCTCGATATTGGTAATTGTTTAATTTTAGTTAGATCTAGCTTGTTTTTAGATTTCTTGAGTTTACACTGTATAATGCATTCGAAGAGACTTATTATATGTTAAATTTGATTTTATATCAATTAACATTGTTGTGGAGCACACACACACTATATTAGTGATAACATTCTTAGATTTGATGATTGATTGGGAAGTTAATGATTTGTTTTGATATGATATATTATCATGTTTACTTGATTTCTCTAAGGCCGATTGAATAGACATGTTTCTGTCATTACTGCTGGATTCGTAGGCATGTAGATTAGTTGCATTGCATAGCATTATTATTTTGTGTTTTTGCTTGAGGACAACCAACTATTTAAGTTTGGGGGTATTTGATAAGTAGGTTTTATACATACTTATCCGGTACCTATTACTTGAATTAGTTGTTTAAACCTATGTTTCGTAGTTACTTTGCATGCATTGTGTGTGCATTTCATACATGTTATGTTATTTTGTAGGCTTTGACACAACATTGGCATGAGGAAGCAAGGAAAAGCAGTTAAAACATCTTTTGGACTAAAATATGCAAGTAAATGCAAGAAGGGAAGATTGTTGAACTTTTAACACCAAGTTGGATGCATGTTCTTAGCTTGGAACTTGGATTTTATTGTAGATCTACTTCTTAGCTTTCCGGAACATCTTGAATCATCCCAATCAGAGTTTGGATGCGAGAGATATAGTGGATTACTTAATTAGGGTGTCTTGCTTAATTCTATCATCTGTGAATTTAAGTGAGTATGGGTATTATGAATCGAGAGGTGGTTTTATCTGCTTTAGTGTTCTTGATTAACAATTCAGGATATAAAATAATTGATGAGAAGTGTGTTAACTTAAATGAAGCAATAAGTGAAGTTGTGATCTTAAATATCCGTAATCTGATTTTTAATTAGTGGTAATTAGAATTAGTGTAATTAAATAATTTAATTATATAATTTGAAATTCATTCGTTTAAAAAAGATTGAGTTGGTTACGGGTTAGTACTTGGTGATTTTTATTAAATAAGAACGATACTCTACTTACACTTTATTACTTGTTGACCACGTATACTTGCGTGTTGTGCGTAATTAGATTTTACCCAACACTCGTCCCGCTCAGCAACAATGACATCTCTTGAGCTATGGAATCATCTCTCTCTACTAAAGCAACATCTCTCACTGCAAGAGCTGTCAACATCAAGGCTCTAGCCTGATCTCTCTCAAATGTCATCAGATGCATACTCTGCTCTAAATACTCTGCCGAATGCAGGGTCACAGTAGCAGTCATACTGGGAGAATAAATAAGAGTTGCTGCCAACCTAACAAATAGCTCCTCCTTAGTGGGAGAATCAGCATCCTCCATAGGCTTCCAACTATCAGAATCAATCCTCGACACGGTGGATACAACCCCAGTCGATGTGATCTCTGCCTCCATCCATATAGAATATTCTGTAGAACAACCCGGATAGGACGAATCACTTCCTCCACCAAACGACGAGGCCGTCTAACTTCACGAGGATGAGGCACATCAGAAACCCTCCTCCTCACACCTGAAGTGGTCCTGCGGGAACTACTCGACTGATCCGGATCCATATATCTAGACACAAGTCTCCAAATCACTTCAAAAAGGTTGTGGTAAATTCTAACCTGAAGCTTTTCAAATGCATTTTATGACTTTATGCATGCATGCATTAATTTAACATACACCTACAGTAGAGTTAAAAATGCATGAGTACTCAATGCTTAGGCTCATGGAAATTTTTTGCCAGAGTCCCCTTTGTAAAAAGGACTATCCACATGCACATAAGCATGACTAGGTGGTCATTCAGTAGCACACCAATCCATAGTCATAAACATCCTATATGCATAAAAATATCAAAGTCATAATCTGTAAGGGTAGCCTAATTACCAGGAATACTTTGCTTTACAACATTTACTCATTTGTCTTCAAATAGGATAAGAAGTAGCAGGAAAAAGGTGCCGATTTGACTGTTTCAAAAGTCAAATTTTTTAACATCATTGTGTTCAGCATGGTTAAATACTAACATTTGATATGTTGAATATTTTTTATTAAGTCATATAAGCATGCATATTCACTACTATGTGTTTAAAAGCATTCCATGTGATAACTCATTTTCCAACGGATAAAAACTGAAAAATGAGAGATGCTTACGTTACCAGGATAGTGCAGAACACTTGTACGGTGACGGATTTTGCATAAAGCAGCCTGAACTCAGTAGATCTGAAAATAACTTGTGAAAGCCATGAGAGCCTCAAATAAACGCACGGATAGCTGCAGGTGTATCTGCGGCTGCTGTAGGTGTACCTGCGGTTGTTTTAGGTACGTCCCACCCCTTCTGCTCGATCCAATTTGATTTGCAAAGGAGGTCTCACAAGTTGAAAAAGTCAAATTAGGAAAAAAAAGATGTTACGCGATTGAGCGGAAAAGTCTGAAATCCTGGTTTTCAAAGACCAAACTGCGGTTCTACATATCACTCATTGATATTCATCCAGACACAGGGTTCACAACACCGATGATCACAGTTATTGCAAACTACACTTGGTAATATCTCACAACGGTCTGAGGTCGTCAGTTCGGGGTTATAACTCCAAAAAATCTCTCCCCAGTGGGAACTTCATACATCATCAACCGTTGAAGTACATTTCAATGAAGGCCAAGCAACCTTGACATTCTACAGTCGTTGGCAAGTAAATCCAGCGAAGCAACGGAGGTGGTTCGGTGATTTCAGCCGTTGAAGCACATTTCAACGAAGGTCAAGCAACCTTGACATTCTCTAGCTGTTGGTAAGTAAATCCAGCGAAGCATCGAAGGTGGTCCGGTGATTTCAGTCGTTGAAGCACATTTCAACGAAGGTCAAGCAGCCTTGACGTTATCAGCCATTGGCAATTAAACCTAGCGAAGCATCGGAGCCGGTCCGGTGATGGTATCCATTGAAGTACATTTTAATGAAGGTCAGGCAACCCTGACAACACAAACTGTTAGCAGTAACTTCGACAGAACGTTGAAGATACCTGGCGAAACAAACCAGGGAAAATCATTGTCATTGGGGAGGACTGATGATGGAATCTGTTATACAAATGTTCATCAGACAAAACATCATTCCCCTAGAGTCTCTTGCACATGAGAGGAACATCTATGGTGGAAGGTTTATACGAAGGATTAAGGACTTTGGTGATAACCCCAATGTCAACATCCTGGAAGTTCCTATGAGCTTTGGAGTAGACATCCAAGAAGTTTATCAGGATCATCAGTGATAACTCCAGTCCCCAACAAAAAGCGTGGGAGCAGATAATCATCACATCACGTTGGAAAACGATCCAACAAACCACATTCAGCATACATTTGCATCATGATGCAGTACATTGCATCATGATTATCCTGTCATATTTAAAGTGTCTAGTATTCTTTATCCTATTCATGCCATTACACTACATGAATATGATAAAGAGGGGCATCTGTAGACACTCAAAATTTTGCATTCTTGTTACTAATCTTGCAGGAGGGAAAAATCGTCTTCTAGAGATAACCCTGGAAGTCAAATCAGCTCAATCCTGGAGACAATCCCGGGATCCTTAATTTTCCATCTCGAAGACAACCCCGAGATACTCAGTTCTAGTTCTAGAGATAACCCCAAGAGATACAATTCCAACCTCGGAGATAACTCCGACGGATGCAATTCCAACTCCAGAGACAACCCCGGAGAAGTCCGTTCTAATTCCCAGAAGTTAGCTTCAACCTTGGAGATAACCCTGAGGCGCTTAGTTCCAACCTCGAAGATAACCCCGGGAGGTCAGGCACACCTCAGAGACAACCCTGAGGACACTCAGTACCTACAGCAGCCCAATCTCAGAGATAACCCTGAGTAACGACTGCTAAATCAGTACAAAGCCAGAGATAACCCTGGTAAGGGGCAAAATCATCATTTTGCCACCTCGATTCCACATTCACACCATCTCAACATCATTTCCTATCACATTCTACTCAAAACTGTCCTACAAGAACCATAACTCAAATCTCGAGTGACTACTACACAAGACAGTACACCAGATAGAATTTGAAGACTTGAAGATCTGGTCATGGACCCATCTTCCCGTCTTTGTACAACCTCTTATCTCATGTCATTTTGTAGCTCTCGACAACATCATTCCAAAAAGGTATTATACGCCTCAATCGGATGCCCGAATTGAAAGTTAGGAAGGTTCAAGCGGACAAACGCATTGCATGCGTGCACGTACTTCGAGACGGCAGGGCCCACGGAGCTTGGGGAACCCTGGGTAGCCACAGGTATACTGTGACACCCCCAAATCCGGGTACTTCCATTCCCACATAATTTGGTGTTCACTGTACAAACATCATATATCTATCTACCCATAATAAAAATAAATCATACAATAGATAGAAATAAATCATACCCTTATGGGGTTACAATATCTGAATAATAAATACAATCCCAGGTCATACTAACCTTAAACATCTGTGTGGAAACATAAACAAATAATAAGTCTTAAAAAACATCAAGTCTAAATATCATTACATAACCACATAATAGCCTGTCTTCATTACTTGCTAATCTTGCCCTTGCCTTTACTAGAGGAAGGCTCGTCTGTTCTTTCGTTCTTAACTGCAATGTTATTATTCGCAAGAGTGAGCATAATTGCCCACAAGTATAATAACATGCGAGCGAATTAAAGACTTCTGAAATAAAGCTTAACTTTAGAATCAAGAATCAAAAGAAATCTGAGGGTCATAAGACCTTGAACTATGTCCTAGGTTATCAAGGGTTATACTTGAAACCTTTAACAGTCATAAGACTATGGACTCTTCTTCTCGTACTTAGGGGGATCAACCCTTAGTACCATACTGTGCACAATATCTTAACGCTAAAGCGTAAATAATCCCTTTACAGGGTTGTTCATCTCAGTTTGACATTAGACTCCGCACCAAAGGAAGTTTGGTTTAGATAAATCATCAAGGGTTCTGAAATTTAGAACGCTCATCAACTATGGACTAATCGAATCATTAAGGGTTTGCTAGTCTAACAAGGTTTAACAGTAACTGAATATTTAACTTGAATAAAATCTCAAAAGGTATACAATAGAATGAGTATTGTATAACAGCATCATGCTTGAAAGATTAATAGGCTTTAATATAACAAAACAGACTTGATCAATAATAATGAAAACTTGCTCAATGTAGAAAGGTGAATTCATCACTTATATAACGATAACAAGTATAGTTAGGAAACTTGTCTCGTGTGTAGATTACATGTTAATTAAACTCGTCGCTTGATTTAAATCCTACATATCATTTATGTTCACAATACTAGTCAATTATAACGTAATTAATCATAGCAACTTCTTTCTTTTTGTCTAACTTTGGTTATGACTATACTTAGTCAAATTATCACACTTATTGTAACATAATAAGCACTTCATAAATAATAAGCTAACTATTCATTTAATAATTCAGTCCATATGCAATTATGTTATTTACATGTTAAGCATCTATTTTAACGTCTTATTATACTTCTAACATATTTCTATGTTCATTACATTAAGTTACTAACACATTACTAGACTTGACATTTAAAAAAATAGTTCATTTCTGAACATTCTGGAGAGTGGCGCTGTGGCGCCACTGTTGTACTAGGACTCGGCGCTGCGGCCGAACTCTTGGCGCTGCGGCGTGGATGTTAAGGCACGAGATTGGCGCCGCGACGCGGCGAACCAGAATCTGTTCTGCAATTCGCAAAAATTGCAGAACACGGCCAAAAACCCCAATTAAATTATTACTACACGAATTTAATCATACCCATTCATAATAATACACATATAATCACTACTTAACCCTTCTAGCATGATTTTAACATGTTAAAACACATAATTAAGATTAAAACATGAAAATTTCACTGTTCTTTGTGTTCTTAAAGGTTTTGAACAAAAACATAAAATTTAACACTACGGATTCGTTATAACACCGAATCTGTTCATTTAAAATTTGGTCTCTTTGTATTAATTTGCATAATAATATACGAGTATAATTTTTACAAAATCATTTATGTTTGACACATTAAATTTACGTATAAAGGCCATATGGCCATATTCCATACTCTGAATTTTGAGGCCATACATATGTTGTAAAATTATGAACTGATGATAAGGAATTATATACAATATATAATAAAACACATTAAAACAACATCTTAACACATATATGCACATAACTCTTATAATTTCCAATTATAGAGACTTTACAGAAGACTTAGGAGTCATATTCATGGAAACTTTAAATGACGTAAAATTGAGAATTGGGTTGGAGAGAATTACCCAAAGCGTAGAATTAATAGAAGATGAATTCCTTCTCAGATGACTCTCACAATCCTCTTAACAATCAATGAATTCTCAACTCTTTCTCTGTGACACTCCCAAATTCGGGTTACCTGACCCCCGAGTTTGGTGTTCACGATCCACAATATAATACCATTTAACTACCCATTCATATATAAATAGGATTACATAAGTCATTAACATATATTGTTAATACATAAGTCCCAGGTCCACTAACATTAACATTACAGAAATACCCCTTTAGATATACAAAAAGGGTTTACAATACAATATAACATAATAATATTGTTCATTATAACTACTCCAACATCTTGCCTTTGCCTTTGATCTTCTTTGACCCGCTGGCCTCTTCGTTCCTAGCTGAAATATTTTATTTATAGCAAGGGTGAGCAACAAGTTTGCCCCGCAAGTTAAGACATATAATAAAGGTATATGAATCAACAAGAACAGACTATCTATTTTGATAGAATGAAACTAAAGTTTCTGGAACTTTGAAATAGCTGAACAAATCGTTAATCAATAACAATTCTTCTTGTATTCTAGGCAACGCAATAATTTGATAATGAAAGAGTACAACGCTTTCAAAGTTTCTACGATATTCTATTGAATAAACAAGAATCAATTCTACACAATAACAAAGTGGAATATTCTCTAAATTTATGCTGAGTGATCTCACCAGATCTTTGAACTTATTTTCTCGGGTATCTATCAAAGATTAACTTTGATACATACACAGGAGTATCAGATAACCATAAAGATTAAATCATACCCCTCAGCAAGTACTTAGAGCCGGCCAACTCCTTGTACCCTATATTATGCATAATACTTAACAGCGCGCAATGGTCGAATATACGACCCAAAATATTCCCTTTTTATAAAAGGTTGTTCTTCTCAGTCTCAGAATCAAGATTTTGATTTAACAACGAAATACTGTGATTTCAAATTCTATCTACTTATTGATCTAGCCGAAACAATTGGCATCGATCTATCAATAACAATGGATTTCTCCTCTCGTATTTATTAAGTTCTAACAATTGTTCGTCTAGCCAGAATAATTAGCTAAGACATTTCTCAATATAATTTTATAATAAACAGGAACTATCAGTACTGTCAATATTAGTTTCTACAAATATAAATATCCAACAACAGTAATTCTCCGAATATATATATTTTTCCGAATTAGTAATTCAATTTGAATTTTAATCATGCACTAACTGCGAATAATCAACAATAAATTCTCTGGACATGGTATAATTATCAATAATTAACCATTCAAATAATTGAATGAATATAACTCAAGGTTGAGTTAGGAAACTTGCCTTTCACGTTGATTACAGCTACACAATAAACTTATCTGCGTTCGTAAGACCTATAACCAATAATATCGGTCTCATAATTAGCATAATATTTTATAACATGTAACATTGTATTTTACAGTCAAACTTCTCCTATACACATTACCATATAGCCACATTAGTGTTTATAACCTTTATAAACACTTATCTAGTCTAGCTATTTCGGTCTGATTGGACTTCGGCCCATTCTCGGTGTTCTGGTCACCCTATCAGACAATTAACACATTGATTGTCAATTAAACTTGGTCTCTAAGCTTCAATATTATTTTAGATAAGTCGAATATCATTTATAATATTTTCCGAAATCTTTTAATAATTTATAAACAATTATTATAATTTATAATAATTTTTCAAACACTTAAATCATTTTTAAATGATTTAATTATCAAATAATCTTATTATTATTAATATTTAATAATATAAAAATATTAATAAAGTTATTATTAATAACTAAAAAATATTTTTAAATCATCAATATTCTACTTAAATGATTTTTAAAATCATTTTTAAATAATCACCATTAATATTTAAATATTAATGTAATTATTATCAAAATATTAAAAGTCATTAATTATAACTTAAAATATTTTAAAAATATTTTTTCTCATTTTTAAATAATTTTTAAATCAATAAAATCATTTTTAATTCATTTATTTAATATAATAATTAAATAAATCTAATATCATTAATATTAATTTATTAATGAGAATTCTCTAAAAATATTGAAAATTATATTTTATAATTTAAAATATTTTTTAACACTTTATTCTTATTTAAAATGATTTTTAAATAACTAAAATCATTTTTAACTTATTTATTTAATTTAGTAATTAAATAAATCTAATGTCATTAATATTAAATTAATAATGAAAATTCTCTAAAAATATTAAAAGTTATATTTTATAACTCAAAATATTTTCAAATATATTATTCTTATTTAAAATGATTTTTCACAATATTAAATCATTTTTCTCTAATTTATTTAACACACTAATTAAATAAATTAAATATCATTAATATCCAAATAATTAAAAATATTAATGAAAAATGTCCCGAATAATTAAAAGTTATTTTTCAGAATTTAAAATGAATTTTAAAACTATTTTTAATAATTTTAATAATTTATTTTTCTATTTTTAATTAATTATCGGAATATTCAGAAAATAAAATAATTCAAAATTGTCGCTATAGGCTTTTAGTGACACAAAGCGTCGCTGTTGGTGTTCTTGAGCTCAAGAACACTGACAGCCGACAGAGCAAGGGTCAATGTTTGACCGTTCATAAAGTTTAATCCAGTGTGTTTCTGGTATATTTTGTGCATGGATCTTATAGTATACATGTAATACTACAATTGTGAATCATCAACAGAGCTATAACATAACTATCTAGCAAGATCTGACCATTCAAACTACCTGTCAGACAGCACTTGGGTTTTTTGGGTAACCCAGAAACCCAGGCAATTCATAGCTACCATTTTCCATTTCAATTATTCGTATGCTCCGGTAATCAAATAAGTATGTTCTTGGTCTAATCAGGTAGTCCTTATGACAAAGAACAACGACATAACATGATCACAGTCAAACTATAACACAATCACCGGATCTACTCTGGTCAAACCTTGTCAGACAACTTGTGCCAACAGTTTCTGGAAATTCCAGAAACTTCATCCGTGATCAAATGGTCTACTTTGACCACTTATTACACTTAATATATTGACGTCTTGTCAGATCTAAAACCATGGATCAATAGTCCACATATCAGACTATAATCTAGATACGAACACAGAATCAACACAACATAAAACCTGTCAGATCCGGGCCTTGCAAAACGTTGTCAGACACTGTTCCTCAAACTTTCTGGGTTACCCAGAAAACTTCGGTCATGCCCGGTCAACGGGTTTTGACCGATTATATCTTCGAATCCAGACATCTAATGACTCTGATTTCTTTTGCAGACCAAAGACCTCCTACCAAGCTACAAAACCAAAACTTAAAACAACAAAAATCTTAAACGAGCAAGGATCTGTGGCGACTAACATTGCTTGTCAGACCACAAAAATTGCTCAAGAACAGTTTTTGAAAACTTCATTTTTAAAGTCATTTAATGTTATGGATCTATGGTATATCACCATAGATCATCATAAAACACCCTCTAGCAAACATCTAAACATATAAACACAAAAGTTGACTTAGCATACAAGATCAAATGGGCTTTGGGCTTTATACCTTTCTCTTTGAAGATGCTTAGATCTTGGCTCTACAATATGTTATTGGTTGATCAAGGGAAGTATTTGGGACTGATCTACTAAAGAAATTCAGAGGTCTTGGTGAGAGAGAGAGTATGTGAGAGCTTGGTTGGCCAAATGAGCAATTTAATGGAATTTCTCTCTCTTAGATCTTATATATATAATGATATGTTGCTATGTTCTGATCTTGCTGTCACATAGGGGCTGGTTGCTGATAATTTAAGTCACATTGGTCAAGTGGGTTGGTCACCAACTCTTATTTTGGTAAAATTTACAAGTAATCTAATAAAAATCCCATAAAGGGCATTTTAGTCATTGATAAATATTTTTAATGGCAAACATGGAATTTGTACAAACCCTTAGGGTTTAGAGTTTAGGTTAGGGTTTAAGGTTTGGACCCTTTAGAGTTTAGGGTTTAGGGTTTAAACCCTTTAGGTTTGCAATTTAATTTCCAAAATTTTCGAATTTCGATTTTTAAAATAGAAAATTAATATTCCAAAATTATAATTAGGACTCAATAATTATATTAATATTTCCTAATCATAAAATTCAATCTTGCTAATTAGGATTAATATTCCTAATTAAAATTGCTTAATTTAGCAATTAGGGTCAAAATGATCATTAGGGTTTATAACCCACGAATTAGGCTTTTAATAAGAAAAATAATTTTTCTAAATTACAATTAGGGTTTGTAAAATAGAAATTAATATAACTAAAATATAATTAGGGTTTTCTAATCATATTTAAGTTTAATACACGCATTAGGCTTGCCAATTAGGATTATGGTTTCCTAATTTAGGGTTTAGGATTCCCGAATTTAAAATTAGGGTTTTCCGGCTTTCGATTAGGGTTTTTAACCGTACCATTGGTTTTCTAAATCTGAGATAATGGTTTTTAATCCTTTATTAGGGTTTATAAATCTTAAACCTTATCTGATCAATCATTGATCAATAAATTTTTTCGGTACAAACACAAACTCATTAAAATAATTATTTTAATTATATTTTCTATCGAATCCCTATCCAGAAATTAGGGTTAGGATTTCTAAAACTGTTAAGCACAACTCTACTCTAATTTTATTAGTCAATACACAAATTGACTTTCTCGAGACTCGTATCACATATACTTGTCACAAAATTGATAATTAATATTAATATTAATTAAAAAAAATTTATTCGCAAATTTTGGATTATTCAAAATCTCGGGTTATCACATTCACCCCTCCTTAAAAGGATTCCGTCTTCGGAATCACCGCTTTTTTATTCTCTATAATCTTTTAAAGTTGTATAATCAATTCATTTTTTATCAACACAATATTAATTTGTGTTTCAAATTCTAACCTGTGACTTGAATCTATAAAAGAAAACAGTCCACAGAAATATCTGACTCATAATACTCGCGTAATTTAAATTCTAAACAAAATTATTACCTGCTGCCACCTCCTGAGTAGCCACAGTGTCCTGCGCCGTCATGTTGAATGTACGGGCAGTTGGTCTTCCTAGCTGTGCAGGTCCTCGAGTTGCCAAGGTTCCGCCACTGGGTCCCGTGTTGCCACTTTCATTTTCTGCATTCTTCTTCGGACAGTTCCGAACCAAATGATCAGTCGATCCGCAACCAAAGCAACCTTGAATTTTCTTCGGACTGGGGCAATTGGGTGACATATGCCCCTCTTGTCCGCAGTTATAGCAAACTCCCTTCTTCTTCAGGCAAACTCCAGCATGGTTCTTCCCACAATTCGCACATGGCTCCCTTCCTTTCCTACCATCCTCTGCCTTATTACCCGACTAGGTATTCTCACTCCATTTCCTCTTATTCGGATTACTACCACCACTGCTTCCTCCGTCATTGGTCTTCTTCTTCTTCTCCTGATAGAATCGAGACGCAGCTTCGCTCCCTCCTTCAGAAATTAACGCTTTCTCCATCAAAGCAGCGAACGTGTTGATCTGCAATACTGCTACCTTGTTGTATATTCCTGGCTTCAATCCATTCTCGAATCTTCTCGCCTTCCTCTCTTCTGTGTCCACCTGATGAGGTGCAAATCTTGCCAACTCGTTGAATTTGGCAGCGTATTCTGAAACAGACATATTCTCCTGCTTTAGTTCTAGAAACTTGACTTCCATTCTGGATTGCATACTCGACGAGAAGTAGTTCTCAAAGAACAACTCCTTAAATCTTGTCCATAACACCACTTCTGTACCAGCTCTCGCTTGGTTCATCTCCCACCAGTAATTAGCTTCTCCCTTCATTAGATAAGTTGCAAAAGTTATCTTTTGCTCTTCCGCCACTCGCGCAATGACGAATGCTTTCTCCATCTCCTTCACCCAAGTTTGGGCTTCAATAGGATTTGTGGTCCCTTTGAACTCAGGCGGTCCTACCGCTTTAAAATCCTTGAAATTAGCCAATCTTTCAGCTGGCTAATTTCTTGTTCTTCCTCTTGCAGCTGGAGCTCTATTCTCTATAGCCTGGGCTATCATATCTACAAAGTTTTGCATCAGGTCAGCTTGACCTCCTTCATTATTTACCGATTGCTCTTCCCGTTGGTTTCGATTCTGTCGTCTAGGCGGCATGATCTGATTTAAATAAAAATCTTATATTAATTCTCTTTCTCTACACAAATTCTTAACACAATAAGAATTCAACACATAATTCTCATGTAATCGCATATTTATTCAAATAGCACATAGTACATATAGTACTTAACATATTTACTATCCCTTTTTAAATCATAACAGGATTAGCGACACAACTTTACACAAAAAGTTACAATTCTCCATTTACACATAGTTATTACCAGTTCGTCAAACTTACCATACTTATGAGTTCAGGAACTTGCCACAATTATATGAGTGTATGAATTTATCCTAGTCAGACCTTTGGTGTCCATTCGCTGAGGGGTTCAAAATATTTCATATAATTATGAGTCATTAACTTACCATAAGTATGAGTTTTAAGAACAAAAAAATTAATCTTAATCTTATATTCATATAGAAAATAAAGATTTCATTCATACAAACATATATATATATATTTACATATGCTTAAACATCGTTCTCGATATTACAACACTTAATATCGTAGACTTCTACCCAAAAGATACTATTACATATATCTAAGTTGTCTACCGACCACTCCCTTCACCAATCTTCTTCTTGATGGGACACTTGCTGAATCCGTGACCCGTCTGCCCACATGAAAAACACTTCCTCAAATTCGGCTTAGGACAATGCAGAGAAATATGTCCTTCCTGCTTGCAGTTAAAGCACACGTTCTTCCACATCATGCATTCTTCCGCGTGAGTCTTCCCACACTTGCTACATGCTTGCTTCTTCTTCGGGCTTGAATTTTCAGATTTAGGGCTGTCTTTTTCCCTCTTTCTCTTCTTCTTGTCCTTCTTGCTGGTTCCTTCAGATGATCCACCACCTTCAGCCTTCATTCTGTCCACTTGCGCCTTGAGCTCATTCTGTTCTTCAGTCATTTCGCGTAATGCTCGCTCCGTCTTTCATAACTCCTCTAGAAGAAACACTGTACTTCGGAGTTCCTAGACTTCTGCAGATAACTGATCTTGTTCTCCAACTTTGATCTTATTCTTTAAATCCACCTTAGCTGGCTCAGACTCTGCCTCCTCATCTCAACTCAGATACATCTCAGGATAATCGTCATGATCGCTCCCAAGATTAACCATTGGTTCATCTTCTCCCACCTTCTCCACTGATTCACTTTACGTTGGCACCTCGGCTTCTGGCACCGATGCAACAGCCTCTAACATCTCCGCACTCTTTTCACCTTCTCCAGACATCCTACAATCAATTTAAATAACTTGATTAGTACTTCATCGGTACCAAAATTCTCACACTATGTGTCCACTTATCTCACTATTGATGCACTTCGGCAATCCCTCACTTAGAACTCTAAATGAGTTTTCTCTATCACACATATGGTTATAATCCTAGGGTTTTATCCCACCCCACTTAAAGTTTATAACCTACAGCTCTTCTACTAGCTGGTGACACCTTGGTCACTACAGCTCTGATACCAACCTGTGACACCCCCAAATCCGGGTTACCTGACCCCCGAGTTTGGTGTTCACGATCCACAATATAATACCATTTAACTACCCATTCATATATAAATAGGATTACATAAGTCATTAACATATATTGTTAATACATAAGTCCCAGATCCACTAACCTTAACATTATAGAAATACCCCTTTAGATATACAAAAAGGGTTTACAATACAATATAACATAATAATATTGTTCATTATAACTACTCCAACATCTTGCCTTTGCCTTTGATCTTCTTTGATCCGCTGGCCTCTTCGTTCCTGGCTGAAATGTTTTATTTATAGCAAGGGTGAGCAACAAGTTTGCCCTGCAAGTTAAGACATACAATAAAGGTATATGAATCAACAAGAACAAACTATCTATTTTGATAGAATGAAACTAAAGTTCCGGGAACTTTGAAATAGCTGAACAAATCGTTAATCAATAACAATTCTTCTTGTATTCTAGGCAACACAATAATTTGATAATGAAAGAGTACAACGCTTTCAAAGTTTCTACGATATTCTATTGAATAAACAAGAATCAATTCTACACAATAACAAAGTGGAATATTCTCCAGATTTATGCTGAGTGATCTCACCAGATCTTTGAACTTATTTTCTCGGGTATCTATCAAAGATTAACTTTGATACATACACAGGAGTATCAGATAATCATAAAGATTAAATCATACCCCTCAGCAAATACTTAGAGCCGGCCAACTCCTTGTACCCTATATTATGCATAATACTTAACAGCGCGCAATGGTCGAATATACGACCCAAAATGTTCCCTTTTTATAAAAGGTTGTTCTTCTCAATCTCAGAATCAAGATTTTGATTTAACAACGAAATACTGTGATTTCAAATTCTATCTACTTATTGATCTAGCCGAAACAATTGGCATCGATCTATCAATAACAATTGATTTCTCCTCTCGTATTTATCAAGTTCTAAGAATTGTTCGTCTAGCCAGAATAATTAGCTAAGACATTTCTCAATATAATTTGACAATAAACATAAATTATCTGTACAGTCAATATTAGTTTCTACAGATATAAATATCCAACAACAGTAATTCTCCGAATATATATATTTTTTCGAAACAGTAATTCAATTTGAATTTTAATCATGCACTAACTGCGAATAATCAACAATAAATTTCCTGGACATGATATAATTATCAATAATTAACCATTAAAATAATTGAATGAATATAACTCAAGGTTAAGTTAGGAAACTTGCCTTTCGCGTTGATTACAGCTACACAATAAACTAATCTGCGTTCGTAAGACCTATAACCAATAATATTGGTCTCACAATTAGCATAATATTTTATAACACGTAACACTGTATTTTACATTTAAACTTCTCCTAGACACATTACCATATAGCCACATTAGTGTTTATAACCTTTATAAACACTTATCTAGTCTAGCTATTTCGGTCTGATTGGACTTCGGCCCATTCTCGGTGTTCTGGTCACCCTATCCGACAATTAACACATTGATTATCAATTAAACTTGGTCTCTAAGCTTCAATATTATTTTAGATAAGTCAGATATCATTTATAATACTTTCCAAAAACTTTTAATAATTTATAAACAATTATTATAATGTATAATAATTTTTTAAACACTTAAATCATTTTTAAATAATTTAATTATCAAATAATCTTATCATTATTAATATTTAATAATATAAAAATATTAATAACATACTTGTCAAAATATTAAAGTTATCATTAATAACTAAAAAATATTTTTAAATCATCAATATTCTACTTAAATGATTTTTAAAATTATTTTTAAATCATCACCATTAATATTTAAATATTAATGTAATTATTATCATAATATTAAAAGTCATTAATTATAACTTAAAACATTTTTAAAACATTTTTTCTCATTTTTAAATGATTTTTAAATCAATAAAATCATTTTTAATTCATTTATTTAATATAATAATTAAATAAATCTAATATCATTAATATTAATTTATTAATGAGAATTCTCCAAAAATATTAAAAATTATATTTTATAATTTAAAATATTTTCTAACACTTTATTCTTATTTAAAATAATTTTTAAATCATTAAAATCATTTTTAACTTATTTATTTAATTTAGTAATTAAATAAATCTAATGTCATTAATATTAAATTATTAATGAAAATTCTCTAAAAATATTAAAAGTTACATTTTATAACTCAAAATATTTTCAAATACTTTATTCTTATTTAAAATAATTTTTCACAATATTAAATTATTTTCCTCTAATTTATTTAACACACTAATTAAATAAATTAAATATCATTAATATCCAAATAATTAAAAATATTAATGAAAAATGTCCCAAATAATTAAAAGTTATTTTTCAGAATTTAAAATGATTTTTAAAACCATTTTTAATAATTTTAATAATTTATTTTCTATTTTTAATTAATTATCGGAATATTCAAAAAATAAAATAATTTAAAATCGTCGCTATAGGCATTTAGCGACACAAAGCGTCGCTGTTGGTGTTCTTGAGCTCAAGAACACTGACAGCCGACAGAGCAAGGGTCAATGTTTGACCGTTCATAAAGTTTAATCCAGTGTGTTTCTGGGATATTTTGTGCACGGATCTTATAGTATACATGTAATACTACAATTGTGAATCATCAACAGAGCTATAACATAACTATCTAGAAAGATCTGGCCATTCAAACTACCTGTCAGACAGCACCTGGGTTTTCTGGGTAACCCAGAAACCCAGGCAGTTCATAGCTACCATTTTCCATTTCAATTATTCGTATGCTCCGGTAATCAAATAAGTATGTTATTGGTCTAATTAGGTAGTCCTTATGACAAAGAACAACGACATAGCATGATCACAGTCAAACTATAACACAATCACCGGATCTACTCTGGTCAAACCTTGTCAGACAACTTGTGCCAACAGTTTCTGGAAATTCCAGAAACTTCATCCGTGATCAAATGGTCTACTTTGACCACTTATTACACTTAATATATTGACGTCTTGTAAGATCTAAAACCATGGATCGATAGTCCACATATCAAACTATAATCTAGATACGAACACAGAATCAACACAACATAAAACCTATCAGATCCGGGCCTTACAAAACGTTGTCAGACACTGTTCCTCACACTTTCTGGGTTACCCAGAAAACTTCGGTCATGCCCGGTCAACGGGTTTTGACCGATTATATCTTCGAATCCAGACATCTAATGACTCTGATTTCTTTTGCAGACCAAAGACCTCCTACCAAGCTACAAAACCAAAACTTAAAACAACAAAAATCTTAAACGAGCAAGGATCTGTGGCAACTAACATTGCTTGTCAGACCACAAAAATTGCTCAAGAACAGTTTTTGAAAACTTCATTTTTAAAGCCATTTAATGTTATGGATCTATGGTATATCAACATAGATCATCATAAAACACCCTCTAGCAAACATCTATACACATAAACACAAAAGTTGACTTAGCATACAAGATCAAAAGGGCTTAGGGCTTTATACCTTTCTCTTTGAAGATGCTTAGATCTTGGCTCTACAATATGTTATTGGTTGATCAAGGGAAGTATTTGGGACTGATCTACTAAATAAATTCGGAGGTCTTGGTAAGAGAGAGAGTATGTGAGAGCTTGGTTGGCCAAATGAGCAATTTAATGGAATTTCTCTCTCTTAGATCTTATATATACAATGATATGTTGCTATGTTCTGATCTTGCTGTCACATAGGGGCTGGTTGCTGATAATTTAAGTCACATTAGTCAAGTGTGTTGGTCACCAACTCTTATTTTGGTAAAATTTACAAGTAATCTAATAAAAATCCCATAAAGGGCATTTTAGTCATTGATAAATATTTTTAATGGCAAACATAGAATTTGTACAAACTCTTAGGATTTAAGGTTTGGGTTAGGGTTAGGATTTAGGGTTTGGACCCTTTAGGGTATAGGGTTTAAACCCTTTAGGTTTGCAATTTAATTTCCAAAATTTTCGAATTTCGGTTTTCAAAATAGAAAATTAATATTCCAAAATTATAATTAGGACTCAATAATTATATTAATATTTCCTAATCATAAAATTCAATCTTGCTAATTAGGATTAATATTCCTAATTAAAATTGCTTAATTTAGCAATTAGGGTCAAAATGATCATTAGGGTTTATAACCCACGAATTAGGCTTTTAATAAGAAAAATAATTTTTCTAAATTACAATTAGGGTTTGTAAAATAGAAATTAATATAACTAAAATATAATTAGGGTTTTCTAATCATATTTAAGTTTAATACACACATTAGGCTTGCCAATTAGGATTAGGGTTTCCTAATTTAGGGTTTAGGATTCCCGAATTTAAAATTAGGGTTTCTCGGCTTTCGATTAGGGTTTTTAACCATACCATTGGTTTTCTAAATATGAGATTATGGTTTTTAATCCCTTATTAGGATTTATAAATCTTAAACCTTATCTGATCAATCATTGATCAATAAATTTCTTCGGTACAAACATAAACTCATTAAAATAATTATTTTAATTATATTTTCTATCGAATCCCTATCCAGAAATTAGGGTTAGGATTTCTAAAGCTGTTAAGCACAACTCTACTCTAATTTTATTAGACAATACACAAATTAACTTTCTCGAGACTCGTATCACATATACTTGTCACAAAATTGATAATTAATATTAATATTAATTAAAAAAAATTTATTCGCAAATTTTGGATTATTCAAAATCTCGGGTTATCACATTCTCTGTATCTCTCTCTGTTACGCTTTCTAGACTTAGGCAAATAATGAAGAAGAAAGAAGAAGACGTAAACTAAATAAGGAACAACTGACGCGTTGGTGGTCAGTTACCCAGTCATGAGTTAACTGCCACCAACTCCCTTTAGGGCCATGTTTGGCTAGCTAAAATAGGTTTCAAAAATTATTTAATTTAATAAACTTTATCATATAGTTTAAATAATGTCACACCCATTTTAAATATCTTATTTAATTTAACTTAAATAAAATATAATAATTTCTCATTAATTCATATAGTCACATACTTAAATTTCTCCTTTAATAATAATGTCAAATTATTAAATCTCTAATTAATAAAAAAATTAATTAAAATAACATTAGGCTTATTAATTATTTTCTCTAATTCAATATGCTCACATAATTACATACATCGAAAAATAAAATTCTCCACATCAACTTAATAAATATAATATTAAATTAATCTACCACAACTTCATCAGTTAATTATTTAATCTAATAATTAATTCATCGAAAAATATTTATTCAATCCAATAAATATTAAAATTAATTACAAAATCTCGGTTGTCACACACACCTGCGTCTCCCTCCTCTATAAATAGAGGGCTTGGGGTGACCATTTTGAAGAGAGAAAAGGCGAGGAAGTTCTGTCCATTTCACTTTGTACACACTTTAAACTGAGTGCTTTCTCTTTCCAAACACTTGTGAGCTCGTGCTTTGCTATATTTTACCGGTGGAAACCGAGTATTCATTTATTTAAAGCTATCTGAAGTCTTCTTGGCAGCCCACTGTAAGACATCTCACATTTCTTAAAGCCTTTCTCCACTTTCAATCACACACAGTTATTCACGTTGAGAGTCTTGTTGTGTGCGTATGCACGGATCGTCGATCCGTGGCTTTTATTGCTTTTATATATATATATATATATATATATATATATATATATATATATATATATATATATATATATATATATATATATATTTACAGCTTTTATATATATAAATGTTTACAGCTTTTGTACATATTGTATCATCATGTGAGCCTAAGAATCATGTGATCACAGATTCAGTTTCTGAATCTAGATTCGGTTCCGGTGATTAACATTTTCAGCTGCAACCAGCTTGTAAATTATTCACGGTGTCTGAATTTCCTTAGATGGCTCTCATGCCCACAAGGAGTTCAACACTGCTATGTATCTTATTTTCTCGAAGATACTTGGCATCTCGAAAATAATAAAAGCAATCAAGCCGAACATATAATAAAATGGAAGTATCAAAGGGCTCAATTACTATTGAGCATAAAGGTTTGAAAAAACTGTTTTACAAAACATCACCGCCATATCTCGTTAAAATTGAACTTTTATAGAAAATTCAAACCCTTTGTATATAGGTACAAACGAGGCATAACACAACTTCTAGACAACTGCACATAGACCCACACACACAAACACATTCAGATAAATGTTTAAAATAAAAAGTGTGGTCACTGTGTTACCACGGATGTCATGGGGTGCCTAACACCTTTCCTCCGCATAATCAAGCCCCTAGACCCTAACGAATCTCGATTTCACAGACCAGTTATACAGTGTCACATCACTAGGTCTATGTGCAAACCATTTCTCGGTTGAGTTGGTGAAACCATTTAAAAATACCAATTGGCGACTCTTACAGCCCAATCATCGACATATACATGTCAGACCTTTTCACAACTTGTTTTTTTAAACAAATCTCACCTAACATGAGAACACCAAAAGATAAGAACAGAAAAGGGACAATTAAAAATCCCGACGTCGCCATATAATATACGCATGCTCATATGTATTCAACTTACTTACACGTAGTTAGTATCGTTCATTACTTGAAAACTCATTTAAAATCATGCTTGAATAATCTTATATTGTATCTAACTAGATGAGTGAACATATAAGTCATGTTTAGAGACATGAAGACATAAGTAACATTATGCTCATAGATATTAGTTCCAAAATGTTCAAGTCCGCCTTTAAAGGTCATTCTAAACCAAGCTAAAGCAAATCAATTACAAGAAAATCAACTTTAAATCACATCTCATGCTCATTTATACACATAACTCAACAATATACATATGTTAAAAAGTCAGAACTTAAATATCATAACTTTCATCAAAGTTTGTTTTCAATGTTTCGAGTTTTCTTTAGAAAATATACACTAAAGCAACTCATGATATGTAAAGGGACTCTAGACCACATGTCAGACCTACTTTTATGCATAACTATGTTAAACTAACATGCTAGAGGTATTACATTACAACAGAAAGTCAGAATCAGGTTCTGGTGCACGGCGCAACTACGTTGTTCTGTATTGTGGGAGCGGCGCAGCTGCGCTACTCCAGGACAGCCTCAAAAATAGCAGACGGCACAACTGCGTTGTCTTGAACTGCTGAATGGGTGCAACTACGCCCTTCTTAGACAATTCCAGGAACGGTTCTGCTTCTATAGAACTCAGAAACTATACTAGAAATACTTCATTTAACATGCTTAAGCTAGTCCATATTACTTTCATACATTCATATAAACTCAGTAAACATCATGATAGCAATTTACAAACCAATTCATAAGTAATTATGCAAATTCAAGAAATTTACCAAACTTGGAATTAAGAACACGGTTCAAAAAATATTACCTCTGTTGAAGCTTAAAATGGAAATCCTTCCAATCTCAGATTGTTCCCTCTTAATTACTAGACTAACTCTGTATGAACTTATCAGGAAATTATTTAGCAGTGAATTGAGAAGAGAAAACCTCAATTTATAGAAAATTTAATACACATACAAAGCTTCTACCCAATGTTTTAGTTTAGTAGGAAGAAGAAGATGATGACGAGTGTAATAACCCGATATTTTCTATATAATTAAATCAGAAATTTTGTGTATAATTTTTTTTATTAAAATAAATATGGGGAATATGTGCAAGGTAATGTGTATGTATTTATGTGATGAATATAAAATATATTTATTACACGAATGATTATAAATAATTTTATTTTAGAATTATTAATCATTATAAATTATAATCTTATAATAATTAATTTTACAGTAAAAATGTTTTTATTAATTATTTTCTATGAAAATATGATAATTATATTATTTAAATAATATGTGAAATGATTAAAGCACAATTATAATAATTAATTTATTTTATTATATGAATTTATTTCAGATTAATTAAGTTATTTATTTTAACTTAATTATTAATGTTATATATGAAAGATAAATTAGATATGGAATCAAAATCCAAATTTTGGATTTTGATCAAGGAATAAGAATAATAATATAATATTAATTATATTTTAATTTTTCATTGCTATAAATATGTATTGTATATGTGTGGACTGATAATGGTTGAGCAATTATGTTGTATCATGACCAAACCCTAGCATTAATTTGTTTCACCCTACTGTGAAATTCAAATGGAAAATTCGAGACTGTGTTATGTGAATTATGTCGTGTAGTACAGAATTTAAAGTAATTAGGTAAAACCCTAATTATACTTAGAAAACCTAATTTCTAAATTTAGAAACCCTAATTAGTAATTATAAACCCTAATCGTGAAATTAGAAAACCTAAACTAATTTAGAAAGCCCTAATTATAATTTTTAGAAACTAAAATATTATATTTTTAAACCCTAAATGCAAAACTTAGAAATTTATTTTTGTGCTAAACCTTAGGGTTAAACCCTAAGGGTCAAATCCTAAGGGTTTGCCAAATGACCTAAATGCCATTAAAATCACAAGTTAAATATCCAAAATGCCCTTTTGTATTTTTTATGAAGCTTGCTTGCAAATCTTTCTAAGATATGGAGTTGGTGAACCAATCCAACAACCCCATGTGACCTATATCAGCAACTCAGCCAACTCACCAGCCATATACATTGTATACATGTCATATATATAGATTATAAGATAGAAAAGTCTCATTATTTGCCTCATTTTCTCATAACTCTCTACCAAGACCATATCTCTCTAAGACCCACGAAATATTGTAGTATATCAGCTCCCAAACACAGCCCCACTAACACCAATATCAAATCAGTAGCCCAGAATCAAAGATTTGTTCATCAAGGTATAAACACTAATAAAAAAATCTGACTTTAATCCTCTGTTAGATCTTGTGTTTTAATGTTAAAACTTGTTGTTTGTAGTGTTAAACAATGATCTAGGTTGGTACATAGGTGATCCATAACATCTAGATACTCGAAATAGGAGTTTTCAAGAATCTGGGAATTTATATTTATGTTGTCTGACAACGAATGTCAGACCCCATAGATTCTTCTTTGTTCATGAGTTTTGTTGTTTTATGCGTTAGATCCATAGCTTGATATGTGTTCTTTGCTCTGCAAGTGAAATCACAATCATATGATGCACATATTTCATGTTATTAATGGTCAAAGACCGTTGACCGACATTGACCGGGATATTTCTGGGCAACCCAGATTTCCCCAGATCGTGTCTGACAAGTTTTGATAGCTCTAGATCTGATCATGTTTTGATGTTTTGTTATGTTTACTGTATTAGTATTATAGTATGTTATATGGAATTCAATTTCATGCCTTTATATCACTTATACAATAAATATAATGGATTGTGTGGTTGGTCAAAGTGGCTGGAATGACCACGAAAACCATTTTCTGGAATTTCCAGAAAATTCAAGAACGCCGTCTTTGACAACCTTTGGTCGGCATGGATCTAGCTATTGTGATGTTGTTAGATCAATTTTATGTATTAGATATCTTGTCTTACATGTTATCTACAAACTGAAATCATAAGAATACCTAAACTTTACCAAGATTGCAAGTTTTGGAGATCAAAAGTAGCCATCTGGAACTGCTCTTCATTTCTGGAAAACCAAGAAATGAAGAACAACTTCTGACATGATTTTTGGAGGCTTCAATCTCTTTTGTTTTATGTTGTTTGGCCATGTTTCTTATTAGATCATGTAGTATTGCATTAGTAGTACAAGATCTGATGTTTATCGTTTCCAGAAACATCATGAGTTACGAATTATTGATGGTCAAACTGGTACCCCTAGCGACTGACATGTTTTCTGGGTTTCATCAAGAACATGCTCAAAAACACCTATAGCGACAGTTTCTTCGCTATAGGGCCTTTTAGCGACAGATAATTTCTAAAATTAATTATTTTTATTAAATAAATAGAAAAAATTAGTTTTTAATTATTAAAAATACAAAATAAATTATTAAAAATTATTTTAAAGTCTGAAAATTAATTTTTAATTATTTTGAATATATTTCGTAAATATTTAATATTTTTAGAATATCAAAGGTATTTAATTTATTTAATTATAATATTAAATAAATTATTTAAAAATAATTTTAATACATGAAAAATCATTTAAAAGTATATTATGTTATAAGAAAATATTTTAAGTTATTTTTAATGACTTTTAATATTTTGTGATAAATTACATTAATAAATAAATATTAATGATAATTAAGTTATTTAATAAATGTATTAAATAAATTATGAAAAATAGAATTAATAATTTATAAATCATATAAAAATGATTTAAAGGTTATAAAAATATTTTAAGTTATAAAATATAACTTTAGATATTTTGTCATGAAAATATTAATGATATTAGATTTGTTTAATAATTATAGTAAATAATTAGTTTAAAAATGATTTTAATATTATAAAAATTATTTTAAATGAAAATAAAGTATTTAAAGATATGTTAAGTTATAGAATATAGCTTTTAATATTTGAAGGATAATTTCATTAATAAATTAATATTAATGATATTAATTTAATATTAATGGTATTAAATTTATTTAATAATTATATTAAATAAATAGTTTTAAAATAATTTTATTAATTTGAAAATTATTTAAAAAAGATATAAATGAATTAAAAATATTTTAAGTTATAATTAATGACTTTTAATAGATAATGCATTAATATTTAAATATTAATGGTAATTATTTAAAAATAATTTCAAATGTTTTAAAAATCATTTAAGGGTAATATTACTACATTAAAAATACTTTGAGTTATTATAAATAACTTTAATATTTCGACAATGGTTTCATTAATAGTTTAATATTAATTAAATGTTAATGATAATAGAATTGTTTAATATTTAAATCATTTAATAATGATTCCAGTGTTTGAAAATTCATGATAAATTATAATAATTATTTAAAAATTGTTATAAGGCTATGAAAAATTGTATGATTGATATTTACATCTATTGAACTATAGGATAAAGTCTTAGACTCGATAACTATCCGATAATGCCGTCGGTAGACCAATATATTTCAAAAATTGATCTGGACATAGATATTTTGATTGTATTAATGATTGTTAGTGATTCAATGACTGTGAAACATGTGTGGCAATGTGATTAGGTTATGTGCTGACTGCAATAAGCAGTGCGATGTGTTATAGTATGTTATTCTAATCGATTAAATGATCTTATTAATGATAGGTTTCGGTATAAAAGATAAAACTAAATCGCGTATTGTAAGCAGCAGACCAGGCAAGTATCCTACCTTTACATTTTTTTTATGCAATGGACAGAAATAAGAAAGTTTCAGAATTATATTATTATTATACCAGATTATTAACCCTATTGTTATATATGTTATATCCGATCATTGATTATCAACATGGTACTATATTGTAATTCATATATATATATATATATATATATATATATATATATATATATATATATATATACACTTATTGATTGCCAGTATGTATACATTAAATAAAAGTCATCTAAGCTATTTGACCAGCTAGACATAGATTTAAAAACATCATTGAATATGATAAAACTTTTTTGTATCCAATCAAATTGTTTTGGTTCGAATTCCAAACTAAGTATGAACATCCCGATCAAGGGAAAATTTTTATGTGCCTAAGGCGGACAGAGTGAACGATAATATCGTTCTTGCATGCAGTATTGATCAATACAGGGCCCATGGGATGTACACCCTCGTGCCCGTAAGTTATGACAGTTTGCAGATGAAGTTTTGTTAAACCTTATCAAAAATTTAAAATAATGTTCATAGTATGTCACCTTAACCCTATTTATAGTCAATACGTAGTTTCAAAATTTTGATAAAGAGTTGTTATGTAATTATTATCGGATCAGTTTACTTCATAACTATTGAATCGTTGTAGAAGTGATGTATAAAGAAAATATTTAATTCTTTCAGCTAATTATATTTATAATTGTTATTACTTGCTGGGCACCCAAATGCTCATTCTTGCTTTAAATTTAAATGTTTTCAGCTAAGCGTGATCAACCTGAAGGTTTAGACAAGAACAAGTGAAAAGGAAAGCAAACAGAATATGTTTAATGGTATCTTTTGTAATAGTTAGACAATATATAGACCATGATATTTATTATCTATCATGTAATATATTGTAGTAAAGGATGCGTACTTGGGATTAGACTCTGATAAATGTAAGATAAGTTTGATATTTATATTATTGTTATTATTATTAGTATTAGTATTATTTCGCTCATAGAAATGGTATCGTAAAGCACCGAGTTTGGGTTTCAAGTACCTGAATTTGGGGGCGTTACAACGAGTATTAGAGATTTGGTGGAATAGTTGCATTACACTATTGAAGCCACTCCCCCTTCATCATTTGAATGCCTGAAGATGATAAATGAAGAGATGTTAGGCCAATGGCCTATACATAACAAATTAATGGATTGGGACACTGATTTTGGGACAAGCTCTAATACTCCTCATGTATCAGTAAAATGGACTTCATACACTAATGTTAATCCCTTTTTGGCACACAAATGCAATTTTCATGAGTTAATATTACTACCATAAGATAAGTTATGGATATATATGCACATAATCATATAATCCTTGCACATTGGGTTAGTCCAAATAATATTTAATTTGGGTTATAATATAATTCAGTTGAGTACCAACAACTCATTATATTACATAAAACTTATTATTTCCAATACACCCAAATATTACAATGATAATTAATATTAAATGTTTATTTTTCAAAAATTAACTTTCTTCCATAATTCTTAAAATACACATTTAATAAACTCATTATGTACTATAATGCCACACAAGGCTCATTTATATGACTTAATAAATCATATATTTCAAACTTACTTTTATCATATAGTCTTATACATTAATCATTCACATTATAATATTATTCTTAATGTCCGACTTTTCGTTTCATGCATGAAGTAACAAAATAATTTTTCAAGGACTGGTCACTGGCGCAGCTGCGTTAGTTTGTACTGCAGAAGTGGAGCATCTGCGCCACTTAGGATAGTCCCAAACCAGGCTTTATGCCGGCAGAGCCTCAGACCATACCACAATGAATTTTCACATAATAATTAATCAATTAAAATAATAATAACAATTAGTCTATCATATTATTTAATCATTGCTTCACTAATTAAATTAAAATTTTACTTAGTCCACCATTATGCCACACTAGGCATATCCCATAAGCTTAATATAAGATTTTCATTAATTCCACCACATCATATACTTGTTACATGTTTAACTCAATTTAAATTGAATTATTACTTTCTAAGGCACACATACTTATATATTTATTTCATCATAAATATTCAAACAATTTATTTTCAATAGTAATATTGTTTGTAAAATTCACGGGTATTACAGTCTTCCCTTAAAGGTTCTTTGACTCGATGGAACATCTTCCTATTCATCTACTATGTGAACTTAAACTTAGAGAATCGATAATATTATTAAATTCTGTTATTATTATTTTAGTTCTTTCAAAGAGGAAGCATGTGCTTCTAACCTAGGACTAAATTCTGATGACGTATTCGGGTTAGTCAATCAAACGACTCAAGTGCACTACACGCATAATGTTGTAAATAGTAGAAGCCCCTGGATTATAGTTGTCATTACGAAAACTCGGGCATTTGATGATGCTAATATGTTTGGGATGGATGAGTCACTGCAAGAAGATGTTAGCAATCCCAGGCATGTAATGCTAAATGATGACGATATGATGACAAATGATGTCGTTGACGTACCTGATGATGAGGAAGTCGAGGAAGTCGTGGTTGTGAATGAGTATGTCGTCGTTGAAGATGATAACAATGAAAAAACTGATGATGATGAAGAAGAGTCAGAAGAATCCGAGGATGATAATGATGTTGATTCTGATGGGTTTTGATACTTATTTCTGTTTTGTAAATAATTCACTATTAATACCACATATTTAATTAATTTATTTAGAATTACATATGCGTTATTTTGGTTATCTCAGTAGTTGATTTATGGCTAGACATAGTGGTGGTCGTCGCGGTAGTGGGTGATCAGGATCAAGAGACGGTAGTCAGGCCGACGGCTCGTTTTCAGGAGCTATTAAGTTGTCGTCGCATTAATTTCAATATTTCTCAATTCAAATGTAGTTTATATTTTTTCGAAAAATTTATATTAAACTTAATATTTTTAATAGTTAAAGATACTAGTCGTCGACATCACCAAGAGACTAACCTTTGTATTTTTAGCCATCTACCGGCATTTCCATTTACAATCCGGGTGGATGTCGACTCTGCACAGTAAGTGTTAGAGAATAAGAAATAAGTAGTTAAATCAATATAATTTATTTGATGACACACTTAAAATAACACACTATTGTTTTATTTTTATTATAGTATATTGGATTCAGTCGCTAAGACGCCCATCCACGCAATATGCCTGACGTGTAAGACCCTGAATTTTTAATAAAGAGAATATTCTTTATGTCAAAAAATATTTGGTAAAGTAGGATGGTGCTGAAATAACTAATCATTGGTTGGCCCCACAACGAAATATTGTCGGATACAAAAAATGACATTATTGGTTCTCAGTAGGCACAGAATAGATCTAGAAGATGGGTTGAATAGATCCTTTTTATTTCAAATACTTTTCCTGTTTATTTCATATTGCTAATGAATTAGCATGTGACAAATATAAGAATCTTTTCAAGCACAGCGGAATAAATAAAAGATTCCCTTCATTGATATATTCATGAACCTACATACATTTTTTGTAGAGTTAGTTTAGTTGTAAGCAATTAATACATACATAGCATTTATAGCAGTTAGGTACATAATGTAAATGACAGAAAGTAAATGACTGAATATAAAAGATACAAGGGATTTTAAGTGGTTCAGAGACCCAAGCTCCTAATCTACTCTTCTGTTTTAACTAGCAGGAATTCCACTAAGGAAGGGCAACGCCTTGAATCACAAAGATTCCTTCAAGGCCAGTAACCTTGAAACTTCAGTTCACTAAGAACTCTTCAAGCCCAGCGGGCTTGGAACTCCTCTAGTTCACTAAGAACTCTTTAAGCCCAGCAGGCTTGGAACTTCATTTAGTCCCTTCGGACAACGACCCATTGTCGACGTCGGGATTTTTATTTGTCCCTTTTCGTTTCCTATTTTTTGGTGTTCTCATTTTAGGTGAGATTTATTTGAAAAAATAAGTGAAAAAGGTCTGACATGTATAATGTCGACGATGGACTGTTAAGAGTCGCCGATCAGTTTTTTAACTGGTTGTACCAACACAACCGAGAAAAGGTTTGCACATTGACCCAGTGATGTGACACTGCTAAACGGGTTTGTGAAATCGAGATTCATTAGAGTCCGGGGACTTGCTTATGTGGAGGGAAGGTGTTAGGCACCCTCCGACATCCGTGTTGCCACGGTGACCACCAATTTTCAAGAAACTGTTATATGAATGTGTGTGTGTGGGGGTCAATGTGCTATTATTTGGAAGTAGTGATATGCCTCGTTCGCACCTATATACAAGGGTTTGAATTTGTATAAAAATTTAGTTTTAAACAAGATATAGCAGTGATGTTTTGTAAACAGAGATTTTTTCAAACCCTGTGCTCAATAGTAATTGAGGCATTTGATACTTCTATTTTATTAAATGTTCGGTTTGATTACATTTATTTTCGAGATGTGAAGCATCTTCGAGAAAATAATGTACAAAACAGTGCCGAACTCCTCGTGGGTATGAAAATCATCTGAGGAAATTCAAACACCGTGAATAAATTTACAAGCTGCTTACAGCTGAAAATGTCCATCACGGTATCCGAATCTAGATTTAGTGGACTGAATCTATGATCACATGATTCTTAGGCTCACATGTTGTCGCAATTGATATGAAAGCAGTAAGCAATTATATATATATACAGACATGATCAACCACCACGAAGCACCTCTATGGGGGATCGAAAATATAAATATATAAAAGCGGTATATATATATATATATATATATATATATATATATATATATATATATATATATATATATACGAAAGCAAATAAATGCTCCAAACATAAGTCTAGGCTCAATCGAGGCATAACTCATTAATGTTAGTCCATATATAAATATATATATATATATATATATATATATATATATATATATATACAAATTGATATGAAACCACGGATCGAAGTCCGAGCATACACACGCAACACGACTCTCAATGTGAAGAACGGTGTGTGAAAAGATGAAGAGAAAGGCTTTAAAGTGTGTAAGAAGGCTTACAGTGGGCTGCGAAAGAAGACTTTTATAGGTTTAAGTGGATGAACACTCAGCTCTCGCCAGTAAAAAGTAGCTATATATGAGCTTACAAGTGTTTAAAATGAGAAAGCACTCAGTTTAGGGTGTGTACAAAGCAAATTGGACAGGGCTTCCTTGCATTTTTCTCTTATAAAATGGCCACCCCAAGCCCTCTATTTATAGAGGGGGGCAGCCGTAGGTGCACCTGCGGCTGCCCGGGCTGCCCCGAGCTCCGTGGGTTCCGCCGTCTTGAAGTACATGCACGCATGCAACGTGATGTCCACTCGAACTTTCAGAACTTCAATCCGGGCATCCGACTGAGGTGTGTAAGACCTATTTCGGATCGCAGTTGTCTAGAGTTATGCAATGACATAGGATTAGAGGTTGTACGAAGTCAGGAAGATGGGACCATGCCCTCTGGTCTTCAAGCTTCAAATTCTATCCGTTACCCTGCGTAATAGTCACTCGGGATTGGACTTCCTTAGTTCTTGTGGGACATTGCTATGTAGAAATGTATCTCTTAGATGTTGAGATGGCGCGATGTGGCGTCAAGGTGGCAAGATAATGACTTTTCCCCTCACTGGGGTTATCTCTGGTTTGGGCTGATAAAGCAGACGTTGCTCAGGGTTATCTCTGAGATTGGACTGCTGCAAGTGTTGAAGGTCCTCAGTGTCATCTCTGAGGTGTGCCTGTCTTCTCGGTGTCATCTTCGGATCTTGTACTGAGTGACTCGGTGTAAGCGTCGAGTGTTCTGAAGCTGATTGCATGCATTTGAAACAAGCATTTCTAGAGTTATCTCCGGAACTACAACTACCCTCCTTGGGATTATCTCCAAGGTTGGAATCTGTTACTCCAAGTGTTGGGACTGAGACGAAATATCTTGGGGTTATCTTCGGGATAAATCGGTCTTCTCTAGTGGAATTTCCAGTATTGGAACTGCAGGCCTCGGGGTTATCTCCGAGGTTGAAACTGATACTCCCGGTGTGTGTTTTAGGGTTGAGAATGAGCTTCTGGTAGTATCCGGACTGGATATGAGCTGTCTTCCAGGGTTATGCCTGAAAGACGAATCTGCCCTCTTGTAATATCAGTAATAGGTGTGCAAAAAATTTTGAGTGTCTACAGATGCCCCTCTTTATCATATTAATGCAATGTAATGGCATGGATAGGATAAAGAATCTTAGACACTTGAAATGCAACAAGGTAAATATGATGCTATGTGTAGAAACATGATACAAATGTATGATGCATATGTTTTGTTTTCCCACATGCTGGGGATGATTGTCGGCTTCCTATTGCTTCAACCGGGGATGGTAATCATGACAAGCTTGGATGTGTGATCCAAACCTCTTAGGATGTTGACGTTGGGGCTATCACCAAAGGCCTGAATCTTTGATACATACTTTATTCCAAAGATATGCCTCTCGTGTATAAGAGATCTATGGGGATAAAGTTTTGTCTGTTTGAGGATGTGTATAATATATTCCATCATCAATCCTCTCCGATGATGTTGATCTTTTCTGGTTTGTATCGCCAGGACATAACAATGTTTTGTTGGATTTACTGCCAACAGTAGAGGTTGTCAGGGCTGCCTGACCTTCGTTGACATGTAAACCAATGGATGGACTCCCTACTGGGGATAAATGCCAAGGCTGCTTGGCCTTTGTTGATGTGTGTATCAACCGATGAAATCACTGGATGGCTTTCGATACGTCGTTGGGTTTACTTACCAACAGCTGAACTGACGTCAAGGTTGCTTGACCTTCGTTGACGTGTATATCAATGGAAAATATGCGTTGTAACCCCTATCGGGGATCTATTTAATCCTCATTGACGTGTGTGTCAATGGAAAACATGAGTTATAACCCCCGTCGGGGATTTCCTGGATCATTGCTGATGTGTGTTTCAACGAAACATGCGTTGTAACCTCCGCCGGGGATCTGTTGGATCATCGCTGATGTGTGTTTCAGCGGAACATGCGTTGTAACCCCCGCCGGGGATCTGTTGGATCATCGCTGATGTGTGTTTCAACGAAACATGCGTTGTAACCCCCACTGAGGATCTGTTGGTAGACAGATGACCAAGTGTTGTAACCCCCGCCGGGGATCTGTTTTGAAAGGTTTAGGGTGACGACCCTAAATTGACGGCATTGGACCTCTGTGTGGTGTTGTCGAATGTGATTTGCAAATAATGGGATCATCAGTATAGTATACCTTGTGTTTGGGCGAATACCAATGAATGATATGAAAGCCATAATCGGGCCAAGAAAAACTAGGATTTCAGGCTATTCTGCTCAATAGCGTAGCATTTTTATTCCTAATTTGGCCTTTTTAACTTGTGAAAACTCCTTTGTAACTCGAACTGGACCGAGCCGAAGGGGTGGGCCCCATGTAAGGGTGCTGTAGGTACACCTGCAATAGCCGCAGGTGGACCTACGGCCAGCTGTGGATGGCTATTAATGCTACAGTTTGCTTTCTCAAGTCAATTCATGTTGCACCGCGAAGGAAATCTGAGAGCTCTTCTTCAGATCTGCTGAGTTTGGACGTCTTTCTGTAAATTCTATCACCGTACGAGTGTTCTACACTGTCTTGGTAATGTATGCATGTCGTCTTTTCCAGTTTCTATCCGTTGGAAAATGACTTTTCATATAAAATGCATCTAAACACATAGTAGTGAATATGCATGCTCAAATGACTTGATAAAAAATATTCAACATAGTAAATGTTAGTATTAAACTATGCTAAACATAATGATGTGAAAAAATTTAACTTTTGAGATAGTCAAATTGGCACCTTTTTCTGCTATTTCTTATCCTATTTGAGGACAAATGAGCAAATGTGATAAAGCAAAGTAATCCTGGTAATTAGGCTACCCTTATGGATTGATGACTTTGATTTTTTAATGCAAATAGTATGTATATGACTGTGGGCAGGTGTGATACTGAATGGCCACCTAGTCATGCCTATATGCATATGGATAGTACTATTGATAGAGGAAACTATGGCAAAATTTTTCAAAATCTAGGCATTGAGTACTCATGCATTTTTAACTCTACTATAGATGTATGTTAAAGTAATGCATGAATGCATGTAGTCATTAAATACATTTTGAAAAGCTCCAGGTTAGAAAATACCACACCCTTTCTGAGGTGATTTGGAGACATGTTGTCCAGATATTATGGATCTGGATCAGCCGAGTAGTTCCTGCAGGACCACTTCTAGTGTACGGATAAGGGCTTTTAAAGTGCCTCGACCCCGCTCTGTTAGATAGCCTCGTCGTTTGGTGGAGGCGGTGATACGTCCAGTCCGGGTTGATGTACCAGATGTCGAGGACGAGGAGGAGGATGTTCCGATTGTGGACCCCGCTCCTACTGTACATGTTCCCCGTAGGGACCTCCCTAGTATTCAGGTGGCAAACCCAGAGCTTCTGGGTGATTTGAGTTAACATCCCTCGATGTATTTGCATGCTAACGAGGTATAAAGTTAGATCTTAATCTTCCTTCTTTCCTATTGATGAGGAGTAAAGGATTTTAAAGTCGATCTGCATTTTATGTAGGTTCCCGGCTTTACAAAGTCTCGAGGGAACTGGTTCAACATCCACTCCATGTATCAGGCTCTGTATCCTGACTATAGAGCGATTGTGCATGACTGGGGATTTGGGGCGTTCTTTTCCATCCTTTCTCGCCGCTATCCCTGGGGTTACCTCAGGGCATTGTCTGAGCACTAGTTTCACCAGACTCAGTCACTCCACTTGCTGGACTATGAGGTGATGATGATGCTGATGGATTGGCAGTTTATCACAGGTATGGAGTTTGGAGGGGCACCAGTGCCTTGCACGACGAATATTACCCCTACTGCCATCAGATCCTTGCTAGGAGTTCCAGACGGGGTGCTTAAGGGAAGGACTGTCCGTGCAGGTCCTTTGAGCATAGATGCTATGAGTGGGCTATTGAGTAAGCCCATACCAGCTGATGTCAGAGTCAGGGATCGCATTCTTCGGCGATTATTCCTGATGATCATTAGGGGCTGCTTCATAGCAGATAACTCTTTTATAGTGTCGTTCGCTTTGATCAGCGCCACGCGGCATATGGACCGTATTGGAGAGTATGATTGGGGTTCCTACACCTTCACCTACTTCCTCAGGGGCATGCGTATTCGCTCGTAGGGCTTGATCGAGGCTTGGTTAGGATTTTACCCATTTTTGCTGGTAAATATTTCTCTAGTCATTTACTATGTACAGGTGAAGAGTGTTAACTGACAACAGATGTTTGCCTTTGTGTTGGAAATTTTGGGCCTATGAGAGGCTCCCATGCTTACTTCATGTGAGTATATTAGGGTTGGATACCTATCCACGAGGACGGCGATGGCATCATTCTATACTGGCGGAGGTCCCTATATCTGAGGGTTTCACTCATTATCGCCTACAGCCGGAGTTGTTGATAGCGGATGTCATCACATGAATTCCATATTCTGGGGAGAACTTGGCCATTGGTTTTGAGGGTGGGTACCCGACTGGTGTCCAGTATGTGATTTCCACCTGTAGGGTTCCTCTCTTCACAGATGGAGAATGGGAACTTTATTTAGGAGAGCGTGCTATTAGGAGCACCATAGGAGAGATCCGTATACCGATCTTGCCTCCTGCCAGGCGTTATTGGCCTGTGTCGCAGTCACCCGTCATTTATATCCCATTGTTGGGTGTTGACGGTTTTGCATTGTCAAAGGGTCCCTGCACTTAGGATGTATTCCAGCATTGGTGGATCCCTCATACCATTAGAGCCCAGACCCACGCCACTCAGTTCATGGGGGATATGGTTCCAGAATCTGTGATGATGACGGATTGGTTAGCCTCTGTCCGAGATCTGACTCATGTGACACAGATTGACAGCTTGACCCAGCGACTGGATCGGGCACATTTCTTTATCCGGTATTTGGGCAGAGATCCGGCAGAGGCAGATTCATTTTATCATTCCAGCACAATAGCTGGCTCCTCAAATGACCTATTTGGATTTGTCGGTGCAGATCCTCCTTTGTATAGGCCTGACATCCCTGTTGATAGAGATCCAGTTACTCAGGAGGAGTTACATCAGGTGGACAGGATTGATGATGTACATATTGACACCATTGTCTTCTTCTGATGTGTATTCCCATTATCTCTTTTGATAGGCCTCTTATTAGATATTGGGTGGTTGTGCCCCATTCTCTCTATATCTTTTGATAGGCCTCTATTAGTAGTAGGGCGTCTGTGCCCCATTTCCTTATATTTTTAGCTGTATAGAGATGATGTATATAGATGATGATGTATTTAGGAATGTATGTACTATCTTCTATTACCTGCATCATATTGCCATCTATTATCTGTTATGCATGTATCATGTTATGCATATGCATGTATGTCCAGAGATATTCAGCATTAACCCCTGGATGGTATTATGATATGGCCCACACAAATGTCTTCTTCGATAGTCAACTGCACAGATCACACCCCACCATTATTGGTAGCATCCCGTCTGAGATATTGGTATGATAGTATGTCACCCTCAGATAGGGTGACCGTAGATTAGCTATTGCAGCATACCATGTCCCTTTTGATATTTTAGGTTCCCACAGGATTTGTAGAGGGCATACTGGAGCACTGGGTACCGGAGAGGCAGGTTTTTTGGCTTTAGACCTTGGAGTTAACTCTGACTCTGGAGGAGTATGCACATTTGACGATGCTTCCACTTGACAGACCTTGGGTGCATATGGCCATTGGTGACATGAGCCGGCAGTTTATGACTCTCACCTGGCTGAGGCGGAGAGTTGTGCAGGATGAGAACACATCCGGCCATGTGATATCCCAATGTTTTTTGATTGACAGATTTGTCTATGAGGACAGCTATGATCGGTATTCTTGGGATTTTACCTTACCAGAGGATCAGTGGCATTTGGCCAGGATAGATGTATTGCTGTTGTGCATATTATCATACGTGTACATGCCATGATACATGGATTAGTTGGACATCGGTGTTATTATGGCAGTGAGAGCTCCCATAGAGGGTCGTACCATTATTTCGATAATCATGGCAGAGACACTGAGGTCGGCCATGTTCGGGTATTCACAGGCAGTTCGGTCATGCTATACGTGTGGTTTATGTCACACCTGAAACCGATTGGCACATTTAGATGACACTGGTATTGTTTCACCTATGAGATAGCTATGCCGTCTTCCTTCCAGCCCACAGAGTGTACAGATCCTGCATCTTGGTCCATTTTCTTAGCTGGGATTGGAGATCTGTTTGCTATCTTGCCGTGTACAGGGCTCAGTTCGCCATACAGTTTTATTACTCATGCTCCGGGCATGGATTATCTCCTTCTGGCTGGTTTGAGGGGCATGACTACTTACCACCCACTGGCCGTGATGTCGCAGTTTGACCAGTTCTAGGATTTCCATCCTTCTGATGGGGCGTTAGGTGAGCACTTAGCTTCTCGCCACTTATCAGCAGAGGACCGATCCAGTGTGTATGGTTGTTGGGATCAGTGTGAGATAACTACTTTTTTTGTTAGCCATCTGGGTTATTCGCTAGAGTATTCTGCGTGGATGGAAACAGAGACTTCATCGGCTGCGGTAGTATCCACAATGTCGGGTAGCGATTCAGATGGTGGATAGCCCATGGAGGACATTAATTTTTCCACTGAGGAGGAGCCATTTACTGGGTTGCCAGCAGCTCTCTTAGATTCTCCCAGTACTAGTACTGTTGTGATCCAACATTCAACACATTACTTTGAGCAGAGTCTTCATTTGATGACCTTTGAGAGATATCAGGCTAAAGCCCTGTTGTTGACAGCTCCTGATGGGAAAGACGCAGCTTTGTTAGAGAGAGACAAGGCATTAGCTCGGAGAGATGCCGCTGTTACTGAGCGGGATGAGGATAGATCAGCCAGAGATGCAGTGATAGTTGAGCGGGATAGCGCCATATCTGCCCGGGATGTTGCCGACACAGATAGTAACACAGTGAGATCCCTGGCCACTGGTATGCTTGCCGAGATGAGTGCGTACATTGATGAGCACAGTGTCACCATGCAGATGGCCTCGGACTTGCTGGCGCGTGTGGATATCCTTGTATAGGAGACCACATCATTACCTCCTTCTTCTGAGAGAGATGCTATGTTAGATCTGCTAGCTCGTATGCATACCGATCTGTAGATAGCCTTATATTTTCCTGCACAGACTAGCTTAGCTATTTTGTCATGTACAGTTTATATTGGGTATATCAAACAGTATTATATATAGCAGGGAAATATATTTTTGATCACTTCCCTTTGAGATATGCCTGAATACTTGCTTGATATTTGCCTGCTTCTTCAGGGCTTGTGATCTTGATGTATTCTGAATTCCTCCTTACTGGATGGACATTGAGTTGTCTCTGGATAGTTCAAAATGGATCATGGATCTGTGTGTATCCCTACCATCTTTGGTGTCTTGGGACTGGTTTCTATATAGAAATATGGAGAGGAATATGACTTTCCTCTCTGAGATTGACCGCACCACATATGGTCGCCAATACTCCTATTTAGGAAGAGCCTAGTTAATTCCATCTCTTATGGATTAGTGTTGCTCTTCAAGGAACAACCGCAGCTTAGATGGTCGCCGAGTCTCCCATTTAGATGGGGAGGTCAGGTAATTCCATCCCTTTAGTCTGAAGCCAAATGAAATGTGGTGGATTGAAATTTGATCCCACTACCATTGACAAGCATTTATGTTTTGGTAAGGGGTTAGACCGAACCATAAATGGCTACCTACGTACTCCTGTTGAAGAATAGATCAGGTCTGCGTAGTTCAAACCTGGTGTAAGAGGTTCAACGCTGTATGTGGCAGAAAGGGTGTAAGAATATTTTTGTTATTTTTGTTTTTGTAAGGAGAAGGGTGTAGAAGTGTTTTTGTTGTTTTTGTTTTATTGCGACCGGGCTATATAAAATGGTTGCCTACGTAATCCCGTGTATCAAGGAGATCAGGTTGACGTAGTTCGCCCCTCAAGACGAGTTTGAAAAGTTTGATCCCATGTACAGATTGGACTGCGGGGAGCAAGAAAGTTTAATCCTAAGTTTAGGATAAACTGTAGGTGTAAAAAGTTTGATCCCATGTTTGGGGACAAACTGCAAGTATGAAAGGTTCAATCCCTAGTGGGATATCCAAAGTTGAGTAAGGGTTAAAAAATTGAGTGAAGAAGAAAGGATCTAATGATCCGAAAACAAGGCTGCTGGCTTGAAAAGTGTGTTTCCCTGAAGGGCGCAGTGTGGAAAAGAGTTGTATGTAGTAAAGGGTTAAAGAACCAGAATGACTGGTGATCTGATGATGCAACACCAGGATGTTTGTTTGATGGTAACTTCAAACATAGTACTATTTCACGGTGTCTGAGTTGATAAGCTGTGGAAATTCATCGCCGTCCATTTCCTGCAATCTGAGAGCACCTCCTGTTAATACCTCCTTGACAATAAATGGGCCTTCCCAGTTAGGAGCGAATTTTCCCTTAGACTGATCTTGGTTGTCAATGATTTTCTTCAAAACCAAGTCATGTTGTTTAAACTGCAGTAGCCGGACTTTTTTGTTGTAGGATCTGGTGATCCTTTGTTGATATAACTGACCATGGAAGATAGCCACGGTTCGCCTTTCATCTATTAGAGACAATTGGTGATACCTGTCTTGTACCCATTGGTCTTCATCCAGCTGAGCGTCTATAAACACTCTGAGGGATTCCATTTCTACTTCTATGGGGAGTACTGCTTCCATCCCATAGGTTAATACGTAGGGGGTTGCCCCAGTTGAAGTGTGCATTGATGTTCTGTAGGCTAATAGAGTAAGAGGCAATAAGTCAGGTCATTCTTCGTGGTTGGCGGACATCTTTTTCATGATTTTCTTGATGTTTTTGTTAGCCGCTTCAACAGCATCATTCATCTTTGGACGGTAGATGACGGAGTTAAGATGTTTAATGTGGAATTTGCTGCATAACTCCTCCATTTTGTTATTGAGGTTCTTAGCATTGTTTGATACAATTACCTCTGGTTTTCCATATCGACAAATGACATTATTTCTGATGAAAGCAATGATAACTTCTTTGGTAACCCTGGGGAAAGAGGCTGCTTCTACCCACTTGGTGAAGTAGTCGATAATGGTGAAGATAAACTAATGCCCATTACTAGCTTTGGGCTCGATGGGCCCGATAACGTCCATTCCCCACATTGAGAAGGGTCAGGGTGAACTCATATTGTGGAGCTCCCTTGGAGGGGCGTGGATAGCATTCCCATGAATTTGGCATTGATAACATCTCCTGGCATGGTCATTGCAGTCATCTTTGAGAGAGAGCCAGTAATGTCTCATTCTAAGGAATTTCTTTACAAGTAAAGGGTCGCTCATATGTGGGCCACGGACTCCACCATGGACCTCATCCATGAGTCTCTGAGCTTGATCCTTGTCCAGGCATCTGAGGAGACCTAGTCCTGCATCTCTCTTATAGAGTGCATCTTCGCTTAGGTAGAATTTCATAGCAAGTCGATGAATCCACCTTTTTCATTCAGGCTCGCCTCAGCGGGTGTAGATACATCTTGCAAGTACTCCTTGATATGCTGATACCAAGGTTGTTGGATGAGAGGTAGTTCATCCGATATTTCTCCAACATAGTTCCCATAGGCTGGTGCCTTTTGTAGGGCAAATATGACGATTGGCATGTGTTCCTTGTTAGGTATGTGAATCAAGGAGGCCAAAGTTGCTAATGCGTCTGCGAAGTCATTCCTATTACGGGAAATGTGTAGAAAGGAGATCTCTTCGAACTCCGAAGCCATCTGTAAAACTTACTGATGGTAAGGCAGCAAATGTAGCTCTTTAGTTTGATAGATTCCCGTGGATTGTTTGACTACCAACTCTGAATCCCTAAAGACAATTAATCGCCTAATGCCCATTGAACGGGCAAGCTTTAGCCCCATGATACAGCCTTCATACTCAGCTGTGTTGTTGGTGCTGACAAACTGTAATTTGACGGCGATGGGATACTGCTCCCCCGTACCGGATACTAGAACTGCTCCATCTCCAGAACCTTCCATATTAACAGCTCTGTCAAAATACATATTCCATGTTTGGCGTGTATTGTACTGATGGTGTTGCTGAATCGCCATTACCCCTTCATCGTGGAAATATGTTTCCAATGGTTTGAAATCCCCTGAAGGTGTGGCGGCCAGTTGATCCGCAATTCCTTGACCTTTAATGGACTTTTGCGTCACATAAACAATGTCAAATTGTTGCATAATCAACTGTCATTTGGACAGTCGAAAATTTAATATGGGTTGAGAGGATCCACGCGAGAGATGAGATGGGTTGTGTGCCCATGAAGGTAATATTGTAACCTCATGGCAGCCCATGCTAAAGCACAACAAGTCTTCTCAATTAAAGTGTACTTTTGTTCACTACTACTGAATCTTTTGCTGAGCTAATAGATAGCTCGTTCTCGGCCTCTATCGTCTTTCTGACCCAGCATGCAGCCCATGGCATTGTCACTTATAAACAGGTACATGAATAGGGGAACATCATCCCTGGGTGGTGCTAAAATAGGAGCTTTGATTAGCTGCTCTCTGATTATAAGGAAGGCCTTCTGGCACTCATCATTCCATTTCATGGAGGAGTTCTTCCTTAACAGCTTGAAGATAGGCTCACAGGTTGCTGTGAGTTGAGAAATGAACCTACTAATGAAGTTGACTCTTCCCAAAAATCCCCGTATTTCCTTCTCTGTCTGAGGAATGGGCATTTTCGTAATGGCCTGGATTTTGGTGGGATCCAGCTCAATCCCTTTGTGGCTGACTAGAAATCCTAGCAACTTGCCAGATTTAACGCCAAATGCGCACTTGACTGGATTCAACTTCAAGTTATACTTATGCAACCTGTTAAAAAGTTTTCTGAGATGGTCTAGGTGGTCTTCCTCCCTTCGGAATTTGGTAATAATGTCATCCACGTAGATCTCTATCTCTTTGTGCATTAAGTCATGGACAAGAGCCATCATGGCTCGCTGATAGGTAGCTCCAGCATTGATGAGGCCAAAAGACAACCGTCTATAGCAAAAGGTTCCCCAAGGCGTGATGAAAGTAGTTTTCTCGCGATCCTCTTCAGCAACCATGATCTGATGGTACCCCGCGAAGCAATCAGCTAAGGCGTACATGCCGTATTGAGCAGTATTGTTAATGAGAATGTGGATAAATGGCACGGGAAAGCTATCTTTAAGGCAAGCTTTATTCAGATCCCAATAATCCACGCAAACTTGCACCTTTCCTCCAGGCTTAGGCACCTTTCCTCCGGGCTTAGGCACCTTTCCTCCAGGCTTAGGCACGGGAACGATGTTGGCAAGGGCAAAGTTCTGGTGGACCGCAGTGATGGAGGGGCTATCATCGTCCTCCTTCTCCCTACTGATGACCATTACGTCTTGGCAATCATCGTTTGGGGTGTATCTGTTTGTATGTTCATCATGGACAATGATGCGTATGCCTGACATCATTCGGACGATGTCTTGTTTAATTCTTCTTTCCTCTTCTTCCACCTTGGGATTTGGAACAAAGACTTCCTTATCCTTTACCTGTATCAGTTTAGGAAATAACATAGCCATTACATTTGCTGGCACCTTTACCAGAGATTGTGCGGACTCTAGATTTATAGGTGGATATAATCGTCGTATGGCTGAAGTTGAAGGAATCTGCTTCTACTTATGTGGATTCTTGTAACTGGAACTGGCATAATAGCCTAGTCTGGCTGTCCCAGTTTGACTAGACACTTGAATCGGGTGCTTAATACCCTGATTATTTTTACCCAGCCCTTGTCCTAGCTAGTGACCCAATTACATCATTTCTTGAGTAGCTGCCATCACTTCAGTATAAATCTTGGGTACGGGAAACGGCATCCCAATGGAATGGTATTGAGTGTTGCTTACTTGCAAAGCATGAAAACTGACCGGATCAACATCGAAATTGAAACTGATGAGTGGCATGTCACATTGTTGAGGACATTCCGATTCAGCGTTGACTGTGATTAGGCTATTGTTGATAATGTATTTAAGTTGTTGATGAAGAGTGGAAGGGACTGCCCCGGCCATGTGGATCCACGGTCTCCCCAAAAGCAGGTTGTATCCTGTATCTATTTTGAGAACGTGGAAAGATACACAGAATGTATGGGGACCAATCTCAATTGGCAACTCAATCTCTCTGACTGAATTCCGGCGGGATCCATCAAAAGCTTTGATAATCGTATGGCTACTTCAGATCCGCTTGAGATTAACATTCATCTTCAGCAACGCAGTATAAGGACAAATGTTTAGAGACGAACCTCCATCTACCAAGACTCCAGCTAACATATATCCGGAGGACAAAACCACAATATGCAACGGCTTGCAATGACCGGTCCCTTCGGGCGGTATGTCATCATCAGTGAAAGATATCACATTGTTGTTGAAAATATGATCAACCAGATGTTGAAATTTTTCCACATCCACTAATTTCGGTAAGTATGCTTCTTCCAAAATCTTCAGTAGAATCTTCCTGTGATCCTCGAAAGTTAAAACCAAGTCAAGTATTGAAATTTGATGTGGAGCTTCTCTTAAGCTTAAAACCACCTTGGCTTCATTATGACCCATAGTACTGAGGAATTTTTCAATCTTCTCTGTGGGAATTTTCCCCTTTGATTTGATGGTAGGCTTCATCACCTGTTGGGGAAGACATAGTGGATTTTCCTTCGACACTGCAGCAGTTGTATGAGAGGTGGATCCTTCAGCTTCTCCATAATTCCAAGGGACTTTTTGTAAGCTGATAAAAGGATATTGTGGTCTGAATGGCAAGGTGATTATCTCTAGCGCAACCACTTTCAAAGGATTGTTAACTCCTTTGAGTTGAATTGCTTGTATTGTGAATGGTTTGACAGTCCCATCAGCCTCAGCGGATATAACTGCCACCAATCCCTTCCATTTAGTAGGACAAGTATTTTCACGCTCAAATAGCACTGTATCGTTGTCTGCCAGTTGCAGGACACCACTATCAATTAGATTTTGAATAAGGTGTCGGAGTGCCCAGCATTCTTCCTTGGTGTGACCGCGAGAATGGGAGTGATGCTGACATACTCCATCAGGATTGAACCGTCCTGAATGGTGATTAACTGGAGGTAGAAGGGTTGCGATTCTTCCTTCATTGATTAGCCTCTGAAGTATCTCCTCCATAGGTTGGCCCAGGTATGTGAATTCCCTTTTATTGGCAAAATCCCGATGGGCTTTCGCAGTTGTTCTCTTCGTCACTTTATCCTCCAATGTATTATATTTTGAAGGTGACAGGGGAGTATTCATAACCAAGGGAAGGAGACTAGCATGCTCCTGGCTAATTAATTGGCGTGTGACTTGATGCTGATAGGTCACCAGTTCTACCAATTGCTCAATCTGTTTACACAGAGCTTTCGTCTTTCATTCTATCATAAATTGGAACTTTGCATAATCCCATTTGTTAACACTATCTTTGATGATCTAGGATGATTCACAGTTAAACTCGGAACTCTGTCCATTGCTCCAATTAATCATGTTGACCTTTTCCTCTTTATGTGGAGGAAGAGGGTTGTCTTGTACATAAGGTTGATCTGGTTTGGTGACCACGATCTCACCGTTGTCTATTAAATCTTGGATCTTGTGTTTCAAGGCCCAACAATCTTGAGTATCATGTACAGGTGCCCCGGCATGATAAGCACATTTTCGAGCAACATTGAAACCCCTCCCATTAGAGTTGGTTGGTGGAAGAAGATACGTAATTTTCTTCTGAGTGGTAAGAAGATTGAGAATGTTCTCGAGTGAGTCTCCCAGGGGCGTGAACACTCGAGGGCGTTTGGCTTCTCCACCTTTAGTCAATGGAGGGTTTGAAGACTGTGCTTGAAAGGGAGTGTAATTTCTCCTCTGAATAGGCATATTCGGATTGCCCTTTTGACCTTGGAGTATCAACGAAACATCCTCCTCTTTCTTTTTATGGACCCTCCGGGGGTTGTTTCCATAAGTTCCGAATTGGATGTGCTCAGCAACAGCTTTAAGAGCGGTTAGGTCTTGAATCTTTCCTAACTTCAAGCACATCTCAGCCATCTCTCCATGTTTAATTATTTCAAAAAATGGTTTACCAATGCCATCTAAAACTCTCTCATAGAAAGGAGCTTCTTGTATGTCGATAAAGGTCATAACCATTTCTGACTCTGTCATAGCAAGAATCACTTGACTAGTAAGGCGCCTCCACCTTTGAGCATACTCTCTGAAAGACTCATTAGACTATTTCTTGACTTTGGTAATCTGATATCGGTCAGGAGCCATCTGAGATTAGAAGCTTTATTGTGTAAGGAAGGCATGAACTAGCTCTTCCTAGCTATGGATCTTTGAGTTGTCTAATCTGGTATACCACGAACGGGCTTCTCCAGTCAGACTCTTTTGGAACAGCTGCATTCTAAGCTTCTCGTCCTCTGCATAAGATTTAAGTTCTCCAATGAACACCTTCAAATGTGTGTAAGGATCTCCTAACCCATCATATTTTTTGAAATTAGGAGTTTTAAACTTCTCTGGATAATGAACACCAGGGAATATACACAGGTCAGCATAGGAGACACTCCCATGTACTCTAATTCCTTTGATAAAATGAAGGGTTTCTTCCATTTGAAGGACCTTTTTCTTGATGTCACCAGTGTCTGGATCTTCTTTGAGATGGGTGGCATCATGAATTTTGTTGGTTGTATCCAACTAGAGCGTAGGTACTGTAATGGCTTTGTCAGAACCTTGGGTTCCTTCTTGTGTAGAGGTATCTTCGCACCTTGAGTGGACTGATGTAATTCTTTAAGCAGAACAACCAAATCTATAATTTGTTTACTTAATCCGTCAAATTCTTCACGAGAAACTGGATTAGACTGGTCAGATGAAGAAATGATTGGCTGTAAGCCTGTGGCCTTTTAAGATTTTGACCGGGTAATTGGTTCGAATGCTTCCCTGTGACAAAACTTGCATAGTTTAGTTATTAGGGATTGTATAAATATTTACATGCTATGTGATGTGTCCGTTTTAGGATTATTATCCTGCAAAACGGATGTTAGCTGTTTGTAATACAGGATAGCATGTTAATTTAAATATGTACATGCACATATTTCTTTATATTTCTCATTTCATGGAGATGAATATGGAATGTAAATTACAAGTAATTGGCTTAACGAGTAATGAGAAAGCATGAAGAGACTTCCCTCTGCATTTGGTTTATCAGAGGCTGACCTATCTTAGGTTTCTCTCGCGGCTTTTCGGCATGAAGGTTCCCAAATCATCGCAATTTACTCAACGGGAAGTTAATCCAGTCTTTCAACTGGAACGAATTTGGGTGGTGCCTTTCCTGAGCCTCATTGGAATTAGTCTTCCCACGAGTCCAGTAATCAAACACCGACAGGATAGCCTCCTGGTAGAGGAACCACACAGCATACATTCACATACAACGTGTCTCACCGTTTATGAAAATGATGACATGTGTGAAACACTAATATCATAGATAGATATATTGCAGTGGAGTAAAAAGAAATGCATTTGTACACATTCATCATAAATATAAATGCAACATTCACACACAAGCATATAACAGTTTTGAAAAGCTTGTAATAGCGGCTTAAGTCCTCTTAATGGGGTTTCCCCAGCAGAGTCGCCATCTGTCGACGTCGGGATTTTTATTTGTCCCTTTTCGTTTTCTATTTTTTGGTGTTCTCATTTTAGGTGAGATTTGTTTGAAAAAATAAGTGAAAAAGGTCTGACATGTATAATGTCGACGATGGACTGTTAAGAGTCACCAGTTGGTTTTTTAATTGGTTGTACCAACACAACCGAGAAAAGGTTTGCGCATTGACCCAGTGATGTGACACTGCTAAACGGGTCTGTGAAATCGAGATTCATTAGGGTCCGGGGACTTGCTTATGCTGAGGGAAGGTGTTAGGCATCCTCCGACATCCGTGTTGCCACGGTGACCGCCACTTTTCAAGAAATTGTTATATGAATGTGCGTGTGTGTGGGTCAATGTGCTATTATTTGGAAGTAGTGTTATGCCTCGTTCGCACCTATATACAAGGGTTTGAATTTGTATAAAAATTCAGTTTTAAACAAGGTATAGCAGTGATGTTTTGTAAAAAGAGATTTTTTCAAACCCTGTGCTCAATAGTAATTGAGGACTTTGATACTTCCATTTTATTATATGTTCGTCTTGATTGCTTTTATTTTTGATATGCGGAGCATCTTCGAGAAAATAATGTACAAAACAGTGCCGAACTCCTCGTGGGTATGAAAACCATCTGAGAAAATCCAAATACCGTGAATAAATTTATAAGCTGCTTACAGCTGAGAATGTCCATCACGGAAACCGAATCTAGATTCAGTGGACTGAATCTATGATCACATGATTCCTAGGTTCACATGATGCCATAATTAATATGAAAGCAGTAAGCAGTTATATATATAAAAGCAGTAAATATATATATATATATATATATATATATATATATATACAGACATGATCAACCACCACGAAGCACCTCCATGGGGGATCGAAAATGTAAATATATATATATATATATATATATATATATATATTGACACGATCAACTGCCACGAAGCACCTCCATGGGGGATCAGAAAATGTAAATAAAGCTGTAAAAGCAATCAACCGCCACGGAGGAAACTCCAGGCGGGACGAAATGTAAATATATATATATATATATATATAAGCAATTAAACGCACCAGACGTAAGTCTAGGCTCATCGAACAGAGTTCGACATACAGTTTATATATATAAGTGTGTGTGTGTGTGTATATATATTGTGACGCCCCCAAAATTAGGTATACATCACCCATCTTGGGTCGTCAGATACATGGTACAGAATACAAATACAACTTACTAATACAACTGTCGTGTACAATACGACAAAATATAACTGTGAGTTTGAATACAATTATTGTCTACTAGAGACTATACAAACTCAAAAGGAGTCCACATTATAATTATTGTCACACTATTTAACAGAATAGTGAGGACTACTAATACTATCATCTGGTCCATCACTCCGTTCCCCGACTTGTCCCAGCTATATTCTCATTTCCTGAAGAGAACAGTGAAAGAAAGGGTGAGCTCAACTAGCCCAGTAAGAAATATTATGACTAAGATAATGCAGAATAAATTATCATTAGCCTTCAACAGTGTTAAACTGATAAAATATAACGAACATCAAGTTTAACTGCAGCGGAACAAGCAATCCATTAAAAGAGTCAAGTAGAAAATAAAATCTACTATCTTCTATGATTTAAAAGGTTTTTCAACACTGTTATCGCTGGGACTCAACTTAATAAAATAATCCACATCATCGAATCACCCCTGCACTACGGCCAAGGATATTCGTGTATTCATTAATGGTCATGATCATGCCAACAACTGTCCATCAATGCACTACGGGCCAATGAGGACTTTTACCACATCATTTGTAATATTACGGTCATGATTATACCGAATAATCCCTTGTCATAATCATACCAAGTCCATCTATGCACTACAGGCCACAGATGACTTTAAACATTTTATAAACATGAGGATGATGACAATAATATAAGAATTCAATAAAACAAGTTCAAAAATTAATTTATCCAAGAATTAACAACGTAAATTGTCAACATGATACTGCTTTGTGGAGTAAAATTCAAGAATGCTTAGAATAATATTTTCATGAAAAGATACTGGATGAAACGCAATTATCAAGGATATTCCACTAATTTCATGGAGTATAGAAGTTAAAACTTAACCAACTGAGTATAATAAAGAATGGAATAACAAAAGAAATCACCCGGCATGCGATAGACCGCACAGACAGGTTATTCTAACATAATAATAAATAATGGAACCAGGTCCGGCGTAAACGCACAGATAGGATATTCTGACAGAATAATAAATAATGGAACAAGGTCCGGCGTAAACGCACAGACAGGATATTCTGACATAATAATAAATAATGGAACTAGGTCCGGTGTAAAACACACAGACAGGATGTTCCAACAAAATAATAACAAGACGGAACTAGGTCCGGTGTAAAACACACAGACAGGATGTTCCAACAGGATAATAATAAAAACGAAACCAGGTCCGGTGTAAAACACACAGACATGATGTTCTAACAGAATAATAGAAGAATGTCACCAAGTATAGGGTAGACCGCGTATACAGGTTATTCCCACAGAATAATAAGAAATAGAATAACAAAAGTTCTCTTCATGAATAAGAAAGAATAACACCCCTTACCGTTTTAAAGAAGAACTGAAATAAGGAAGTAGTTAAGTAGCAGAATACTTTTCTTTTCTCTCTCTATAGTTTCTCTCTCTAGAGTTCAGTGAATTCGTAAGAAATAATGAAGGAATGAGATGCTATTTATAAAAAAATAGAATGCATAGTAACTAATTCATGAACGGTCCAGATTGATTACTTTAATCTGACGGTCCATATTTAAAAAAAAATCTTTTAAATAAAATATATTATATTCTATTTATAGAATAACTTTAATAAAGTATTCTGTTTTATATAAAAAGATGTTTCTGTTTTATTATGTTAATAATACGAATAAAACAAAACTTCATTATCGCTAAATAATTCATATTATTAACTGACAATAATTGAATCAAACTGAGTGACTTCTTACATAAGCATTAAAAATCAATACCATGTGCTACTATGCAACCATACGTGTTACTGTACTTTTACTACTGAGTAGTTCAACAGTATCAATGGTAAAACTTCCGCCGTTATTTTTAATAAAATATTTTTGTCGTTTTCTCAATCCGACAATAATTCCATTGTGGGGTCCACCAATGATTGTGTCGTTGTACGAATATTCTCTGTTAAAACGAATATTTCCCGACTAATCGAATATTATATAACAACTTGCGTACTTTGTAAAATTTATAAATATTACCCACAACTATAACATTATATCAAATTAACTCCATAATATTCAAAAAAAATTTATCTTTATTTATAAAAGTTGGGGTCTTACATATATATATATATATATATATATATATATATATATATATATATATATATATATATATATAGATGAAAGCAAATAAACGCTCCAGACATAAGTCTGGGCTCAATCGAGGCATAACTCGATAATGTTAGTCCATATAAATATATATATATATATATATATATATATATATATATATATATATATATATATACAAACTGAAATGAAATCACGGACCGAAGTCTGGGCATATACACGCAACACGACTCTTAACGTGAAGAACGGTGTGTGCATAGATGAAGAGAAAGGCTTTAAAGTGTGTAAAAAGGCTTACAGTGGGCTGCCAAAGAAGACTTCTATAGCTTTAAGTGGATGAACACTTCGCTCCCGCCGGTAAAAAGTAGCTATATATGAGCTTACAAGTGTTTAAAATGAGAAAGCACTAAATTTAGGGTGTGTATAGAGCAAATTGGACAAGGCTTCCTCGCCTTTTTCTCTTACAAAATGGCCACCCCAAGCCCTCTATTTATAGAGGGGGGGAGCCGCAGGTGTGCCTACGGCTAGGCCGCAGATGTACTTGCGGCTGCTTGGGGTGCCCCGGGCACTGCGGGTCCTGCCATCTTGAAGTACGTGCACGTATATAACGTGTTGTCCGCTTTGAGAACTTCAATCCGGGCATCCGACTGTGGTGTGTAAGATAAATTTTGGACCACCATTGTCGAGAGTTACGCAATGACATGGGATTAGAGGTTGTACGAAGTCAGGAAGATGGGACCATACCCTCCGGTCTTCAAGCTTCAAATTCTATCTGTTACCCTGCGTAATAGTCACTCGGGATTGGACTTCCTTAGTTCTTGTGGGACATTGCTATGTAGAAATGTATGTCTGAGATGTTGAGACGGCGCGATGTGGCGTCACGGTGGAAAGATAATGACTTTACCCCTCACCGGGGATATCTCCGGTTTGGGCTAATAAAGCAGACGTGGCTCAGGGTTATCTCTGAGATTGGACTGCTGCAAGTGTTGAAGGTCCTCAGTGTCATCTCTGAGGTGTGCCTGTCTTCCCAGTGTCATCTCCGGGTCTTGTACTGAGTGCCTTGTTATAAGTGATGAGTGTTCTGAAGCTGATTACATGTATTTCCGGGGTTATCTCCAAAACTGCAACTGCCTTCCTTGGGGTTATCTCCAAGGTTGGAATCTGCTACTCCCAGTGTTGGGACTGAGATGGAATATCTCCGGGATAAATCGGTCTTCTCCGGTGGAATTTTCGGTATTGGAACTGCAGGCCTCGGGGTTATCTCCGAGGTTGAAACGGATACTCCCGGTGTGTGTTCCGGGATTGAGAATGAGCTAACGGTAGTATCAAGACTGGATATGAGTTGTCTTCCAAGGTTACATCTAAAAGACGAATCTGCCCTCCTGCAATGTCAGTAACAGGTGTGTAGAAAATTTCTAGTGTCTACACCCATCAGGCCCTGGCTACTTGTTGTTGTTGTATTTGTTGTTAGTGCTTTGCTGCTAAGATGTCTTGAAGCTTAAACATCTTTAGTACTTAGCAGCTTGGCGTGGTCCTCTTTGCATTCTGCGTAGAGTCTGGACCACCTCTTCTCTGGTGCAGCTGATCTTCATACTGTTCATCTCATCTTTATTCGATGTCAGATGTGCACCATCACCATTTAGGTTTGCTAAGTCTCTGAGCTTTTGGTAGACTTTGTCTGGCACTTAGGATTCCTTGAACTCTTCTTGAATGGTCTGCATATATGGTTCTGCATCTGTTCTGTTTCAGCATTTGGTTCATGGTGATTCGTAGAGTGGTTATCTGGATCTTCTTTGTGCTCTGCCACTTTTTTGAATGCTATCTTCTTGGCCTTCTCGGCTCTCAGCTTAGCTGCCATCTTAAGTGGTATTCTCATCCTTGTTGAGTGAAGCTTTAGTCTGTTTAAGTCCTTCTTCAAATCTGCTTCACTTCCACCTTAGTAGTATCACTGTCACTGAGACTTGTTCCGTTCAGCTCTGGTGGAACTCGTAGAGTCAACAATATAGCATTCCAACAACTTAACGAGTATGCAACTCAACAACTTTTGATCTTTGAAGCTCTAGCTGATATATACTCCTCCACAATCTTCCCGTTGGAATATAGCCGTTGGGAGCTATTTGAATTGTTTCGCAAATCTCGAGTTATGTGGTGCAGACTACAGATGTGACATGTGTTGGGTAAAATCTAATTACGCACAACACGCAAGTATACGTGGTCAACAAGTAATAAAGTAATGAGTAGAGTATCATTCCCACATGGACAATTTAGTAAGAAATTTAATCTCACAATTATCAATTTCCTATTAATCCTAATTTTATCAAACTATCAAATTCAATGATTAAAATTAAAAAAAAACTAAATTATTAATAAATATACTATCACAAAACAAACGCAATTATCAAAACTAAAATTTCAAACAATTAATGGAGAATTAGGCTTATGATTTCACCCTAAGCTTCACTCTAATTTTTACACATTTATTTCAATTCAACTTAGTATCCCAGTTTATTAATCAAGAACACGAATGTAGTACTAGCCACCTCTCGATGCACATATACCGTATTAACTTAAATCCATAATTTAGATAGAAACAAGTTAAACACCTTAATCAACTAACTCACTATATATCTATGTAAATTAAAATTAAAGAAGGTTTAAGATTAAGTTCTCTATCCGATTACATGCGATGTCAAGCATATCTCTACCTTAACATTCATCAAGATTCTGTTATTCACAAAATTCATGAACACATGCTATATTAACTAAGTCTAAATTCGTATATCTTCTCTCGATTCCATACAAATCCACGAAGAATTATTGATCAGGCAATTCATAAATTCAAGTTCAAATTAATATAGATCAACTGGAAAATAGCTTATTAAACTGGAAATTAAAGTTACAAATTCATTGTTTCACTTAACAATCCATCATAAGCCTAAAAAGTGAATTAGTTCATCATGAATGAAATAATAACTGAATAATTTAAAGAAAACATTCTTTCAATTACAAATATAAGACTAAGAAGAATAATAATGCAAAACACCCTTCACGTAGCCTTAATCTGCAATCGTCACGAAAATCTCCCTCCAAAACTTGCTATGAAATCCTGGAATTAATCTCTCTAATTTTCCTTCTTCTTCTCTTTATGTTGTTTGTTCAGCAATATATATCCCCCACTAAGTTCTGGTCGAAATCCTTCAACAAATAGAGTCCATACGCTATCCAATTCCCACAATCCTCTTTCCAGCAGTGTTCGAATCAAGCCAGAAGTGCCCAGAATTCAAGACCCCCTGCCCCGGCGGGGGTATGTAGGCAAAATAGGGCCGTTCCGACTGGCTACCTTATTGCTAACTGACTTTGGCTAATTTCCATACTTGCTCTAATTATGCTCCAAATGCCTCCTTTTCTTATCATTTGCCACACCAACCACCCTACACACGAAATAACAAGAAACAAATAAGAATGAACATGAACGCAAAGAATTAACAACGATTACGCTTAAAAATGGATATCGATTCGTGGATATAAAATCCACTTATCAAAATCCCCCAAACTTAAACCGTGCTAGTCCTCGAGCACAAAATAAACTACATGCTACGTAATGCAATGCAATGAGATGTAATGTATCTAACTATATGATTACGAATCCAATAGTGTTACTGAATCAAAATTATCCCACCGACCTCAAGGAAAACAAGCAAACACTACAATCTTAATCACTAAAACCAATCAATAATTCCTTATTAATTCTCAAATCTTAAACCATTATTACTAGTATAGTGTGCATGTGTGTCAACATCCATGATAACTAATATGGACTCAAATGCAATACATAACCAATTTCTTAGAAGGAATCATACAACGCAAACTTAAAATTTTCAAAAATAGACAAGTTCCAACTGAATTCAGACATTTACCAAGATTAGGGGATCAAAAAGAGTATTCATGCTTTCTATTTTTATTTTTTTTCATTGACGGGGGCCATTTATTCTTATGTCCCGTCTTTTCTTCATATTTTTTGCTTCTCTTCTATTTTTTTCTTTTTTTTTAATATTGACTTATATACCCTACCTTTCTCCCCCAAACTTAAGTTTTTGTCTAATTCATCATTTTTACTGCCTATCCTTGTCATTTTCTCATTCACCCTAGCATTATCCTTTAAAAACTCTTTATGTATCAATTTGAATTAACCAGTCAACACAGATGTTGTTACGTGCTTCCCTTTTTATACCAGTTTCAAATAAGCACAAGATTTGATTCATAACAGAAACTCTGTGAAAGCCCCGAATTCGGGTCCCAAATCACTGCGGATCCGGTACAATCATTCTATCACTATTTACGGAAGATATAAACATAAATTATTTATACAATAAACGTACACATTATTTTTCCAAAATTGAGTAACCTTAACTTATACACAATTCATAAACTATCAGACATATAACATATTTATCAAACTATTCTATTACAAATTAGCTGCACATTTTATCCCAAGCTAAACTTGGCTTTATCCTTTCCTGTATCATACGTATGCCTCTTAATTTGCAATGTTAATCATGATATAGCAAGGGTGAGCATGAAGGTTGCCCAACAAGTTTAAATTTATTAAGACATATCATGATTGAAAGAGTCTGAATAATAAGCTGGCTATAATTTAACAATATAATTGTGAACTAGCAGGAACAAACTTTTGACTGAACAAGAATTAAACATGAACAAATATATCTAGACCAACTGGTAATGAAGGTGATCAGCCTTTCATACCTGACTTATACATGCAATATGTATAGAGTACAATTCTACAATGACAATCAGCAATGATTAACCATAAGCATATCTGAATGAAACAACTCTAAGTAGAGTTAAGTAAAACTTGCCTGAACCGTTGATTACTGCTACGCAATTTATATCGCTTTATCTAAAAACCTACTATATAATATCGAAATATAAATTAGAATAATATCATCACAATATAATACTATTTTATATATATATATATATATATATATATATATATATATATATATAGAATAACCTGAACACATAGAACATAACCCTATCAGCCTATAACACACATAAAACTCGATATCAGGTCAAACTATTTCAATCTGACTTGAACCCGACACAATTCTGGCATCCCGACGGTCTAGTCGGACCTTTACTCGAGTTTAAGTTCAATTAAACTATGCCTTAACAGCTAACAATTATCTTAGATAATTTGAATATCAGTCAAAATAATTTTCCTAAGCTCGTAATAATTTTTCATGTAATTATTACTATTTATCATGATTTTTCAATCATTAACTCGTATTTAAATGAATTAAATACCCCAATATTCTATTATCATTAATATTTATTTATTATCAAATATTAATGAAATTCATGTCATAATATTATAATATATTTATAATATCACAAAGTATTTTTAATACTTTAAAATCACCTTTATATGATTTTTAAACAATTAAATTTATTATCCAATAATTGCTCTTAATATTAAAATATTAATATTTTCACGACAAAATATCAAAAGTTATATTTTATAACTTAAAATATTTTTATAACACTTAAAACATTTTTATATGATTTTTAAATCATTAATTCTATTTTTTCATAATTTATTTAATATATTTATTAAATAAACTAATTATCTTTAATATTAATTTATTAATGAATTTCGTCACAAAATATCAAAAGTCACTAAAAATAACTTAAAATATTTTCTTTTACCATAATATTATTTTTCATAATTTTTCAAGTATAAAAATCATTTTTAAATAATTTATTTAATATTATAATTAAATAAATAAATACCATTTATATTCCAAAAATATTAAATATTTATGAAATATACTCTAAATAATTAAAAACTATTTTTTAGACTTTAAAATAATTTTTCAGAATTTATTATGTATTTTTAATAATCAATATCCATTTTTATCGATTTATTTAATTAAAATAAGTATTTTCTGAAAATAAGTGTCGCTATAGGTGGCTTTAGTGACACAACCGTCGCTGAAAGTGTTCTTCAGCTGTTCTTGAGCCTTCATGTCAGACACCAAGGTAGGAGGTTTGACCAGCATTTGTAGGTTCCTAACGTTTTCTGGGCTTGATTAAACGTTTATGTTGCAATAGGTTTGCAACACTACCATTAACAATCAACAACACAGTCATACAACATCATGATATGAAGATCTGGTCTCCGGAACATACTGTAAAATCAGGCCTGGGTTTTCTGGGTAACTCAGAAATCCAAGGCAGTTCGAGTGCCTCATTTTGATCTCAATTATCTTAGGGTTCTGGTCATTCGTTTAGTGGTTTAATGGTTTTGATCTATAGTCCTTATATTAGTGTACCACTATATCACATAATACAAACTTAACAACATTACACATGAAAACTCCGAGCCGGTCAAAGTAGTAGTCTGGACTGTTCTTGAACATTTCTGGGTTTTCCAGAAATGTTCTTGAGCAGTTCGGTCAACGATAGTTTGACCATTAATTTTTACGATTAGGCTACGGATCTGAGTGATCTAAAGGCATATATGTATAGCCTGCATGTCAGTCTACAAAATAAAACCAACAACATCACATAACAACTTAAACATAGCAAGATCTAGCGACTGCAAAAGCTTGTCAGAGATTTCTGGGAATTCTGGGCTGCCCAGAAAGCTTATCCGTGATCGGTCAACGGTCTTTGACCGGTCATATCAGGAGATCTAGGCTTGATCCGACCCTGTATCCAGTTTCAGATCAAAGCCTATGTGAGACCCCAGATTTTATGAATAAATATTTAATTTTTCTCGAAATAATTTTTTTTATATTATGGTGTGGATTTGATATAATAGTTATGGGTAGTATTTATAAATTTTACAAAGTATGCAAGTTGTCATATTATATTCGATTGGTCGGGGAATATTCTTTTTGTCGGGGAATATTCGTACGACGGCACAATCATTGGTGGACCCCACAACAGAAGTATAGTCGTAGTTAGAAAACGACAAAATTATCTTTCTATAAAAATAACGGCTGAGGTGTTACCGTTAAAACCGTTGATACTGTTGAACTACTCGGTAGTAAAAGTACAGTAATACGTGTGGTTGCATAGTAGCACACGGTATTGATTATTAATGCTTATGTGAGAAGTCACTCAGTTTGATTCAATTATTGTCAGTTAATAATATGAATTATTTAGCGATAATGAAGTTTTGTTTTATTCGTATTATTAACGTAATAAAACAGAAACATCTTTTTATATAAAACATAATACTTTATTAAAGTTATTCTATAAATAGAATATATTATATTTTATTTAAAAGATTTTTCTTTAAATATGGACCGTCAGATTAAAGTAATCAATCTGGAACGTTCATGGATTAGTTACTATGCATTCTATTTTCCTATAAATAGAAGCTCATTCCTTCATTATTTTCTTACGAATTCACTGAACTCTAGAGAGAGAAACTATAGAGAGAAACTATAGAGAGAGAGAAGAAGAGTATTATGCTACTTAACTACTTCCTTACTTCAGCTCTTCTTTAAAATGGTAAGGGGTGTTATTCTTTCTTATTCATGAAGAGAACTGTTGTTGTTCCATTTCTTATTATTCTGTTGGAATAACCTGTATATGCGGTCTACCCTATACTTGGTGACATTCTTCTATTATTCTGTTGGAACATCCTGTCTGTGTGTTTTACACCGGACCTGGTTCCGTTTTTATTATTATTCTGTTGGAACATCATGTCTGTGTGTTTTACACCGGACCTAGTTCCGGCTTGTTATTATTCTGTTGGAACATCCTGTCTGTGTGTTTTACACCGGACCTGGTTCCATTATTTATTATTCTGTCAGAATATCCTGTATGTGCGTTTACGCCGGACCTGGTTCCATTATTTATTATTCTGTTGGAATAACCTGTCTGTGCGGTCTATCGCATGCATGGTGATTTCTTTTGTTATTCCATTCTTTATTATACTCAATTGGTTAAGTTTTGACTTCTATACTCCATGAAATTAGTGAAATATCCTTGATAATTGCGGTTCATCCAGTATCTTTTCATGAAAATATTCTTCTAAGTATTCTTGAATTTTACTCCACAAAGCAGTATCATGTTGACAATTTGGACATTGTTAATTCCTGGATAAATTAATTCTTGAACTTGTTTTATTGAATTCTTATATCATTGTCATCATCCTCATGTTTATAAAATGTTGAAAGTCATCTGTGGCCTGTAGTGCATAGATGGACTTGGTATGATTATGACCAAGGATTATTCGGTATAATCATGACCGTAATGTTACAAATGATGTGATAAAAGTCATCATTGGCCCGTAGTGCATTGATGGACAGTTGTTGGCATGATCATGACCATTAATGAATACACGAATATCCTTGGCCGTAATGCAGGGATGATTCGATGATGTGGATTATTTTATTAAGCTGAGTCTCAGCGATCACAGTGTTGGAAAATCTTTTAAATCATAAAAGATAGTAGAGTTTATTTTCTACTTGACTCTCTTAATGGATTGCTTGTTCCGCTACAGTTAAACTTGATGTCTATTATATTTTATCAGTTTAACATTGTTGAAGGCTAATGATAATTTATTCTGCATTATCTTAGTCATAATATTTCTTACTGGGCTAGTTGAGCTCACCCTTTCTTTCACTGTTCTCTTCAGGAAATGAGAACGTAGCTGGGGCAAGTCGGGGAACGGAGTGATGGTCCGAATGATAGTATTAGTTAGTAGTCCTCACTATTCAATGTAATAGTGTGTTAATAAATGTAATGAGGACTCCTTTTGAGTATGAATACTCTCTAGAAGATAATATTTGTATTCAAACTCACAGTTTATGTTTTGTCGTATTGTACACGACAGTTGTATTAGTAAGTTGTATTTGATTTCTGTATCATGTATCTGGCGACCCAAGATGGTGATGTATACCAAATTTTGGGGGCGTCACAGCCTACATGACATAGAATAGATCTAAAACATCAAACACCTTAAGATCTAGAGGCCCTGACATTAGGCTGTCAGGCCTTATTTTCCCAGTTTTTCCATATTTGAGAAATCCTCAAATTCGAGTATCTAAATGATATGGATCTAGGTTTTGGCAACCTAGATCATCAAGTGACACCCTCTAACACATATCTAAACAACAAAATATATCATCTAACATAAGATCGCTGATTTTCGAAATTTTAGGTTTTATACCTTTAAATCTTGATTTTTGATTTATGACTTTTGATTGATGTTCTTGGCTTGATAAGAGGCTAACATAGCTTAACTTTTCTCTCTCTCTCACTCTAGATTTTCGAAATGAATGAGAGAGAGTGGCTTAACAATAATGAGAAGTAAAGTAAGATTTTCTTTACTTTAAATCTTTGATCTATTTGATTCAATGCATCTTAGCAATTGGTGGCTGATTTTGGACAAATAAGTCTCATGCTAGGCTAGGGCTAGGTTTAGTCACCCACCTAAGGATATGGCAAGATTTTGTAAGCTAAAATACAAAAAAGGGCAAAATAGTCATTAAACTATTAAATTCAATGGCATTTATGTAAATAGTCCAAACCTTTAGGGTTTAGGGTTTAACCCTAAAATATTAGAAATTTAATTTCTAGGATTTTCAAATTTGGGTTTTCGAAATAGAAAAATTAATATTTAAAAATTATAATTAGGATTTTCTAATTATATTAAAATTTACTAATCATTATTCAAGCTTGCTAATTAGGATTAACATTTCCTAATTAAAATTACTAATTGAGCAATTAGGTTTCATAATCATGCATTAGGGTTTATAACCCAAGAATTAGGGTTTCTAAATTATTAAAAATCTAATTAATAATTAGGATTATTCCTAACTAGATTTATAATTAAAATACATAAACCTTATACATAGCATTTAAATTCCCAAATTCGGATTTTAATATCCGAATTAGGGTTTTAAATTCCCGAAACTGAATTTAGGGTTTCCAGAACCGATTTCTAGGGTTTCTTATAGATCGTAAGAATTTTCTAACTGAACGTGGACGTTCTAAATATATACTTAGGGTTTGACATCGACATAGGTTATCTAATCAACCCTTGACCCTTAACCACATACTGTACTCATATAATACCATATTCACAGAACATATTCACTTAAATCCTTAACAGAATTTTGAAATCTTCAAAATTCTTTCTCAAAAATAGCAAACGCATACACTTATTTTATGTCTAGGTTCTAATATTGAACCTTAAATCAAATAATTAAAATTTTAAAAGTTTTCTAAATTCTCGGGTTGTCACAAACTCTATCACAGTTCTAATAATCAATGCTGTATTTGTTAACTTAGTCTCAATCTCATCATTGGCCCAAAATAACATGAACTACAACATTGCTGGAAATATGCAAAAATAACACAATGTTTAACTTATATATATATATATATATATATATATATATATATATATATATATATATATATATATATATATATTATTTTTTTAGATAAACTGATGGTAAACATAACATGAATGCAAACATACATAAATAACTAAATAAAAACTAAATATGCACCTAAAATACCATGCAAATGCAGGAATACATAAATATGCAACAATTGATCAACCTACATATAATAACAAACTACTATGCAATCCTAGTTTCATGAACTTAAATATGCAACATGAAATGCAAACAAGAATGTAAATCCCCCAAACTTGACAGTTACAATTCCCTCATTGTAAGGATATAGCAATAAAAACATGAGGACTTCCTTGTAGTGGTGTGTGGTGCTCTTCTTCATCGAAGTCACTTGGTGGAAATTGTGGGATTGGAGCCAACTGTTGATATGGAAATTGAGCATTAGGATTGAGGCTTTGTAGCGCCGTGTTCAATGATGCGAACGACATGTTCATTGCATCAAACATATGGTCTTATCTTGCGGCGAACCTCCTCATCTCCCTGTGTGCTTCTTTGTTATGCTCCTCCATTTGTTGTTGAAATGCAAGAAACTGAGGGTTAGATATGGCGTCAGAAGGTGGTTCCGCCTCAGTTCCTTGCTCTCCCATAGTCGAATCCTCATCATCCGAAGTGTTTTCAGCGTCAGCTTCGTCCTCCAAAGCTGATGGAAATACAAAACCTAAACCTCGAGGATGTGATTCACCTCCGGCCCACACCAAATACCGCGCTATCATTCTCGAGTCTAGTAGCTGCAGCGGCATTTGGGTGGGTTCATCATCAGACCAACGCATACCTGCTTGGCGACACAACCCATAAATGAGTGATGAGTGTGGTAGGCCGCCCGAAAAATTACCCCGTAGGCATCGACGAATAGAAAAATTGATTATTGCTCCGACGTCGATGATGAAGTCTTGCACAATTACAAATAGAAGTAGTGCATTTTCCTTGGTGGCATCTGAGGTATGCAAGGATGGAAACAGTTTAGCACATAAGAAGGCGTACAAAATCTTCCAATACCGGCTAAGATTTTTGCTATGAAAAACTGTGCCTCCTTTTTGACCCTTTATCCATGTTGTTCCTGGCTTAGTAATTTCTTTGAGGACCTCCTCAAAGTCAGGGTCAAAATCCCTCAAGTGAGTATATTGACACTGTCTAGGCACCCTTAACTGATAATATGTGTTGATTGCATCGGCACTGAACGGGACCAAATGAACCTGCACAAAAGCATTGAAAGGTGCCTTGTCCTCAGCGTTAGCATAGAACTCTTTGACCACGTTGACAGCGGCGGCCTCGGGCTCCTTAGTGAACTTGGTCCACCCTTTCTGATAAATCTGTTGCATCATTTCACCGTCGTGAGCATCTGGTGCCAACCCCCGCTCCGGTGTAAGAGCCTTTGTGACCATGTAGTCGTACCGGTCGGCGGTGGCAGTACTTTTAAATTTGCGTTAGTCAAAAGTTCGTGATGGTGGAGTTGGCCTTGAACTTTCTCCCCATTGTCGTTTGGATGTTGGTTGAGATGCCATTGAATTCCTGATGTCTGAACACACTACTCTGTCCCCAAATTTCACTCACACACTTTGTCGAACACTTAGTGTGCATAAAGGTGTCTTCCCCCAAACTTGCCGATTTGTGTGGCAACTAGGGTAAGAAAAGATGAAGAATTTGTAGTATTGTGCCTCACACTCAATTGCTCTAAACTTACCTCAATGACAGCTCTAATTTGTAGCAGGTGGCATTGAGAGGTTTTGATAAAATTGGGTTGTGGGGGTGTGAATATATAGAGAGGGTGTTGTGGTGTAAGTTTGTGGTGTGAAGTAATGGGGTAGTGGGTATACGAAGTGGGGAGATGTAATGTTAACTGCCAAAATCGTGGGTGGGAAGTGGGAAGTCGTGGTGGTTTATTTAAGGAGGAAGTAATAAGAGTGGGCATGTATGTAGCTGCCGAGCAACCTGTTCACGTCCAGGACCCCCACCCCGGCGGGGGGGTACATCACCTAAAAGGCCCACCCCGGCGGGCATGTTCCCTGTAAGTTGGTTGGAGAGACCCCCCGCCCCGGCGGGGGTATTGTACTAGAAGGGGCCCGCCCCGGCGGGGGTGTTCACTGCAAAAATTGCTCTTGGTTGCCTCTTGCACTCTTCATACTACCAACCATTATTCTTTTAAGATCCTGTAATGCCATAAAAGATCAATGTGAGTAGATTTTAATTATTTTAAGCATAGTGGAGAGATCATCAAGAACATTCAATAAACTACTTAATGCACTTATTATATATTACTAATTATGCTAAGCTATAATCTAACAGTTGTGATTAAAAATAAGAAAAATAAAAGTACGATTGGGTTGCCTCCCAATTAGCGCTTGATTTTAAGTCGTTCAGCCTGACTACTTCCTGTTTATGGTGTGTCGGTCAGTGTGATTGCGATGACGTCCCAATTGGACTCGCCACCCCAATAATGCTTCAACCATTTACCGTTGACCTTGAAAGTTTCCAATGGATTTCGACTATAGAGTTCAACGGCTCCATGGGGGAAAACTGTTTTGATGGTGAATGGTCCCGACCACCTTGACTTAAGCTTGCCTGGGAACAACCTCAATCGTGAGTTGAACATGAGTACTGATTGCCCCGGCTCGAACGTTCGGTGCATGATTTTCTTATCGTGCCATTTCTTGACCTTTTCTTTGTATAGTTTCGAGTTCTCGTAAGCTTGTAGGCGAAATTCATTGAGCTCATTTAGTTGGAGTAGCCTCTTTTCTCCCATAGCTGCTTGATCGAAGTTCAATTTCTGAATAACCTAGTAGGCCTTGTGCTGTAACTCCACAGGCAAGTGACATGCTTTCCCGTATAGTAATTGGTATGGTGACATACCAATCGGTGTTTTATACGCAGTCCAGTAAGCCCATAGTGCATCGTCCAACCTGAGAGACCAATCCTTTCGATTTGGGTTTACCACCTTTTCCAAGATTCTCTTTACTTCCCTGTTCGAAACCTCAGCTTGCCCACTAGTTTGGGGATGATATGCTGTAGCGACCTTATGGTTGACCCCATACTTTGCCAAGAGAGCTGTAAACGATTTGTTGCAGAAGTGACTACCTTCATCACTTATAATAGCTCTTGGCGTGCCAAACCTCGTAAAAATATTCTTTTGCAAGAATTTGAGAACCACTTTGGCATCGTTAGTCGGGAGTGCTACTGCTTCAACCCACTTTGAAACGTAGTCTACCGCAAGCAATATATATTGATTGGTAAATGAGGAAGGGAATGGCCCCATGAAATCTATGCCCCATACATCAAAAATTTTGACTTCTAAAATTGTTTGTAGTGTCATCTCATTACCTTTCGATATGTTGCCCACCCGTTGACATCTATCACAAGTTTTAACAAATTGGTGGGCGACTTTAAATAATGTCGGCCAATAAAACTCGGCTTGAAGCACTTTTGTCAATGTTCTCTCGCTACCATAGTGTCCCCCATATGCCGATGAGTGGCATTCATGCAGTATGTTCTTCACTTCACTGTAGGGCACACATCTTCTGATCATTTTGTCAGCGCACTATTTGAATAAGTAAGGCTCATCCCAAATATACGACTTGACATCATGAAGAAACTTCTTTTTCAGTTGTCGTGTAAGGTTGGGGGGAAGCATGTTGCTCACTAAATAATTCATGAAGTCTGCATACCATAGAAATTCTGCATTTAACCCAAACAGTTGCTTATCCAGGAATAACTCATTGATTACACACTTGTTCTCCGTCCCCTTTCTATCCTTTATTTCTAAGTCAAACTCTTATAAAAGGAGAATCCATCGGATAAGGCGTGGTTTAGCATCTTTTTTCGAAAGTAAGTACAGAATGGTCGAGTGATCTGTATAAACCACTACCTTTGTCCCGATCAAGTATGCCCGAAATTTATCGAACGCATATACTACTGCAAGCAATTCCTTTTCCATAGTTTTATAGTTTATTTGTGTCTCTGTGAGTGTCTTACTTGCATAATATATAACGTGAAATACCTTCTCTCGACATTGACCCAAAACAGCCCCAACCGCATAGTTGCTTGCATCACACATTAACTCAAAGGGCATGGTCCAATCCGATGCAACGATAACGGGAGTTGTGGTTAATTTCTTCTTCAGCAACTCGAATGCCAATTTACATTCTTTATCAAACCTGAAAACTGAATCCTTCTCTAAAAGACTGCATAAAGGTTTTGCAATTTTAGAGAAGTCCTTTATAAATCTTATGTAAAACCCGGCATGTCCCAAGAAACTTCGAATTCCCTTAACTGAACTTGGTGGAGGAAGTTTTTCAATTATTTCCAGCTTCGCCTTATCAACCTCTAATCCTTGAATTGAGACCTTGTGACCCAAAATTATGCCCTCCTCAACCATGAAGTGGCATTTTTCCCAGTTAAGTACAAGGTTCGTGTCTTTGCATCTTTGTAACACCATCACCAGATTCCCTAGGCAAGCATCAAAATCGTTCCCATAGACAGAAAAGTCATCCATGAAAACTTCCATGTGTTTCTCCACCATATTTGAGAAAATTGCCATCATACACTGTTGGAAGGTAGCAGGTGCATTACACAAGCCGAACGACATTCTCCTGAATGCAAATGTACCGTATGGACACGTGAATGTAGTCTTCTCTTGATCTTCAGGGGTAATGACGATCTGATTGTATCTGGAATATCCATCCAATAAGCAGTAGTACTCGTGTCCCGATAATCTGTCCAACATTTGATCGATAAAGGGCAAAGGAAAGTGATCTTTGCGGGTCGCCTTATTAAACTTTCTGTAATCCATGCAAACCCTCCAACCTGTCACTGTCCTTGTCGGAATTAGCTCGTTGTCCTCATTCTGCACCACGGTCATCCCTCCCTTTTTCGGCACACACTGAACCGGACTAACCCACTTACTATCGGGAATTGGGTAGATGATACTGGCATCCAACCATTTCAAAATTTCTTTCTTTACAACTTCCTTCATAATTAGGTTGAGTCGTCGTTGTTGCTCCACCGTCGGTTTTGCATCGTCTTCCATCAAAATTTTGTACATGCAAAAGGATGGGTTGATTCCCTTGATATCCGCAATTGTCCATCCTATCGCTGATTTGTGGTCCCTAAACACTCTCAGCAACTTTTCTTCCTGCAAATCGTTAAGTGCAGCAGAAATAATAACAGATAAAGAATTTCAATTGCCTAAATACGTGTACCTGAGGTATTTAGGGAGTGGCTTAAGTTCAAGAGTCGGTGGCTCTTCCAATGACGATTTCAATTTGATTATTAATTTTTCCTCCGTGTGCAATGGTTCAAATGGTGCTCTGAATCTGCTAACTCATGGCAATGAGTCTAACATCTGCAAGTAATCCACAAATTTTGGATCATCGAACTCTTCATCCCCCAATAATGTTGTTTCCAATGGATCGTTAACCAAACTCTTGCCCATGTCTTCACTGATTATCTGCTCAATAATATCAATCCTGAAACATTCTTCTTCATCCGTAGGGAATTTCATGGCCTTGAACATGTTAAATTTAATTTCTTGATCTTGGACTCTCATAATAAGTTCGCCTTTTTTGTGACGCCCCCAAAATTAGGTATACATCACCCATCTTGGGTCGTCAGATACATGGTACAGAATACAAATATAACTTACTAATACAACTGTCGTGTACAATACGACAAAATATAACTGTGAGTTTGAATACAATTATTGTCTACTAGAGACTATACAAACTCAAAAGGAGTCCACATTATAATTATTGTCACACTATTTAACAGAATAGTGAGGACTACTAATACTATCATCTGGTCCATCACTCCGTTCCCCGACTCGTCCCAGCTATATTCTCATTTCCTGAAGAGAACAGTGAAAGAAAGGGTGAGCTCAACTAGCCCAGTAAGAAATATTATGACTAAGATAATGCAGAATAAATTATCATTAGCCTTCAACAGTGTTAAACTGATAAAATATAACGAACATCAAGTTTAACTGCAGCGGAACAAGCAATCTATTAAAAGAGTCAAGTAGAGAATAAAATCTACTATCTTCTATGATTTAAAAGGTTTTTCAACACTGTTATCGCTGGGACTCAGCTTAACAAAATAATCCACATCATCGAATCACCCCTACACTACGACCAAGGATATTCTTTAGTATCACGACCACAATTATCCATGCACTACGGGCCAAGAATATTTGTGTATTCATTAATGGTCATGATCATGCCAACAACTGTCCATCAATGCACTACGGGCCAATAAAGACTTTTACCACATCATTTGTAACATTACGGTCATGATTATATCGAATAATCCCTTGTCATAATCATACCAAGTCCATCTATGCACTACAGGCCACATATGACTTTTAACATTTTATAAACATGAGGATGATGACAATGATATAAGAATTCAATAAAACAAGTTCAAGAATTAATTTATCCAAGAATTAACAACGTCCAAATTGTCAACATGATACTGCTTTGGGGAGTAAAATTCAAGAATGCTTAGAATAATATTTTCATGAAAAGATACTGGATGAAACGCAATTATCAAGGATATTCCACTAATTTCATGGAGTATAGAAGTTAAAACTTAACCAACTGAGTATAATAAAGAATAGAATAACAAAAGAAATCACCCGGCATGCGATAGACCGCACAGACAGGTTATTCTAACAAAATAATAAATAATGGAACCAGGTCCGGTGTAAACGTACAGACAGGATATTCCGACAGAATAACAGGATATTCCGACAGAATAATAAATAATGGAACCAGGTCCGGCGTAAACGCATAGATAGGATATTCCGACAGAATAATAAATAATGGAACCAGGTCCGGTGTAAAACACACAGACAGGATGTTCCAACAGAATAATAACAAGACGAAACCAGGTCCGGTGTAAAACACACAGACAGGATGTTCCAACAGAATAATAATAAAAACGGAACCAGGTCCGGTGTAAAACACACAGACAGGATGTTCAAACAGAATAATAGAAGAATGTCACCAAGTATAGGGTAGACCGCGTATACAGGTTATTCCAACAGAACAATAAAAAATAGAATAACAAAAGTTCTCTTCATGAATAAGAAAGAATAACACCCCTTACCGTTTTAAAGAAGAACTGAAATAAGGAAGTAGTTAAGTAGCAAAATACTTTTCTTCTCTCTCTCTTTATAGTTTCTCTCTATAGTTTCTCTCTCTAGAGTTCAGTGAATTCGTAAAAAATAATGAAGGAATGAGCTCCTATTTATAGAAAAATGGAATGCATAGTAACCAATCCATGAACGGTACAAATTGATTACTTTAATCTGACAGTTCATATTTAAAAAAAAATCTTTTAAATAAAATATAATATATTCTATTTATAGAATAACTTTAATAAAGTATTCTGTTTTATATAAAAAGATGTTTCTGTTTTATTACGTTAATAATACGAATAAAACAAAACTTCATTATCGCTAAATAATTCATATTATTAACTGACAATAATTAAATCAAACTGAGTGACTTCTCACGTAAGCATTAATAATCAATACAGTGTGCACTATGCAACCACACGTATTACTGTACTTTAACTACCGAGTAGTTCAACAGTATCAATGGTAAAACTTCCGCCGTTATTTTTATCGTTTTCTCAATCCGACAATAATTCCGTTGTGGAGTCCACCAATGATTGTGCCGTTGTACGAATATTCCCTGTTAAAATGAATATTCCCCGACCAATCGAATATTATATAATAACTTGCGTACTTTGCAAAATTTATAAATATTATCCACAACTATAACATTATATCAAATTAACACCATAATATTCAAAAATGATATTTATAGAAAATTCATCTTTATTTATAAAAGTTGGGATCTTATAACCTCCCCTTCTTATGAAATTTTGCCCTCAAAATTAGGGTACGTACCTGCTATGTCGAAGAGGTAAGGATACCTTGACTTCATTTCAGATTCTAACTCCCAAGTCATTTTCTCAACATCGTGATTTCTCCACAAAACTTTGACTTGAGGTATAACCTTGGAGCGTAGAATATGTTCCTTCTTATCCAAGATTTGAACAGAAACTTCTTCATACGTCAAATCCTCCGCTATTTCGTTCGGTTCTAACTCAATAATGTGGTTTGGGTCTTCCACATATTTACGTAACATGGATATGTGAAAAACGTTATGAACACGAGACATACTTGGCGGTAAAGTGAGTCTATAAGCCATAGTTCCTACTCGATCGAGGATTAAAAATGGACCGATAAATCAAGGATTGAGGTTTCCTCTCTTTCCAAATCTCGTAACTCCTTTCCATGGAGCAACACATAAGAACACATGATCTCCTATATCAAATTCTACGTCCTTTCGATGAAGATCAACATAACTCTTTTGTCGATCTTGTGAGGTTTTTATACGTTGTCGGATCGCTTGAATCTTTTCTGTAGTCATACGTACCAACTCCGGTCCCAACAACGTTGCTTCACCCACCTCATCCCAACATACTGGAGAACGATATTTTCTTCCATACAATGCTTCGAATGGAGCCATGCCAATACTTGCTTGATAACTGTTGTTGTAGGAAAACTCCACCAATGGTAAGAACTTGTCCCAACTTCCCTTGAAGTCAAGGACACAGAGTCTTAATAAATCTTCTAGAGTTTGAATAGTCCTCTCTGATTGTCCGTCCGTCTGAGGATGATATGCCGAACTAAATCGTAAATCCATGCCCATAGCTTTTTGTAAACTAACCCAAAATCGTGAAGTGAATCTTGGGTCTCGATCAAAAACTATGGATACCGGCATACCATGCAGTCTTACAATCTCGTTTATGTACATACAAGCAAGACGTTCAAGTGTATAAGTTTCTCGTAACGGTAAGAAATGAGCAGACTTGGTCAATCCATCAACAATGACCCAAATCGCATCTATACCTTGGAAAACCTTAGGAAGACCGATAACGAAATCCATGGTAATGTGCTCCCACTTCCATTCTGGAATTTCAAGTGGTTGCAATGGACCTTTTGGTACTTGCTGCTCCGCATATGATCTTCTACACAATGCGTCAGCTACCACGTTTACTTTTCCAGGATGGTATTGAATGGTATGATCATAATCTTTCAACAGTTCAAGCCAACGTCGTTGTCGCATGTTGAGTTCCTTTTGAGTGAAAAAATATTTGAGACTTTTATGATCCGTAAAGATCTCCACCTTCTCCCCATATAAGTAATGCCTCCAAATTTTAAGTGCAAAGATAACAGCTGCCAACTCTAGTACATGAGTAGGATAATTCCTCTCATATTTCTTGAGTTGTCTTGATGCATAGGCTATGACTTTTCCATATTGCATGAGAACGCATCCCAACCCTTTGCTTGAAGCATCACTGTAGATGACAAATCCCTCCGAGCCAGATGGTATTGTTAGAACAGGTGCTGAAATGAGTCTCCTCTTGAGTTCTTAAAAACTATTCTCACATTCTTCGCTCCAACCGAACTTTGTATCTTTCCGAGTCAGCTGAGTTAATGGAGTAGCGATTCGAGAAAATTCTTCCACGAATCTTCGATAATAACCAGCTAAACCAAGAAAGCTACGTACTTCGGTCACTGATTTAGGTTGCTCCCATCTTTGAATAGCTTTAATCTTTGCCGGGTCAACAGATATTCCACGACCTGATACTACGTGCCCAAGGAATGCTACCTCCTCCAGCCAGAACTCGCATTTCTTTAACTTGGCATAAAGCTTGTATTCAATAAGCTTTTGGAGTACCAGCCTTAAGTGTTGCTCATGATCTTCACGGCTTTTGAAATAAATAAGGATGTCATCAATAAAGACGATCACAAAGTGATCCAAATATTCCTTGAATACCCGGTTCATCATATCCATGAAGGCAGCAGGAGCATTAGTCAATCCAAAGGACATGACTAGGAATTCATAATGTCCGTACCGAGTTCTGAAAGCCGTCTTTGGAATATCCTCAGTTCTAACCTTTAGCTGATGATATTCAGAATGAAGATCGATCTTTGAAAAGAATTGTGCTCCTTGCAATTGGTCAAACAGGTCATCAATACGTGGCAATGGATACCTATTTTTGATGGTGACTTGATTCAACTCCCGATAATCAATACAAAGTCGCATACTTCCATCTTTCTTCTTCACGAATAAAACAGGAGCACCCCAAGGAGAAGTACTAGGATGAATAAAGCCAATGTCTAACAATTCCTGCAGTTGGATCTTTAACTCTTGAAGTTCAATATGAGCCATTCGATATGGGGCTTTGGAAATGAGTTTTGTACCAGGTTCAAGGTCGATACAAAATTCAATTTCACGCTCTGGGGGTAGGCTAGGAAGTTCTTCAGGGAATATGTCAGGAAATTTATTAACAATAGAAATATCATTCAAAACTGACATATTTTTGTTTAGATCCGTAACATGAGCTAAGAAAGCTTGACATCCGTTTTTCAATAAATGAATAGCTTTATGGTTTGAGATGACAACGATTGATTTTAATGGTTTGGTTGCTTGAATTCGCATAATAGGTCAATTAAGAATATGAAAGCTAACATCCTTACGAAAATAATTAATTTTTGCATGATGAGTAGTTAACCAATCAATCCCTAGAATCACGTCAAATGCAAGTATTTTTAATGAAATAAGATCGACAGGTAATGTGTGGGTACCAACTTGAACCAAACAAGACTTATAAACCGTGGATGTAATGAAGGTTTCTCCCAATGGAGTTTCAACAGATAAGTCAAAGTCTAATTTCTCCGGAGTCAAATTTAATCGATGAGCGCAAGTAGGAGAAATAAAAGAATGGGTAGAACCGGTATCAAATAAAGTATAGACTTCGTTAGAGTTTATGATAAGCTTACCCGTGATGACCTCATTTAGGTTCCTTGCTTTCTGGGAGGTCACAACAAACGCTATCCCTTGCACTACCGGTTTTGACTTTTCTAGGACGGCCTTTGGTGTCTCCATCCTGGCTGAACTTGTTTTTGATAAACAACAAAATTGAGCTAAATGACCTTCTCTTCCACAATTATAACATTCTTTAGACGGCATCGCGCAATTTAGACTGATGTGCCCCTCCCCTCCGCATTTGAAACATATGATAGGTGGTCGTTCTCCTTCCTTAACAACGGGTGCTGGTACTGACGTATTTCCATCATTGTTGAATCTCCTCTTCTTGAAATGACCATTCTTATTGTTTTGGCCCTGATTAACACCGAAGTGGTTACCATTTCTGGCATGTTGATTCCCTCCACGCTTGTTGTCACCGCTTCAATGACTGCTCTCACTGGTATTATCATTTTGCCGACTGCTCTCTTTTGGTTGCGTTGACTCATTATCGCGCTCCACTAACTGAACCCTATTCACAACATCTGAATACAAACACAGTTTATGAGAAATAAGATGTTGACGTATCTCAGGTTTCAAATCTCGTAAAAACATTCGTGTCATTCGCTCTTCATTATCCACCAAGTGGGACGAAAATGGGACAACTCAGCAAATTTAGCCTCATACTGCGACACGGTCATATTATTCTGCTCTAATTTGATGAACTCCGCCTCCTTCATGTGACGAACACTTTCAGGAAAGTATTTGTCATTGAACAGCTCTTGGAACTTCTCCCAAGACATCTTCAATGCGGCAGGTTGAGTACGCTTAATCGATTCCCACCAGTAATCTGCCTCTCCTCGCAACATAAAGGCGGCAAAGGAAACCTTTTGCTCCTTAGAGCATCCCAAGACATCAAATATCTTGGTGATCTTCTTTATCCATGTTTCCGCTATAAGTGGTTTTGGCTCTCCCTTAAACTCCGGTGGTCCCAGCTCCTTGAACTGTTTAGCGGTGACCGTTCGAGAGTTTTCAGTGTTTTCACCTACATTTTGAACAGGAGCCGCTCTCGCCTGCTGTTGCATGAACTGCATAAAGCTTCTGAACATTTCATCATTCATCATTTGGTCAGTATTGTTGTTTGCATGAGAATTGTCGCCTTCCTGATGCACATTATCCCGATTATTGATATGTGGTGAATCAACAGTCGCCTGTGCTCCATTGCTATTCTCAACATTCTCGGATGCCATTTTCAGATACTGCCACAAAACAAAAGTTAATTGATAAGTCATATATTATCCTTATATTCTGACCGACCAATTAAATACCATGCGAATAAACTTAGGTAGGTCATACTAGCGAAGGAATTCCCCGTCTCTCCCCTCCTAGTTCTATTCTCACGTCTTAGCCAGGGATTATATCCCTAAGCTCTGATACCAACTGTGACGCCCCGAAAATTAGGTATGCATCACCTATCTTGGGTCGTCGGATACATGGTACAGAATACAAATACAACTTACTAATACAACTGTCGTGTACAATACGACAAAACATAACTGTGAGTCTGAATACAATTATTGTCTACTAGAGACTATACAAACTCAAAAGGAGTCCTCATAATAATTATTGTCACACTATTTAACAGAATAGTGAGGACTACTAATACTATCATCTGGTCCATCACTCCGTTCCCCGACTCGTCCCAGCTATATTCTCATTTCCTGAAGAGAACAGTGAAAGAAAGGGTGAGCTCAACTAGCCCAGTAAGAAATATTATGACTAAGATAATGCAGAATAAATTATCATTAGCCTTCAACAGTGTTAAACTGATAAAATATAACGAACATCAAGTTTAACTGCAGCGGAACAAGCAATCTATTAAAAGAGTCAAGTAGAGAATAAAATCTACTATCTTCTATGATTTAAAAGGTTTTTCAACACTGTTATCGCTGGGACTCAGCTTAACAAAATAATCCACATCATCGAATCACGCCTGCACTACGACCAAGGATATTCTTTAGTATCACGACCACAATTATCCATGCACTACAGGCCAAGAATATTTGTGTATTCATTAATGGTTATGATCATGCCAACAACTGTCCATCAATACACTACGGGCCAATGAGGACTTTTACCACATCATTTGTAACATTACGGTCATGATTATACCAAATAATCCCTGGTCATAATCATACCAAGTCCATCTATCCACTACAGGCCACATATGACTTTCAACATTTTATAAACATGAGGATGATGACAATGATATAAGAATTTAATAAAACAAGTTCAAGAATTAATTTATCCAAGAATTAACAACGTCCAAATTGTCAACATGATACTGCTTTGTGGAGTAAAATTCAAGAATGCTTAGAATAATATTTTCATGAAAAGATATTGGATGAAACGCAATTATCAAGGATATTCCACTAATTTCATGGAGTATAGAAGTTAAAACTTAACCAACTGAGTATAATAAAGAATGGAATAACAAAAGAAATCACCCAGCATGCGATAGACCGTACAGACAGGTTATTCTAACAGAATAATAAATAATAGAACCAGGTCCGGCGTAAACGCACAGACAGGATATTCCGACAGAATAATAAATAATTGAACCAGGTCTGGCGTAAACGCACAGACAGGATATTCCGACAGAATAATAAATAATGGAACCAGGTCCGGTGTAAAACACACAAACAGGATGTTCTAACAGAATAATAACAAGACGGAACCAGGTCTGGTGTAAAACACACAGACAAGATGTTTTAACAGAATAATAATAAAAATGGAACCAGGTTAGGTGTAAAACACACAGACAGGATGTTCCAACAAAATAATAGAAGAATGTCACCAAGTATAGGGTAGACCGCGTATACAGGTTATTCCAACAGAATAATAAGAAATGGAATAATAAAAGTTCTCTTCATGAATAAGAAAGAATAACACCCCTTATCGTTTTAAAGAAGAACTGAAATAAGGAAGTAGTTAAGTAGCAGAATACTTTTCTTTTCTCTCTCTATAGTTTCTCTCTCTAGAGTTCAGTGAATTCGTAAGAAATAATGAAGGAATGAGCTGCTATTTATAGAAAAATGGAATTCATAGTAACTAATCCATGAACGATCCAGATTGATTACTTTAATCTAACGGTCCATATTTAAAAAAAATCTTTTAAATAAAATATAATATATTATATTTATCGAATAACTTTAATAAAGTATTCTGTTTTATATAAAAAGATGTTTCTATTTTATTACGTTAATAATACGAATAAAACAAAACTTCATTATCGCTAAATAATTCATATTATTAACTGACAATAATTGAATCAAACTGAGTGACTTCTCACATAAGCATTAATAATCAATACTGTGTGCTACTATGCAACCACACGTATTACTGTACTTTTACTACCGAGTAGTTCAACAGTATCAATGGTAAAACTTCCGTCGTTATTTTTAATAAAATATTTTTGTCGTTTTCTCAATCCGACAATAATTCTGTTGTGGAGTCCACCAATGATTGTACCGTTGTACGAATATTCCCTGTTAAAACGAATATTCTCTGACCAATCGAATATTATATAACAACTTGCGTACTTTGCAAAATTTATAAATATTACCCACAACTATAACATTATATCAAATTAACTCCATAATATTCAAAAATGATATTTATAGAAAATTTATCTTTATTTATAAAAGTTGGGGTCTTACATTTTTGTACGTCGATGAGTGTCCTACCCGTAGCCAAGAAAGGCCTCCCTATGATAAATGGGATGTTCTTGTCTTCCTCACTGCTTGTTATGTACTTTGACAACAACTCCTTTAAATCTGATTTTCTTTCTTGATGTTGAGCCGGTTGTTGATGATTCTGAAAACCTAGGGGATATGTTGGTCATGGAGCTTGATGTTGCTGATTATTACTCCACGAGAAATTTGGGTGATTCCTATTCCCCTGGTTGTAAGTATTCTGGTACATATTCTATGGAATTCTATTGTAGCTACCCACGAATTGCACGGACGCTGGGTTGATTGTGCATTGATTTGTAGGATGCTCACCTGCGCATAATTCACAAACAACCGCAACCTGCTGAACCTGTGCCCCTGTCATAGCATCCAACTTCTTGGAAGGTGCTGAAATTTGCGCTTGTATTGCCGTCATACCATCTAATTCTAACACTCCAGCTGCCTTTGCCTATGTCATTCTTACCGTGGGCCACTGGTAGTTGTTAGCTGTCATTGTCTCAATCAAATTGTAGGCCTCCTCATAACTCTTAGCCATGAACGCTCCACCCGACGCTACATCAATACTGGTCCTGAGATTCCCATGTAGTCCGTTATAGAAAGTATTCAATTGCAACCACTTAGGCAACCCATGATGCGGGCATTTTCTAAGAAATTCTTGTTTCTCTCCCATGCCTCATACAATAACTCCCCATGTTGCTGCTCAAACATCGTTATCTCATTCCTCATTTTTACAATTTTTATCGGTGGGAAAAATTTTGCAAGGAATTTTTGAGCTAAGTCTTCCCATGTAGTTATCGATCCCAGTGGTAGAGAGTATAGCCAGCTCTTCGCCTTGTCCCGTAAGGTGAATGGGAACAAGCGAAGTCTTACCGCATCATCCGACACCCCATTATACCTGAAGGTGTCACAAATTTCCAGAAAGCTGACTAGATGTTCGTTTGGATCGTCATTTGCCAATCCCCCAAACTGGACTGAATTCTAGATCATCTGAATCATCCCAGGCTTGATTTTGAATGTGTTTGCAGCTATTGCAGGCCTAGTGATACTTGACTGCAGCTCAGTCACCTTGGGTGTAGGAAAATCCCTCAACGCTTTCTGATCTTCAGCTGCCATTACCTCTTCTTTTTCAGAGTTCTCAAATTCTTCTCTTATTTCCTTGATCCACTTACTTAACCTCTGAAATCATCTCTCAATGTCGTCCTCAAAAGGAAGCAAATCTGGATTCTTGGACCGAGTTTGCATAAATCACTTCAAAAATCTGAAATAAGACAAACAAAACAAAAATAAAAAAATGTTTAAGTAAAACTGGATTAATTAAACTGATATCGTAAAATGCTAAAATCTTTACTAAATTAGTCCCCGGCAACGGCGCCAAACACTTGTTGGGTAAAATCTAATTACGCACAACACGCAAGTATACGTGGTCAACAAGTAATAAAGTAATAAGTAGAGTATCGTTCCCACAGGGACAATTTAGTAAGAAATTTAATCTCACAATTATCAATTTCCTATTAATCCTAATTTTATCAAACTATCAAATTCAATGATTAAAATTAAAAAAAAACTAAATTATTAATAAATATACTATCACAAAACAAACGCAAATATCAAAACTAAAATTTTAAACAATTAATGGAGAATTAGACTTGTGATTTCACCCTAAGCTTCACTCTGATTTTTACACCTTTATTCCAATTCAAATCACTATCCCAGTTTATTTGTAACGACCCCAAAAATCCATACAATTTAAATCTCAACTTCGGTCGTTAACCACACATTAAAACTCAAATTTTACATCATTATTCGATATTAAAACACTAAAATTGCGGAATATTTAGAACGTTTATACATTTCCTCCTTTCTTGCCCTGAATCGCAACCTTTACATTACATCTCTTTGATTCAATCTTATATCATGAATCGCTACAACAAAATGACTATACAAAGTCTTACATCATAACTAAATATCCATATACATTGGATAACTCAACTTACAATTCAACATGTTACGTTCAAAATATGAAATACATTTCTCATAAAAGATAAGTAATCTTCGTGAATATAGATCTCTATAACTCACTTAGCACATATCTTTATCTTAAAATCTTGACCTGCAAAAGTGGTTATTTGCAAGAGTGAGCTCGACAGCCCAGCAAAGTCTAACAGTTTTCATGCATCACATAACACATAATAACATGCTCGATATACATCTCATTAAGGTAACATGGCATACATGCTTTTAATTCATATAGCAAATATAAAGATTGAGTTCGTTACTCAATCATCATTACTTAGCCAAAACAATGCAGTCATATATTGACTTAAACATTTTATGATTTCAACATGTATAACATATCATACAATTTAAAACTGTTCATCAAGTCCACGTAACAAATAGGAACCGAAAGACTTTCCTTGATCGTTGTTTACCAATAACAGTTTAACAGCTTACAGTTATCTGTACCTCACGTGCCCTACACAATTATATAATCATACACATCAACTATTAGTCACATAACAACACATAGTAATTGTAATGTAAACTCTACTCCACATCTCATAATCTTTCCTATTAATTAACACACAATGTTCAATTAGATTGTGTTAACTTTTCGACTTATGTAATATTCGAAATTCATTAAAGTGTTCAAATTTTGCTAGGAATCATTATTTGTTTTACATTAAACCCATTTCATACTTTATAATATCCATTTCATTTGACTAAAAACACTTTTTACATTCATTAACAATTATCACGGCGTTTCGACATTTATTCGTCACACGCCCGATTTGCATCTTTTGTGTATGCTTAATATGCTTCTATAACTTATCTAATACATCATTATATTAATGTTAAGTATCATTATATTTACTAACATTCATATTTTATAACTTAGAACAACATCTTTTATCGTCAAGAGCACTACACTAGCATACGTGCATGTCTGACGCCCTCTGATTGCCTTCGAAAACACAATAGTCCTAAAGATGACCATTTTTACCCTTCATAACGATTTCAAAATGAAAACCTTAAAGAATAAAATTTGTAGGCCTATTCGTCCTCGTTCCGAATCATCTTGAATCGCATCAATCAGAGTTCGTATGAAAAAGTTATACTCATTTTAGTAAACTACGTCCGGACAGTTTTTTTTCAAAATTTTGGCTTGACAGAACACCCCCCCCCCCGCCGGGGTGGGGTTTTTACACTAGGGGGGCCCGCCGAGGCGGGGGTCACTGCTGCGATTATGCGATTTTAGCTCTAGAACACTACGAAAAGCTAAATTAGGCATCCAAACTCCTTTCTAACAACCATACCAAACTACCCAATGAGTAAATAGGTTTACATAAACATAATCTAATGTTTCTAACACGTTTCTAACCATATAAACAACGTAAACATCAAAGATTACAACCTTTAATTTCACTATTTCTCTTCTTTCTTCTTCTTTTGACATTCATAGCGAAATTCTTCACTGTGAATTCGTTTTACATCTGTTTTGACTCATTCAACTTGGGTTGTTTTCATTTTTCAACATACTAACAACATCTATTATCAAATTGCAGATTATAGCAATTATTGATCATGAAATTTTGTACTTTCTAAGCCGTAACATATAAATATAAACAATATTTTATAATTTCTTCCAACAATTCCAATTCTCACGAATTTGACAAACAAGTATCAATCATATATGATGGTTAACAGATTATACACACTAAATAATCTTTATAAACCAATTCTTTACTCAAATCATGCACCATAACTAATTAAAGAGAAAAAAAACTTTGATAAAACATAACTAAAAGCTAGGACTATAATATTACCTTTTAATTTCTCCTTAAGCTTAATTAGATGATGAGAATGACTTGATTATCCTTCCTCTCCCTTCTTTGATTCTCATAATAACCTCTTTTTCAATTTCTCAGAGAATATGTCTCTCTCAAACTTCTTTGTAACTCTCTCTTCTTCTTAGGCTTAGGCCAAACCCTTTTTCACGTAAACTAAAACTGACGCTAACATAAAAATAAAACTGACATATAATATAATAAGGCTACTAAATACTTATCAGTTTTTTTTATTATTATTATTATTTTAAACATAAAAGCCATAAGGCCTTGTTTGGTAAAACCTATTAAAATAATGACTTAATCATTCTTTAAGCCTTGTTTAGCAAAACAAGATTAAAATTAAAATTTCAAAAGCTCTAAGGCTTTGTTTGGTAAAACCAAATTTAAAACTCCTTTAATTTATTTTCATAAGTTATTTATAATATAGTTTATTGTCCTGCACTGTTTACTTGGATTTCCATATCCAATCTTAATTAAATAAACTAATTACCACATACTAAATAAATTTCCCACTTGACCAAATATCACAAAATTATAATCTCATTATAATTTTATTTAATAACTTAATATACCACCTTAAATTATTAAATTAAAATAATAATATAGCATCTCATGTTATATTATAACTCTCTCTAAATTATAAATTAATTTAATTTAGAATATTATCTAATGAATTTAGATTAGTAAATATTTACTAGCAACCATTACATCAATAAAATATTTCTCTCATCAATTTCAACAATAAGCGCATCAAATAAATATTTATATATTAATAAATATTTAATATTACAATTTGAAATTTCGGATCGTTACATCCTTCCCTCCTTACAAGGATTCTGTCCCCAGAATCACAACTCAAATAATCAAATCGACACATTCTTCACTCTTTTATCTTAATTAAGTTAATTTCTATAACTCATGGATTATTTACTTACTAATAAATAATCCAATAAATATCTACTAAACAACAAACACGTCAATTAAAAATATTTATTTAATTCAATAAATATTTAAAATTATAAATAAAATTTTGGATTGTTACATTCTTCCCACCTTATAAGGATTTCGTCCTCGGAATCACTGAAACCCTACCCTCCTTAGGTTTTCACCAAATCTCTTCGTTGAATAATTTCAACACATTACTTTAATATAGGTTTTATATTTCCTGCTCCCACCATTCTTCAAAATAAATTCTTGTAAGTTTTATTTCATAACCTTTACTCAGACTCAATTATATTTGAGTATTACATATTCTTTAACCCGTTCATTTCCTTTTTTTTTTAAAGGATCGTTATCATGAACACTCGGGATATTACATTCACCCATTCTTCTAAGAATTTCGTCCTCGAAATTTTATCAATGAATATTCAATCTATCAAAATAGATTTTACGTCACTACTTCATTCATTCATTGGTTTCTATAACTACTTCCTTTCCACAATTATCATTCTACAACTATTCACTTTTATATTAAAAGTTTCACATTATTCTTTGATAACTCATATCGTTCTCACTTCAAAATCTCTTTTCTCACTTATTCAACATATTCATCATTTAGTGTCGCATTCTACGACTCACTTCTTTCTAAGGAATATCATCCTTACCACATTCACCTTTTAGAATAACAAGAATCTAACACAATTGCTCAATAATTGGGAAGCGATATGAATAACATGAATTTAAAAGATTCCAAATCATGCTGAGGGTCATAAGACCACGAACTATGTCCACAGTTGCAAGTAATCTTTCAACTTCAACTTTAACAGTCATAAGACTATAAGGACCCCCGTACTTAGGGTGTTAAGCCCTTCGTACGATGTATTGTGCACAAATATTTAAACACTATGCGTATGTCCATAGTTATAAGTAATCTTTCAACTTAAACTTTAACAGTCATAAGACTATAGGGACTCCTCGTACTTAGGGTGATCAGACCTTCGTACAATGTATTGTGCACAAACATCTCAACGCCTCCGCGTAATCCCCTATAAAAGGGTTGTTCATCTCAGCTTTTCAACATCTGAATCCGCACCAAAACAATTTGGTTTGGCATAACTTCTCAAGAAACGCATGCATTTCATGAACATCTTTCAATATTTGTCTAGCTGAATCAAATAGCATAGACCTCTACAACAATTCGAACATCAATCGAAATATACATATACATACATACATATGTATTCTCATATCTTAAAGAAATCTCAAAAATCTTTTTATAACGTCATGATACCGCACTGTATTTACAGTCCGTTGAGAATTCCGTCATTTGTTGATTTTATCATACTACATCATACCATAGTGGGCTGACGATCCTTAGATCACATCCAACACTAGGTAATACTGCAATGATGACTCCATCGTTTTTTTTTCATCTTTGCACCAGGTTACATGATGCATTAATGATATAAAATACATTTTGATATATTGCAAATCATTTTTGTCTAGCCGAAGCAATTAGCATAGACATGCGAATAACAGTATTGTTGTTAAAACTCATTGGTTCTATCATTTGATCCAATATTTTTCAAGAAAATAGAAGTGTAAACATCAGCACGAAGTCAATAAATTTCGAAAGTCTAGCATAGCTAGTAGATTTAGAATACCTATGCTTCCACCATCAACTCCACTTTCTATAATGATCCATTGCTTAATAGGTCTATCTATTCCTATCATCCCCAATACTCCATTCACACTTAATTACACCCAGTTCGTCAAACTTACCACACGTTATGAGTTCAGGAACTTGTCACAATCATATGAGTTTAAGAACTTATCCTAGTCAGACCATAGGCGTCCATTCGCTGAGGGGTTCAAAAACATACCATATAATTATGAGTCACGAACCTACCATAAGTATGAGTTTTAAGAACTCGCACTTAACCTTATAATATTCTCTAACTATACTCTACCTATCTGTTATACACATGAGAAAAGAATCACCTTCTCAACAGGCATATAGCAAATAGCGCGACACAAACATTTCAATGATTATCAATGTGATAAACTGAGTGCAAGCACAAAACCCTCGCCCATACAAAGGTTTGTACAACTTAGCCATCACATGAGTCCTCAATTGAAATTCCACCTAACTCTATTTTGCTTATAACTTGCTCTTTGCTCGATACGAATTCCTCGTATCACATCATTTATAACTCCTCGTGAGTTATTTCGTACTATTTCATAGTACACCATCTTCATAGCATTAAGCTATAATTATTCAAACATTACAGACCATCTTTCTTCTATAACTTAAACAGATCTAGACCACGTCGTGATCTTATTCTATAACCATCTCCCTTAAAATTCTTTTCTTAACTCGTGATCGTTTTGTTTTACGATCCTCTTTCTTTCTCTTTTTCATCATTTACGACATTATTCGTTATCTTGGCTTTTGGAGTTAGGAAACTCTCATTTCTTATCTTTATATCTCTTAGATTCTTCTTTGAATCTTCTTATTTATATAAAGGAAAAAAAATTTCCTTTAAGAATTTCTAACATCATTTACATCGCTCAAAATTTCATTCGAGTTCTACACTCTCATCATACGTGTCCACTTTCTACACTTGGTACACATCGAGTCTCTAACAGTTTCAATATGGTACGCTGAGTGGTTTCCCACAAACAACCAACAAACTAGGTTCCGAGTTGCTAGTTCGTATATACCTCCGCTCTATGAAGGAATCGTTCAGCCCAGATACCATACATCAACTACTAAAGAGTACAATTGCACCATACTTAAATATAACTCTCTATTCTTAACTTCTTTATCATTCTCTTTTTATAGACATTGTCTATTTGTTATCACCTTACATCCTTATTATTGGAGTTGGATAACCCCACATTCATATTCTTTATACCTCTGCGAGATTCTTCTTTGAATCATTTCACGCAAGTTTTATCCCTTCTTTATACGTTTCTTACATTACTTCTTATTGTTCAAACTCTATTTGAGCTTATTCTTTCATTATATTCACCTTCGTTCTCTAAGGTTATAGCCTAAGGTACTCCTACCTAAGGTTTATAACCTACAGCTTTGATACCAACTGTAACGACCCCAAAAATCCATACAATTTAAATCTCAACTTCGGTCGTTAACCACACATTAAAACTCAAATTTTACATCATTATTCGATATTAAAACACTAAAATTGCGGAATATTTAGAACGTTTATACATTTCCTCCTTTCTTGCCCTGAATCGCAACCTTTACATTACATCTCTTTGATTCAATCTTATATCATGAATCGCTACAACAAAATGACTATACAAAGTCTTACATCATAACTAAATATCCATATACATTGGATAACTCAACTTACAATTCAACATGTTACGTTCAAAATATGAAATACATTTCTCATAAAAGATAAGTAATCTTCGTGAATATAGATCTCTATAACTCACTTAGCACATATCTTTATCTTAAAATCTTGACCTGCAAAAGTGGTTATTTGCAAGAGTGAGCTCGACAGCCCAGCAAAGTCTAACAGTTTTCATGCATCACATAACACATAATAACATGCTCGATATACATCTCATTAAGGTAACATGGCATACATGCTTTTAATTCATATAGCAAATATAAAGATTGAGTTCGTTACTCAATCATCATTACTTAGCCAAAACAATGCAGTCATATATTGACTTAAACATTTTATGATTTCAACATGTATAACATATCATACAATTTAAAACTGTTCATCAAGTCCAGGTAACAAATAGGAACCGAAAGACTTTCCTTGATCGTTGTTTACCAATAACAGTTTAACAGCTTACAGTTATCTGTACCTCACGTGCCCTACACAATTATATAATCATACACATCAACTATTAGTCACATAACAACACATAGTAATTGTAATGTAAACTCTACTCCACATCTCATAATCTTTCCTATTAATTAACACACAATGTTCAATTAGATTGTGTTAACTTTTCGACTTATGTAATATTCGAAATTCATTAAAGTGTTCAAATTTTGCTAGGAATCATTATTTGTTTTACATTAAACCCATTTCATACTTTATAATATCCATTTCATTTGACTAAAAATACTTTTTACATTCATTAACAATTATCACGGCGTTTCGACATTTATTCGTCACACGCCCGATTTGCATCTTTTGTGTATGCTTACTATGCTTCTATAACTTATCTAATACGTTATTATATTAATGTTAAGTATCATTATATTTACTAAAATTCATGTTTTATAACTTAGAACAACATCTTTTATCGTCAAGAGCACTACACTAGCATACGTGCATGTCTGACGCCCTCCGATTGCCTTCGAAAACACAACAGTCCTAAAGATGACCATTTTTACCCTTCATAACGATTTCAAATTGAAAACCTTAAAGAATAAAAGTTGTAGGCCTATTCGTCCTCGTTCCGAATCATCTTGAATCGCATCAATCAGAGTTCGTATAAAAAGTTATACCCATTTTAGTAAACTACGTCCAGTCAGTTTGTTTTTCAAAATTTGGGCTTGACAGAACACTCCCCCGCCGGGGCGGGGGTTTTTGCACTAGGGGGGCCCGCCGGGACGGGGGTCACTGCTGCGATTATGCGATTTTAGCTCTAGAACACTACGAAAAGCCAAATTAGGCCTCCAAACTCCTTTCTAACAACCATACCAAACTACCCAATGAGTAAATAGGTTTACATAAACATAATCTAATGTTTCTAACACGTTTCTAACCATATAAACAACGTAAACATCAAAGATTACAACCTTTAATTTCACTATTTCTCTTCTTTCTTCTTCTTTTGACATTCATGGCGAAATTCTTCACTGTGAATTCGTTTTACATCCGTTTTGACTCATTCAACTTGGGTTGTTTTCGTTTTTCAACATACTAACAACATCTATTATCAAATTGCAGATTATAGCAATTATTGATCATGAAATTTCGTACTTTCTAAGCCGTAACATATAAATATAAACAATATTTTATAATTTCTTCCAACAATTCCAATTCTCACGAATTTGACAAACAAGTATCAATCATATATGATGGTTAACAGATTATACACACTCAATAATCTTTATAAACTAATTCTTTACTCAAATCATGCACCATAACCAATTAAAGAGAAAAAAAAACTTTGATAAAACATAACTAAAAGCTAGGGCTATGATATTACCTTTTAATTTCTCCTTAAGCTTAATTAGATGATGAGAATGACTTGATTATCCTTCCTCTCCCTTCTTTGATTCTCATACTAACCTCTTTTTCAATTTCTCAGAGAATATGTCTCTCTCAAACTTCTTTATAACTCTCTCTTCTTCTTAGGCTTAGGCCAAACCCTTTTTCACGTAAACTAAAACTGACGCTAACATAAAAATAAAACTGACGTATAATATAATAAGGCTACTAAATACTTATCAGTTTTTTTTATTATTATTATTTTAAACATAAAAGACATAAGGCCTTGTTTGGTAAAACCTATTAAAATAATGACTTAATCATTCTTTAAGCATTGTTTAGCAAAACAAGATTAAAATTAAAATTTCAAAAGCTCTAAGGCTTTGTTTGGTAAAACCAAATTTAAAACTCCTTTAATGTATTTTCGTAAGTTATTTATAATATAGTTTATTGTCCTGCACTGTTTACTTGGATTTCCATATCCAATCTTAATTAAATAAACTAATTACCACATACTAAATAAATTTTCCACTTGACCAAATATCACAAAATTATAATCTCATTATAATTTTATTTAATAACTTAATATACCACCTTAAATTATTAAATTAAAACAATAATATAACATCTCATGTTATATTATAACTCTCTCTAAATTATAAATTAATTTAATTTAGAATATTATCTAATGAATTTAGATTAGTAAATATTTACTAGCAACCATTACATCAATAAAATATTTCTCTCATCAATTTCAACAATAAGCGCATCAAATAAATATTTATATATTAATAAATATTTAATATTACAATTTGAAATTTTGGATCGTTACATTATTAATCAAGAACACGAATGTAGTACTAGCCACCTCTCGATGCACTAATACCGTATTAACTTAAATCCACAATTTAGATAGAAACAAGTTAAACACCTTAATCAACTAACTCACTATATCTCTATGTGAATTAAAATTAAAGAAGGTTTAAGATTAAGTTCTCTATCCGATTACATGCGATGTCAAGCATATCTCTACCTTAACATTTATCAAGATTCTGCTATTCACAAAATTTATGAACACATGCTATATTGACTAAGTCTAAATTCGTATATTTTCTCTCGATTCCATATAAATCCACGAAGAATTGTTAATCAGGCAATTCATAAATTCAAACTCAAATTAATATAGATAAACTGGAAAATAGCTTATTGAATTGGAAATCAAAGTTACAAATTCATTGTTTCACTTAACAATCCATCATAAGCCTAAAAAGTGAATTAGTTCATCATGAATGAAATAATAACTGAATAATTTAAAGAAAACATCCTTTCAATTACAAATATAAGACTAAGAAGAATAATAATTCAAAACACCCTTCACGTAGCCTTAATCTGCAATCGTCACGAAAATCTCTTCAAAATCTCCCTCCAAAACTTGCTATGAAATCCTGGAACTAATCTCTCTAATTTTCCTTCTTCTTCTCTTTATGTTGTTTGTTCAGCAATATATATCCCCCACTAAGTTCTGGCAGAAATCCTTCAACAAATAGAGTCTATACACTATCCAATTCCCATAATCCTCTTTCCAGCAGTGTTCGAATCAAGCCAGAAGTGCCCAGAATTCAAGACCCCCTACCCCGGCGATGGTATGTAGGCAAAATAGGCCCGCCCCGGCTGGCTACCTTATTGCTAACTGACTTTGGCTAATTTTCATACTTGCTCCAATTATGCTCCAAATGCCTCCTTTTCTTATCATTTGCCACACCAACCACCCTACACACGAAATAACAAGAAACAAATAAGAATGAACATGAACGCAAAGAATTAACAATGATTATGCTTAAAAATGGACATCGATTCGTGGATATAAAATACACTTATCAACATGACATCCCCTTTTTCATCTTTATTTTTCCTTTCTAATTCCTCGATCAGAACATCAGGTGTTGTCCTTCTGCATCGATGCTCTCAATTAGCAACGTTCGAATATCAGTCTTCAGATTAAACCATTACCAATGCTTCAATCTTTAGATGACCGAACTCTACGATTCTGATGCAGATGTTCTTAGTTCTGATCGTAGTGTGTCTTGTTGACTGTTGCTCATTAACTGGTTGAGACAACACTACGATTCTGAAGAGTGTTTATTAGATCTTCAATGTAGAACACCTCTTCCTTCTCTTGTGCAGTGCTTCAACACTTCTGTTTGCCTTAACTTACATTAGTTACTGATAACTTGTTTGATTACTCTGGCCCTCCTTAACTTCAAGACTTTTAGGTTAGACATGCTCAGTCTCTTTCTCCTTATGATCTCCCGTTCACATATCATCAATGGTCTGACCCATGCTTCATCTTCTTTGTCTATTATGTATAGGTTGTCCAGTGTCTCTCTTGTAGATCCCATCAGTTTTTGCTTCTAATCTGGCAAACACTACTATCCTAGTTGATTCCAAGATCTTTGTCTTTTGTTCTCTTAACAGCTACTTCACTTGCTGACTTTCTTCAGTCAGACACTTTTACTGAAGTCTTCTTCTGATCAGCTTGTGGAAGACTTCCTCTCGAATGGCTTCATAACTCAATCTGGATGTTGATTAGGTTGACGCTTAGATCTTCTGTTAGCTTGCATGCCATTTGTTGAGTGCTCTCTGGTTTCCTTCAGGTGGAATGTATCTTTGCAACTAAATCCAGAGGCTTTATACTTTGGATATTCTGGGAGTGCTCATTTGTTGAGGATCGTGTTGACTCTACGATTTTGACTTGGCGTTGTGAGCACCTCTGTTGAAGCCTTAGTTCTGCACACTACGATTTAGCTTTGGTTCTGCAGACACTACAACTCCGAGATCAGATCTTGACAGATTACGATTTCTATCTTTATGCTTGATATCCTTGTCTGATCTGGCTCGACTACGATTTCTGCCTCTGATAAGATCAATAGACTCCACTACTTCAAGTGTGGCCTACGATTCTTGACTTGGCTCTAGCAGATGCTCGGTCGGCTCTTAGACAGGCTGTCTCTACGATTTTGAGAAAGTTCTTCTCGACACACTACGATCCTTCCTCGTCTCTCCTGGCAGACTACGAACTCCAAGATCTACTATCTTGTAGACTACGATTCCGCCATGATAGTTCTCGAGTTTTCCTCGACTCTCCTGGCAGACTACAATTTCTGGTGCAGTGTTCGACGATCAGACAAGCATATCTATTACATTATACGATCAACCTAACAAGCTTGATCTTTCTATATTTATAGTCCTTGTACATCATTTCTTTTTAAGGACTTTACAAAGCTGTTTTGCTTATGTAGGATCAACCTAACATATTTGATCAATTCATTCTAAGTCCTTGTACATATATTCCTATTATCTATCAAAGGACTTTACAGCTTTCCTTAATGCAAGCATACTTGCATATTCATTCATTTATATCATAATCAAATCATATATAAGTAAGAATAACATTCTCATGTATATTCCTAACAGACATAAATAACATTTTTAATAAAAAAAAATATTATCAACGGTACTATCACTTTTAACTGTTTCAATACCCGGTGAAAAAAGTACAGTAGCACACGCTGTTCTACAGTGGCACACGACATTCCATAATATCACACGATTTTGCACAGTACTTCATATTATTGATTCAATAATTGTTGCAGTAACAATTGCATAATATTTCATATTATTGAACTCAATAATTATCAAAGTAGCAAATGCACAGTATTTCATATTATTATATCAATAATTGACATGGCACAGTAACTCATATTATTTGATATGATATTATTAGGCCAGTAAAATTATTGACAATGTCTAGAAAGTTTTGTCAAGGAAAGAGGTTATTTAATTGTGCGTCGTTTATACGGAAGGCCTCTTTTTTCTTGGGAACAATCTGGTTGTGATCAATATTGTGAGTCTATAATATTTATACTTAATGTTGAATATGAGCATTAGTCCATTTTAGTAAATACATGGATTTGAGGATGTCTAAATAATTGTCACAATATCTCATATTATTGAACCTATAATTGTCATCGTAGCAAGGGTAGTAATGGAAAGTTGCATAAATGAAAGTCAGGGATATTAAACTGTTAGACATACTCATTATTTGAAGAACACTAATATTTATGATAGTAATGCATTAAGTCAATAATAAAGAAGATGGATAATAAAATAATAATTGTGAATAGTAAAGATTAAATAAAATCTTGGAATGTGAATAATTAATATGTGAGGTAATTAATATGTAGATTAAAGATATTTTTTTAATGGTAGAAATTAAAGGTAAAGTTAATGGATGGTTAATATATTGAAAAGATATGAATAATGGGTGAATAATATACAATAAATGTTTAATATATTGAAAAGGTGTGAATAATGGAATAATTTTTTTGAAAATTAATTTATCTTTTTGAATAAATATTGATAATGAATTATTCTTTTTGAATAAATAAAGATAATGGATGAAAATGGGAAATTATTATGTTTAAAGTAAAGATAAGTATTATGTTTCTCTCCAAGTATGTTAAGCTACCTCAAATATTAGTAAATATCAGCTAGAATACAAAATTTGTATTTCAAGTCTTTCCAAGCTAAGTCTTTATTGCATTCTTCTTTGAATTCTCGACTGGAATTTTCTTATATATAGCAGCTCCTTAGAAAAATCATAGTAAATTCATCCTTTGTCAGAATTGAGTGATTCCAAAGCCTATTTTCATTAGATTTTCGTCCTCTACAACTTTGAAGAAGGAAGAAAAGTCATCTGATATCATCTTCATATCTTAAAATCTTGAAAATTGTAACATGTCCTAATTTTCATCACTAGTTTCAGCCCAAATTTAGAAAGTTTATAACTCAGTCATATTAACTCTGAATGAAGTGATTCTTGAGTCTATTTCGTATATGTTTTCAGGAGCTACATTTTTTTGAAAACATAAAGAGATTTTGAAAACTCTAGAAGACCCGAAAGTCAGATTCTTTACTGCTGCAAAGACGAACATGTAAGGATTTGTTCGGTTATTAAAATTTTTGTTTCATAATATCGAGTTAAGGGGTATCATTCTTTTCGTACTTGTAAATGGATATCATTTTCCTTCTTACACGTAAAGTATGTCACTTTCTTCATACTCGTAAAGGGATATCATTTTCTTTAATACTCGTAAGGGATATCATTTTCTATCATACCCCATATGAATACAAAGAGTGGGCTGGATAATTTATCACTAGAGCTCAGGCTGATTGGGCCTAATAGTTTGCAGTCATAAATGATAAGAAAGTATTATTCGTTTTTCAGCTTTATAATTAAATGTAAAATTCCAATGATGATTAGAATATCTTTAATAGTTTGTGCTTCATCTAATATCTTTGACTTGAATCTTCCTAACAAATTTTTAATCGTTATATTTGAACTGAGAAATGTACATTTCTTGAACTTCATATTTTATCAAGAAATCTAATCGATTTTTTGGATATCGTGTTAACAGTTTGGACTCCGAATAAATTAAATTGCAAATCTCTAATATTTATCATTGATCTTATTAATCTTATTATTTCTATCCATCATATATACAATTTTTTTTATAATCATGCTGATGAAAGTTCTCTTTGACTTGAGTGAAAAGTTGGGTAAATTATTCGTATGATCATAACCATGGGTTCTCTTCGGTCAGAGGTGCAAAGATAAATTGTTGATTGGTATAATCATGACCATTGGTTTTACAATTAAATATCTTTGGCTTAAGTGTACGATGAATTGATCAATATGGTTATAAGTATTACTTCTATAATTCCTGAAATGATTAAAAATTCTTTTGAGGTTTGTGTTTCATCTAATATCATTTCACTTGAATTTTTATTTACCTAAATCTTCTTATTAATTTTAATCATTATCTTTGAAATATGAAACTTGAATATCATTCTTGAGTCTGATTCCACAGTTTGGTCATCGTGTTGACAATTTGGACATTATTGGACTTTGATATAATTAAATTGCAAATCTATTAATGTTTATTTTTGATCTTATTATTCTTCTTATTTTTATTCATCTATTATATATCATTATCACAATCATTGTAGTGAAATTTCTCTTTGGCCTGAGTGCGAAGAATAACTGTTGATTGATATAATTATGACCAAAAGTTGTAGATTAGTATAATCATGACCATTGGTGTTACAATTAAATATATTTGGCATGTAGTTCAAAGATGAATTGATTAGCATGATTATGACCAAACGTTGTAGATTGGTATAATTATGACCATTGATATTATAATTGAATATATTTGGTCTGTAGTGAAAAGATGAATTGATCAGCAAAATTATAACCAAAAGTTGTTGATTGACATGATCATAAACAGGAACTGTGAATTAGTGTAACCATGATTTTTGGTATTACATGTAAAGACATGTGGGGAAAATTCTCTTTGTACTAGGTGCAAAGAAGAACTGTTGATTGGTCTTACAAAGATAAAATATTGATGGTTAAATTTTAAATTGGAGAACATAGTTGACATTATGTTCTACTTGACTCTTCTAATAGATTGTTTGTTCCGCTGCAGTTGTTGATCTAAAACTTGTTGTCTATTATATTCTATCAGATTTTTCACTATTGAAGGCTAAGGATAATTTATTATTTATTATCTTAGTCATGATATTTTTTACTGGGCTAGTTAAGCTCGCCCTTTTCTTTTTTGTTCCATTGTTCTTCTCAGGAAATGAGAGTGTAGTTGGGACTAGTTAGGGAGTGGATTAATGGTCCGAGTTAGTAATCATAGTGTTCTGAGTTAGTGATTGTTCTCATCAAATTATAAGATAGTGTGACAATAATTGTACTGAGACCTTAAAATGTGTGTTGCCACTATCATAGAAGATGTCTAACCACATACAAATTCATGTTACCATAAGATATAGTTGTGCTCATCCACTTGTTGACTATATCTATGAGCATTATCTATATAATCTTGGAGTATGGCTGGATTATAATCCTCATTTTGACACAATGGAGATAATTATATGGCAAGAAGATACACACCATTGGATTGAACGGGATAGTAACCTTCTCGTTCTTCTTTGGGGTCTATTGGGTCAACCAAGGTTAATTCTCAAGTCCTTGATATCTATAATAACTTAAAAGCATGGCCTCCCATGTATGAAGGTTTCCTTGACCATTTTCCAAATATTTTAATTTCTAAAATAGTTATTGATTGTACCTTTATGTAGAGTGTTATTGGTTTGATGTGTGAATACTGTCATTGTAATAATAGTTATAAATAGGAAAATTTGTGTTTGTATATAGTGTTGTTTTTCGCGACTCAAGTTTTGGGTGTGGTTAAGACCCAAATTTGGGGGTGTCACATGACGCACCTCCCGACTGGTTGTATACGCTTCAACAAGTACTCGTAGTACGATGCCTCCTTTATGGAGACTGTGTTGCGTGAGTTTCACACAAGTTATTTGACTTAAATTACTCAATTATACGTACATAGTACGTACATATTAAATAATTTTTTCTGATAATTTTTTTTATAGATTTATTTTAGATATGCAGAAGGTATCTCTCAGGCAGTCGGCGACAGTGTTATTATTGCACATGTCACAAAGAACTACATAGGTTGGATGTACGAGATGAGACAGAGGGTTGCCCGGACAATTAATGTTCAACCCGAGACTACGATATGAGATCATCAGCCCCAGATAGTCTCAGATGCAACATAAGAGGCCATGTGTAGGCACTGGGATGCTGATAACTTTAAGAAGAAGTCCGAGTAGGCAAAGAAGAATTATGGCTAGCTTCGAGTCATACACACTACCGGCATACAGTCCTTTGAGAAGGTGAAGTCAGTAAGTATATGTATTTAATTGTTTAGTTACTCAATTGTCATCAGTATACTTAATAAATGTTATATGAATATATTTATTAGGTCATGCATCCAAGATTGGGTTGACCTCCGACCATGTGATAGACTCCATGACACGTTTGTGTGAGGTGGTCGTCGCCCAGATTATTTTTAGCAAATTATGAAGGTGGAACACGTTCGACACCTAAACCCAATATCTATATTGAGACGAGAACTTTGGTACAATCGATAGTGTAAGGAGAATTGCGTGGAATGGACACCAACGACACATTAACCCAATGCTTATATGTAAGCAAGAACCTTGCTATAATCGACGATTGATGCGGTAGAAGACGCCACACAGAACTATGAATTATTATATGATAAGTTAGGTTTAAACCTCACAGGAAAACTATGAATAATTCGAGAATTCTAAAAGACCCAAAAGAAGAATAATCTCATAAGAAACTTATTAATAATCTAATTAATTGTTATGAATTACATCAGCTTAAGTACTATTTATACTAGTAAAAAAACCTAAAATCCTATAAGGCAAGGACTATTAAGTAACAAATTAACTTAGAAACAAATTTTTATCTAAATAGCATTCTAATTACATTAGAATTGATAAAATATATCAAAAAGCCAAAAATCCCGTTCAAATCTGCGTCCAAAATTCTCCAAAACGCGTCCAAACTGCTAAGATCAGGGGCTAGAGCATCGCGATTTCTTAATGATGTGTCGCGAGCCTAGAATGGAGAATCACGGCTCTTGAATGGAGCGTCACAGCTCCTAAAGGGAGCGCCGCGATGTTGGACCTCCTGTCCATGGCCGAAAATTGATCATTCCTCGCTCCTAAGTCCTGAGTTTGATTCATTGCTAGGGCCTTCTACTTGCACCAAATTAACAAGTTTTGAATCCATTCAAGATGTCCTCGAACTCGAACCCATATCCGCTTCCACCTCTTGGATTAGCCCGTTAAGACCTTCCTTGAATCCTTTGGCTCTTGACCTCGCAACTGGACTAACAAGAACTTCAAGTGGATCCACCCACATTTGACCTCCTTGATTTCCATCGACGCTTGAGCTAGGCATGTCTTCATCATTCCTCTCCTCTTGAAAAAGATTTTTCCTCAAATCATCACTTATATCAAATGGACTTAAATCAGAAATGTTAAATGTGGCACTAACATTATACTTACCAGGTAAATCCAATTTGTAAGAATTGTTGTTGATGCGCTCAAGGACTTGAAAAGGACAATCCCCTCTTGGAAGTAATTTTGAATGCCTTTGAGTTAGAAATCTTTCTTTCCTCATGTATAACCAAACCCAATCTCCAGGCTCAAAGATCACTTATGTGATAACATAAATTTTTTGGTAATATTAAAATAAAAATTAAACAAAGAAAATTCTTATTAGATGATATTTTATGTGATATTGTAGTGCACAAAGGAATATGTGTCATGCAATATGTGATGTTGTGTATAATAAATATATTAGAATTATATATTTAGTATATGTAAGCAAAGTCTAGGAGTAAATTATTAAAGGAAATTAGATGGGTAAAATTAAAATAATTTATAATATTAAATTATTTTAATGTGGTAAATTGGTGGCATTAATTATACTTCATATATAACCACTATTTTATTAAAGAAATCATATATTACATTATTGGTGAATATATTAATATATTTACTACAATTAAATAAATTGTGAACATAATTTATAGAAATGAGAGAAAATAATTGGATATATGATATTATGTTACATGGATAATGGTATAATATTTAATGTTATACCAAATGATGTAAACTATAAATATGAGATGAGAATAATAATAATATTAAAAATTATACTCATTTAAGAGATATATTTTACTATCTCAATTTATTAATTTTATAACTTAATTAAAGTAAGTTTAATGGGGTTATAAAATTTAATATAAAAGAGTAATGATTTAAATTCTAAATGTGTGGAATGAAAATCCTAATTAAATATTTAGGGTGGGATAATGTAAGACCCCAACTTTTATAAATAAAGATTAATTTTTTTCCTCTAAATATCATTTTGAATATTATGGTGTGGATTTGATATAATGTTATAGTTGTGGGTAATATTTATAAATTTTATAAAGTAAGCAAGTTGTCATAAAATATTCGTTTGGTCGGGGAATATTCGTACGACAGCACAATCATTGGTGGACCCCACAACAAAATTACTGTTGGAGTTAGAAAACGACAGAAATATCTTTTTATAAAAATAACGGTGAAAGTTTTACCGTTAACTGTTGAAATACTCGGTGATAAAAGTACAGTAATACGCGTGGTTGCATAGTAGCACACGGTATTGTACAGTATCTTTGATTATTGATGCTTACGTGAGAAGTCACTCAGTTTTACTCAATTATTGCATTAGTAGTTGTTGCATAGTATCTCATATTATTGATTCAATTATTGTCACAATATCATCTACACAATATTTTATATTATTAAATCAATAATGGAGACGACAAAGTTATTCATATTATTATTTACATTATTGACAATGTTTAAAAAGTTCTGTCGAGGAAAGGGATTTGGTCACCTAATTGCGCGCCAATAAGGAGAAATCCTTATCGAAAAGCCCCCTCTTTCCTGGGAATGATCTAGTTGTTAATATTGCGATTATAATAATGATGAATAAATGTTATTAAAAATGTGTTTAGTGAAGCCAAATGAAATGAGATAAATATATAGAGGAGTTTTTTTTATGAAGTATTTCTTGTAAATTTACCTTATTATATGGACCCCCACTTACCCATTTTTCAAAATAGTCGATAGAAAATTATCTCAGTTTTATTTTATTATATATATATATATATATATATATATATATATGAAGTGTGTGTTAGGGTGTGTGTGGTGTGTGTGTGGAGTGTGTGTTAGGGTGCATGTGTGAGTGGGACATATATATATATATATATATATATATATATATATATATATATATATATATATATATATATATATATATATATATATATATATATTATAAGTTTTGTTTTTTTATCAAAAATAGAATATGTTATATTTTATTATTCATAGTACTGCATAGTGTAGCATAGTAAAATCAAAATTTTTAAAAGTATTAGCCGTCTGCGTCGGTAAATTTTTTTCCTTGTGCGTCCGTAATTTTTTTTTCTAAATAGTATCATGTCATTCTCCTATAAATAGGATGCTTAGTTTAGAATTGAAAATCACACCAGAATCAGAGAATTCTTCTTCTATAATATTGAGCGTATTTCTTTTGAGTTTAAGAAAGCATTGAGTGTAGAAAACAGTGCAAGTTTTCTTCAAGAATATTCCCATTATACCATTCAGAAGTACTCTTCTTTTAAGGTAAGGGATATTATTTTTGTTCAATATTTGTAAGAAATAATATTTTCTTCCATACTCTGTAGAATGTAAGTAATATTATTTTGTTTCAGATTCTGAATTCTACACTCATTTTGTTAAGTATTGCTTCTATACTCCTTGAAATTAGTAGAATATCCTTAAAATTTGTGTTTCATCTAGTATCATTTCACAAGGATATTTTTCTGAACATTCTTGCTAAATTTTGATCTTTTTATGCTGGGGTACTATTCACGAAGTACTATTCATGGGGTACTATTCATTCAGGTACTATTCATCCGGGGTACTATTCATGACAAAAATTGATTTCTTTTCTGTCCAAATTATTTTGATACATGAATATGATTCTTGAATTTTACTCCACAAAGCAATTATCATGTTGACAATTTGATATTCTTGAACTCTGGATAAATTGATTAATAAATCTTTAAAATTTATCCTTGCTTTTACTTAATTGAATTTTTATATCATTGTCATCATCCGCATGCTTATATTATGATGAAAGTCATATTTGGCCCGTAATGCATAGATGGACTGTTGATTGGTATGATTATGACAATGTATCGGTATAATCATAACATGTAATATTACAAATGATGTGGTAAAAGTCGTCATTGGCCCGTAGTGCATTGATGGACAGTTGTTGGCATGATCATGACCACTGGTGATACTAACGAATATCCTTGGCCCGTAGTGCATGGATAATTCGTGGATGTGATAATAATGAATATCATTGGCCCGTAATGCATGAATAATTCATGGATGTGATACTAACGAATATCCTTGGCCCGTAATGTATGGATTATTCGATGATGTGGATTATTTTTTGAGCTGTGTTACAGCGATAAAATATTGATGATGAACTTTTAAATCATAGAAGATAGTAGATATTATGCTCTACTTGACTTTTCTAATGGATTGTTTGTTCCGCTGCAGTTAAACATGTTGTCTACTGTATTCTATTAGTTTAACACTGTTGAATGTTAACGATAATTTATTCTGCATTATCTTAGTCATAATATTCTTTACTGGGCTAGTTGAGCTCACCTTTTGCCTTCATTGTTCTCTTCAGGAAATGAGAATATAGCGGGGACTAGTCGGGGAATGGAGTCCGAGGTGGTGGCTATAGTAGTTCTAACTATTCTATGAAATAGTGTGATAATAAATATAATGAGGACTACATTTGAGTTTGGATATTGTCTACGAGACAATATTCGTGTTAAAACTATCAGTTATGTTTTGTCGCATTTTACACGACAGTTGTATAATTAAGTTTGTATCAGTTATGTACCATGTATTTGGCGACTCAAAATGGGTTGTGTATACCTATTTTGGGGGCATCACAGTTGGTATCAAAACTTAAGGATATGATCCCTGACTGAGATGTGAGGCTAGAACTAAGGGGAGAGACGGATAAATCCTTCGCTAGTATGACCTACCTAAGCTTAATTGTTATTTAATTGGTCGGTCAAAATATAGGGATAATATGTAGCATGTCAATTAACCCTTGTTTTGTGGCAGCATTTGAAAATGGCTTCTGAAAATGTGTAGTTAAGCAATGGAGCACATGAGACCGTTGAGTCACCGCTGATCAATAACCAGGATAACGTGCATCAGGAAGGCAACAATCCTCATATAAACAACAACACCGACCCAATGATGAACGACAGGATGTTTAGGAGCTTTCTGCAATTCATGCAACATCAGGCGAGAGAGACTCATGTTCAAAATGCAGGTTGAAATACTGACAACTCACGGATGGTCACCGCTAAGAAGTTCAAGGAGCTGGGACCACCGAAGTTTTTGGAAAAGCCAGAACCACTTAAGTCAGAGACGTGGATTAAGCAGATCACTAAGATATTTGATGTCTTGAGATGCTCTGAGGAGAAAAAGGTTCCCTTTGCCACCTTCATGTTGTGATGAGAGGCAGATTATTGGTGGGAATCTTTAAAGCGTACTCAACATGCCGCACTGAAGATGTCTTGGGAGAAGTTCCAAGAACTGTTCAACGACAAGTACTTTTCTGAAAGTATTCGTCACATGAAGGAGGTAGAATTTATCAAGCTGGAATAAAACAATATGACCGTATCGCAATACGAGGCAAAGTTTGTGGAGTTATCCTGGTTTGCATCCCATTTGGTTGATAATGAGGAGAGAATGACGCCAATGTTTCTACGAGGTTTAAAACCCGAAATACGTCAATACCTCATTTCTCACAAACTTTGCTTGTATTCAGATGTTGTTAATATGGCTCATTTATTGGAGCGATATAATGAGTCAACCCAACCAAGAGAGAGCAGCCGGCAAAACAATAATACCAGTGGTAGCAGTCATCGAAGCAGTGACAATAAACGTGGAGGAAATAAACATACCAAAAATGGTAACCACTTTGGTGGTAATCCTGGCCAAGATAATAGAAGTGAAAATTTCAAGAAGAAGAGATTCAACAATGATGGAAAGACAGCAGCACCAGCACCCGTTTTCAAGGAAAGAGAACGACCACCGGTCGTATGCTACAAATGTGGACAGGAAGGACACATCAGTCCAAACTGTACGCAGCAACCCAAAGTGTGTTGCAATTGTGGAAAGGAAGGTCATTTAGCTCGATTTTATCATGCAGCGAAGTCAAGTCTAGCTGGGATGGTGACACTAAAGGTTTTCCCAAACAAGTCAAAGTCGGTAGTTCAAGGGAGAGCGTTTGTCGTGACCTCCCAAAAAGCGAGAAATTCGAACGAAGTTATCACGGGTAAGCTAATTATAAACTCTTACGAAGTCTATACCTTATTTGATACCAGTTCTACCCATTCTTTTATTTCTCCTACTTGCGCTCAATGTTTAAATTTAACTCCGAAAAAATTAGACTTTGACTTATCTGTTGAAACTCCGTTGGGAGAAACCTTCATTACATCTACTGTTTATAAAAAAAATTTGATTCAAATCGGCACCCTCACATTACCTTTTGATCTTATCTCTTTAAAAATACTTGCATTTGATGTGATTTTAGGGATTAATTGGTTAACTACTCATCATGCTAAAATTAATTATTTTCATAAGGTTGTTAGCTTTCATATTCCTAACCAACCTATTATGCGAATTCAAGAAACCAAACAACTAAAGTCAATCATTGTCATATCAAGCCATAAAACCATTCGTTTATTGAAAAACGGATGTCAAGCTTTCTTAGCCCATGTTACGGATTTAAACAAAAATACGTCAGATTTGAATGATATTTCTATTGTTAATAAATTTCCTGACGTATTCTCTGAAGAACTTCCTGGCCTACCCCTAGAGCGTGAAATCAAGTTTTGTATTGACCTTGAACCCGGTACAAGACCCATTTCCAAAGCCCCATATCGAATGGCTCATATTGAACTTCAGGAGTTAAAAACCCAACTGCAGGAATTGTTAGACATCGGTTTCATTCGTCCTAGTACGTATCCTTGAGGTGCTCCTGTTCTATTCGTAAAGAAGAAAGATGAGAGTATGCGACTTTGTATTGATTATCAGGAGTTGAATCATGTCACCGTCAAAAATAGGTACCTGTTGCCTCACATTGATGATCTTTTTGACCAGTTGCAAGGTGCCAAATTCTTTTCAAAGATCGATCTTCGTTCCGAATATCATCAGTTAAAGATTAAAACTGATGGCATTCTAAAGACTGCTTTCAGAACTCGCTACGGAATTACGAATTTTTAGTCATGTCTTTTGGATTGACTAATACTCATGCTGTAAGACCCCATATTTTATGAAATAAAAGTATTTAATTTTTCTTATAATTACTATTCAGTAAATGGTTAAATTGATAAAAGTTTAAAGTTATGAGTGAAATATGATTTTTTTTCAAAATAAGCAAGTGGTTATAAAATAATCATTGTTGTCGGGGAATATTCGTTTGGTCGTGGAATATTCTTTCTGTCGGGGAATATTCGTACGACGGCGCAGCCATTTGTGGGCCCCATAACGAATAACTGTCGGGTGAAGAAAACGACAAATTTAAGTTTTTACAAATAACGGCGTAGTTGTTACCGTTAACACTGTTGGAATACCCGGTGGTTAAAATACAGTAATACGCGTTATTGCACAGTAGCACACGGTATTGCATAGTATTTTTGAAATTATTGATTCTTACGTAAGAAGGCACTACTCAATAATTGTTACAGTAATTACTGTTCAATATTTTATTTTATTGATTCAATAATTGCTACGTTGAAATTTTATATTATTGTTGTTCAATAATTGTCACTGCACAGTATTTTCCATTATCAGATCAATAATTCATATTATTTGAATAATATTATTAGATAACATTATTGGCAATGACTAGAAAGTTCTGTCTAAGGAGAGGTTTGGTCACCTAATTGCGCGCCAGTAAGGAGAAATTCTTATTGGAAAGCCCCCTCTTTCCTGGGAACGGCCTGGTTATCATAAATGTGATTCTGTAATATTATTTGTGAATAATTAATTATTAATTCATATGATAAGGAAATATTTATTTTATGTGGATATAAATGAGGAATATATTTTTGTGGTTAAAAATAAAGGAGTTAATGTTGAGGTTTTTATCAGTATTTTTGTCGGAATGGAGGTATTAAAAATCAGGGTTTTTGAGATATTTTGCGGGGGTTATAATTTTTAATCCGACCGTTGGATCGTGGTAATTTTTGGATATGTTATACATATATAAGTTGAGTATATGTCCATAAATTTTGAACCGTTAAAAATGAACGTATGATTTGTTATGAATTTTAAGAGGTGGCTGATTCGGAAATCAGGTTATAAATCATTTTTGGTGGAAAATTCTAGAATTGGTGGGCCCCAATTGTGGTTGGTGAAGAAATGTGCTGAATTATATTTCAAATGTGGTGGGTGGGAATAGTAGCAGGTAAAGCCATCAGGTTGCAGGTCAAACCTACCAAAATTTTCCTATAAATAGAGGGCTAAGTTAGAATTGAAAATCACACCAGAAACATAAGCTTTCTCTCTTTCTCTCTCTATATTATGAAGCATATTTTGTGAGTTTTTAGATACTTGGTGAGTTGCTATTCATCAGTGTAAGTTTTCTTCAGCATCATATCTGATATCCAGTCAGAAGTACTGTTCTTTTGAGGTAAGGGATTGTATGGGATTGTGAGGGATAGTAAGGGATAGTAATGGATTTTATTGTGGAATTTTTATCTTTTGTGTCGGGGTTACTATTCATGAGTTACTATTCACGATTTACTATTCATGAGTTACGAATATTACTCTTGAGGTTAAAACAATATGTTAATCATATTATTTTTATCATCATATATAACATTTTTATAACCCTGATGTTGAAATTCTCTTTCACTGGAGTGTAAAGATGGATAGATTATTGGTATGATCATGACTAGGGTTCTCTTTGGCCTGTAGTGCAAAGTTGAATTGTGACTGGTATGATCATGACCATTGAATTTATAATTGAATATCTTAAGCTTAAGTGCAATGGTGAATTGATCAACATGGTTATAATTATTGTTTATATAAATTCTGAAATGATTATATATTTCTTTGAGATATGAATATATTTGGCCTGTAGTGCAAATATGAATTGTTGATGAATATCTTTGGCATGTAGTGCAAAGATGGCCTGTTGATGAATATCTTTGGCCTGTAGTGCAAAGATGAACTGTTGTTGAATATCTTTGGCCTATAGTGCAAAGATAGTTTGTTGATGAATATCTTTGGCCCGTAGTGCAAAGATGGATTTGTTAGTATGATTATAAACAGGAACTGTGATTTGGTATAACCATGATCTTTGATGTTTCAGGTAAAGACAGGTGATGAAAATATTCTTCGTCCTGGGTGCGAAGAAAAATTTATAGTCACAATTATGATTATGAGTTATTCATATGATTGTGGAAAGGAACTATTGAGTGATGTTACATGGATAAAACATTATTGGTGGATTTTTAACATGGAAGAGATAATGGACTTTATGGTCTATTTGACTCTTCTAATGGATTGCATGTTCCGCTGCAACTATGGTTGAAATTTTTATCATTTACCATATGTTCTAAATCTCTGATTTATTGTTGATGAAGGCTATTGATAATTGAATTATCTTTAGTCATGATATTCTTTACTGAGCTAGTTGTGCTCACCCTTTTGCTTCACAATTCCTTTTAGGTAATAAGAGTGTAGCTGGGTCGAGCGGGGGTAACAAGGGAATAGAACGGTGGTCATCATTTAGTAGTTATATTTGGTGAAGAAAATAGGGTGAGGCAAACCCAACGTTGGAAGGGTGTTTTGTTACTATCATACAAGATGTCTAATGACATACAACCTCGTGTCATCATAAGACAGGGTTGTGCTCATCCACTTGCCGAGTATATCTACAAGCACTACCTATATAATCTTGGTGTTTGTTTAAAGTATAATTCTCAGTTAGATACAGTGGAGATAATGATAAGTCAAGAGAAGACTCACAATTGGGAAGAATATGATAGTAATCTTCTCGTTTTTCTTTGGGGTCTATTGGGTCAACCAAGGATAATTCTGTGGCCATATGATATCTATCATAACCTAGAAGCATGGCCTCCCATGTACGAAGGTTTCCTTGAGCACTTCCCAAATATTCTAGTTTCTAAAACAGTTTTTGACTATACCCTTATGTAAGGTGTTACTGTGAGGTGTTGTCCACGGTTGGGACATGTGTCACATTTGGTATATATTTGTATTCAAACTCACAGCATATGTGTTGTATTTTGTACGACAATTGTTGTAATAGAGTTGTAGTTGTTTTCTGTACCATGTATTTGACGACTCAGAATGGGTTGGATGGAATGGACCTGTTTTGGGGTCGTTACATTTGGTATCAGAGCCATAAGTAAAGAGCCCCGAGCCTCTATCTGGTGACATCCTGTTGATGAGGAATGCACCGAAGCCAGACTCTCCGTAGGGGACGCCGTTCTGCGGTGGCAAGCTGATAGGTACCTTTGTGAGGTGCTGACACATGATGGTGTCCAATGTTACATTTGGTATCAAAGCTTAGGGATATGATCTCTGGCGGAGATCGGGGAATATAACTAGGAGGAGAGAGATGAGTAAATCCTTCGCTAGTGTGTCCTACCTAAGCTTATTTGTTGGTCAGTCATAATATCGGGATATTATGTGATATGTTAATTTGTTAAATTAACCCTTGTTTTGAAGCTGTATTCTAGAATGATATTTGAAATACAGGAGATGAGCAATGGAGAAATTATGATGGCAGGGAAGATGGAATCTAAAATGAAAGGAAGGTATTCTCAATTCTTTGAAATACCAGGTACGTAAATTTCGAGGACGAAATTTCATAAGGAGGGGAGATTGTAAGACCCCATATTTTATGAAATAAAAGTATTCAATTTTTCTTATAATTACTATTCAGTAAATGGTTAAATTGATAAAAGTTTAAAGTTATGAGTGAAATATGATTTTTTTTCAAAATAAGCAAGTGGTTATAAAATAATCATTGTTGTCGGGGAATATTCGTTTGGTCGTGGAATATTCTTTCTGTCGGGGAATATTCGTACGACGGCGCAGCCATTTGTGGGCCCCATAACGAATAACTGTCGGGTGAAGAAAACGACAAATTTAAGTTTTTACAAATAACGGCGTAGTTGTTACCGTTAACACTGTTGGAATACCCGGTGGTTAAAATACAGTAATACGCGTTATTGCACAGTAGCACACGGTATTGCATAGTATTTTTGAAATTATTGATTCTTACGTAAGAAGGCACTACTCAATAATTGTTACAGTAATTACTGTTCAATATTTTATTTTATTGATTCAATAATTGCTACGTTGAAATTTTATATTATTGTTGTTCAATAATTGTCACTGCACAGTATTTCCCATTATCAGATCAATAATTCATATTATTTGAATAATATTATTAGATAACATTATTGGCAATGACTAGAAAGTTCTGTCTAAGGAGAGGTTTGGTCACCTAATTGCGCGCCAGTAAGGAGAAATTCTTATTGGAAAGCCCCCTCTTTCCTGGGAACGGCCTGGTTATCATAAATGTGATTCTGTAATATTATTTGTGAATAATTAATTATTAATTCATATGATAAGGAAATATTTATTTTATGTGGATATAAATGAGGAATATATTTTTGTGGTTAAAAATAAAGGAGTTAATGTTGAGGTTTTTATCAGTATTTTTGTCGGAATGGAGGTATTAAAAATCAGGGTTTTTGAGATATTTTGCGGGGGTTATAATTTTTATTCCGACCGTTGGATCGTGGTAATTTTTGGATATGTTATACATATATAAGTTGAGTATATGTCCATAAATTTTGAACCGTTAAAAATGAACATATGATTTGTTATGAATTTTAAGAGGTGGCTGATTCGGAAATCAGGTTATAAATCATTTTTGGTGGAAAATTCTAGAATTGGTGGGCCCCAATTGTGGTTGGTGAAGAAATGTGCTGAATTATATTTCAAATGTGGTGGGTGGGAATAGTAGCAGGTAAAGCCATCAGGTTGCAGGTCAAACCTACCAAAATTTTCCTATAAATAGAGGGCTAAGTTAGAATTGAAAATCACACCAGAAACATAAGCTTTCTCTCTTTCTCTCTCTATATTATGAAGCATATTTTGTGAGTTTTTAGATACTTGGTGAGTTGCTATTCATCAGTGTAAGTTTTCTTCAACATCATATCTGATATCCAGTCAGAAGTACTGTTCTTTTGAGGTAAGGGATTGTATGGGATTGTGAGGGATAGTAAGGGATAGTAATGGATTTTATTGTGGAATTTTTATCTTTTGTGTCGGGGTTACTATTCATGAGTTACTATTCACGATTTACTATTCATGAGTTACGAATATTACTCTTGAGGTTAAAACAATATGTTAATCATATTATTTTTATCATCATATATAACATTTTTATAACCCTGATGTTGAAATTCTCTTTCACTGGAGTGTAAAGATGGATAGATTATTGGTATGATCATGACTAGGGTTCTCTTTGGCCTGTAGTGCAAAGTTGAATTGTGACTGGTATGATCATGACCATTGAATTTATAATTGAATATCTTAAGCTTAAGTGCAATGGTGAATTGATCAACATGGTTATAATTATTGTTTATATAAATTCTGAAATGATTATATATTTCTTTGAGATATGAATATATTTGGCCTGTAGTGCAAATATGAATTGTTGATGAATATCTTTGGCATGTAGTGCAAAGATGGCCTGTTGATGAATATCTTTGGCCTGTAGTGCAAAGATGAACTGTTGTTGAATATCTTTGGCCTATAGTGCAAAGATGGTTTGTTGATGAATATCTTTGGCCCGTAGTGCAAAGATGGATTTGTTAGTATGATTATAAACAGGAACTGTGATTTGGTATAACCATGATCTTTGATGTTTCAGGTAAAGACAGGTGATGAAAATATTCTTCGTCCTGGGTGCGAAGAAAAATTTATAGTCACAATTATGATTATGAGTTATTCATATGATTGTGGAAAGGAACTATTGAGTGATGTTACATGGATAAAACATTATTGGTGGATTTTTAACATGGAAGAGATAATGGACTTTATGGTCTATTTGACTCTTCTAATGGATTGCATGTTCCGCTGCAACTATGGTTGAAATTTTTATCATTTACCATATATTCTAAATCTCTGATTTATTGTTGATGAAGGCTATTGATAATTGAATTATCTTTAGTCATGATATTCTTTACTGAGCTAGTTGTGCTCACCCTTTTGCTTCACAATTCCTTTCAGGTAATAAGAGTGTAGCTGGGTCGAGCGGGGGTAACAAGGGAATAGAACGGTGGTCATCATTTAGTAGTTATATTTGGTGAAGAAAATAGGGTGAGGCAAACCCAACGTTGGAAGGGTGTTTTGTTACTATCATACAAGATGTCTAATGACATACAACCTCGTGTCATCATAAGACAGGGTTGTGCTCATCCACTTGCCGAGTATATCTACAAGCACTACCTATATAATCTTGGTGTTTGTTTAAAGTATAATTCTCAGTTAGATACAGTGGAGATAATGATAAGTCAAGAGAAGACTCACCATTGGGAAGAATATGATAGTAATCTTCTCGTTTTTCTTTGGGGTCTATTGGGTCAACCAAGGATAATTCTGTGGCCATATGATATCTATCATAACCTAGAAGCATGGCCTCCCATGTACGAAGGTTTCCTTGAGCACTTCCCAAATATTCTAGTTTCTAAAACAGTTTTTGACTATACCCTTATGTAAGGTGTTACTGTGAGGTGCTGTCCACGGTTGGGACATGTGTCACATTTGGTATATATTTGTATTCAAACTCACAGCATATGTGTTGTTGTATTTTGTACGATAATTGTTGTAATAGAGTTGTAGTTGTTTTCTGTACCATGTATTTGACGACTCAGAATGGGTTGGATGGAATGGACCTGTTTTGGGGTCGTTACACATGCTGCCTTCATGGATATGATGAACTGAATATTCAAGGAATATTTGGATCATTTTGTAGTTGTCTTTATTGATGACATCCTCATACACTCCAAATGTCGTGAAGATCATGAGCAACACTTGAGGCTGATACTCAAAAAGCTTCGTGAAAACAAACTATATGTCAAGTTGAAGAAATGCGAGTTTTGGCTTGAGGAAGTAGCATTCCTTGGGCACGTGATATCAAATCACGGAATATCTGTTGACCCAGCGAAGATTGAAGTAATACAAAGCTAGGAGCAACCTAAGTTAGTGGCCGAAGTACGTAGCTTTCTGGGCTTAGCTGGTTATTATCGGAGATTCGTGGAAGGGTTTTCTCAAATCGCCACTCCGTTAACTCAGCTGATTCGAAAAGATACAAAATTCGGTTAGAGCGAGGAATGTGAAAAGAGTTTTCAAGAACTCAAGAGGAGACTCATTTCAGCATCTGTTCTGACAATACCATCTGGTCCAGAGGGATGTGTTCTCATGCAACATAGGAAAGTCATAGCTTATGCCTCACAACAACTCAAAGAATATGAGAGGAATTATCCTACTCATGATTTAGAGTTGGCAGCAGCCATTTTTGCGCTTAAAATCTGAAGGCATTACCTGTATGGGGAGAAAGTAGAGATCTATACGGATCATAAAAGCCTCAAATATTTCTTCACTCAAAAGGAACCCAACATGCGGCAACGACGTTGGCTCGAGCTGTTAAAAGATTACGATCATACCATTCAATACCATCCTAGAAAAGTAAACATGGTAGCTGACGCGTTGAGTAGAAGATCATATGCGGGTACGAGTGCAAGATTGTCAACACAAAGGCCCATTTTGTATGACTTACAAAGATTGGAGATAGAGTTAAAGACTCCAGGGACCCACGTGATGATGGCAAATATACGAGTAAAACTGACTTTAATCGATAAGGTTAAAGCTGCTCAAGCTACGAATCAAGAGCTGATGCATATGAAGAAGAAAGCGCAAGAAGGTACTATTTCGGAAGCAAGAATCGATGAAGAAGGAATACTTCGAGTCAACTCCAGACTTTGTGTTCCTAACGACTCTGATTTGAAGTATAAAATCATGATGGAGGCGCACAACACACCATTTACAATCCATCTTGGGAGTACCAAAATGTATCGTGATCTTCGATATATATTTTGGTGGAGCAATATGAAGAGAGAGATAGCAGAGTTTATCTCAATGTCTCTAACTTATCAACGAGTCAAGGCAGAGCATCAAGTGCCAAAAGGTCCATTGCAACCACTTAAAATTCCAGAATGGAAGTGGGAGCACATTATAATGGATTTCGTTACTGGTCTTCCCAAGGTTTCTCAAGGTAGAAATGCAATTTAGGTTATTTTTGATAGATTATCCAAGTCTGCTCATTTCTTACCTATACGAGAAACTTATTTCCTTGAACGTCTTGCCCGTATATACATAAATGAGATTGTAAGACTGCATGGTATGCCAGTATCCATAGTTTCTAATCGAGACCCAAGATTCACTTCATAATTTTAGGTTAGTTTGCAAAAAGCTATGGGCACAGATTTACTATTTAGTTCGGCATATCATCCTCAGACAGATGGGCAGTCGGAGAGGACTATTCAAACTCTTGAAGATCTATTAAGACTCTGTGTCCTAGACTTCAAAGGAAGTTAGGATAAGTTCTTGCCATTAGTGGAATTCTCCTACAACAACAGTTATCAAGCAAGCAGAGGCATGGCTCCATTCGAGGCGTTGTATGGACGCAAGTGTCATTCTCTAGTATGCTAGGATGAGATAGGTGAAGCAACGTTGTTAGGACCGAAATTGGTACGCATGACAATAGAAAAGATTCAAATGATCCGGCAACGTATAAAAACCTCACAAGATCGACAAAAGAGTTATGATGATCTTCATCGAAGGGACGTGAAATTCAATGTTGGAGAGCATGTGTTGTTACGTGTTGCTCCATGGAAAGGAGTTACGAGATTTAGAAAGAGAGGAAAGCTCAATCCTCTATTTATTGGCCCATTTAAAATTCTCGATCGAGTAGGAACTGTGGCCTATAGACTCGCCTTACCGCCAAGTATGTCTCGTGTTCATAACATTTTTTATCTATGTTACGTAAATATATGGAAGACCCAAACCACATTATTAAATTAGAACCAGACGAGATAGCGGAAGATTTAACGTATGAAGAGGTACTTGTTAAAATCTTAGATAAGAAGGAATATTCTACGCTCTAAGGTTATACCTCAAGTCAAAGTTTTGTGGAGAAACCACGATGTTGAGGAAATGACCTAGGAGTTAGAATTTAAAATGAAATCAAAGTATCCTTACCTCTTCGACATACCAGGTACGTACACCAATTTCGAGGACGAAATTTCTTAAAAAGGGAAGGTTGTAAGACCCCAACTTTTATGAATAAAGATTAATTTTTTCCTCTAAATATCATTTTGAATATTATGGTGTGGATTTGATATAATGTTATAGTTGTAGGTAATATTTATAAATTTTGCAAAGTAAGCAAGTTGTCATAAAATATTCGTTTGGTCGAGGAATATTCGTTTTATCGGAGAATATTTGTACGACGGCACATTCATTGGTGGACCCCACAACGGAATTACCGTTGGAGTTAGAAAATGATAGAAATATCTTTTTACAAAATTAACAGCGAAAGTTTTACTGTTAACTGTTGAAATACCCGGTGATAAAATTACAGTAATACGCGTGGTTGCATAGTAGCACACGGTATTGTACAGTTTCTTTGATTATTGATACTTACGTGAGAAGTCACTCTGTTTTACTCAATTATTGCAATAGTAGTTGTTGCATAGTATCTCATATTATTGATTCAATTATTGTCACAGTATCATCTGCACAATATTTTATATTATTAAATCAATAATTGAGACGACAAAGTTATTCATATTATTATTTGTATTATTGATAATGTCTAGAAAGTTATGTCGAGGAAAGGATTTTGGTCACCTAATTGCGCGCCAATAAGGAGAAATCCTTATCGGAAAGCCCCCTCTTTTCTGGGAATGATCTGGTTGTTAATATTACGAGTTATAATAATGATGAATAAATATTATTAAAAATATATTTGGTGAAGCCAAGTGAATTGAGATAAATAGAGGGGGGGTTTTATGAAATATTTGTTATAAATTTGGCTTATTAAATGGACCCCCACTTACCCTTTTTTTAACATAGTCGGTAGAAAGTTATCTCAATTTTGTTTTATTACTTATATATATATATATATATATATATATATATATATATATATATATATATGTTTTGTTTTTTATGAAAAATAGAATATATTATATTTTATAATGCATAGTACTGCATAGTGTGTGCATAGTGTAGCATAGTAAAATCAAAATTTTTAAAAGTTTCAGCCGTCTGCGCCCGTGAACTTTTTTTCATGTGCGTCCGTGATTTTTTTCTTCTAAATAGTATCGTGTCATTCTCCAATAAATAGGATGCTTAGTTTAGAATTGAAAATTACACCAGAATCAGAGAATTCTTCTTCTATAATATTGAGCGTATTTCTTTTGAGTTTAAGAAAGTTTTAAATGTAGAAAACAGTGCAAGTTTTCTTCAAGAATATCCCCACTATACTATTCAGAAGTACTCTCCTTTTAAGGTAAGGGATATTATTTTTGTTCAATATTCGTAAGAAATAATATTTTCTTCCATACTCTGTAGTATGTAAGTAATATTATTTCGTTTTATATTTCGAATTTTACACTCATTTTGTTAAGTATTGCTTCTATACTCCTTCAAAATTAGTAGAATATCCTTGAAATTTTCGATTCATCTAGTATCGTTTCACAAGGATATTTTTCTGAACATTCTTGTTAAATTTTGATCTTTTCATGTCGGAGTACTATTCACAGGATACTATTCACCTGGGGTACTATTCATGACAAAAATTGATTTCTTTTCTATCCAAATTATTTTGATACATGAATATGATTCTTGAATTTTACTCCACAAAACAGTTATCATGTTGACAATTTGGACATTCTTGAACTCTGGATAAATTGATTTATAAATCTTTAAAATTTATCATTGCTCTTACTTAATTAAATTTTTATATCATTGTCATCATCCTCATGCTTATATTTTGATGAAAGTCATCTTTGGCCCGTAGTGCATAGATGGAGTGTTGATTGATATGATTATGACTATATATCGGTATAATCATAACCTGTAATATTACAAATGATGTGGTAAAAGTCATCATTGGCCCGTAGTGCATTGGTGGATAGTTGTTGGTATGATCATGACCACTGGTGATACTAACGAATATCCTTAGCCTGTAGTGCATGGATAATTCGTGGATGTGATAATAATGAATATCCTTGGCCCGTAGTGCATGGATAATTCATGGATGTAATACTAACGAATATCCTTGGCCCGTAGTTCATGGATTATTTGATGATGTGGATTATTTATTTAGTTGTGTTACAGCGATAAAATATTGATGATGAACTTTTAAATCATAGAAAATAGTAGATATTATGTTCTACTTGACTCTTCTAATGGATTGCTTGTTCCACTGCAGTTAAACTTGTTGTCAATTGTATTCTATCAGTTTAACACTGTTGAATGCTAACGATAATTTATTCTGCATTATCTTAGTCATAATATTCTTTACTGAGCTAGTTGAGCTCACCTTTTGTTTTCATTGTTCTCTTCAAGAAATGAGAATATAGCAGGGACTAGTCGGAGAATGGAGTGACGGTCCGAGGTGGTGGCTATAGTAGTCCTAACTATTCTATGAAACAGTGTGATAATAAATATAATGAGGACTACATTCGAGTTTGTATATTATCTACGAGACAATATTCGTGTTAAAACTATCAGTTATGTTTTGTCGTATTTTACACGACAGTTGTATAATTAAGTTTGTATTTGAATTCTGTACCATGTATTTGGCGACTCAATGGGTTGTGTATACATATTTTGGGAGCGTCACAGATAAGGTGGAAAGGATTGGACTGTGTCAATTTTCCATAGCCCAAGGAATTAATTGAAAGCCCAAAAAGATTAAATAAAGTTGCCCAACTTTAAGCCCAATTAAAAGAGGGACATGTTGGACATTTGATATACTAAATAAAAAAATTGAAAAAAAATTATAAAAAAAAAAGAAGATATTTGGAAATAGAAGGCCACATGGTCGGTAAAATGAAGAAGGGAAAAGAAGATATAAAGAGAAAAGAGGATAAGAAGAAAAAAAGAAAAAGAAGAAGAGAAAGGAAGAGAGAAGGAAAACAAAAAAAAGAACGGCAGCCATAAGAGAAAGAGAAGAGGGGCGATAGACAATGAGAGAGAGAGAGAGAGAGAGAGAGAAGAAGAAGAAGAGTGGCCATGGAAGCCATTAAAGAAGAGAAGAAAGAAGACTTTAGGCAAAAGGTAAAATCCTAACTAGTTTATTTAATTGGTTTTAGTTGTTCTAAATTAAAACTTGAATCTATGTTTCTACACTCAAAAACTTTGGATCTTCTTGTTGATGAGTGCTTTATGTTTATATCTACCCATATTGGGTGTTGATTTGTTTGGAAATAAAAAAAAAAAGAAAAATAATGTTTCTAGTTTAGAAACCCTAACTTTTATGTACTTTGGATGTCCACCGTTTTTGATCTACAGCTTCTTTTTACGATCCGTTAAAAAGGGGTGCTAGATGTATAAGTTATCTAGTAAACCCAAGTTGTAGCACTAAAAAATGTTGAGTTTTCAAGCCGTAGTGGCTGATTTAGCCAAAACAGTCCCGTTTTTCTAAAAGAAATAAAGACTGTTTTGGGGCAGTTTCTGCCAGGGATAGTTTCGGAATTTTTCTGACCTTCAAAAATTCTGGAAAATTTTTGAATGATAATATGATGACTTAACTGCATTTTGTCCAAAGATGGTGATTTTTGGATATATAGAAAAAGAGTTATGAATTTTACAGAAAAAAATTATTTTAAAAGTAAGCCCAAATAACTCTGTGGTTTACTCCAAAAATTGTGAAATTTTTATTGAAAATACATATATATAACAGGAACATATCCTAAAAGTTTCAGAATTTTTGGACAAATTCTCAGTTTATGATAAATGTAGCAAAATCCGACTGTTTTGTCCATTTAAAAAATAGTAAATGAATTTTAAAATTTCCAGAAAAAATATAGTTCAATATGGAACTATATTCTGTCAAATTCCAGAAAATAAATATTTTTGGAACTGATTTGGTATTTTTCATGGAAATGATTTAGTTATGAACAAATGAATTAAATTAATGATGTGATGTTGAAAATTTAGAAAATAGAATTTTATGGCTCGAGAACCCTAGATATGTTATATGCATATTTTTGATGGGGGTTTCGGTCATTGGTTATGAGATCTTATGTGTATGTCATTTTTAAAATGATTAAATGTATTAATTAGTAAAGTGTAAACAATTAAAATAAATTATTTATAAGTTTAATAAAATATTAAAAGATTAATAATATTAGATTAAGATGTTATTAAGTGATTGATAACATTTAGATTAAAGTGTTATTAAATCATTGATTTAAAATATTATTTAATGATTAATAATAGTAGTAAGTGAATTTAATGTTATTAAATAATTAATAATATTAAATGGAGTTTAAAAGAGGAGTTAAGTTATAAATTGGACATTCAATAGGCCATATTGAATGTATAGGATGATGAATTAGAAATTTACCATGTTGGAAAGGAAAACAGTTTACTGAATTGGAAAACAGGTTACTGAATTGAAATTCAGTTTGAATCCAAGTTGCTGGATTGATATATTCAACTTGTTGGATTATTTATTTTAGCTTGAATTCGGCTTGCTGAATTGGTACATTCGGCTTGCTAAAGTGGTGAATTAGAGTTGATGTATTAGTGAATCCAGGTTGCTGGATTGTAGGACAATTTGAATTGGATTAGTCAATCCAGGTTGTTGGATTGGTATATTTGAATAATTCAGATTATAGTATTAGTATTCTGCTTACTAAATTATAGAAAAGAACTTATAATATGAAAGATTAAAGTGTTAAATCATAATATATATATATATATATATATATATATATATATATATATATATATATATATATATATATATATATATATATAGTGATTGAAGAATTATCGAAGGATGATAATAATACTAATGTTGTAAGGTGTTATCTAATATTTGATTATGTGGTTAAGTGTTAGCCAATTTGCTTATAAGTAGTTGTATTATGAGATATACTATGATATGCTGATTGAAAGATCAATCTTAACAATGATAAGCCTTTTTAATAAAGAGATTAAATTAAATTGCGTAGCAGTAATTGACAGTACATGCAAGTTTCCCAAACTCAAACTTGAGTTGTATGTTCAAAGCATGTTAGTGAATAATTATTGCTGATTATTCACATCTATACTGATTATTGATTCGCACTTAGTGTATGTTGTATATGTTCATCAGGTATGAAAGGCTGATCACCTTCATTACCATAAGGTTCAGTTAAATTATTCATGGTCATTGTTGACCTCCAAACATTATTGATTTAGTCATTCAATTATTGAAACTTGATTCATGTTATTTCACAATTATTATATTGTTAAAAACATGAAAGCTTATTCTTTCTTTTCAATCATGATATATCTTCATTGTACTTAAAACGTGATGGGCAAATTTGTTGCTCACCCTAGCTATATCATGATAAAAATTTTAGTTTAAGATGAAAGCTCGAATAAAGACAGAGGCAAAGGTAAAGTGCAAGATTAAATTATTATGCAGTTAGAATTATTAAATTTCTGACGCAAATGACATTGTAAATCTTTTAAGATATTGAAGGTATGTGTGACGCCCCCAAAATTAGGTATACATCACCCATCTTGGGTCGTCAGAAACATGGTACAGAATACAAATACAACTTACTAATACAACTGTCGTGTACAATACGACAAAACATAACTGTGAGTCTGAATACAATTATTGTCTACTAGAGACTATACAAACTCAAAAGGAGTCCTCAAAATAATTATTGTCACACTATTTAACAGAATAGTGAGGACTACTAATACTATCATCTGGTCCATCCCTCCGTTCCCCTACTCGTCCCAGCTATATTCTCATTTTCTGAAGAGAACAGTGAAAGAAAGGGTGAGCTCAACTAGCCCAGTAATAAATATTATGACTAAGATAATGCAGAATAAATTATCATTAGCCTTCAACAGTGTTAAACTGATAAAATATAACGAACATCAAGTTTAACTGCAGCGGAACAAGCAATCCATTAAAAGAGTCAAGTAGAGAATAAAATCTACTATCTTCTATGATTTAAAAGATTTTTCAACATTGTTATCGCTGGGACTCAGCTTAACAAAATAATCCACATCATCGAATCACCCCTGCACTACGGCCAAGGATATTCTTTAGTATCACGACCACAATTATCCATGCACTACGGGCCAAGAATATTTGTGTGTTCATTAATGGTCATGATCATGCCAACAACTGTCCATCAATGCACTACGGGCCAATGAGGACTTTTACCACATCATTTGTAACATTACGGTCATGATTAAACCGAATAATCTCTAGTCATAATCATACAAAGTCCATCTATGCACTACAGGCCACAGATGACTTTTAACATTTTATAAACATGAGGGTGATGACAATGATATAAGAATTCAATAAAACAAGTTCAAGAATTAATTTATCCAAGAATTAACAACGTCCAAATTGTCAACATGATACTGCTTTGTGGGGTAAAATTCAAGAATGCTTAGAATAATATTTTTATGAAAAGATACTGGATGAAACGCAATTATCATGGATATTCCACTAATTTCATGGATATTCCACTAATTTCATGGAGTATAGAAGTTAAAACTTAACCAACTAAGTATAACAAAGAATGGAATAACAAAAGAAATCACCCGGTATGCGATAGATCGCACAGACAGGTTATTCTAACAGAATAATAAATAATGGAACCAGGTCCGGCGTAAACGCACAGACGGGATATTCCGACAGAATAATAAATAATGGAACCAGGTCCGGCATAAACGCACAGACAGGATATTCCCGACAGAATAATAAATAATAAAACCAGGCCCGGTGTAAAACACACAAACAGGATGTTCCAACAGAATAATAACAAGACGGAACCAGGTCCGGTGTAAAACACACAGACAGGATGTTCCAACAAAATAATAATAAAAACGGAACCAGGTCCGGTGTAAAACACACAGACAAGATGTTCCAACAGAATAATAGAAGAATGTCACCAAGTATAGGGTAGACCGCGTATACAGGTTATTCCAACAGAATAACAAGAAATGGAATAACAAAAGTTCTCTTCATGAATAAGAAAGAATAGCACCCCTTACCGTTTTAAAGAAGAACTGAAATAAAAAAGTAGTTAAGTAGCAAAATACTTTTCTTCTCTCTCTCTCTATAGTTTCTCTCTCTAGAGTTCAGTGAATTCGTAAGAAATAATGAAGGAATGAGCTGCTATTTATAGAAAAATAGAATGCATTGTAACTAATCAATGAACGGTCCAAATTGATTACTTTAATTTGACGGTCCATATTTAAAGAAAAATCTTTTAAATAAAATATAATATATTCTATTTATAAAATAACTTTAATAAAGTATTCTGTTTTATATAAAAAGATGTTTCTATTTTATTACGTTAATAATACGAATAAAACAAAACTTCATTATCGCTAAATAATGCATATTATTAACTGACAATAATTGAATCAAACTGAGTGACTTCTCACATAAGCATTAATAATCAATACAATGTGCTACTATGCAACCACACGTGTTACTGTACTTTTACTACCGAGTAGTTCAACAGTATCAATGGTAAAACTTCCGCCGTTATTTTTAATAAAATATTTTTGTCATTTTCTCAATCCGACAATAATTCCGTTGTGGAGTCCACCAATGATTGTGCCGTTGTACGAATATTCCCTGTTAAAACGAATATTCTCCGACCAATCGAATATTATATAACAACTTGCATACTTTATAAAATTTATAAATATTACCCACAACTATAACATTATATCAAATTAAATCCATAATATTCAAAAATGATATTTATAGAAAATTCATCTTTATTTATAAAAGTTGGGGTCTTACAACCTCCCCTTCTGATGAAATTTCGCCCTCGAAATTAGGGTACGTACCAGGTATGTCGAAGAGGTAAGGATACCTTGACTTCATTTCAGATTCTAACTCCCAAGTCATTTCCTCAACATCGTGATTTCTCCACAAAACTTTGACTTGAGGTATAACCTTGGAGCGTAGAATATGTTCCTTCTTATCCAAGATTTGAACAGGAACTTCTTCATACGTCAAATCCTCCGCTATTTCATCCGGTTCTAACTCAATAATGTGGTTCGGGTCTTCCACATATTTACGTAACATGGATATGTGAAAAACGTTATGAACACGAGACATACTTGGCGGTAAAGCGAGTCTATAAGCCACAGTTCCTACTCGATCGAGGATTAAAAATGGACCGATGAATCAAGGATTGAGCTTTTCTCTCTTTTCAAATCTCGTAACTCCTTTCCATGGAGCAACACGTAAGAACACATGATCTCATATATCAAATTCCACGTCCTTTCGATGAAGATCAGCATAACTCTTTTGTCAACCTTGTGAGGTTTTTATATGTTGTCGGATCGCTTGAATTTTTTCTGTAGTCATACGTACCAACTTCGGTCCCAACAACGTTGCTTCACCCACCTCATCCCAGCATACAGGAGAACGATAATTTCTTCCATACAATGCTTCGAATAGAGCCATGCCAATACTTGCTTGATAACTGTTGTTGTAGGAAAACTCCACCAATGGTAAGAACTTGTCCCAACTTCCCTTGAAGTCAAGGACACAAAGTCTTAATAAATCTTCTAGAGTTTAAATAGTCCTCTCTGATTGTTCGTCCGTCTGAGGATGATATGCCGAACAAAATTGTAAATTCGTGCCCATAGCTTTTTGTAAACTAACCCAAAATTGTGAAGCGAATCTTGGGTCTCGATCAGAAACTATGGATACTGGCATACCATGCAGTCTTACAATCTCGTTTATGTACATACGAGCAAGACGTTCAAGTGTATAAGTTTCTCGTATCGGTAAGAAATGAGCAGACTTGGTCAATCTATCAACAATGACCCAAATCGCATCTATACCTTGAGAAACCTTAGGAAGACCAGTAACGAAATCCATGGTAATGTGCTCCCACTTCCATTCTGGAATTTCAAGTGGTTGCAATGGACCTTTTGGTACTTGATGCTCCGCTTTAACTTGTTGACAAGTTAGACACCTTGAGATAAACAGCGCTATCTCTCGCTTCATATTGCTCCACCAAAATGTATGACGAAGATCATGATACATTTTGGTACTCCCAGGATGGATTGCAAACGGTGTGTTGTGCGCCTCCATCATGATTTCATACTTTAAATCAGGGTTGTTAGGAACACAAAGTCTGGAGTTGACTCAAAGTATTCCTTCTTCATCGATTCTTGCTTCCGGCATAGCACCTTCTTGCACCTTCTTCCTCATACGCATCAGCTCCAGGTCTGTAGCTTGAGCAGCTTTAACTTTATCGATTAAAGTTGGTTCTACTCGTATATTCGCCATCATCACATGGGTCCTTGGAGTCTTTAACTCTATCTCCATCCTTTGCAAGTCACACAAAATGGGCCTTTGTGTTGACAATATCGCACTCGTACTTGCATATGATCTTTTACTCAATACGTCAGCTACCACGTTCGCTTTTCCAGGATGGTATTGAATGGTATTATCATAATCTTTCAACAGTTCAAGCCAACGTCGTTGTCGCATGTTGAGTTCCTTTTGAGTGAAGAAATATTTGAGGCTTTTATGATCCGTAAAGATCTCCACCTTCTCCCCATACGAGTAATGCCTCCAAATTTTAAGTACAAAGATAATAGCTGCCAAGTCTAGATCATGAGTAGGATAATTCCTCTCATATTCCTTGAGTTGTCTTGATGCATAGGCTATGACTTTTCCATATTGCATGAGAACGCATCCCAACCCTTTGCTCGAAGCATCACTGTAGATGACAAATCCCTCCGAGCCAGAGGGTATTGTTAGAACAGGTGCTGAAATGAGTCTCCTCTTGAGTTCTTGAAAACTCTTCTCACATTCTTCGCTCCAACCGAACTTTGTATCTTTTCGAGTCAGCTGAGTTAATGGAGTAGCGATTGGAGAAAATCCTTCCACGAATCTCCGATAATAACCAGCTAAACCAAGAAAGCTACGTACTTCGTTCACTGATTTAGATTTCTCCCATCTTTGAATAGCTTTAATCTTTGCCGGGTCAACAGATATTCCACGACCTGATACTACGTGCCCAAGGAATGCTACCTCCTCCAGCCAGAACTCGCATTTCTTCAACTTGGCATAAAGCTTGTATTCACGAAGCTTTTGGAGTACCAGCCTTAAGTGTTGCTCATGATCTTCACGGCTTTTGGAATAAATAAGGATGTCATCAATAAAGACAATCACAAAGTGATCGAAATATTCCTTGAATACCCGGTTCATCATATCTATGAAGGTAGCAGGAGCATTAGTCAATCCAAAGGACATGACTAGGAATTTATAATGCTCGTACCGAGTTCTGAAAGCCGTCTTTAGAATATCCTCAGTTCTAACCTTCAACTGATGATATCCAAAATGAAGATCGATCTTTGAAAAGAATTGTGCTCCTTGTAATTGGTCAAACAGGTCATCAATACGTGGCAATGGATACCTATTTTTGATGGTGACATGATTCAACTCCCGATAATCAATACAAAGTCGCATACTTCCATCTTTCTTCTTCACGAATAGAACAGAAGCACCCCAAGGAGAAGTACTAGGACGAATAAAGCCAATGTCTAACAATTCCTGCAGTTGGATCTTTAACTCTTGAAGTTCAATAGGAGCCATTCGATATGGGGCTTTGGAAATGGGTTTTGTACCGGGTTCAAGGTCGATACAAAATTCAATTTCACGCTCTGGGGGTAGGCCAGGAAGTTCTTCAGGGAATACGTCAGGAAATTTATTAACAATAGAAATATCATTCAAAACTGACGTATTTTTGTTTAGATCTGTGACATGAGCTAAGAAAGCTTGACATCCATTTTTCAATAAACGAATAGATTTATGGTTTGAGATGACAGCGATTGATTTTAATGGTTTGGTTGATTGAATTCGCATAATAGGTCGATTAGGAATATGAAAGCTAATAACCTTACAAAAACAATCAATTTTTGCATGATGAGTAGTTAACCAATCAATCCCTAGAATCACGTCAAATGCAAGTATTTTTAATGAAATAAGATCGACAGGTAATGTGTGGGTACCAACTTGAACCAAACAAGACTTATAAACCATGGATGTAATGAAGGTTTCTCCTAATGGAGTTTCAACAGATAAGTCAAAGTCTAATTTCTCCGGAGTCAAATTTAATCGATGAGCGCAAGTAGGAGAAATAAAAGAATGGGTAGAACCGGTATCAAATAAAGTATAGACTTCGTTAGAGTTTATGATAAGCTTACCCGTGATGACCTCATTCGAGTTCCTTGCTTTCTGGGAGGTCACAACAAATGCTCTCCCTTGCACTACCGATTTTGACTTTTCTGGGACGGCCTTTGGTGTCTCCATCCTGGCTGAACTTATTTTTGGTAAACGATAAAATCGAGCTAAATGACCTTCTCTTCCACAATTATAACATGTTTTAGACGGTATCGTGCAGTTTGGACTGATGTGCCCCTCCCTTCCGCATTTGAAACATATGATAGGTGGTCGTTCTCCTTCCTTAATAACGGGTGCTGGTGATGACGTCTTTCCATCATTATTGAATCTCCTCTTCTTGAAATGACCATTCTTATTGTTTTGGCCCTGATTACCACCGAAGTGGTTACCATTTTTGGCATGTTGATTCCCTCCACGCTTATTGTCACCGCTTCGATGACTGCTCTCACTGGTATTATCATTTTGCCGACTGCTCTCTTTTGGTTGCATTGACTCATTATCGCGCTCCACTAACTGAGCCATATTCACAACATCTGAATACAAACACAGTTTATGAGAAATAAGATGTTGACGTATCTCAGGTTTCAAATCTCGCAAAAACATTCGCGTCATTCGCTCTTCATTATCCACCAAGTGGGACGCAAACCGGGACAACTCAGCAAATTTAGCCTCATACTGCGACACGGTCATATTATTCTGCTCTAATTTGATGAACTCCACCTCCTTCATGTGACGAACACTTTCAGAAAAGTATTTGTCATTGAACAGCTCTTGGAACTTCTCCCAAGACTTCTTCAGTGCGGCAGGTTGAGTATGCTTAATCAATTTCCACCAGTAATCTGCCAATCCTCGCAACATAAAGGCGGCAAAGGGAACTTTTTGCTCCTCAGAGCATCCCAAGACATAAAATATCTTGGTGATCTGCTTTATCCATGTTTCCGCTATAAGTGGTTTTGGCTCTCCCTTAAACTCCGGTGGTCCCAGCTCCTTGAACTGTTTAGCGGTGACCGTCCGAGAGTTTTTAGTGTTTCCACCTACATTTTGAACAGGAGCCGCTCTCGCCTGCTGTTGCATGAACTGTATAAAGCTTCTGAACATTTTATCATTCATCATTTGGTCAGTATTGTTGTTTGCATGAGGATTGTCGCCTTCCTGATGCACATTATCCCGATTATTGATATGTGGTGAATCAACAGTCGCCTGTGCTCCATTGCTATTCTCAACATTCTCGGATGCCATTTTCAGATACTGCCACAAAACAAAAGTTAATTGATATGTCATATATTATCCTTATATTCTGACCGACCAATTAAATACCATGCAAATAAACTTAGGTAGGTCATACTAGCGAAGGAATTCCCCGTCTCTCCCCTCCTAGTTCTATTCTCACGTCTTAGCCAGGGATCATATCCCTAAGCTCTGATACCAACTGTGACGCCCCGAAAATTAGGTATAGTCGGATACATGGTACAGAATACAAATACAACTTACTAATACAACTGTCGTGTACAATACGACAAAACATAACTGTGAGTCTGAATACAATTATTGTCTACTAGAGACTATACAAACTCAAAAGGAGTCCTCATAATAATTATTGTCACACTATTTAACAGAATAGTGAGGACTACTAATACTATCATCTGGTCCATCACTCCGTTCCTCGACTCGTCCCAGCTATATTCTCATTTCTTGAAGAGAACAGTGAAAGAAAGGGTGAGCTCAACTAGCCCAGTAAGAAATATTATGACTAAGATAATGCAGAATAAATTATCATTAGCCTTCAACAGTGTTAAACTGATAAAATATAACGAACATCAAGTTTAACTGCAGCGGAACAAACAATCCATTAAAAGAGTCAAGTAGAGAATAAAATCTACTATCTTCTATGATTTAAAAGGTTTTTCAACACTGTTATAGCTGGGACTCAGCTTAACAAAATAATCCACATCATCGAATCACATCTGCACTACGGCCAAGGATATTCTTTAGTATCACGACCACAATTATCCATGCACTACGGGCCAAGAATATTTGTGTATCCATTAATGGTCATGATCATGCCAACAACTGTCCATCAATACACTACGGGCCAATGAGGACTTTTACCACATTATTTGTAACATTACGGTCATGATTATACCGAATAATCTCTGGTCATAATCATACCAAGTCCATCTATGCACTACAGGCCACAGATGACTTTCAACATTTTATAAACATGAGGATGATGACAATGATATAAGAATTCAATAAAACAAGTTCAGGAATTAATTTATCCAAGAATTAACAACGTCCAAATTATCAACATGATACTGCTTTGTGGAGTAAAATTCAAGAATACTTAGAATAATATTTTCATGAAAAGATAATGGATGAAACGCAATTATCAAGGATATTCCACTAATTTCATGGAGTATAGAAGTTAAAACTTAACCAACTGAGTATAATAAAGAATGGAATAACAAAAGAAATCACCCGGCATGCGATAGACCGCACAGACAGGTTATTCTAACAGAATAATAAATAATGGAATCAGGTCCGGCGTAAACGCACAGACAGGATATTCCGACAGAATAATAAATAATGGAACCAGGTCCGGCGTAAACGCACTGACAGGATATTCCGACAGAATAATAAATAATGGAACTAGGTCCGGCGTAAACGCACAGACAGGATATTCCCGATAGAATAATAAATAATGGAACCAGATTCGGTGTAAAACACACAGACAGGATGTTCCAACAAAATAATAACAAGACGGAACCAGGTCCGGTGTAAAACACACAGACAGGATGTTCCAACAAAATAATAACAAGACGGAACCAGGTCCGGTGTAAAACACACAGACAGGATGTTCCAACAAAATAATAACAAGACGGAACCAGGTCCGGTGTAAAACACACAGACAGGATGTTCCAACATAATAATAATAAAAACGGAACCAGGTCCGGTGTAAAACACACAAACAGGATGTTTCAACAGAATAATAGAAGAATGTCACCAAGTATAGGGTAGACCGCGTATACAGGTTATTCCAACAGAATAATAAAAAATGGAATAATAAAAGTTCTCTTCATGAATAAGAAAGAATAACACCCCTTATCATTTTAAAGAAGAACTGAAATAAGGAAGTAGTTAAGTAGCAGAATACTTTTCTTCTCTCTCTCTCTATAGTTTTTCTCTATAGTTTCTCTCTCTACAGTTTAGTGAATTCGTAAGAAATAATGTAGGAATGAGCTGCTATTTATAGAAAAATAGAATGCATAGTAACTAATCCATGAACGGTCCAGATTGATTACTTTAATCTGACGGTCCATATTTAAAGAAAAATCTTTTAAATAAAATATAATATATTCTATTTATAGAATAACTTTATTAAAGTATTCTGTTTTATATAAAAAGAAGTTTCTGTTTTATTACGTTAATAATACGAATAAAACAAAACTTCATTATCGCTAAATAATTCATATTATTAACTGACAATAATTGAATCAAACTGAGTGACTTCTCACATAAGCATTAATAATCAATACAGTGTGCTACTATGCAACCACACGTATTACTGTACTTTTACTACCGAGTAGTTCAACAGTATCAATAGTAAAACTTCCGCCGTTATTTTTAATAAAATATTTTTGTCGTTTTCTCAATCCGACAATAATTCTGTTGTGGGGTCCACCAATGATTGTGCCGTTGTACGAATATTCCCTGTTAAAACGAATATTCCCCGACCAATCGAATATTATATAACAACTTGCGTACTTTATAAAATTTATAAATATTACCCACAACTATAATATTATATCAAATTAACTCTATAATATTCAAAAATGATATTTATAGAAATTTCATCTTTATTTATAAAAGTTGGGGTCTTACAGTATGTATTAAGTTAATGTTGTAAAGATTTATTATAGAAATAATTTATGTTTATATCTTCCGCAATAGTTATAGAAATGACGTATCGTAACGTACCAGATCTAAGGTAAAATGTATCCGGATTTGGGGACGCCACAATTGGTATCAAAGTTATAGGTTATAAACCTTAGGTATGGGTACCTTAGGCTATAACCGCAGAGATAAGGATAAGAAATAAACTCAAATCGAGTTTAAGTTATAAGAGATGAATTTTTTGGAAATTCATTATTAAGTAAAGAAGAAGATGAATAACATTCAAAGAAGAATCTTGAAGAGATATAAAGATAAGAATTCGGAGTTACCTGACTCCAGTAATAAAGATGAAAAGTGATAATAAATAGACGATATCTATAAGATGAGAAGTTTAAATAAAATCATAATATAATATGATTAAAGAGAAGAATAAGAAGATCGTAGAATAAAACGATTGTAAGTATAAGGAGAAATGATTACAAAATAAGATCACGACGTGATCAGATTAAATTGTTGAATAACATATGATATGTTAAGTGATTGGAATGATATAGCTTGATGCTATAAAGAGAAGGTACTATGAAATGGTACTATGTAAACTCAGAAAAGAGTGGTAAATGTTAAGATACAAATTAAAGAAAATTTGTATTAGGAAAAGAAAAAACTAGAATTATGTGGGATTTCAATTGAGGACTCATGTCAGCAGCTAAGTTATATGATTCCTTGTATGGGCGGGGAATTTATACTTGGTTTGAGAACCACTTAGCTTCCTATATTGACATAGTGGTTGAGTTGAAAAATTCCTTGTATGGGCAGGAATTTGTCCTTGGTGTAACAACCGCTTAGCTTCCTATATTGATTAGTGGCCTAGTTGACCAATTCCTTGTATGGGCAGGGGATTGTGTTTGGTTCGACAACCACTTAGCTTCTTACATTGATAATCATTGGAACCTGGTGTTGCGCTATTTGATATATACATGTTGAGAAGGTGATTCTTTTCTCGTGTATAACGGATAGGTAGAGAATATAAGGATAGGTGCGAGTTCTTAAAACTCATACTTATGGTAAGTTTATGACTCATAATCATATGGTATGTGTAAGACCCCGAATTTTATGAAATAAAAGTATTCAATTTTTCTTATAATTACTATTCAGTAAATGGTTAAATTGATAAATGTTAAAGTTAAGGGTGATATATGAATTTTTTTTTAAAATACACAAGTGGTTATAAAATATTCATTGTTGTCGGGGAATATTCGTTTGGTCGTGGAATATTCTTTCTGTCGGGAAATATTCGTACGACGGCGCAGCCATTTGTGGGCCCCATAATAGAATAACTGTCGGATGAAGATAACGACAAAAATTGAGTTTTTATAATTAGCGGCGTAGTTGTTACCGTTAACACTGTTAGAATACCCCGTGGTTAAAATACAGCAATACGCATTATTGCACAGTAGCACACGGTATTGCACAGTATTTTTGAAATTATTGATTCTTACGTAAGAAGGCACTACTGAATAATTGTCACAGTAATTACTGTTCAATATTTTATTTTATTGATTCAATAATTGTTGCGTTGATATTTTATATTATTGTTATTTAATAATTGTTATTGCACAGTATTTTCCATTATCAGATCAATAATTCATATTATTTGAATAATATTATTAGATAACATTATTGGCAATGTCTAGAAAGTTCTGTCTAAAGAGAGGTTTGGTCACCTAATTGCGCGCCAGTAAAGAAAAATTCTTATTGGAAAGCCCCCTCTTTCCTGGGAACGGCCTGGTTGTCATAAATGTGATTCTATAATATTATTTGTGAATAATTAATTATTGATTCATATGATAAGGAAATATTTATTTTATGTGGATATAAATGAGAGATATATTTTGTGGTTAAAAATGAAGGAGTTAATGTTGAGGTTTTTATCTGTATTTTTGTCGGAACGGAGGTATTGAAAATCAAATTAGGATTTTTGAGATATTTTGCGAGGGTTATAATTTTTAATCCGACCGTTGGATCGTGGTAATATTTGCATATATTATACATATATAAGTTGAGTATATGTCCACAAATTTTGAACCGTTAAAAATGAACGTATGATTTGTTATGAATTTTATGAGATGACTTGTTCAGAAATTGTTGAATTTTTGGAGTTAATCATTTTGGTGAAAAATTCTAGAATTGGTGGGCCCCACTCTTGGTTGGTAAAAAAAATATGCTGAGATTTTTATTCAAATGTGGTGAATGGGAATAGTACCAGGTAAAGCCATCAGGTTGCAGGTTAAGTCTGTTTCGGCGTGCTAACATTTTCCTATAAATAGAGGGCTAAGTTAGAATTGAAAATCACACCAAAAACATATGCTTTCTCTCTTTCTCTCTCTATATTATGAAGCATATTTTGTGAGTTTTTAGATACTTTGAGAGTTGCTATTCAGTGCAAGGTTCCTTCGGCTTTACATTCCGGTCAGAAATACTGATCTTTTGAGGTAAGGGATTGTAAGGGATAGTAAGAGATTTTAAGGGTTATTATGTTTTCAGTTCGTAATTTTTCTGACCTTCAAAAAATTCTAGAAAAATTTAAAATGATATTTTGATGAGTTTTATTGATTGTGTCCAAAAATGGTGATTTTTGGATGTATAGATTAAGAGTTATGAATTTTACGGGAAAAGACTATTTTAAAAGTAACCGCTTATAACTCCTTGTGGTTAACTCTAAAATTGACGAAATTTTTATTGAAAGTATATCTATATAATATCAGTGTACTTTGTGAATTTCAGAATTTTTGGATAAAATTATAATTTATGATAAATGTCTAAAAATTCGGCTATTTTGGCCATATGAAAAATAGTAAATGAGTTTTAAAAATTCTGAGAAAAATATATGTTCAATATGGGACTATATTCTGAAAAATCCCAGAAAAGAAATATTTTTAGAACTGATTTGGTATTTTTTATGAAAACAAACTAGTTATGAGTAAACGAATTAAATATGTTATGTGAGGTAAGAAAATTGGAAAATATGATTTTATGGCTTGAGAATCCTATATGAGGTATATGCATATTTTTGATGAGGGTTCTTGGTTAGTGGTGATGAAATCTTATGAGCTTGGCATTTTAAGATGATTAAATGCATTATTTAGTAAAGTGTAAACAATTAAAATAAATTATTTATAAGCTTAAGAAATATTATTCTTTCAATATCATTATACCGAAATATTGGTATGAATTTTATTGTGGAATTTTTACCTTTTTGTGTCAGAGTTACTATTCATGAGTTACTATTCACGAGTTACTATTCACGACAAAATTGGTTTCTTTTTCTAACCAAATTATAGTTGAGTTATGAATATTACTCTTGAGATTAAAAATATGTATTGATTATATTGATTTTATTATCATATATAACATTTTTATAACCCTGATGTTGAAATTCTCTTTCACTAGAGTGTAAAGATGTGTAGATTATTGGTATGATCATGACTAGGGTTCTCTTTGGCCTGTAGTGCAAAGTTGAATTGTGACTAGTATGATCATGACCATTGAATTTATAATTGAATATATTTAGCTTAAGTGCAAAGGTGAATTGATCAACATGGTTATAATTATTGTTTATATAAGTTCTAAAATGATTGTATATTTCTTTGAGATGTGAATATATTTGGCTTGTAGTGCAAATATGAACTGTTGAGGAATATCTTTGGCCTGTAGTGCAAAGATGAATTATTGATGAATATCTTTGGCTCGTAATGCAAAGATGACTTGTTGTTGAATATCTTTGGCCTGTAGTGCAAAGATGAGTTGTTGATGAATATCTTTGGCTCGTAATGCAAAGATGATCTGTTGTTGAATATCTTTGGCATGTAGTGCAAAGATGAATTATTGATGATTATCTTTGGCATGTAGTGCAAAGATGAATTGTTATTGAATATCTTTGGCCTGTAGTGCAAAGATGGTCTGTTCATGAATATCTTTGGCCTGTAGTGCAAAGATGAACTATTATTGAATATCTTTGGCCATAGTGCAAAGATGAAGTTATTAGTATGATTATGAACATGAAATGTGATTTGGTGTAACCATGATCTTTGATGTTTCAGGTAAAGACAGGTGTTGAAAATATTCTTCGTCCTAGATTAGAAGAAAAAAATTAGAATCACAATTATGATTATGAGTTATTCATATGATTGTGGAAAGGAACTGTTGAGTGATGTTACAGGGATAAAACATTATTGGTGAATTTTTAACGTGGAGAAGATAATAGACTTTATAGTCTATTTGACTCTTCTAATGGATTGTTCGTTCCACTGCAACTATGGTTGAAATTTTTATCATCTACCATATGTTCTAAATCTCTGATTTATTACTGATAAAGACTATTGATAATTTATTTATCTTTAGTCATGATATTCTTTACTGGGATAGTTGTGCTCACCCTTCTGTTTCACAATTCCTTTCAGGTAATAAGAGCGTAGCTGGGTCGAGCGGGGGTAACAGGGGAATAAAATGGTGTTCATCATTTAGTAGTTATATTTGGTGAATCATCTAGGGTGAAGCGAACCCAACGTTGGAAGGGTGTTTTGTCACTATCATACCAGATGTCTAATGACATACAACCTTGTGTCATCATAAGACAGGGATGTGCTCATCCACTTGCTGAGTATATTTACGAGCACTACCTATATAATCTTGGTGTTTGTTTGAAGTATAATTCTCAATTAGAGACAGTGGAGATAATGATAAGTCAAGAGAAGACTCACCATTGGGAAGAATATGATAGTAAACTTCTCGTTTTTCTTTGGGGTCTATTAGGTCAACCAAGGATAATTCTGTGGCCATATGATATCTATCATAACCTAGACGCATAGCCTGCCATGTACGAAGGTTTCCTTGAGCACTTCCCAAATATTCTAATTTCTAAAATAATTGTTGACTATACCTTTATGTAAGGTGTCATTGTGAAGTGTTGTCCACGGTTGGGACATAAGTCACATTTGGTATATATTTGTATCCAAACTCACAGCATATATGTTGTTGTATTTTGCACGACAATTGTTATAATAAAGTTGTAGTTATTTTCTGTACCATATATTTCGCGACTCAGAATAGGTTGGATGGAATGCACCTATTTTGGGGTTGTCACAGTTGGTGTCACATCTTAGGGATATGGTCTTTGGCGGAGATCGGAGAATATAACTAGGAGGGGAGAGATGAGTAAATCATTCGCTAGTGTGTCCTACCTAAGCTTATTTGTTGGTCAGACATAATATCGGAATATTACGTGATATGTTAATTTGTTAAATTAACCCTTGTTTTGAAGTTGTATTCTAGAATGATATTTGAAATACAGGAGATGAGCAATAGAGAAATTATGATGACAGGAAAGATGGAATTTGAAATGAAAGGAAGGTATTCTCAACTTTTTAAAATACCAGGTACGTAAATTTCGGGGACGAAATTTCATAAGGAGGGGAGATTGTAAGACCCCGAATTTTATGAAATAAAAGTATTCAATTTTTCTTATAATTACTATTCAGTAAATGGTTAAATTGATAAATGTTAAAGTTAAGGGTGATATATAAATTTTTTTTCAAAATACACAAGTGGTTATAAAATATTCATTGTTGTCGGGAAATATTCGTTTGGTCGTGGAATATTCTTTCTGTCGGGAAATATTTGTACGACGGCGCAGCCATTTGTGGGCCCCATAACAGAATAACTATCGGATGAAGATAACGACAAAAATTGAGTTTTTATAATTAACGGCGTAGTTGTTACCGTTAACACTGTTAGAATACCCGATGGTTAAAATACAGTAATACGCGTTATTACACAGTAGCACAGGGTATTGCACAGTATTTTTGAAATTATTGATTCTTACATAAGAAGGCACTACTGAATAATTGTCACAGTAATTACTGTTCAATATTTTATTTTATTGATTCAATAATTGCTGCGTTGATATTTTATATTATTGTTGTTCAATAATTGTCACTGCACAGTATTTTCTATTATCAGATCAATAATTCATATTATTTGAATAATATTATTAGATAACCTTATTGGCAATGTCTAGAAAGTTCTGTCTAAGTAGAGGTTTGGTCACCTAATTGCACGCCAATAAAAAAAATTCTTATTGGAAAGCCCCCTCTTTCCTGGGAACGGCCTGGTTGTCATAAATGTGATTTTGTAATATTATTTGTGAATAATTAATTATTGATTCATACGATAAGGAAATATTTATTTTATGTGGATATAAATGAGAGATATATTTTGTGGTTAAAAATGAAGGAGTTAATGTTGAGGTATTTTATCTGTATTTTTGTCGGAGCGAAGGTATTGAAAATTAAATTAGGATTTTTGAGATATTTTGCGATGGTTATAATTTTTAATCCGACCGTTGGATCGTGGTAATATTTGGATATGTTATACATATATAAGTTGAGTATATGTCCACAAATTTTGAACCGTTAAAAATGAACGTATGATTTGTTATGAATTTTATGAGATGACTTGTTCAGAAATTATTGAATTTTCGGAGTTAATCATTTTTGTGAAAAATTCTAGAATTGGTGGGCCCCACTCTTGGTTGGTGAAAAAAATATGCTAAGATTTTTATTCAAATGTGGTGGATGGGAATAGTAGCAGGTAAAGCCATCAGGTTGCAGATTAAGTCTGCTTCGGCGTGCTAACATTTTCCTATAAATAGAGGACTAAGTTAGAATTAAAAATCACACCAGAAACATAAGCTTTCTCTCTTTCTCTCTCTATATTATGAAGCATATTTTGTGAGTATTTAGATACTTTGAGAGTTGTTATTCAGTGCAAGGTTCCTTCGGCTTTACATTCCGGTCAGAAATACTGCTCTTTTGAGATAAGGGATAGTAAGAGATTTTAAGGGTTATTATATTTTTCAGTTCGTAATTCTTCTGACCTTCAGAAAATTCCGGAAAAATTCGAAATGATATTTTGATGAGTTTTATTGATTGTGTCCAAAAATGGTGATTTTTGGATGTATAGATTAAGAGTTATGAATTTTACGGGAAAAGACTATTTTAAAAGTAACCGCTTATAACTCCTTGTGGTTAACTCCAAAATTGATGAAATTTTTATTAGAAGTATATCTATATAATATCAGTGTACTCCGTAAATTTAGGAATTTTTGGATAAAATTACAATTTATGATAAATATCTAAAAATTCGGCTATTTTGGCCATATGAAAAATAGTAAATGAGTTTTAAAAATTCTGAGAAAAATATATGTTCAATATGGGACTATATTCTGCTAAATTTCAGAAAAGAAATATTTTTGGAGCTGATTTGGTATTTTTCATGAAAACGGACTAGTTATGAGTAAATGAATTAAATATGTTATGTGAAGTAAGAAAATTAGAAAATAGGATTTTATGGCTTGAGAATCCTATATGAGGTATATACAGATTTTTTATGACGGTTTTTGGTTATTGGTGATGAAATCTTATGAGTTTGGCATTTTAAGATGATTAAATGCATTATTTAGTAAAGTGTAAACAATTAAAATAAATTGTTTATAAGCTTAAGAAATATTATTTTTTCAATATCATTATACCAAAATATTGGTATGGATTTTATTGTGGAATTTTTTCCTTTTTGTGTCGGGGTTACTATTCATGAGTTACTATTCATAAGTTACTATTCACGAGTTACTATTCACGACAAAATTGGTTTCTTTTTCTAACCAAATTATAGTTGAGTTATGAATATTACTCTTGAGATTAAAACTATGTATTGATTATATTGATTTTAATATCATATATAACATTTTTATAACCCTGATGTTGAAATTCTCTTTCACTGGAGTGTAAAGATGTGTAGATTATTGGTATGATCATGACTAGGGTTCTCTTTGGTCTGTAGTACAAAGTTGAATTGTGACTAGTATGATCATGACCATTGAATTTATAATTGAATATCTTTAGCTTAAGTGCAAAGGTGAATTGATCAACATGGTTGTAATTATTGTTTATATAAGTTCTAAAATGATTGTATATTTCTTTGAGATATGAATATATTTGGCATGTAGTGCAAATATGAACTGTTGAGGAATATCTTTGGCATGTAGTGCAAAGATGAATTATTGATGAATATCTTTGGCTCGTAATGCAAAGATGATTTGTTGTTGAATATCTTTGGCCTGTAGTGCAAAGATGAGTTGTTGATGAATATCTTTGGCTCGTAATGCAAAGATGACTTATTGTTGAATATCTTTGGCATGTAGTGCAAAGATGAATTATTGATGAATATCTTTGGCCTGTAGTGCAAAGATGAACTGTTGTGAATATTTTTAGCCTGTAGTGCAAAGATGGTCTGTTCATGAATATCTTTGGCCTGTAGTGCAAAGATGAACTATTGTTGAATATCTTTGGCCATAGTACAAAGATGAAGTTATTAGCATGATTATGAACATGAACTGTGATTTGGTGTAACCATGATCTTTGATGTTTCAGGTAAAGACAGGTGTTAAAAATATTCTTCGTCCTAGATTCAAAGAAAAAAATTAGAATCACAATTATGATTATGAGTTATTCATATGATTGTGGAAAGGTACTGTTGAGTGATGTTACAGGGATAAAACATTGTTGGTGGATTTTTAACATGGAGAAGATAATAGACTTTATAGTCTATTTGACTCTTCTAATGGATTGCTCGTTCCGCTGCAACTATGGTTGAAATTTTTATCATCTACCATATGTTCTAAATCTCTGATGTATTACTGATGAAGACTATTGATAATTCATTTATCTTTAGTCATGATATTTCTTTACTGGGCTAGTTGTGCTCACCCTTCTGTTTCACAATTCCTTTCAGGTAATAAGAGTGTAGCTCGGTCAAGCGGAGGTAACAGGGGAATAAAACGGTGGTCATCATTTAGTAGTTATATTTGGTGAATCATCTAGGGTGAAGCGAACCCAACGTTGGAAGGGTGTTTTGCCACTATCATACCAGATGTCTAATGACATACAACCTCGTGTCATCATAAGACAGGTATGTGCTCATCCACTTGCTGAGTATATTTATGAGCACTACCTATATAATCTTGGTGTTTGTTTGAAGTATAATTCTCAATTAGAGACAGTGGAGATAATGATAAGTCAAGAGAAGACTCACCATTGGGAAGAATATGATAGTAAACTTCTCATTTTTCTTTGGGGTCTATTGGGTCAACCAAGGATAATTCTGTGGCCATATGATATCTATCATAACCTAGACGCATGGCCTCCCATGTACGAAAGTTTCCTTGACCACTTCCCAAAGATTTTAATTTCTAAAATAATTTTTGACTATACCTTTATGTAAGGTGTCATTGTGAGGTGCTGTCCACGGTTGGGACATGAGTCACATTTGGTATATATTTGTATCCAAACTCACAACATATGTGTTGTTGTATTTTGCACGACAATTGTTGTAATAAAGTTGTAGTTATTTTCTGTACCATGTATTTGGCGACTCAGAATAGGTTGGATGGAATGGACCTATTTTGGGTTGTCACAGTATGTTTTTGAACCCCTAAGAGTATGGACAGTTCTTGATTGGTTCTTGAACTATGTATTACTAGGATAAGTTTCTAAACTCATATTATTGTGGTAAGTTTGATGAACTATATTGGGGTATAGATAAGTTGTGAATGGAGAATTAAGGATGATAGAATTATTAAGCAATGGATCATTAGAGAAATTGAAGTTGATGATGGAAGCATAGGTATTCCAAATCTTCTAGCTATGCTAGACTTTGAAATTTTTTACATCAAGCTAAATTTGCACTGATGTGCCTTTAAAAATATAAATGAATTTTGTTATCTTCAACACATGGTGACAAGTGTGTATGTGTGGACTTCGGGCCATTAACACATTGTTACCTGCAGCGGCATAATAATACTAAAATTGATTTACAATGGTTTTGAACCGCTAAAAAGAAACGTCTATGCTAATTGTTTCGACTAGACGAAAAATGATTTGAATTATCAAAATGTATTTTATATATCATTAATGCATCATGTAACCTGGTGCAGAGATGATAAAATGATAGAGTTATTAATGCAGAATTACTTAGTTGGATGCGATCTAAAGATCGACAGCCCACTATGGGATGATGTAGTATGACAAAGTCATAAAATGACAAAATCCTCAAACGGATTGTAAATACAGTGCGGTATAATGACGTCATAAAATGATTTTCAAAATTTTAAAGATAAATTATTGCCAATTTAATTTGGCCAGATATGTTTCGATTGAAATTTGAATTATTGGTATACGTCTAAGTTATTTGATGCAGCTAGACAAATGTGTATGGAATTCAAAGTATTCTTTGAAAGCTTATGTCGAACCAAATTTTTTTGGTGTGAAATCTTATGTTAAGTTTGAGGTGAACAACCCTGAAAATGGAAATATACTAATTGGATAAAATATTTTAATCTAAGAACGTATATAGTCATTCCGATGACTAAGGTACAATAGACTGATCATCTAAAGTACCCGCACCGGTAGTTTACCTTCTTCGTGATTGTAAACATACCTAGCAGAAAATGTTTTAGAGGTAGAGTAGCTTTCTTTCGTATTTGAAAGGGGTTTCAGGTAGAAATACCTCTAAACCTCAAAGTTCATGATTTTTATGACTCCTCAGACAAATATGAAAAATTTTCTTGAATAAAACTTTTTACATTATTTATACTGCTTCACAGTTATTGAACAATTGTGAAGTCTCTTAAATATTTAGAAGATGTAAACTCCTAGTGAGTAGTTATTGTGAAATGTGATGATAGAAGAGAAATCCTCAAAGGAGGAAATTGTAAAGGTTAAGTTAAAAACCTAGTTTTGATCAATAGAATAAGCAGAAATTAATATGCTATAATTTGGAAGACGAAATTCTTGGAAAAAGAGACGAATGTGATAACCCAAATTTTTGAGTAATATTAAAATAAGAATTAAACAAAAAAAATTCTTATTAGATGATATGTTATGTGATATTGTAGTGCACAAAGGAATATGTGTCATGCAATATCTAATGTTATGTATAATAAATATATTAGAATTATATATTTAGTATATGTAAGCAAAGTGTAGGAGTAAATTATTAAAGAAAATTAGATGGGTAAAATTAAAATAATTTATAATATTAAATTATTTTAATGTGGCAAATTGGTGGCATTAATTATACTTCATGTATAACCACTATTTTATTGAAGAAATCATATATATATTAAATTATTGAGTGTAATGTATGCATGTATTTAATGTGGTGAATATATTAATATATTTACTACAGTTAAATAAATTGTGAAAACAATTTATAGAAAGGAAAGAAAATAATTGGATATATGATATTATGTTACATGAATAATGGTATAATATTTAATGTTATACCAAATGATGTAAAGTAAAAATATAAGATGAGATCCAATATGTAAACATTTATATTGGTATCAACTTGTTAGTAAATTAAATTCATATTTGAATACATGATTGAATATATTAAATTATATATAAATAAATTGTTTGGAAACAATTTATGGAGAGAATGAGAAAATTAAATTTAATTATACAATATAAATTGTATAATTTAAAATAAGTTATTTAAATTAGGTATGAGAATTAAATGACGTAAAAGGTTATCTTTATTTTATTGGTCGTAGTATTTTAATTATATACTAGTGACCTAATCTAAGAGATTTGTGGATCATGTCTCAATCTATTAAATTATTTTGTATGAATATGTGAGTAAGTGAATATGAATATTATGTGATTGTTTATATTTGTTTATTATATAAACAAATAAAAGAAACTAATATAACCTAATTATATATTATGAATGAAAAATTGAATAATTTGAGGGTTATGGTATGGAAGAATTATGGTATTTAAAATATATACTAATTCTAATTAAGAAATTTATTTTATACATCTCAATTAATTAATTTTATAGCCTAATTAAAGCAAGTCTAATTAGGTTAAGAAATTAAATGTACATGAGTAAGGATTTGTATTCCAATTGAGTAAATAGAACACTAGTTAAATGATTAGGGTAGGATAAAATTAAAAGTATTAGACTATGATAATTTTCAAAACCTAAGAAATTAATTAGAGAGCCCAACAAACTAAATTAAGTGGCCCAAGCTAAGTCTATTTGTTAAGGAACATGTAGGAGAATAATAATATTAAAAATTATACTCATTTAAGAGATATATTTTACTATCTCAATTTATTAATTTTATAACTTAATTAAAGTATGTTTAATGGGGTTATAAAATTTAATGCACAAGAGTAATGATTTAAATTCTAAATGTGTGGAATGGAACCTTAATTAAATATTTAGGATGGGATAAGATGGAAAGAATTGGACTATGTCAATTTTTCATAGCCCAAGGAATTAATTGAAAGTCCAAAAGATTAAATAAAGTGGCCCAACTTTAAGCCCAATTAAAAGAGGGATATGTTGAACATTTGATATACTAAATAAAAAAAGAAGAAGAAGCTATTTGGAGATAATGAAGAAGGGAAAAGAAGTTAAGAAGAGAAAAGAAGATAAGAAGAAAGAATAAAGAGGAAGAGGAAGAGGAAGAGAGAAGGAAAAGAAAAAAAGAAAGAAAGAACGGCAGCTGTGAGAGAAAGATAAGAGGGGTGACAGCCCATGAGAGAGAGAGAAGAGTGTCCTTTGAAGCCATTAAAGAACAGAAGAAGGAAGACTTTGAGCAAAAGGTAAAATCCTAACTAGTTTATGTAATTGATTTTAGTTATTCTAAATCAAAACTTGAATCTATGTTTCTAAACTCAAAAACTTTGGATCTTCTTGTTGATGAGTGTTTTATGTTTAGATCTACCCATATTGGGTGTCGATTTGTTTGAAAATCAAAAGAAAAGAGAAATAATTTTTCTAGCTTAGAAACCCTAACTTTTATGTACTTTGGATGTCCACCGTTTTTGATCTACACCTTTTTTTACGATCCGTCAAAGAGGGGTGCTAGATGTATAAGTTATCTAGTAAACCCAAGTGGTGCACTCAAAAATGTTGAGTTTTCAAGCCGTAGTGGTTGATTTATCCAAAACAATCCCGTTTTTCTAAAAGAAATAAAGACTATTTTGGGGCAGTTTCTGCCAGGGGCAGTTTCATAATATTTTTGAGCTTCAAAAATTTTAGAAAAATTTAGAATGATAATATGATGACTTAACTGTATTCTGTCCAAAGATGGTGATTTTTGGGTATATAGAATGAGAGTTATAGATTTTACGGAAAAAGACTATTTTAAAAGTAAGCCCTAATAACTCTTTGTGGTTTACTCCAAAAATTGTGAAATTTTTACTGAAAATACATATATATAACAGGAACATATCCTGAAAGTTCCAGAATATTTGGAAAAAAATCTCAGTTTATGATAAATGTAGTAAAATCTGATTGTTTTGTCCATTTAAAAATTAGTAAATAAATTTTAAAAATTTTAGAAAAAATATACGTTTAATATGGAACTATATTCTGTCAAATTCCAGAAAATAAATATTTTTGGAACTGATTTGGTATTTTTCATGAAAGTAGTTTAGTTATGAACAAATGAATTAAATTAATAATGTGATGCTGAAATTTTGGAAAATAGAATTTTATAGCTCGAGAACCCTAGATATGTTATATACATATTTTTGATGGGGGTTTCGGTCATTGGAGATGAGATCTTATGTGTATGTCATTTTTAAAATAATTAAATGTATTAATTAGTAAATTGTAAATAATTAAAATAAATTATTTATAAGTTTAATAAATGATTAAAATTTTATTAATATTAGATTAAGATGTTATTAAGTGATTGATAACATTTAGATTAAAGTATTATTAAATCATTAATTTAAAATATTATTTAATGATTAATAATATTAGTAAGTGAATTTAATGTTATTAAATAATTAATAATATCAAGTGGAGTTTAAAAGATGAGTTAAGTTATAAATTGGACATTCAATATATCATATTGAATGTATAGGATGATGAATTGCAAATTTTACATGTTGGAAAGGAAAATAATTTGCTGAATTGGAAAACAGGTTACTGAATTGAAATTCAGTTTGAATCCAGGTTGCTGGATTGATATATTCAACTTGTTGGATTATTTATGTTAGCTTGAATTCGGCTTGCTGAATTGGTACATTCGGTTTGCTGAATTGGTGAATTAGAGTTAATGTATTAATGAATCCAGGTTGCTGGATTGTAGGACAATTTGAATCCAGGGTGCTGGATTGGTAAATCCAGATTATTGGATTAATCAATCCAGGTAGCTGGATTGGTATATTTGAATAATCCAGATTATAGTATTAGTATTCTGCTTACTAAATTATAGAAAAAAACTTATAATATGAAAGATTAAAGTGTTAAATCATAATGTATATGATATAGTGATTGAAGAATTATCAAAGTACGATAATAAAACTAATGTTGTAAGGTGTTATCTAATATTTGATTATGTGGTTAAGTGTTAGCCAATTTGCTTATAAGTAGTTGTATTATGAGATATACTATGATATACTGATTGAAAGATCAATCTTAACAATGATAAGTCTTTTCAATAAAGAGATTAAATTAAATTGTGTAGCAGTAATCGACAATACAGGTAAGTTTCCTTAACTCAAACTTAAGTTGTATGTTCAAAGCATGTTAGTGAATAATTATTGTTGATTATTCACATCTATACTGATTATTGATTCGCACTTAGTGTATGTTGCATATGTTCATCAGATATGAAAGGCTGATCACCTTCATTACCATAAGGTTCAGTTAAATTGTTCATGGTCATTGTTGACCTCCAAACATTATTGATTCAGTCATTCAATTATTGAAACTTGATCCATGTTATTTCACAATTATTACATTGTTGAAAACTTGAAAGCTTATTCTTTCTTTTCAATCATGATATATCTTCATTGTACTTAAAACTTGTTGGGCAAATTTGTTGCTCACCCTTGCTATAGCATGGTAAAATTTTCAGATTAAGATGAATACTCGAATAAAGACAGAGGCAAAGGCAAAGTGCAAGATTAAATTATTATGCTGTTAGAATTATTAAATTTCTGACGCAAATGACATTGTAAATCTTTTAAGATATTGAAGGTATGTATTAAGTTAAGGTTGTAGACCTTGAGAATTATATTGAAAAGATTTATTATATAAACAATTTATGTTTATATCTTCCGCAATAGTTATAGAAATGACGTATCGTAACGTACCAAATCTGAGGTAAAATGTACCCGGATTTGGGGACGTCACAACTTGACATTGTCTTTTGTTAGCATGCTTGACGTATTGTTTCGTTCTTCTTTCAATGTTAAGTATAGCTTTCTCATGTATTTGCTTAACAAAATCAGCCTTCTTCTTTCCATCCATGTTAGTAAATTCAGAAACAAGTAATTGACATAAATCCAATGGAGTGAAAGGATGAAAACCATATACAATTTCAAATAGAGAAAAATTAGTAGTAGAATGTATATAACGATTATAAGCAAACCCAACGTGAGGTAAACATTCTTCCCAATGCTTGATATTCTTTTTAATGATAGCCCTTAACAAAGTAGACAAAGTTCTATTTACTACTTTAGTTTGACCGTCAGTTTGTGAATGACAAATAGTTGAAAATAATAATTTAGTACCTAACTTACACCACAATGTCTTCCAAAAGTAACTTAAGAACTTAGTATCTCTATCAGAAACATTTGTTTTAGGTATACCATGCAAACACACAATTTCTAAAAAGAATAAATCAACTAAATGGGATGTATCATCAGTTTTGAGTTTTTGACATGGAATAAAATGTGTTATCTTTGAAAATCTATCCACGACCATAAAAATTGAGTCATGACCAGCTTAGACCTAGGTAAACCCAACACAATATCCAAAGAAATATCAATCCATGATTCATTAGGTATAGACAATGGTGTATACAATCCATAGATGTGACACCCCCAAAATAGGTGCACACAACCCATTCTGGGTCACCAAAAACAACACTACAGAATCTGAATACAAACTTCATTTATACAATTGTCGTGCAAAATACGACAATACATAAGCTGAGAGTTTCAATACAATTATTGTCCCGTAGACAATATCCAAACTCAAATAAAGTCCTCATTATAATTATTATCACACTATTTTATAACATAGTGAGGACTACTAGAATAACAATCTCAGACCATTACTCCACTCTCCGACTAGTCCCAGCTACATTCTAGCCTCCTGAGAAGAACAACAGAATCAAAAGAAAAAGAGTGAGCTCAACTAGCCCAGTAAAGAATATTATGACTAAGATAATGAAGAACAAACTATCCTTAGTCCTCAACAGTTAAAAATCTGATAGAATACAATAGACAACAAGTTTTAGATCAACAACTGTAGCGGAATAAGCAATCCATTAGAAGAGTCAAGTAGAGCATGATATCTACTATCTTCTATGATTTAAAAATCTATCATCAATATTTTATCCTTGTAATACAAATCAATAATTATTTCAGATCAACAAATTATTCATGCACTACAGGCCAAGGATATCGTATGTATCACCAGTGGTTATGATCATGCCAAACAACTATCCATCTATGCACTACGGGTCAAAGAACACTTTCACCACATCATTTGTCTGTAACATTACAGGTCATGATTATACCAATACATAATTTTTGGTCATAATCATACCAATCAACAGTCTATCTATGCACTACGGGCCAAAGATGACTTTCACCACAATATAAGCATGAGGATGATGACGATAATATAAAGAATCAATCAAGTGAGATCAAGGATAAATATTAGAGATTTATAATTCAATTTATCCAGAGTTTAAGAATGTCCAAATTGTCAACATGATCACCAATTGTGGAGTAAAATTCAAGAATGATATTTATGTATCAAAAATAATTTAGACAGAAAAGAAAATTAAATTCTGTTATGAATAGTACTCATGAATAGCACCGTATAAATAGTACCCATGAATAGTACTGTATGAACAGTACTCCGAATGAATAGTACCTCGACATGAAAGAGTAAAGTTTCAATAAGAGAGTTCAGACCAATTTTTCAATGAAATGATATTAGATGAAGCGTAAATCTCAAGTAATTTCTAATCATTTCAGGAATTATAGAAGCAATAGTAAGTTTAGATTTAAAAATATGAAATAATACAAGAAACTGCAAATGAATTTTCACCCGTCATGCGGTAATCTGCGTAGATAGATCATTTCCACAATTTAATAAAGAATGAATACAAAGGGTTATTCACCATGCATGCGGTAATCCGCATAGACATGTTACTCCCGCAGATTAATAAAGAATGAATACGAAGGGTTATTCACTATGCATGCAGTAATCCGCATAGACAGGTTACTCCCGCAGATTAATAAGGAATGGAATGACAACCATTATGAGTATGAAGTAAATAACATCCTTTACAAATACAAAAGAAATAATACCCCTTACGAATATGAAAAATAATAACCCTTATGAATACGAAAAATAATATCTCTTACCTTAGTAGAAGATTGGATACTGCAATAGTGTAGTAGCAGAATACTTCTTCTTCCTTTCTCTATAGTTTCTCTCACTATAACTTGTGATTATAACTTTGCTCTTCAAAAATGGTAGGAAATAATAATGGATGAAGAAGTATTTATAGGCTAGGAAAAGGTGGTAAATTACAAGGTTAATTATATTTTAGTACCTTCATCTTTGCTTCTATTTTTAATTTAGTTCCTCAAGTATTATCAATCTTGCATAACCTCTCCTAATAGTACTTGCATGTGAATCAATCGTTCCTTGCATGTGAACCAATAGTAATTAATTTCTCATTTATCCGATTAATTACCCGTCTGGTCAATTTAACATCCAGAAATCAATTATTATCGAAATAAATGTCGATTTTCACTAACACTAATATTCCCAACACAATGGAAATATTTTTATCAACAATTTTATCTTTGAATTTTTGAAGTTTGACTTTTTTTGAAAAAGTCAATTGTTGACTTTTTGACCAAAAAATCAACCCCGACAAATTTTGTGTTTATAGTCTATTTTGACTACTTTTATCGTCCCGGACTTAAATATCTCGTCTGCGTCTCCAAATTCAACTTCAAACTCAAATTCGAATTTTAATTTCATTTTCTTGTGTTTTATACACACTTTTACTTTCTGTTGGTTGATTTCACAATCGTTTATTTGTGCAAGCATACATAGTCAGTAAGTAATAAAGTGGTAAAATAAAGTGTCGTACCCACAGGGAATTCCAATCAATAAACTCCAACTACTAGTACTATATCAATTCAATTTTATTTAAACAACCGCAATTTATGATTTTTCTAATTAAGAAAACTAAAATTAACTAATTAGAACTATATTACTCTAGCACTTAATTCAAATAAATAAAGGTTAAGACTACAATATTCCCAATTATGTAATACAAACCAATTATCCAATTACTCCAGTTACCACGTCACCTGAATTGTTAACAGGAGTTCTAGTTGTTAAAAGCCATTTCCCAAGTGGTTAGATAATGTTTATTTAATTCAATTAATTATGCGATATCCCTATGCAAAATAATAAAATTAAACCCATTAAGTTCTAATTCTCAACTGTTACATGCAGTGAAAAGAGATATTCCTATTCAATTCACAACCCTAATTATTCATCTCATGCAAATAATTAAGCATACATGTTATCATGTTCAGTTCTAACCCTAGATTTCATCTCCCGAATCTATCTAGTGTAACACAGTAATTATTAGCCAAATAATTAATCAATAAGCACAAAACATGATAAACAATTCACTTTGACATAAATAACTGGATTAAATTGAATAATCAATTCATAAACATAAAAGGTTCAATTTGTAGTCTTAATGAAAAAGTTAGTTCATACTGAAAAATAAAACCAAAAATCCCATGAAAATCATCTCAATAGAATTACAAAATTGAAATAGAGAAGAAGAAGAAACTCTAAAAGAAATCCTCTAGTCTTCGATCTTCAACTTGAATTCTCTTCCACAGTTCTCTGTGGATTTCTAATTAATCTCCAGCCCTTGTTAATCCCCTATCTCCAGCTGATTGCTTCCTTAATTTTTCCTCTTTGGACTCCTATTCCTCGTCAACTTGTTTCTCCTTGCATGTGCCTTGGTCAACTCTCCTTGGACCTCAGCACCCCGGCGCTACACTTCCATAAATTTACAATTATGCCACTGGTGAAGCTGAAATTCCTGATTTGTCCCTGCTCCGCCTCAAACTGCAAAATAATGAATAAACACATAAAAGCTATTCTAAAAGACTTTAAAACAACAATAAATTAAGCCCGAATGTATCCAATTCATGGGTATAATACCCATTCATCAAATAACCCCAAACTTCAACCATTGCTTATCCTCAAGCAACAAAACACAATGCAATAAAAAAAATTAAATATATCATGCAAATGAAAATGTAACTATCTACATGCTTACGATTCCAGCAGTCAAATATAACACAATATACTCATCGGACCTCAGAGAAATTATAATAACATGCCAGTACATCATACCAAAACAGATCAATAATTTCTCAATCAATCATCAAATCTAAACCTGTTATTACTGATATCGTGCGTGTGTGCTCAACAACCATGCTAACTGATGAAAAGCAAAATAAGAAGCATAATAGATTTCTTAGAAGGCATCATACAGTATAAAGTCAAAAACTCCAAAAACAAACTAGATCCGGCTAAAATCACACACTTACCAAATTCCAGGGGTCAAGATAGAATACTTATGCTTTATTTTTTTTATTTTTTTTCTTACGGGGCTTTTTGCACTATTTCCCATTTTATTCATTATTATTTTTTTTATACGCATGGTTGTACAATGTCTTATTCCCTTAGTCTTTTCAATGCAACATTAACGAGCTTTCGACTAACGACTCACAGACCATTAAGACCTTAGGGCGCTAGGTGTAAAGACAATCCCCTCGGACTTATTTACTCAAGTAACAAAGGCCACAAAACTAGACAAGCATGCCACAATTTTTTGTTTTTTTTATAAAGCTTATATACCCCAAATTCTTCACCCAAACTTAAGTTCATGCCTAACATTAGGCATCACTGCTTATTCTTGTTAATCTTTCATTCAACTGGCATTATCCTTTAGAAATCTATTATATATCCATTTACACTTAATCAGCTAACATGGTCGTTTCTTAACAAGTGCTATCCCGATAATATCAGTTTCAAACAGATAAAGGTTTAAATCAAGACAAGAAATCACATCAAATGCTTGATAATCAGTACTAAACTTATTTATGCAATTCCAGTCTAATCATTGACCCAAAATATATTTAAACTATCTAACAGCTGGAATCATGCGAAACAGTTGATTACTAATTAACTTAAAAGTTAACATCAAATTTAACAATCTAAAACATATTCATAACCTAATTGCCACAAACTACTATGAACATGCAACCTAAAATGCAAATAAAACTAGAATACCCCCAAATTTATCATGAGTAATGTCCTCATGCGAAAAATATAGCAAGTTAAAACAGAGGACTTCCCTGACGAGATCATTCATCGCGCACATCTTCCACATTGTCGCTCATCTCTTGATCAGAAGGGGGAAACACAGGTAAAATAGGAGCAGTTGGGAATTGACTGAGATCAACTCCAGGGTAAAGCTGAGCATACATATTTGTCTGGGCCTTGAAGTAGTCGACCATAAACCCGTATATAACATCTTGACGTTCAGATAGATGGACATTTTGAGCTTCAATATTGTAAAACCACCCGTCAATTTCATGTTGGACGGCATCAGGAACTACACCACGGGGTCCTGCTGAGGAGGGTCCGTAAGCCGGTGGCGCAGGAGCTTGTGGTGCTTCATCTTGAGGAATTATGAAACCCAATCCACGGGGATGATTCACTCCACCAATCCACACCTGGTACCTCCTTATCATTTTATGGTCTAACACCGGCATAGGGGGTTGAATCATTTCATCCGACTTCCATTTGACCCTAAACTTAGTACACAAAGCACAAATAAGGGACGGGTGTGGTAAACCGCCCGTGGTACCTTCTCGTGCAGCCCTCAGGATTGACTGTTGAACAATCAGGTCGACATCCATCTTCAAACCTTGAACTATAGAATAGAGTAGCACCGCCCTTTCTTTGGTGACATCACTAACATGTGTGCAGTGCTTCAATTTGGCGCAAATAAATGCATACCAAGCCTTCCCATATAAGCTAGGGCGAGAGTGGGGGAAAGTTATGCTTCCACGTTCATGCAGTATCCAAGTTGTGCCTGGTTGACATAACTCGCAGATGAACACTTTATAGTTCAATCCTTGGCTCACAAAACCGAAGGCAATTGGTAACAACCATTGATGTCCTCTTTGTCAAATTCGATAGTTTTTCCTGACACATACACACTATAGTGGAAATGTTCAGAGACATTGGCATAGAACTCCTTTACCACTGCAATGGCCGTCGGGTCAGGCTGTTCGATGAAATTGACCCAGTTCCGCTCAGCAATCATGACAGCCATATCCCTTTCTTTTGATTGTTCGGGCCTTAAATCGCGTTCTGGGACTAGGGAGCATGTTGCCATACGGTTGTAGCACCCTTGGACTGCGGCACTCACGAACCTCCTATTGTCAAATTTTGGCAGAACCGATGATGAACCAGATCCCTCTCCTTATTGACGCTTGAAAGCCATTAGAATCCCCTCCAGTGGAAAACAAATACACACGTATTATAATTTGGCGCAGGTTTTATAAGGAATCACATACCCATACCATGACCCCCAAACTAAGCATGAACGCAATTACTGTCAACGAAAACCCAAATTAGACATGCCCTTTACGATTTATATCATTACTTGTGTACCTCCTCATGAATCATAGCACAATAAGTGTGTGACCACAGTTAAATACAAGGGATGCCTTTGAAATTAGCCCCTATCTTATGAGATACTACTCTAACCATGTACATGCAATGACAATTGTGTAATTAAAGTTAGTGGTAGGTATGCCTTGGGTTGAAAATAGCAACACAACTTCTCTTAGGCAATATATCAAACACCTTGAGGGCATTATATAAATTTCTCTGACACTCTCTATGATATAATTAACATGCAAAATTAGAAGCATATGGTCATATTAGTGACATTCAATCTCCATGTCCAAGACATACCCAAGGCAACAGAACAACAAGACTGAGAAGATTGTGTATTAAAGATTTAGATGGAGTTCAATACATACCTTGGATCGAAAAATAGTAGACTGAAATCACTTAGAAAAATAATGAACTGATGTGGGATATGGGATGGATCAAAATGCAATCAGTGTATATTTAAAGGGATGCTTAATGGAGCAGTTACCATAAGAGAAACGGAAGGGGTGTAACGTGCTTTAAATGTGTGAAGAAGTTAAATGAGTTAAGAAGTATGAACCGGGCAGACTTATCACTGAATTTTAATTTTCAAAACTGACCACAGCGTTGGGGCGCTGTGTTTTAACCTGGACTGGGCATCGGGCGCTGATGGGCAGTAGGCTAAAGAGCTTGTAGAGTCGGGGCGCTGTAAACTAGTGATGTGGGAGTGCCGGGGTGCTGGGACGTGTTGTAAGCTACTGATTGGCAGCGCCGGGGCGCTATGGCCCTTTGTATTAGAGCGTCGGGGAGCTGGAGCTAGTTGTGAGCTACTGATGGGCAGCATAGGGGCGTTGAGCCCATATACTATTAGAGCGTCGGGACGCTAGCTGCCAGGCCCTTGTCCTTCTGAAATTCCTGAGATATGATTCACCTATATTAATACTAGCAATAAAACAAACCAACATTCTATTATTATTATGCTAAACTACTATACTATTAAATTGAACGAATTGAAATGCTGAATAAAATTTTCGGGGTTGCCTCCCCATAGCGCTTGGTTTATAGTCGTCAGCCCGACTTTGTTGTATTGCTTAATTGACCGCTGGTTCAGTGAGAGGCATTGTCGTTGTTTGTCGATCAATGGGATCACTCCAGTAGTGCTTAAGGCTTTGGCCATTTTCCTTGAATGTTCACTTCGCATTGGATTCTTCTACTTCAACAGCTCCGTGTGGAGCGACAGATACAACCACGAAAGGTCCTGACCAACGGGATTTCAATTTCCCGAGAAATAACTGCAGTCTAGAGTTGAATAGCAGTAGTTTTTGTCCTGGTTCAAATTTTCGCTCGAGGATTTTCTTATCGTGCCATGTCTTGACTTTCTCTTTATACAATTTAGCGTTTTCATAAGCGTTGTGCCAAAATTCGTCCATCTCATTCAGCTGTAGTAATCGTTTCTCACTAGATGCTTGTAAGTCAAAATTTAGCTTGTGAATTGCCCAATATGAGTTATGTTCTAACTCTACCGAAAGATGACACGCTTTTCCACAGACCATCTTGTAAGGTGACATACCGATAGGGTTCTTGTAAGTTGTTCGATAGAACCATAAGGCATCATTTAATCGCATTGCCCAATCTTTTCGTGATGGATTTACTACTTTCTCCAAAATTCTATTAACTTCCCGATTCGAGACTTCTGCTTGGCCATTGGTTTGGGGATGATACGTTGTCGTAATCTTATGTCTAACCCCATACTTGGTGAGCAATTTGGTGAACTGCTTGTTACAAAAGTGAGTTCCCTCATCACTAACTATCGCTATCGGTGTACCAAATCGTGTAAAAATATTCTACTTCAAGAATCGTAGTACTACCTTGGCATCGTTAGTGGGTAATGTAGCGTCTTCTACCCATTTTGAAACATAATCTACCGCCAATAGTATGTACTGATTATTGAAGGATGATGGGAAGGGTCCCATGAAGTCGATTCCCCACACATCAAATAACTCAACCTCAAGAATTGTGTTAAGCAGCATTTCATTGCGTTTGGAGATATTACCAACTCGTTGGCACCGATCACACTTTAACACATAGAGATATGCATCTTTAAACAAGGTAGGCCAGAAAAATCCTGACTATAACACTTTGGTTGTTGTCCTATCACCTGTGTAGTGACCTCCGTAATCTGATGAGTGGCAATGACTTAGTATGCTATCCATCTCCTCATGTGGCACACATCATCAAATCATTTGATCATTACAAGTCTTGAACAGAAAAGGTTCTTCCCAAAAATATTGTCGGACATCGTAGAGGAACTTTTTTCGTTGTTGCGAATTCAAGTCTGGAGGTAACACATAACTAACCAGATAATTTATGTAATCCGCGTACCATGGCACTGTCATTATAACTTGAAAAAGTTGTTCATCAGGAAACATCTCGTTGATCATGACTTCATCTTTTTTCTGAATCTTCGCATTTTACAATCGCGAAAGATGATCCGCCACCTGGTTTTCAGTACCTTTTCTATCCCTGATCTCTAAATCGAATTCTTGAAGTAAAAGCACCCACCGAATTAACCTTGGCTTGGCATCCTTCTTCTCAATCAAATACTTTATTGCAGGAATAATTAGTATAGACGATTACCTTGGTCCCTATTAGATACGCCCGAAATTTGTCAAAAGCAAATACTATCGTAAGTAATTCTTTTTCAGTGGTAGTGTAGTTCAACTAAGCATCCGTCAATGTCTTACTGGAGTAGTATATAGTATGAAAAAAAATTCTCGTCGTTGTCCCAATACTGCTCCAACTACGTAGTCACTAGCGTCGCACATAAGCTCAAATGGAAAAGTCTAGTCGGGAGCCACTATGATTAGAGCTGTGACCAATTTCTTTTTTAATACTTCAAAAGCGTCTAAGCATAACTGGTCCATCTTAAACGGCACATCTTTCTCCAAAAGTGAACACAAGGGTTTCGAAATTCTAGAAAAATCTTTAATGAATCGTCTATAGAAACTCGCATGTCCCAAGAAACTTCTTATTCCCTTCACAGATGTTGGTGGAGGTAGCTTCTCAATAGTTTCAATTTTCGCTTTATCGACCTCTAGCCCTGCTATTGAAACCTTATGCCCCAAAATTATCCCTTCTTGCACCATGAAGTGACACTTTTTCCAGTTGAGAACTAGATTCGTCTCCACACAACGCTTCAACACTAAAACCAGATTCTTCAGGCATAGATCAAAACTATCACCAAACACGGAAAAATCATCCATGAACACTTCCAAGTTCTGTTTTACCATATCCGAGAAGATAGCCATCATACACCGTTGAAAAGTTGTCAAAGCATTGCACAAATCAAAAGACATACACCGGAATGCAAGCGTACCATAGGGGTACGTGAATGTGGTTTTTTCTTGATCCTCCGGTGCTATGGCAATCTTATTGTAGCCGGAATATCCATCTAACAGACAATAAAACTAATGTCCCGCCAACCTATCCAACATCTGATCAATGAATGGCAAGGGAAAGTGATCCTTGCATGTGGCTTTACTCAGTTTGTGGTAATACATACATACTCTCCAGCCTGTAAATGTTCTAGTGGGGATGAGTTCGTTCGTTTCATTTTTCACCACAGTCAGTCCCCCTTTTTTCGGTACACACTATACAGGACTTACCCAAGAACTGTCTGAGATGGGATAGATAATACATGCATCCAACCATTTTATGATTTATTTCTTAACCACTTCCTTCATAATGGAATTCAACCTTCTTTGTTGCTCAATGGTTGGTTTAGCTCCTTCTTCCAGTAAAATCTTGTGCATTCAAAATAATGGACTAATTCCCTGAATATCCGCTATAGTCCATCTAATTGTTGTTTTAAACTCTCGCAACACCCTTAATAATTTTTCTTTTTGAGTGTCAGTCAAATCCGCCGATATAATGACTGGTAGATTGTCAGATTCTCCCAAATAGGCATACTTCAGATGAGACGGTAGAGGTTTTAACTCCAACACTGGTGGCTCTTCTATTGATGGCTTAAACTTTTTCTCTTCCACTTCGGGCTGGTCAAGGGTGTCGAATGGTTGTTTGAACTTCCTGGAAACTGGTAATGCATCTAATCATTTGACATACCCTATTTCTTCTTCAATATCGTAGTCGTCCATCCCGATCAAAATAGATTCTAATAGATCATCAGAAAAATTTCCGCTGAGTTTGTGATTCACTATTTCTTCCATGACGTCTACCTGAAGACATTCACCCTCTTCTTTCAAAAATTGCATTGACTTAAATACATTGAAGGTTACCTCTTGGTCTTCTACTCGCATTGTTAATTCACCCTTTTGTACGTCAATCAAAGTTCTCCCCATTGTTAAGAATGGTCGCCCGAGGATGATGGGAATTTCCTTGTCTACTTCACAATCCAAGATAATAAAATCCATCGGGAAGATAAATTTATCAACCTTTACTAAAACGTCTTCCACAATACCTCTTGGATATTTAACTGACCTATCCGCCAACTGCAAGTTGATATTTGTCAGTTTTGGTGCCTTAAGTCCAAACTGGGTGTAGACGGATAACGGCATCAAGTTTATGTTGGCCCCCTAAATCACATAACGTTCTTCCCAAAAATTGATTACCAATCTCGCATGGAATAGTAAAACTACCTGGATCTTTTAACTTCAGTGGTATATTATTCTGTATAATTACGCTGCATTCTTCGGTTAACGCCACTGTCTCAAACTCGTCCAATTTCCTTTTCTTCAACAAAACCTCTTTCATGAACTTGGCATAACTAAGCATCTGTTCCAAGGCTTTTGCAAAAGGTATGTTGATATGCAACTTTTTGAATATATCCAGGAATCGTGAAAACTGCTTATCTAACTTTGCTTTTTGAAATCTCTACGGATATGGTATGGGGGGCATTGTAAGACTTTGTTCAGGTGCTTTCTTCTCTACCACCATCTCCTGTCGGTTTTCTATTTTTGAGACTTCCTTTTTTTCTGAATTTACTTTGTCCATCTTGTCCTTATCCTTAACTAACTCTTGCAGGACCTTTCCACTTCGTAAAGTTACGGCTTTGCAATGTTCATCTCTGTCGGGGTTGATCTCAGTATCACTGGGGAGTGCTCCTTGTGGACGGCTATTCAAAGCTCACTATTTGACCCATCTGATTCTCCAAATTCTTTATCCAGACGGCTTGACTTTTCACATTCATATCTACCTGACTTAATAATTTGTCTTGCTCGCTCATCCTCTTGTCGGTAGCTACAATAAATTTGGCCAAGGCTTCTTCTAAATTCATTTTTCTCTCTGGCTGTTGTTGAGTCTGATTCTGAAATCCAGGTGAATTTTGCGGTCTAGGAGCTTGAGTATTACTCCAAGAAAATCCCAGATGATCCGGGTTATATGCATTCTGATTTTGATAGGATTGTGTTGGTCTATTATAACTTCCCACGAACTGAGCTGATTTAGCACTGATGGCTCATTGGTCTGTCGCATGACTCCCAGCACATAACTCACAAACCATTGCTACTTGCGGTGCTGATGGTGGACCCCATGTTTCAATCTTCTTAGTTAATGCTGAAACATGTGCTGTCAACATTGTCACTGCATCTAGGTCAAGCTTTCCTGGTGTTTTAGGGGGATTAGATCTTGTCATTGGCCACTAATAATTTTTGTTGGCCATCGTCTCTAACAATTGATAAGCCTCATCAAAACTCTTTGACATGATCGCTCCACCTACTGCTACATCAATACTGGCTCGTGTGGACGCATGCAACCCGTAACAAAATATTCCAACCTGTATCCACTGTGGAATTTCGTGATGTGGACATTTGCAGAGCATATCCTTAAATCTTTCCCATGCCTCATATAATGTTTCTGAGTCAAATTGCGCAAAAGTGTGAATATCATTCCATAGTTTTGCCAACTTCGCTGGTGGGAAAAATTTAGCTAGGAATTTTTGAGCTAAGTCGTCCCAGGCTGTGATTGAACCTGGCAGCAATGAGTGTAACCAACTTCGAGCTTTATCCCGCAATGTGAACAGAAACAACCTCAACCTTATTGCGCGCGTCTTCCGAAACATTATTGAATTTGAAGGTATCGCATATTTCCAAGAAACTTAAGATATGCTCGTTCGGATCACCGATCGAACTACCCCCAAACTGAACTGCATTTTGTAACATCTGTATCGTTCCCGGTTTGATATCAAAACTGTTTGCATTAATCGTCGGCCTCCGAATACTGGCCTATATCTGTCACTGTCGGCATGGCATAATCCCTAAGTGATTTTTGTTCTTCCTCTGCCATGACTGTTGGAATTTCTTATGCTGCCAGTTCTTCTTCCAAGGGTATAACCTCACTAGTCAACTGTAATTTCTAGAACTTTCTCTCAATATTGTCTGCGTAAGGCAAAAGTTCCTTTTTACCCTTTGATCTTGTGTGCATACACTAACAAAGAATTTCTGTAAACACCAAAATGAAAATAAGTAAGTAACGTTTAAATTAAGACCGAATTAATTATAACTACTATGGAATTAATATTAATAAAGAACTCCCCGGCAACGGCGCCAAAAACTTGTTGGTCGATTTCACAATCGTTTATTTGTGCAAGCATACGCAGTTAGCAAGTAATAAAGTGGTAAAATAAAGTGTCGTACCCACAAGGAATTCCAATCAATAAACTCCAACTACTAGTACTATATCAATTCAATTTTATTTAAACAACCGCAATTTGTGATTTTTCTAATTAGGAAAACTAAAATTAACTAATTAGAACTATATTACTCTAGCACTTAATTCAAATAAATAAAGGTTAAGACTACAATATCCTCAATTATGTAATACAAACCAATTATCCAATTACTCCAGTTACCACGTCACCTGAATTGTTAACAGGAGTTCTAGTTGTTAAAAGCTATTTCCCAAGTGGTCAGATAACGTTTATTTAATTCAATTAATTCTGCGATATCCCTATGCAAAATAATAAAATTAAACCCATTAAGTTCCAATTCCCAACTGTTACATGCAGTGAAAAGAGATATTCATATTCAATTCACAACCCTAATTATTCATCTCATGCAAATAATTAAGCATACATATTATCACGTTCAGTTCTAACCCTAGATATCATCTCCCGAATCTTTCTAGTGTAACACAGTAATTATTGGCCAAATAATTAATCAATAAGTATAAAACATGATAAACAATTCACTTTGACATAAATAACTGGATTAAATTGAATAATCAATTTATAAACATAAAAGATTCAATTTGTAGTCTTAATGAAAAAGTTAGTTCATACTAAAAAATAAAACCAAAAATCCCATCAAAATCATCTCAATAGAATTACAAAATTGAAATAGAGAAGAAGAAGAAACTCTAAAAGAAATCCTCTAGTCTTCGATCTTCAACTTGAATTCTCTTCCACAATTCTCTGTTGATTTCTAATTAATCTCCAGCCCTTGTTAATCCCCTATTTCCAGTTGATTGCTTCCTTAAATACTCCTTTTTCCTCTTTGGACTCTTATTCCTCGTCAACTTGTTTCGCCTTGCACGCGCCTTGGTCAACTCTCCTTGGAACTCAGCACCCCGGCGCTGTAGATAATACTATAAGTAGCGCCCCGGCGCTACACTTCCATAAATTTACAATTATGCCACTTGTGAAGCTAAAATTCCCGATTTGTCCCTGCTCCTCCTCAAACTGCAACATAACGAATAAACACATAAAAACTATTCTAAAAGACTTAAAAACAACAATAAATTATGCCCGAATGTATCCAATTCATGGGTATAATACCCATTCATCACTTTCTTAGTTAGGTCAAACTATTTAATTAGTTTTGACTAACTATTAAATTAAATCTCATCATTTATTGCTAATAAATATATATAACACATTTTTAATCTTTCAAAAATTATTCATCATTAATATTATAACTCACAATATTGACAACCAAATCCTTCCCAGGAAAGAGGGGGCTTTCCGATAAGGATTTCTCCTTATTGGCGCACAATTAAATAACATAACCCCTTTTCTCGACAGAACTTTCTAGATATTGTCAATAATGTAAATAATGATATGAATAACTGTGTCGTCTCAATTATTGATTTAATAATATAAAATATTGTGTAAATGATATTGTGACAATAATGGAATCAATAATATGAGATACTATGCAGCAACTATTGTGGCAATTATTGAATGAAACTGAGTGACTTCTTACGTAAGCATCAATAATCAGAGATATTGTACAATACTGTGTGCTACTGTGTAACAACGCGTATTACTGTATTTTTATCACCGGGTATTTCAACAGTTTAACGATAAAAGTCTTGTTGTTATTTTATGAAAATGTTTTTTTTGTCGCTTTCTATATCCGACAGTTATTCCGTTATGTGGTCCACCAATGATTGCACCGTCGTACGAATATTCCCTGACAAAAAGAATATTACCCGACCAAACGAATATTTTATGACCACTTGCTTACTTTGTAAATATTGCACATATAACCCATAACTATAACATTATATCAAATCAACACCTTACTATTCAAAATAATATTTAGAGGAAATTAAATCTTTATTCATAAAAGTTGAAGTCTTACAATAGAGTTGAACATGGGATTTATATTGACGACAAGTAATGCATCCATCACAAATTCTTTCTACATCCTATTTCATATGAGGTCAATAAAAATGCTCCTTTAAAATTGATAAAGTCTTCTCCACACCAAAATGACCCATTAAACCACACTCATTTGATTTTCTAACTAACCATTCACGTATAGAACATGCAGGTACACACAATTTATTTTCTCGAAATAAAAATTCATCAACTTTAAAGTATTTACCCACAACGTTCTTTTCATAAGACTTAAACTCTTCACAGAAATCATGGTCATCAACATATAACTATTTAATAGAAACTGATAAATCCATAACAAAAAATAATATTTTCACATGAAAACTGTCGCTATAGATCTTATGGTGACGGTTTTCACCGTCGCTATACAGCTATAGCGACACTTTTCATGTGAAATATCAAAAAGTGTTGTGGAAATATTAATTTCATTCTTTAACTCGCTTAAAACCAAGTAATTCCGTATCAAGAGTAGATAATAACACATCTCCTTGAAAGAAGATCTGCAATGGCATTCTCTTTACCATGTTTGTATCGAATGACATATGGGAATGTCTCGATAAACTCCATCCATCGTACATGTCTCTTGTTCAACTTGTGCTGACCTTTAAGGTACTTCAAAGACTCATGATCGGTGTGAATCATGAACTCCTTAGGCCATAGGTAGTGTTGTCATGCTTCCAACTGTCGAACCAATGTGTACAACTCCTTGTCATAAGTAGGATAGGTTAAAGCCACCACACTCAGTTTCTCACTGAAGTACGCCACTGGTTTCCCTTCTTGCATCAACACAGCTCTAATTCCTAAACCTGAAGCATCACACTCAATTTTAAAGGTTTTAGAAAAGTTAGGTAAAACAAGTAAAGAAGCATTAGTCAATTTATCCTTAATCAACTTAAACGCCTTATCTTGCTCATCTCCCCATTTAAACCCCACACTCTTCTTGATCACTTCTGTTAGTGGTGTTGTGATGTCGTTGAAGTTCCTCACGAAAGGTCGGTAAAAACTTGCGAGTCCATGAAAGCTACAAACTTGACTCAAAGTCGTAGGACTCGGCCATTCCCGGATTGCACGTATCTTTTCCTCATCCACTTGTACTCCCTATGAACTCACAACAAAGCCAAGGAACACAATTCTAACCGTACAAAACATGCATTTTCCATGTTAGTAAACAACTTTTCCTTTCTAAGTACATCTAAAAAAGATTTTAAATGCAATGCATGTTCACCCAAGTTTTTGATATACACCAATATATCATTAAAGTAAACAAAAAATTTCCCAATGAATGGACGCAAAACATGATTCATTAAACACATGAAAGTGCTAGGTGCATTAGTTAAATTGAAAGGTAACATTAACCACCCATACAAACCATATTTTATTTTAAATGTAGTCTTTCACTCATCTCCTGCATGCATCCTAATTGATGATAACCACTTTTTAAATCAATTTTTGAGAACACACATGATCCATGTAATTCGTCTATCATGTCATCTAAACGTGGAAGGGATGTCGATACTTTACTGTAATGTTATTTACTGCTCGATAATCAATGCACATGCATCATTTCCCATCCTTCTTAGGCACTAAAATCACTGGAACTGCACAAGAACTCATGCTCTCCCTTACAAACCCTTTCTCCATTAGCTCACCAACTTGTCTTTGCAACTCCTTCGTTTCGTCGGGATTTCTCCAATAGCGGGTCTGTTAGGAATGGTAGCACTGGTACGAAGTCAATTTGATGTTCTATTACCCCAATTGGAGGTAACCCTTGTGGTAGCTCTTCAGGAAATACATCTGCATAATCCTATAAAAGAGATGAAACAACACTAGGCAACAGAGAGTTACGTGTATTAGTATTTAAAAATGCCTCCTTATACCGAAGTATAATCATCGGTTGTTTAGAAACTATAGCCCTTCTCACATCACTCTTTTTTGCATAAATATTTGTTTTTCTCTCATCTTTCTTTTTCTCTCCTTTTTCTCTCTTATTTTTCTCCTCGCTATTTTTCTTTTCTTCACTCTCTTTTCTTTGTAAATAATCTTTTTGCAAATACAAGTGATCTTCATGCACTTGTTTCGGTGACATAGGACATAAAGCGATTTTTTGTTGATTATGATCAGAGAAATACTCATTTGTACGTAAATCCATCAGGCTTCACACGCCTATCAAATTGTCATGGCCTCCTAAGTAACAAATGGTCTGCCTGCATCGGAACCACAGTGCATAAGATTTCATCAACATATCGACCAATAGTAAATAGCACCAATACCTACTTTGTCACTTTCACATCTCCACTATCGTTAAACCATTGCAAACGGTACAATTGAGGATGTTTGATTGTTGACAGACCTAGCTTCTCCACCAAGGTAGTATTCGTCACATTGGTGCAACTCCGACCAACAATTACCACATAAAAAATAATTTCCATGAACAAGGCACCACGTGTGGAATAGATTTTCTCGTTGTTCCAAGCTTTCTTCCTTCACCTGCGTGCTAAAAGCTTTCCTCGTAACCAAAATTTCACTATGAATAGTAATTTCCCTCTCATCTACCTCCTCCAAAGGTGGCATTGAATCAGCATCGTTAGCATCATCCTCGATCTGCACTTCGCCATTTTCACATAATAGCATAGTCCGTTGATTTGGACATTAATTTGAAATGTGTCCCCTGCCTTGACATTTAAAACGTCTAATATCATGATTTCAACTAAAAGAAGAAAGTTTAGTTTTGCCTTGCTATCCTCGGTTAGTCGTTTCTTATTTTGGCTCCATTTTCGGCTTACTAATAGCTGGTTTCTCCTCTCGGCCTCACAACATTGGGTTTCCAAGACAGACTCGTAGTGGAACTTGTTCGCTGGCCTCCTCTCCTCTTGAGTTATTTCTCTTTCTTAATAGTCATGTGTACTATATCTTCTAATTCCACATAATGTTGTCGCTCCACCAGATCCGTTATATCCCAATTCAACCCTGTAGAAAATCTGGCTAATGTCACCTCATGATCCTCCACAATGTTCGCTTTAGTCATCAGTATCTCCATCTCTTTGATATAGTCATCCACTCTCCTACTCCCTTGCTTAAGATTCTATAAACTCCTGAATAGGTCACGGTGATAGTGGCTTAGCACGAACTTCTTTTCATCACGGCCTTCATCTCCTCCCATGTTTCAATCGGGGCCTCTCCACATCTCCTCCGACTGGTCATCAACTGATCCCACCATGTGACGGCGTAATCAGAAAACTCTGTAGTGGCAAGTTTGACTTTCTTGAGCTCTGAGTAGTTGTGAGAGTCAAACACCCACTCTATCTTCTTTTCACACTCCAAGTATGCCTCAGGATCACTCCTCCCGTGGAAAGCTGGAATTTTCATTTTGATGTTATCCAAATTTTTGTCTTCTCTTTTCCGACATCCTCTATTCCTTGCTCCATATCTCCGATGGATGAAGTCTGATTCACGGTCTTCCTCTTCATTAAACATTCCCTCGTAGTAAGCCTCTTCCTCCGTTCTAGCTCCTCTTTAATGCGTTCTCCCTTGTTGACGTGCCCCATGAGGATGTTGAAACTGATTTCCTTGGGACACACTCATTTGATCAAAACACTCGTTCACTTGCTCCATCACCACATCCAACTTTCTAGTAAATTCATTCATCATGGCTTCCATAACAAACTTTGTATCAAACTTTGATGAGGTATCCTCCATAGTACCTTTATCCTTTGAGCTAGACATAATTTTGCTGCAAAACAAGGGTTAGTAGAAAATAATTTTCTCACCACTCCCTTACGTGTTTTGCTCAAATTAAAGTTTCACTCGTGTATACACTCACAATTTGGCTTTTACCCTCAATTAATCTCACTACTCTTGCCTTTTACCACTCAATATTCTCTCTTTATAGGCTCCTTTTGAATTTACAAAACAATATCACAGTTTTACTACTCAATTCAACTAGAACTTATCATGAACAAATATAGAAGGTGTGAATTTCAGAATACCACAAAAATTACGATTTGATCGCCTTGTACTCCTCTTGTAAGCCTTTTAAATTTCTAGGAAAGCTTGTTGGGTACAGAAATTTTAATGTGTTGCTTTGAACGGAATTGATGATTTTATAATCAAATGATTTGCGCTGAATTTGTTAGCAACAATTGAAATAAAACTGGAAAAAAAATTCTTTACTTTTTTTTTACTCAAACAAAAAATTAAAAGATAAGTAACCTTCTAGGAACTTGGCTTTGATACCAAATGATAGACTTCATGGCACGTTTGCGAGAGGTGATCGTCGCTGAGATCGTTTCTAGCAAATTATGAAGGTGGAACACGCTCGACACCAAAACCCAACGTTTATATTGAGACGAGAACCTCGATATAATCGATAGTGTAAGGAAAATTGCGTTGAATTGACACAAATGACACCTTAACCCAATGCTTATATGTAAGCAATAACCTTGGTACAATTGACGATTGATGCAGTAGAAGACGTCACACACAACTATGAATTATTGAATGATAAGTCAGGTTTAAACCTCACAGGAAAACTATGAATAGTTTGAGAGTTTTCAAAGACCCAAAAGAAGAATAATCTCACAAGAATTTTATTAATAATCAGAATAATTGTTATGAATTACATCAGCTTAAGCACTATTTATATTAGTAAAGAAAATCTAAAATCCTATAAGGCAAGGACTATTAAGTAACAAATCAACTTGGAAATAAATTCTTATCTAAATAGAATCCTAATTACATTAGAATTGGAAAAATATATCAAAAAACCTAAAATCCCATGCAAATCCGGGCCAAAATTCTCCAAAACGCGTCCAAACTGTTGACACCAGGGGCTAGAGCATCGCGGCTCCTTAATACCCTAGAATGGAGTGTTGCGGCTCCTGAAGGGAGCGCCGCGGTGCTAGACTTCCTGTCCATGGCCATAAATTACTCATTTATTTCTCCTTCCTCGCTCCTAAGTGTTGAGTTTGATTCCTTGGTTGGGCCTTCCACTTGCACCAAATTAACAAGTTTAGAATCCACTCCAAAATCCAAATGTCCTCGAACTCGAACTCATATCCGCTTCCACCTCTTGGATTTGCCCCCGTTAAGACCTTCCTTAAATCGCTTAGGTCGCGACCTCGTAACTGGAGCAACAGGAACTTTAAGTGGATCCGCCCATGTTTAACCTCCGTGATTTTCATCCACGCTTGAGCTAGGCATGTCCTCATCACCATGGTAGAACTCTAGGATAAAGCCCACACGCCAAGAGACTACTATGTCTCCTACAATATTAGTTATATGGGTAAGACTAATCTCAATTTGTAGTAATTATTAATATTAGGTAGTTAAAAAATGATTTAATTAACTCACATATATAAAATAAATAATAGGATCGATTTAAGAATCTTAGGGACCAACGTGTAGCTTAGTTGCAGGATGCTAATGGGGATTCTGAGCCGTTAGATTCCACCATCTCTTCGCCCGAGATTGAATTATCTCAGGATGAGGAGCTAAGATTATGGGTCGCGTCTCAGGATACCCTACTAGTAGTACTAGCAGGTATCGAGTGTTGAGTAGGTTACCAGCATATAAACTACCTGGAGGTAATAATAGTTATTATGTTTCTCATTTTATCATAATTTATAAAATAATATAAAGTATTATTAGTTATGGCGGCGGGCACCTGTTGGACCATCGCATACGGGCACTGGCTTGGACGACGCCATGTTCCAGAGAGTTATGGCGGCGGTGTCGGTGACGTTTGTACGAATCTGATATTCTGTCATCATAACCTGCTTAGTTGTGATTGCCTCCATCAGCTTGCACAAGATATTACAGCGGGGGCCACAGTCGAGAGTATAGGTATCCCTCCGGAGCAATTCAATGCGATACTAGAAGAGGTTGTCCGAATGGTGATTACCCTACTCACGAAGGCTTTTTGGACGATGTTGAGTTAGCCCCCGACTACTCAGGTATTCTATTTAGTTTAAGTTGATTATTTTGTATTTTATTTAATTTTTATTTAGTTACCTCGTTAATTATCTCATACGGACTAAAGAGTTATATTTTTAATTGTATCAACAGGATGGCGATACCGAGCAGACTGATGATGCCGAGCAGGCTGGCGATACCGATCGCGAGCAAGGAGGATGATGACGATAATTTTCACGCATCAGAGGAGCAACGTCAACCCCCGCCCGATGATCCTCCTCATAGTAGTGATACTACTAGTTTAGGTTGATTTTTTGTATAGCATTTACTTAAAATTTTTGTAAAATATTGTAAAGTTGCTTGGTTTTATATAAATCATTGTAGTTTAGCGTTATTCTTTGTAAATCAATGTATTTCACTTTAGTATTGTAAATCATTGAAGTTACCGTTATTCTTTGTAGTTTATAGGTTATATTATTGTAGTTTAGCTTGATTATTTGTAAATCAATGTATTTTAGTTTGATTTTGTAAATTAAAGTTATTTATTAGTTTATAACTATCGTATATATACATGTTATATGTTGTTGGAAAAGTAGTTATATATGCACGTAATCACGTGTATATATGTTGTTCTTCAAAGTAGTTACATTGTATTATTGGTTGATTACGATATATGTTGTTGGAAATGCAGTTATTGGTTGATTACTGCATGTGTTGTTGGGATAAAGCAAGTTACAGGTACAAAAATGGGGTTTAAAAACCTAGAAATAGCACAAATAAAAAATTATTTAAAAATATATTATTATTTTCGACGGAATCTTTAAACTCGACGGAACTTCCGTAGGTAATAAGAAATCATATTTAATTACTAAATACATTAATTCTGACGGATAAACTTTTAATTTCGACGCACTATCCGTCGGGCATAGTCTACCCGCACGTATGTACATTTGACACGTGACACATTAATTCATTTATTCCGTCGTATATATTTCATCGGCAATAGACTATTCTTGACGGAACTTTGGTCGACCATACGTTCGTCAGAAATAATTAATTTCAACCGAATTTCGACGAACTTATGCCTGACGGAATTTAATTCGAGTAAATGTTCCATCGAAATTAACATGTTTCCGTCGGAATAAGCCTATTGCTGACAAAATATTCAGTCGGAATTAAGCCTTCAAAAGATATGTGATGGTGGTTCAGAAATTAAAAATCCCTGACAGCCTCTTCAAAAGACTGATATTGAATTATGGATGAATAGTTAGTGCTTTCCTAAATGTTCTTTATGGTGATGTTGAATTCTTGATGGGTTTAGTTAAGAATTAGTGTTGTGGTGATTGTATAAAAGATATTTAATTATTGTCTGAATTTAGCTCTCTAATAGCAGCGATTGAAGAGAAGTGTTTAAGAGAGGGGAAACTCTTGATGTTAGAGAGATTGTTAGAATATTACAAGTGAGTTAGAAATCTCACACCTAAAAAAATATATGAGTATATAGGATTCATGAATTGACCCAAGATCTAATGACTTAAGTTTTTGAATTAAGTTTCAAACATATAGTTATATAGTTAGTGTCTTCTGTAGACGAGCTAACTTCCTAGTTCTTCCTCAACATCCCAACCACCACCTTCACCTCCACCCCCACCATCTCAATCATGTGAACTTGTCAAGTTAATCATTTCCTCCACCGCCATACAATCCTGCCCCACCACCAGCTCCACCTTATTGCAGCACAACGAAAGAATTACACCAGCATCACTACCAGTATACTGGCCCACTTCACCACCACCACCACTCTAGCGGGTCTAGCCCATAAATCTCCTCTTCGATATATAAAAACTTCTTAATAGAGTTAGAAATAGGGCTTAAATATGAATTAGTACCCTAAACTATATGCCATATTCCACTTCAGTGATCCACCTTTCAATTTTGTCAATTAGGTGATTAAACTATCAATTCTTTCCAATTACACCAAATTGAACACGCCACGTCAGAAATTGATGACGTGGCTAATTTTGTGGGGTCTTAACAAGCTTATGTGGCAAAAATAATAATTTATTATTCATTAAATAAATAAATCTGATTAAATATGGGACAAAATGGTCAAAACCCAACCACCAACCCAGTTTTGATAATCAGTATTTGAAACATCTCAAAAATTATCTCACAAAATCTCGAAACCCATTATCAAAAAGCAACCCAGTTTTGATAATCAGCAGCAGAACAACCCGATTCAGTCTTGATAATCAAAAAGCAACCCGATTCAACCCCCAAAACTCATGAGCTCCCGCCTTCAGAAGATCCGGCCTCCGTCGCTGCCGCAGCTTATTGCCCACCCTCCTCCGTTGCTGAAATGCGGCCCCACCGCTGAGCCGCCGTTAAACCCTTGTAACCCCATCTCCACCTCTTTGTCCACCGCTTCCGACAGCTTTGTGAGGCAAGTTGAGCCGCTCTCGCCCCTTCCGCCATTCCCGGCAGTGCACACGGCGGCTGAATCACCAATTTTCGCTTACATGCGCTACCTTCAGAGCTCGAACTCCAACACAGACTCCGATTCGAAGAGGTTCGCTGGATTCTTGCCTTTAGCGTCTCTTGTTTCGCCACGGTGGATATAATTTTGCTCAGCCATCGTCCTCATAGCCGCAAAACGTTCCCCAATCACCGATAGCATCATCATCGGCACCTCTCCATTTCCCGATGCCGTCGTCCCCACTGCCGTTTGGATGCTTGCCGTCCCCAAGGTCGCCATACCCTTCGCTTCGGTTGAGCTAGGGTTTGTCGAGCGATTTGGGGCTTTTGTCTTGATCGATCGATTGTAATGGAAGGGACGAAGGGTACTGATATATAAGTTGGTTTTATTTTAATTTCAAAATGTTAATTTGGTTTTGACGATTTTGCCCCACCCATAATCATATTTGTTTATTTAATAATTAAAAAATTAATTTTTTAGCCACATAAGCTTGTTAAGGCCCCACAAAATTAGCCACGTCAGCAATTTCTGACGTGGCGTGTTCAATTTGGTGTAATTGAAAAAAATTGATAGTTTAATCACCTAATTGACAAAATTGAAAGGTGGATCACCGAAGTAGAATATGGCCTATAGTTTAGAGTACTAATTCATATTTAAGCCTTAGAAATAGTACACAAATAGGCAGATAACTCACTACATTATTTTTATGTACAAGATGTAAATGACTAAAAAAACCTTTACTCGTAAAATGAAAAGAAAAATACAAAATTATAAGAAAATACTCTAGTCTATGAAAAAAAAACGATTTTGAAAATAAGATTAGAGAAAGATATACTTCTTACAACTCATTGAGATATGCCTTCATGACTATACCTTGCAATGCAAGAACTAACTTGCATCATATATGGAACCAACCATATTCCGCACCTTCCTTGCTTGTCAAGGAATGTCTGTAACTTTAATTTGCCAGACACAGATCTACTGTTCTAATAGATTAACTGCAGTAATAAATGATTACAGAAAATCAACAGGAAAAATGAGAGATTATATATGGAAAACAAGGTGACGACAAACTAGAATGAGCAGAAAATTTTCCTTCTTTTTTTTCTTTAGCCATGGAAAAATTTTCTGTACAACAATTGACATTGTATTACATATCAAAATTCTATATTTTCTATCCAAAAAAGCATAAGAAATTCCCGGTGTTTATCTGGCTGTGAAAGGGGAAAGATACATTACACCTTGACACTTCACTCAACAGACCTTTGCCTCCTCAAAAAAAAAAAAATCCGATACCATATTCAACAGATCTTGTGTTAATAATGGTGACAGCAACAATCCCTCTATCATAGACGATCAACATTGATATCTCCATCAAAAAATCTCAGCACGCAGCATTCATCCAAGGACTTTGTTAAGCAATATAAGGATCAGCATAAATATGGAGAGCTCAAGCATGAATTTGGGGCCCGTAACACGTTCAAGAATATTCTGCCACCTGTAAGTTCAACCAGTAGATAGCTGCTGATAAAGCCTGTTAACCATATCGAGAATGCTCATCACATTCGGAAAGACAACTAAAAGAGTCGATAATTCCAGACAAGAACTGAGCCAACATATTAAGCAGGCTCAAATACTGCAAGCAAGAACTAGTATAATGTTCCAACCAGGCTGTAAAGAACATACGATATGAAGATAAAAATGACTGTTTCTAACTAGAAAAGAAAACACATGACTTGGATATGAAAATTTCTGTACAAAACGGAAGGGGGAGCATTACTTCAAGAGCATGTGAACTGGCTTCAGATCAAATCCAGAATACGATTTCTTCTGATACATTCCGAATGTCCCAAACAAAGATTTCCTCATTTCATATTGGGGCATCCCAAAGAAATATCCCACTTTGAATCAATGAACCAAATATATCAGAAGAAGTTTGACTTTTTGCACCAGAGTGCTTGATTTAACATCTAAAACATAATTTTGTCACCATTGGTTCGATTTCTACAACAAAGTATGTAGAAGATCTGGGGTTGCACCATGTCAAGAGTTGAAACACAAGATTTCAGTGGTTCTCTAAAACTCATCTAGCTAGCAAGACTGCAACAAGTAGAGACGAAACTATATACCGGCAGGAAGCGGACATGGCCCCACCAAAATTTTCAAAAACACCTATTAGATATCATGAACATATAATATATACACATAAATCCAAAATATTTAAGATAAAATATGAACTTTTCATCTTAATGCATGAATGAGATGATTTTGTGTTTCACACTTTCTTGTTAGGGTAACTTTACTAATAATTTATTTATCTTTGTTAAACTACTATGCAGTTAAATAACTAGATTATAAATGATTATAAAAATTACTCCCTCTGATCCACCAAAGAATAAGCAAGTACCAAATTAAATTGTCATCTAACTAATAGTTCAATTGAAAAGTCGAAGTTATAATGTGAGAGAAAAACTATAATCCCATACTTGTCATAATTAGGCCTAACAAAATATGGTTATGCGTTGGTTTTGGTTTACAAAATTTGGTTATGGTTCCATTTAAGAACTAAAATCACATTACCTATTTTTAATATGGGTTATGTGAGTTGGCTCTAAATGGTTATTAGTCCAATCCAGGTCGACCTATATTTACCAAATGTACTCTTTTTTAACCCCTACTTCCTATAAATGTGTTATCAAAAATCGTATTACTTTTTTTTTTAAAACAAACTTCTTGAAACAGACCTTCTAATACGTTGCAGAAAAAGTAATACTCTCCGCTTCAATATTAAAACTAATACTATTTTTAAATATTAATTTAAGTTTTATTAATATAATTATGAATATCAAAGTCTATCTTAAAAATATAGTTATAACAGATATTGTATTTATAATACACTTTTTTTTATGGAACAAAAGAATTTTCAAGTTCATACAAGATAGAATTGTGAAAATAAAAAACTTGTAAAAATATTACTCTCTGCTATACAAAAAGAATCTCATTTAAATTTTTAAAATTAAGTTTGAAAGAGAAACTGATGTAGGAAGACTTCTCACATTGAATATCTACATTTGTGTTCTAACTTTCATATAACAAGAAGCTATATTTATATACAAATGCTAGCCTAACTCTAGAAGGAAAAACAGGAAACTATGAAATGTTTAAGCCTAAAAGCATGTTATGCTACTAACATTACTAACATCTGCATGTTATGGATGTTATGGGTGCTGCATCACTAACATCTGCTAACACTCCCTCTCAAGTTGGTGTATAGCTGTCTCGCATACCCAACTTGAAACAGAATGGATGAAACAACATAGCAAAGCAAAACAGCAACATAGCAATGAACGATGCAACAGAAGCAACAAACAGAGCATCCAAAGGCACAAACAAAACATCACCCCAGCTGCTGCAGAAGAGCACCAGCTGCAAAAGCAGCAGAGCATGAGCAGCAGCTCCAGGAAAGAGACAAAGAGCAGCAAGATGCCAAGAAGCAGTACGCCCAGTCGACAACCGAAGCAAACCAACAGCAGAACAGGTAACAACACTGCCACAAAACCAGCACAAAAGCTGCCCACAGCAGCCAAACCAGCCCCCAGAAATCCGACAAAACCCCAGGCACAATGTAACCTAGAAGGGACAAAGGGATCACAGCGGATGTGGAACAAAGTGGATGGCTGTTGTAGCTCATGAGTAAAACAGCCCATGTGGCGTGGACTAAGCAACAAAGTAGCTCACATTTGCTAACTAAAGTCCAACAATCAGCCACAACATGGACTAACCAATCAGCCACAAGGAAGTGGGAGTTGTGCAGAAATCAGCAACAATTAGCCCATGTTGGCACACTCAAACAAATTAACAGCAACCAAAGAGGCCAAGGCTAAACCATGTGCAGCTCATGAAACCCAGCTGGACAGCATGGGGACTCTCAATGGAGCAGCAGAACAGTAGCAGCTATCGGCCACCACATGAGAGACAACAGGGCACGTGAAGAGGGTGGAACACATGGAAAGACGAAAAACCAGCCAAGACCTACCGGAATAGCATAATGGCAGAAAGCCGAGCCATCCCACATCAGACGAATCCAACAACATAGTTACATCCGACTAAAGCCATAGAACCGACCATAAGAGTAACCCATACCAGCAAAACAGAGCAGCAGCTCCAAACAAGTAAGACTACTGGAAACACAAGGAATCAATCACACGAGAGAGTGAGCTAAAGAGTATTTGGAAGAGTGCAAACTAGCATGACGGGAAACCCCATGTTGGAACAATAAGTGTTGGAAGGACATCAACAAGGGATATAACCTGAGAGCATAAAACTCCCCCTCAAATGCAACTTTAGTTAAAGGGCATTAAAGTGCATCTGGAAGAGACTCCCGCTCAAAGAGCGTCAGAAAGCATGAGACTATGTTGGGAGAAACATCAACAATGGATATCATGTTGAGTAACCAACTCTTCTAAATACTCTACCAATCATCTCCCCCTCACGTGTAATCCGGTGTATTGAGGGTTGGACGTGAACCAGATGAATATTGAATAAGAAGATTCACACCATATAAGCAAGTCCAGAATTATTCTAGTCAACCACGGGTAACTATTGGCCCAATTGATAAGTAGTACTAGTTAAGAGTTGGGTAACTTTGACCCTTATGGAATGGACTGCGAGTGGGTAGGAATGAAGGCTCAGAAGAGTGTTTATTAGGCCCCAAGCGGGCAGAGTCAAAGCAGCAATAATCGTGGCTGCCAAAACAGCTTAACAAGGGCTGCCCCATACCAATAACATTAGTATGGGTCAAAGAGGAGCACCCATGTGCAACCAGTAGCAAAGAAGAGAAGTTGGCACCAGCACAGCAAAGGAGAAGGGCAGCAGGGGAGCAGCTACCCAACCCAGGTAATGGCAGTAACAACAGTTGCACCAGAAGAAACAAGTTAGCCAACCACTACAATCAGCAACAATGCAACTGGAAATTCCAGCAAAACTTGAGAGTGGAACCCGATGGCAAACACATTTCCACGATCTGCTAGTGAAGTGGACCAGCGCATGGAGCAGCGAAGTGGGAACCAAATGAGCTAGCTCCATAAAGCAAAAGGATTAAGGCTCCACATGACTGAACTCATGTGAGGCCAGCAGAACTAGCTGCATCGAAACAAAACTGTCGGCCAACATGAACAGAGAGCAAACAGATGGGCACAAACAGCAGGAACCAACAAAAATCATGAACGCCAAGCCAAAACAGGAAAATGCAAAGAACACATTTGCATATTCTCATCAATTCAGACCCGGAAACTATGTTGGAAGAGACATCAACAACAGATTATGGAGAAGGCTGCAAAACAACATGAGCAACCCCACGTGGGCAAAGCAATAGAATCAGTAAAATAGGCTGAATGCCCATAAGCCACATTTGTGCACCATTAGTCAAGAGGGCAGAGAAACTAGCGAACCCAGTAAGGAACCTTTGAAAACTAACAGTAAGCACCAGAATGCATAAGCACAAGGACTGCCAAACTTGGCCAATCAGCCCAGCAATAGCAAGAACCAATGGGGCAACAAATTACTAACAGGCCAAAAAGAGGCAATTGCAGGTAAGGAAGGAAACCAGTAACCAAAATTACCCACAGTGCGGCCCAGCTAGAACCACAACAATTGTACCCACAAAGTCAATAGCAGCCCCCAAATGGACAAAACAGGCAAGCAATTTGGGATGTCCAAGGGACCAACCAAAATGAGATGAGAAGGATTTGTATATCAAACCATAAACCCAGTCCACAACCCGGTGAAGAACAACTATGGCCTCCCAATCCCTAGTAAAAGGATGACCAGTGAAGAAAGGGAAGGAATAGTAGCGAAACAAATCATCATAGATCGGTGGAATCAAATAACCCAGGAAGTTAACCCGAGATAATAAGAACCAAACTAACCAAATCTATCACTTAGAACTAGAAAAGGGCAAAACAAGGAACAACTCAACAATCATCAAAACCACTTGGACTTGGCAAATGATAGATCGAAAAAGGAGCTGTTAAGAGAGTTCAAAATTTGGGTCTTAGTTCACGTCAAATAGCAGTAAAGGAAGCTCTGAAAAAACTAACAGAGGCACCACAAGGCCATACAAAGGCTACTGACAGTGAACACCAAGCAAACCTAGATCTCACTCTATAAGACCACAATAGATGGCAAGAGGAGAAAGAATCGACCGGATTGAAAGAAATTGCGCCTGAAAAAGTCGTTGGAATAAGCCTCACGCGCCGGCAGAAGGAGGCGCGTGGGGTCAGCAGCCACGTGGGTCGGAAAATTGAAAGTTGAGTTGGTCGTCCGGCAACAAGTAGCCCAATTTTGATCTCAATTTCTCTATATCGAATAGTTCAACTAGTTTTCTGATTGAAACTTAGGAACGACAGCGGAAAGAGAAGAGAAAAAGAGGAAAAAAGACCACGATAAAGGATCAGTGCTCTGATAATGGAGCATAGCTCTGATACCATGTAGAAAGAGAGAAACTGATGTAGGAAGAATTCCCACATTGAATATCTACATTTCTGTGTTCTAATTTTCATATAACAAGTAGCTATATTTATACACAAATGCTAGCCTAACTCTAGAAGGAAAAACAGGGAAATGTGAAATGTTTAAGCCTAAAACATGTTATGCAATTAACATTACTAACATCTGCATGTTATGGGTGTTGCATCACTAACATCTGCTAACATATACTTTTATTGCAGTTTTTCAATTAATTTTTTCTTTTTTCTTTTTTATCGTTTTTCAGGAAAAAATAAAACAATACCAAAAAGTAGAGTTCAATTTAAAATAATATCTCAAAATATTCTGTATCCAATCTTTCCTTTGTGTAATAGTATAAATCTTACTATTCCTACTACCACGTAATCTTTTCTTATATATCTACTAACTGAACTAGGCCCTTTATTAATTTTTGCAGCATAAAAAGAAAATAAAGGAAAACAGTTTTCCAAAGAATATGGAAGAAAAAAAAAAGGAAAAGAAATTACCTTATTATTAAAGAAACAATAATTTTCTGAGGCATGGGACACAACTGATTTGGAGTCCATATGGATCAAAATTAGTTAACTAAGTTGAAAACTAAACCACAAGTGAAAGCAAGTACCACCAATCCAAGTTCAATATGAGATCACCAATCTATTCTATTAGCACATATGTGATACCAACAAACTGAATTTGATTCATGGGGAAAAATAAATAAATAAATAAAGAGGATGGTAAGCACAGTAATTTTGGTACTTCATTTCATCTATACACTAGATCACAAATCTATTCTATTACCATATATACTAACGAAGTGAATTTTATATCAGAGGAGACCTTTTCTTCGAAAAATATGCTCAGTATGGTAATTCTGGATTTTCAGTTCATCAATAATATAGTCCTCTCGGTAAATACCCACACGGCATCTAATATTAGTATATGCCAAAACCTACGCATACACTAATAAATGAAGGACGCCTACCTTTCAAGTTACTACATACATTCATTCATTTACTTAACTGTTAAATTAAATTTCTTTTTTGCAAAAATAACTTCTTCCTGCAATCAATCAATTGGGAAAAATACTCCAGAAACAAAAATGCTTTACCAAACCTAAAAGGCAACAAAAGCATTATCATATAATAATTTCAAAAAAATATTTAGCACTCACCAGTTTCCTTCAATAGACGTGTTGTTTCCATGCTCAATTTCCTCTTTTTCAAATTCCTCTAGTATAGCACGTTGGCGTTCATTCAGCTCACTGCAGTTACATAAAAAGAACCAAAACTGAGATAATTCATTTCCCCAACTAGTTGTAATTTGTAAAGCTCCAAACTATTATTTTCATTTTTTTAATGTAAATTTCGTAAAAATACCAAATAAGTTTCAAGCTAATTGAAGCAGGCATATTTCAAAGTGTCTGTTATTTTATAGGGAATGCACTTTATTTTTGTGCAATAGCCACCTTCCAGGATGAACATTTTTGTATTCATGTTAGTAAAGTTTCTTTGACGTTCAGCACAAATTCAGATATGAGAATAGTTTACAAATTTATTCTTCTAGAAAATATCTAATTCTGTTTCAACTCATAGCAACAACTTGCTTTATATAATAGCTGTAGTGGACAATGGATAGGCAAAAACTTAGAAAGCAGAAAACCAAAGAATAAGGTGATTAGCAGGGTGTTGTAATAAATTCTATCAAAACAATCAAATAAGCCAAGATATTTTAGCTACCATACTTGAAGGGCTTTAGATAGTGTCAATACCTAAATATTATAAACGGAGAAGTGTCCACTCTTCAATCTTGGTAAAACGAACTTGGATCTTGCTCTATTAACAGATGACAATGTAGGGTCTAGAAAGAGAGGCTTCAAAATTTTTGTTCAATTCTTTAGGTTAAGCAGACCACTAATATTTAGCTAAGCCCGAAGATGACCTAGTAGCATCTAAATCGAGACTCAATACATTTCCCCGTACAGTTGTGAGAAGAAACTATATTAACACGTAAAAAAAAATTAAAACAAAAAAGAATAAAAAAAAAACTAAGATTACTATCATTACACAAAATTCAAGTAGTGAAGCTGATCCAATTTTTAGTGGGCCATTTCTTGCATATCTGAATGTTGACCCAAGCTAACAGGTGCTTAGCTTGGAAACTAAGCTCAAGCTTGCCCTTTCTAGACAATGACCAACCTCAAGAAGAAAACACAATGAAGTGGTTCACGAACAACTCCTTTGCATGACCCGCTAATTTTAGTATATAAAGGTAATATTAAATCTGGCCTTAGTTTCAGACAATATAGCAGTATGTATAGGTATAGCTGTATATCATTTAAATTGATGAAAATTGAAAATTTTAAGAAACTGTCTGATCTTCCCAGATATAAACGTTAGAAATCAGGAAATTGCATTTTGACGAGAGGTAAATAAACGAGGAAAAGCTAAAGAGAGGAAAATATATCATGATAATATGAAAATATATGCTCCTAAAATGCCCAAAGCTATTCAAAAAATGCCATAACAGCAGTGTTATACAAAAGCAAACACAATGTGTACAACTGTACATAAACATATGCAAAATTTCAACAAAAAAAAGAGTACGAATTAGCAATCTCTTACGTAGGGAAGGTAATGCGGAAGCGCACATATTGGTCTCCATGGTCAAAAAATACACCTTTCTTTGGCAAGCCTGGAACAACTTAAGCAGTCATTATATCAAAGAGAGAGAGGGGTGATGCAATGAATTAATGGGATAATATTTTCATTAGGACAAGGGCGTTAGTTTGTCATACCTCTGCCCCTCAATACTGTAAGATGTCCAGGCTGAACCCCATTTGGTATCTAAGAGAGGAAGAGACAACCTCTAATCAGTATCAACATACTAATCAGTAATAAACGAAGAACTTTCAAGTAAAAGAAGGAAAGGGGAAGAAGAATCAATCATTCATCGATTTTGAAATTTGTTGTAAGCAGAAAATAAAATGAAAATCATAGCACAGCATCCAGTCCCAAAAAAAAAAAAAGAGAGGCACGATATGAATTTCATACTTTTACTTGGATCTTCCCTGACAAAGTTGGTACGTCAACCTTACCACCAAGAATAGCCTGATAACAAAAACAAAGGATCTTTTCAATCGAAAGTGTCGCTTCAATTTTTTGTATAAATTTACTTTGAGCTCAAAAAGATTGAAACCACGTCTTAAGGTGACTAAGCAAATTCACACAATTCAGAAATAAGAACAAAAACCGGTATGACAACACATAATAATGCCCTGGTTACTACCTGAACTGGAAGAGAAACTCAAGAACACAATTAGTCATTAGAGTAAATACATTACTCAGTTTGACTGCAATTCATATTGAGGTATATGTTCCAACAACTGAATTAACAATAAGAATGACTTGAACTACTATAGTTTACCAATGAGCTGTCAATTTAAACCAAAGTAGCTGAAGAAATTATTCTTCAGAGAACACTCTTCTAGTTAATGCTCAGAATAGCATATTTTTACTATGAAACAAGTAGCATCTATCAAATTTGCCAAGTTTCTTCCTTGTAAAGAAAAAAGAAAAAAGAAAAAAGAAAAAAAAAGGGTTAAACCAAGAGAATAAGGATTCAAGATTCCTGGGCAATTGGAATGGGACCAATCAAATTGATACACATAATTCATGCATTTATTATCTCTATTTTTTATATATATTTTTATTTGATTTAATTAATAGTTTTTATTTTATTTTATGGATATGATGTTTTTTACCATAAAATCTAATTCATGGTCCAATTCATGAAAGGAAATAGCCTAGCAGATTCCTATGAAATAAAGTTGATATGTACAATGAAAATGAAAAAAAATAAAGGGAAGGAGGTGGAACAAGCTTAGAGAGGAAGGAATTGTAACGATTGTGAATGAAGCTTAATTTTGTAATAAGACTTGTTATTATTTATTTAATAAAATAAATATTTTTATGGAAATGATTGTGTTATGTGATTGAAGGTCGAATTTTGACCCAGATTATATGTATATTGAGTGTTGTTGATTTGTGGAAGAAAAATAAAAATTTTCCGAGAAAAGACGTAAAACACTATTCACGCTAAAAACGGTTTTTCGTTTTTTTTATGTCATAGCGTTTATTTGAGAAAAGGAGACGTAATCTTTAATAAAAAAAATCAACGAAAATTTTTGCAATTTTAGTAACAGCGACTAACCGGGTGAGTTAAGAAAACCTAACTAGAAATGAAACTAAGTTTCGATGTAACCGAGCCAAGTTAAGCCTAGAGTTTGAAATGGCTTGGTTAGGGTTCGGGATGGCTTGGCTAGGGTTGAGTCTAGGGTATGGGATGGCTTGGCTAGGGTTGGAGTTAAGGCTTGAGATAGGGTTAAACCCTAGTTTCTTGGGGCCAAAGACTTGGAGGCCATGTGTCTTATGATGTGTGGTAGAAATAAAGCATGTGGGATAAAGAAAAGCAAAAAGGTGAGTGGACAAAGGGGATGTCCGGCCATATAGAGATGAGGGGGGAACAAAGTGGCGAGTCATATTCCATTTATAGTAAGTTTCATCCAAACAAGCAAAGCCTTTAATGCCTTGTTCCCTCCATCCACTTAATCTAGTCAAACAAGCCCTTAAACTATCATTTTGTCTAACTTTAGTTAATTAATTGTGGATGCTTAACCCTTAGAAGCATGGTTAGGTTAGTTGTTGGAAGAATAATTATATTAGATCATTCAACACTTGGTCATTTGCATTTCATTTGCTAAGAAAGAAAAGAGAGCAAGAGAAAGAAAAGCAAGAGATTGAGAGAGAAAGGAAAGAGGGGCGGGTTATAGAAGAGAGGAAGAAGAGGTCTAGCAAGCTTGGATCATTGAATCTTAGCTAACAAGAACAAGAAAATAAATAAACTTTCCTGGGTGCGCGGTGGGGCGTTGGGGCCTCGCTGCTTGGGCTGCTAAGCTGTCTAAGGGTGCTATTATGCACAGACGTGTCGCGATTGTTTTCGAACGCCGTGCAACGCCGAGCGCCGTACTGCACATCGAGGCGTGTTATGGGACGCCGACCGACGTGGTGCACGTCGGGGCATGTTGGGCGACGCTGAGCGACGTCGTGCTTGTCAAGCGTGCCACGGGCGTGTCGTCGTGTCGTGTCGTTTCGCAACGACAATTATTTTTTACATTTTTCTAAAATATTCCAACTTATAAAAGATGAATATTATAAAATAAATAATAATGAAAATAAACCATCATAGGGAGTCATTAAGAGGGTTGTAGCGTTTCCAAATGCCGCAACGCCATAAGACATTTTTGAATAGGTTGTCGCGTTATGTAATTTATAAAACGCGAACATAAAATGAGTAATAATGCAATGAATTTAAACCAATATGTGGAGTTTTTATGTGACTAATTGGTATATTATTATTAATTAAATTAAATGTATAGGATAATTGAAGGACGTTTTTAAAGTAATTATTAAAAAATTATTCAGGCAAGTATTCGTAAACTCTTTCCTGAGTTTTACTTCTACAAATTATATTATTGTGCGAGCTTTTCAGCTTCATTTAAAGAATGTATAAAAGTGTTGATTTACACAATATTTATATATATTGTGTGAAATCTAAACTTATGCAATTAATTTTATAATTACACAAGTTATTCAGTATGCTAAAACTTCATTTTTATTTAAAGGTTTAAAGTCTGATACTTCATGAACTACTATAGAATTATGTCAATGCCTTTTTGTTTCGGCTACACATGTTAAGATATGATTTGAAATTGTTAAATTATTAAATGATATCCAAACCAAATTAAATTAGTGCGGACTCTGACTTAAGTCTGAGATGAATAATCCTATTATTAGGAAAAAATTTGGTCGGAATTCTGATTGGCCTTCACGGTGTAAAAGCAAACCCATATAGTCGTTTAAAAGTAATAGGTATTGCATAACATAAGTACAATAGGTTGATCCCCTAGAGTACTTAGAAAATGACGGTTTATAGATGAATTTATGTTAAAACTTTTATGAAAATGAAAATTGTTCAAGGTCGTTTAACCGCTCAATATGTAGTTTCAAAAATGTTAAATAAAAAGGAATTTACTATTATTATTCCAATTTAATCGAAATGGTTTCACAACTATTGTTTCGGTTGTTGAAATAAAAGCATGATTCTTGATTTTGTTGTTATTTCAACTGTTTATATTTGTTGAGCTTGTTAGCTGATCCTTGCTTTATGACAAATGCTTTCAACAAAGGCCGAGCGGGGTGAGAGTTCGAGTAAGAAGGAAAAGGGAAAAGGAAAACTTTTCGAGTAACATCTTAATGTAATAGTTTTATATTATAAATGATTTATTAAGTAGAATGATGTAATATTTATTCTATTATGATGCTTCCAAACTTGTAAAGGTCATAGAATCTGGGAAGTTAGAGTAAGATGATTTGTAATAATTTAGTAATTACCTTTCTGTCTTTATGATTGTCTAATGGATAGTGCCATAATGCACCATAGTTAGGGTTTAAAGGTACCCGAATTTGGGGGCGTCACAAGAATTTTCAGTTTTCACACATAAATAGAGGAGACCAAAGCAACATAGATTTTGGGGATGTACTAGTGTTATGTGTTAATTTTAGGAGACGGATTACTAGTAGAATTAGAAAACTTTCTTCTTCATTAATTTATAATACAAGTTCTTTTTTACTTTTAGTCACTCCATAGTCCATTCGATAATATAAGATCAATATTGACTTTTTGAAGTCTACTTAAAATATTTTTAAATTCAAAATTAATATGAATTAATTTAGTTTTAGGCAGTGCAATTATGAAAATTGTAAACTACATAACTTGTACTAATAATTAATCCATCCGTCCTCAAAAGCATGTCCAAGTACACTAAGATTTTGTCCTCAAAAGAATATCTAAAAGTACATAAACCACATGTAAAAAATGACAGAAATACTAATTTATCCCAAAGTGCACACATCTCATACTCCACTCCCAAGTTAATATGGTGTTTGTCTGGGCCCTAACAAAGGGTGTAATTGGAACAAATATTATACTCTCACCTCTAATTTGTTGACCTTAATTTGTGTGCCCATTGTACTCTTAGAAACCCTTTTGAGTACACAGGTAGTACATGATTTGTTGCTTTCAAAAGCTAAATGAATCACATCAATCTTGTATTTGAAAAAATTTCAATCGACTTTGAAAAGTTAAACTTGCACGTATATTTTTGAACGAATTGAATATATTATTTTAATTCTTATTTTTTAATTTCATGTAAATAGTGTTAGTAATTTTATTTGTGTATGTTAAATTCCATGGCTAGCTAAAAAAATTCAATCTAAGATGACGATGATGAAGCCTTATAATATCTCATGAAAACAATTTTTTCTCTTTTATTATTTGTGCTTTAATTTTTAATTGGTTTCACATTAGCGTTATTAATGAAGAGGTTTTGATGAATGCTTGCCCTAATAAGTTAATTATAGAAATCATAATTAATTTTATTTTCTAAACTTTATAGACTTGGTCGGTGGCATAGTTTGAGTTATAAAAAGAAATAAGAGATTATTAATTATGCGTGTTGCTTAGTATATTCGAATTTCTAAATTTCTTTTCCCACTATTAAATTTCATCTTTAATTAGTTTAATTATTGTTTTACTTTTTTATTTGTAGTGCATCATCTTCTCCATCTTTGATTCTAATTCGCATGAAATATAAACCAAGAATCTCCAAAAAAATAAACTAGTCTAGATGGGTTAGACTTGTTATTGCTCAATGGGTTAGACTTGTTATTGCTCAATGGACATTGTGCACTTGTAGTAGTTAAAATTAACACATCACCTTCATTATGGGGGATAAGAAGTGGGAAAACCTGTATCAGATTCATGTCTACTCTTTTACTCAGGAAAGTTTATCCACGCAATACCAATTAGTGCTTAATACACCCTACAACGGAAATTCACTTTCATAGTATTTGACTAGAGGACATCACTGTTGCCACTGTAATATGTAGCTTCTTATGGAAAAAAAACTGCCAGCATTTCATAGATGAGAGTCAAAAAGTGTTCTCTATTAATAGATTGGTAGGCTAGGCATTGAGGGTCATGTTACAGTAGGCCTTTGTATTTTCCTACTTTCTTTTCTACTTTTTCGTTGAGGATGCCTTGTCGTCCATGACTTGTATTTGCACTTTTTTCTAATATAAGGTCTTCACTTATCCAAAAAGAACAGTATTGGCCGGCTACACTAGTACTTGACAAAGATGGAAGAATTTTAGTAACCAATGTTGTGTATGCAGCATAATAGAAAATTAAATTTATTAACCAGCTTCTACTTTATGATAAAAACATAATAAGGCATGAAAAATTTATCATCTTAAGAGGTTATCTCTTTCTCTATGTAAGAGTTACTAAAATTATATAGCTTTTTTTTAGTGTAATGTCAAGACCTGGATTCATTTGAATTTCCAAATTAAATGAGTTATGCATTTCCCAAGCTGTGATTTTGATGCGCCTTTCGAATTTAACTTCAAGGATTCTATGCTTATTACAGGGTATATTATCATGAGCTTTTTTCCTGACTACATGCCAACATGATACATCACATAATACATGATTTGATTAATATGTCCATGTAAATTCTAACATGGTATTTTCTACCATGTCCAGGGCATATACCTCATCTCATTTCAAATCCCTTAAGATAAGGATATAAACAGTTTGGATAATCACCATAGTTGTCATGTCATTGTCTAGACGTCCCGGCGATGCAGAGGATGACACAGCGCATGTCGACTTGAGGCGACGACGTGAGACACCGAGCTACCTAGGTACACGCCTTGGCAACTTTGGCCCAATTTACTGCTTAACCCATCTTTTGAGTTACTAACCCATGGAATGACCCATCGATTAAAACAAAAAAAAAACTATCGCGACAAAAAAGAAACCCTAAAAGGAAAAATCTACTCATTTTGCTTCTTCGACACATCGCGACTTCTTCTTCTTCGACCCATAACTCCATAGCAAGCGACTCCATCGCAGGCATACTAGCATAGCAAGTTCTTCCCTCACACACATTGGCAGGCTCCCTCTCGCGGCACATCCATCACAGGCATAGCAGGGTTTCTCTGTTTCTCTGTTTCTCTCCTTGCTTTCTCATTCTTGATTTTAAAAGATTAAATTTAATATCTTTGTGGTGGGACTGATTTTTTTATATCTTTGCGAGTTTATGGTGGTGGGCCTGATTTTATATCTTTGTAGTGGGGCTCTGTATTACTCGGACTCGGGTGCAGGTGTCAGGTGTGGGTACGAATCTAAGTGTCAGACACATGAAGTCAAAAAATAGAGGATACGCGGATATGGATCCAAATTTGGACACGGGTGCGGGGATACGGTATGTTATGATTTTTTAATAATAATGTTTATACTGTCCAAATTTTTATAGACATGCATTTATCATGAAACTTCAGGGGTTGAAGTGCAAAAATATAAAGAAACAGGGGCATAGTTGAAACTACTGAAACTTTAGAGGCTAAAATGAAAGAAAACAAAAGTATAGGGACTGCTATGTAATTTTTCAAGGGCTATTTTGAACTTTCAGAAAACCTGAGGGACTAAATTAAAAAATTATAAAAATTATGGGGTACCTAACTATAATTTTGCAAGGATATTTTTAATCCAGATCTGATATCAGACCTCACACACAGACCAAACTCAGACCAAATACGTGTTCTCCATATCAGACCTCAGACAAACCAAACTTAGACCAAATACGCGATCTCGTTGGAGAAGAAGAAAAAGGCCACGAAACTCTTGGTGCGCGATCTCGTGGCAGTAAGTTTCTCACGGTCTTTCCCTCTTCTTTCTTCCTCCTCCTTCCTCGTCTTTTTTTCTCCGATGAACAGCCATATCCGGATTCTGTGGCCGGATCTCATACGGATCCCGCACCCGTACCAGTGTCGTGTCGTGTCGACACAGGTACTCCGCCAAAAATGGCGAGTCCGAGTAACATAGGTGGGGCTGGCTGATTTTAATTTTGCTAATATTAAATTATTGGTAAAGATTATTTTATGAAAACAAAGCTTAATTAAATAAGTTATGGGTCACGAAGCATCCACTAAATTAAATAGGTTGAGAGTCAAAAAGCTTTAAAGGTCAACTATTAATACTAAGCATATATTTTATCCTTGCCAATACATAAAGCTTTAATGTATTTTAATACTAAGCATATATGTTTTGGATTTTAATATATTTAAAAATTTATTGTCAATATACTTATGAAGTAAAATAAATAATATATAAATTGCACTTAACGCCATGACGGTCACCTTGTCGCCTAGGCGTCCTGGCGGTCGGCTACCGCCATGTCTCGTCGTGGTGCCGTGACAACTATGATAATCACACCACAAATTTCATGAACGATGAGATGTAGATTTGGGATCAGCTTAAAGTTTTAGGGAAGTAAGTTCCGTGTATGCCTTTTTCAAGCTTCATTCAACTTATAATTTTCATAGTTCAGTGATGGAGATCAAAGTTTTCTAAATTCACAAAAAGGTGAGAGGTGATAGATTCCACAGCACGCTTGCGTGAGGTGGTCGTCACCCGAATCGTTTCTATCACACTTGATAGAGTGAAACTCTCTTGACACCTCAACCCAACGTCTATATTGATACGAGAACCTTGGTACAATCGATCAAGCAATAATATCTGCGTTGAATGGAACACCAACGACGCATAAACCCCATGTTTATAATAAAACAGGAATCTCGGCACAATCGACGATTGATGCAGTAGAAGACGCCACATACAACTATATATTGTTTTATGATAAGTCAAATTGAATCTCAAAGAATAAATTAATAAATTACTTAGGAATTCTTCAAAAAACCAAAATTAGAGAATAATCTCACAAATAAAATAAAACTGAATAATATTAAATGTTGTATGAATTACATTCATATGACTTATTTATACTAACTAAGAAAAACTCTAGAATCCCACAAGGAATCAACCATTTGTTTTGGAAATAAAATCCAATCTACAAGTATCCTAAAAACATTAGAATTATTAAAGATATAAAAGTTCCTAAAAATATATAAAAAAAACCTAGTCAGATAAGGAAAATAGGGTCAAAACGCGTCCTCGATTTCCGTGTCAGTCGACCGGCGCGGGGTGCCATCCATAGGCTTGCAACGGAGCTTGCTGCGCTACACCTGCAGAAACACTGACGCTCCGGCGCGGGGCGCGGGATCGTGCTGCAATAGCAAACAATCTACCACTCTGGCACGGGGAGCGCTGCCCATAGTACTATCATGGTGCGGGCCGCGCTAGACGACCATATTGGATTCCTGATTTGCTTCATTCGCTTGTAACACATTAATGAGCTTATCCGTCGTGGAATCAAACTCATCAATCATTGAGCGCGATCCAACTTCTTTCCAAACTCCTTGAATCAACGCTATAAGTCCATCCTTGAAATGTTTAGCTCGTCCTCTAGTGACAGGTCTTTTGGGAACTTACACCGGATCCGATCCATGACCTCCATTAGAATCCACGCTAGCCATGTCCTCATCAGGAGGCCTAGTACATAAAATAACTTGCATTTTTCTACTACACAAGGTATCATGCACATATGTGTACAAAGTTTTTTGTATATGTAAAGCATAGTTGTCACAGCACCAAGGCGGGACGTGGCGGTAGTTGACCGTCAGGACGCCTAGGCGATAATAAGGCACCCTCCATGGCGTACGTATGGTGATAAGTCGTTAGCAATGTGATATTTATACATTATTTATTTTATTTCAAAAGTATATTGCCCAATAAAATTTTATATACATTAAAACCCAAAACATAATAACTAACACTATGAAAAAGTCTACACTCTCTACTCTACTCTGTTTTTAATCATATCTCAAACAAAGTCATCAACTACAAAGTCATTTCCGTCTCCGTCATGAGCATTACTCTCATTCAAAAGAGTAGGGTCATGGATTAGGTTAAGGTCATGGATTGAGTTACTTGGGTAATTGCATAGGTTATGATGGGTCATGGTAAAAAATGACTTAATCACCTAACATGGGCCCGCTACCAATGCGTGAGCCTTGGAAGCTCGGTGTCCAAAGCGTTGTCTTACCCTTCTCTAATGCCAGGACGCCTAGGCAACGCTAGGTGACGCCTAGTCATCGCCTAGGCGACGCCATGACAACTATGATGTAAAGACTTTCTACTACAAGTAAAGTCCGTATAAAGGGTAGATTTGATGTCTAATGATTCTACTATTAAAGTTATGACATGCTATTCCACAATAAGTTTTATTTAAAAGCTATAAAAAATCAAGATATTGGAAATATAAAAGTAGGAGATTTCATAAATTCATGTTGAGTAAAAGATTTAAAGGCAAACTACACTAAAGGAAAGAATTTCTCACTTGCGTGAAGCTGATATTGGAATCCACGTATATATCTGCACCATCTCTATCAAAAGTAGGATCTTTATCAACCTAAATACCAAATAAAGTAGTTTGAGAAGGCAACAAGTATAAGAATATCAAACAATAATCATATAACTTTACAGACCAAATGTTAAATTCCATGAAAAACAACTAAAAGGTATAATGAGGAACAACTGAACAAGAAAATTTCCATACAACTCTGCCTTTGGTCAAGTATTGCAAATAAACTGAGTGCTACAAGATGAAGAATATATCAAAACTAGAGACCTTTTAAGTGAATAATGTCCTCGAATTAACAAGATGTTTGAACCATTACAACAATGAGAAACCCTGGTCATAGTAAGATAAAGACCACATTTATTCTAGGTCAAAAATGTTTGTAGATTGGTATGAAACATTGCAACTACACAATCTTCAATTAAATCTTGCCAAACTCTATGAACTTCTGACAAATGCCAGCCCTCTAAAAGCTCCCATTGACGTAGGCCAAATGTACTTGAACTAATACCACGGTGCCAAAAGAAAATGTGAAACTCAAACAAGAATCAGAGTTCGGAGTGCTTTCAACACTGGTGCACATTTGATCCACGATATTGCGGTAGGATTTATTTGAATTTGATCCCTCTCAAATCTAAATATTTTAATAAGATTAAAAATTAGGATTTTGATTTGCAAATCTATCCAAATCCTAAAATTTAGCAATTTGGTAAATTTGGGATAAATACATTGTTGATGTGAATTTTTCCTAAAACGCGAGAAGATGCTCATGTCTTAATTTTGGCATCCACTTGTATTTGAAAATCAAATGGATCAACCTTATTATGTGATAATTCCAACAAAAACTCAATGCCACTGAATTCAAAACCTAGATTTATAGATCTTGAAATGAAATCCAATTTCATCAATCAAACATACACAGAGACAAACTTGCCTCAAAATTACTAAATTAACAAACTTCTAACTGAAACTTCAAGTAGCAAACTAAAAGGACTTGGAACCAATGTTAGCAAACCATCAAGCTATGTTGAAGCATTAACTAAATTAGTAATATTTTGCCTTTAGTTTTATGAATAGGCTGCCAGGTTGAATTCTCCCTCCAGCATTGCCAGCTCTTGGAACACGGATTGTATCCCCAGAATCTACACCTAATCCATAGGAAAAAGGAGATCAATGAAATACTTCTAAAAACAAAAACAAAAAAAGGAGAGCCGCAAAATAGACTAACTCTCACCAAAAGATCCTGATAAATGTTATGATTCTTCTTGTATGGTTCAACAACAATACGTTCAAAAAGCGAGATGGAAGTTTTTTATTTGTCAATTGCCATATGAGAGAACAATATAGACGGTAAAAGTTCCATTTTTTTCTTCTTTTTTTCTTTTTCTTGTTATGGAGTTTGATTGGTTGGAAGTAAAAGCTGTATATTTGTATTATGTTCTTCAACAACTAGTAAAGCTCTTGTCACTGAATGGATGTTAGATGAAATAATTTGGTACAATAAGAACAAATATCAGTTTTAAAAAATTGAAGAGCCAAATAAGTAGCAAAAAAAATGGATATACATATCTTCTCAACACAAATTCCATGTCTTACAAAGTAAGTATCAAGTAAGCTTGATCATAAGTACAATCTCCCTCCCTCCATGCAAGGGAAATCGATGGATGACATGATAAATTTATTGATTCAAAAAATACAAGTGAGGGTAGGGCTTGATTAACAAGGTGGGGGAAAAGGCTATTCCATAACAACACATTAGAGTTCTCACTGGAATGGAAAGTCCAGTAAGAAGATTCCTCCAGGCAGATTTGATCCCTGTACAATCTAAATAATAGAAAATTTTAAGACCAACCTGCCGGTATAGTAACTGTAACATCCTTGACTCCCTCTATGACCCCTGATCCCTGACATGTCCTACAGTAATCCTGCACCAAATTAACTTATAATTTATACATCAATGTACCAAATAACTTGAATCAATCACAACCAAGAAGTCAGACCTTAATTATACTGCCCAATCCTCTACAAGTCGTGCATGTAGACATGAATGGAGGAATTGAAACCTAATAAATAGTTTGTTATTGGTTAATGCTAGACTTGAAAAAAAAAAAATATGAAGAAACAAACTTGTTAAACTTCCATAATTCCTTGAAGCACTTACACTCCCAAGGCCTCCACAGGTTGGACAATTTCTTGTCTGAGCATTTACAGGGTAACCACGCCCACCTACATCACAAGATAGATAAGAGGGAAGGATTACTCTAGCATTTCAATGACAAGAACAAAATCGCGTGTCACGAAAAAAAAAGGTAACAGCCTAAGTGAAACACCTATAGTAAGAGTCAAATATCACTTTATACAATTGACCAAAAAGATGACGAGAGAGGTTTCAAACTTGTTTACTACACACATTTCTATAGGAGTAAACCAAAATTAAATGTGCAGTATGCAGATTCGTCTGTGAGAACAAAGATAGAAAGAAAGTAGGAAAAAATTGTTCAGGCATCCTTAAGATAGGGGTGGCAATTTTTGAATGACGAGGTCACCCGACACGAACACAACATAAAATAATAGGGTTAGTATTGAGTATAAATAGTATCCGTGTCATAAACAGGTCAACACGTTCAACACGAAATTTAAAAGGGTCAAACAAGTATAATTAACGGGATGACACGTTTAACAAGATTAGACATGTTTATTTAAGATAATTTAAAACTAAATATGATATAACGTTATAATTTACCTTAAATATTGAGTTTTAGCTTTTTTAGGTACTTTTCTAAGCATGTTATTTTATCTATTGTTAAATAAATGTTTTGTGATGAATAAATTACATTATTTATTCAATAAAATAAGTGAATGATGTTTATTTATTTTATTTTAAAATTTTAATTTATATAGTAAATGAGTTAAATGGGTCGACACATTAACGCAATTAATAAATAAGTTAGTGTTAGTGTTGAGGATCTTGACACGAATAATTAAATAGGTAGTGTTAGTGTTGAGCTGTTTAGTATAACCTGACATGACACGAATTTGCCTAACACGACACGACCGCCACCCCTATCAGGGAGAGCATGACTCAACTCAAGGCTAAGTTTTTCTTAACCAACCAGTTTGATGCAGGATGAAATTTCAGAGAAGGAAAAAATATAAAATAGCTAGAATTGGTTTGATACCATATTCTAGAGCAGTATTCTAAAAAGCGGCCTAGGCGACGCCTACGCGCTAGGCCCCCTAGCGCCTCGCCTTGGCCCAAGGCGGGAAAAAATCTCTACAGGAAATTAGGCGAGGCCTAGGCGAAGAGTTTTTTTTTTTAATAACTACCCAAACCAGATCTTGATATATTTATTTTTCTAATGATTTACCATATTCATAATGCAGGTTGTAGCTTATCAAATCACAACAAGAAATGAACAAGATCAAGTTAAAATGTATAATTTTATTATACTTGTAATTTTTTAAACTTGTACCAACTTCAAATTATATAAATGATGATACATTTGTACAAGTGTGAGTCCGTGGAGACATTATCTTTGAGGGATATAGAGAGGAAGAGTTAGAGAAATAGAGGGTTATGGAGATGAGGACTATTAGTTTGTATTTTTTATTATTTGTTTGTGTTTGAACATTGAACAATTACATGTTTGTGTTTGAACTTTGACATTGACAATATGGATGTGTTTGAACTTTAAGCAAAGACATTTATTATCTTTATTATAGATTGTTTTGCTTTATGTTATTGTTTTGTTTGGATAAATATAAGATAAAATATTAAAATTGACTTACAATAAAAAATTATGCATAGGCCCCCTAGGCGCTAGGCCTCCGACTGCCCTCCCGCCTCCCGCCTCCCGCCTCCCGCCTCCCGCCTCCCGCCTCCCGCCTCCCGCTTAATGCCTTTTAGAACATTGTTCTAGAGACAAATATTACTCTTTCAAGCTACTGGGACCTTTTAGAGGGGTTGTCGTGGCATTGTTGGATTCCCAAAGAGATTGGTGGAGTGTTCTTCATTAACACTTTAGTTTTTCCCACTATGTTTTTCTTGGAGAACTCCTAGTCTTGCCTCTTGATAATTATACTTTAATAAAATTTCTTCTTTTATAAAAATAAATAAATGAAATACAAGACTGCCCTCCAATCACTATGCAAATCATTGATAGAAATTCCCTAAAATCACTATGTAGCATTCTTCTCTATCCAAAAACCCTAGAGGATGGCAATGCAACCGCACCGCCAAAGAATCTTAGAATCCCTACCGCCGTCAACAACAATTAAATCAGGTAAGTTTAATGTCCTTAATGGAGTATGTAAATGTATTACAAACTCACGATGTACTTAGTTTCTTTTTTTTCTTGGTCATTACCAATAACCACACATTTGAAAGTAAATAATCTACTTCCTCGTAATAACAGCATAATTAGATACAATACGCAAAAAGTTAAAAAAAAGTAAAAGCTTTTGCAAGGAAATATTCAGCCATCATCACCTCTGAAATAACTGTCAAGGAATTATTTTCAAATATGTTTAGAAGAAAATAATTCTCCAAAATAGAATACTAACCACAAGAATCACAAGGGACACTTGAATCAAAAGACAGATGTTTTGTGCATCCTTTAGCAGCCTCGGAAAAGGAGAGTTGCAGCTCAACCTAAAACAACGGAAACAATTTTGCAAGAAGCATCTTAGCTCACAAACTTGGAAAACAATCTAACTAGAAAGGTGCTAGTGGCAAAACAAGTTGACCTGAATATCAGTTGCCAAATTTGCAGTTTCATCTTCAAAGATCTGTGAGACATCAAAAAACAGGGATGAAGACTCTACTGTCACTAAAACAGTACACAAATATATTCAAAATGGAAATTTAAAACACAGTATACCTCAGAAAAAATTTTATGAAATGAACTAGAGAAATTAGTTTCATAAGCATATCTAAACCCCTGTGTGCCCCCTGCAGTAAATTCTGCATCCTCTGGACTCCTAGAACGATCCTTGGTCTGTCATTAAGCAAAAAACAAACATACTAATTATATTAATGACCAGAGAGTTAGATACTGAGTTTTCAGAACTTAGAAAAAGATAAAACCACAACTTGAAAATAAAACCCAAAGTAGCTGTTACCATGTCATATTGTGCTCTCTTTTCAGAATCTTTTAAAGTCTGGAATTCACCTTCCACAACAGAGTGAGTCACTAAATTATCACATGAAAGAATTTTACAAGACAGTCTATTCAGATATCTGATGACTAATATATCATGGTTAGAGAGAGAGAGAGAGAGTTTCGTATACAAATTAAAGGCATGACGCAGCTAAGCACAAATTATCAAATAAAACAAACCTCATAAGCCTCTCTTATCTCTTGAAATTTTTTCTTTGCAGTAGGATTATCCTTATTTGTATCTGGATGAAACTTCTTAGCAAGCTGCACAATGATAAATAAATATATAATCAGACACTAGAGTTCGTAAATTGAAAGAGCATGAAAGCTGGTAAATTTCCCCAGAACCAGATTGGCAAATGAATTGGAGTTGGAACTCAAAATTGAATTTAAGCACATAAATTTCCATTTCTTATTTCCAGTTTTAGCATTGCAAATAACTGCAAAATCAAGTTTTAGGTTGAAGGTCCTGAAAGGTTGGAATAATGATTCCATACATAGAAAAATCAGAAAGTTATAATAATTGAATTTTAATTAAATTAAAATCAGAAAGTTATAATAATTGAATTTTAATTAAATTTCAATCCTGCTAGAATAAGAATTGCATACTTCTGGTTGAGTATCAATCAGAGCTTAAAATGATAAACAAGCAAATTATGCGGTGGCAATGCCAAATTATTTTAAGATGGTAAAAGGTGACATGTCCAAAAGATTTTTTCCCTTAAGATCTAAAGGTTTAGGGATTATAGGTTATTTACTTTTTGAATAAGTAAAGGTTTATGGATTATTTACTTTGGCTTTAACATACCTCAACACTTGCCGATTTGTTCTTAAATCACTTTAAAAACCGCTATGGGCTTGCTACAACAAATAACTTTTATCGATAACTCAACAGCCAAAGTAAGTCGAACTTCATTGTTTAGTCTTTACTTGCGAACTTGAATTTTGCTTACCAGTAGAATGAAACAAGAAGCTTAGTTACATCTCGCTGGTCACCAAGGTTTTCAGCATTTAGTTTGATGATAGTAAAGTCACTCAATAGGTACTTTTGTGTGTGCGACTGTGTGCCAGTTTTCTGTTGTACCAAATTTAAATGTTGAAAACAGCACAAATAGAGCTTGGATGTGAAAGTGTACTACCATATTAAGTCTAAGGATTTAAGACTAGTTTGGATTTTGATTAACAGAAACTTGCACTTAAGGAGTCTCAAACATGATGCAGACTACTTAGAGATTAGTTGTTTTATTGTTGACTGTATGTGCTAATTTTCTAATTGGTTTATCTTTGGAATAGACTTGAAAGATCTCCTATACTTTTTCTCATTATGCTATTGCTCTCTGCTTTTTGATTGAAAAGAAAAACACCGAAGGATGCCAAATGAAACTCCAATTAAGTAATTAACAAACAAAAGTACCTTATACGATAAAAGAGTTAATAAGAGTATCCTACATTCCAATTTACAGTATCTTAAAAAGAAGAAACAAATGAGATAAAATATTCTCATGAAGGTTAAAGTAAAAATAAAACATTAAGATAATCAGGCATGGAAATAGAGAGTGGGAAAAATAACAAATATGTAAATTTAACATAAAACACCTCACAACATACAAACCTATTTTAGGTTCCTACAAAAAAACATATAAGCTGGAGAAGGCCCTATGGAATAAAAAGAAGTCCTTAAGCGTAAAACTATAGATTTTAAGGCGTTTACTATGGATCCCTCAGATTAATTGTGGATTCAACACACCTATGAAACGGTCCAAATTATATAAGTAATCCTTCTAGAGAGACGTCAAGTCTCACAAGAATAAGGATTCTCTCAAGTCCCACCTCCTAACAGATCTCAATAATCCATACAATAGAGTTCTTCCTAGCAGAACCTCAAAGCATCTCAGAGCTTATTATAGCTTTTTCCCAGGTTTCTTTATACAAGAAATCTCACTACATCATTCTATATGAAAATTTGGTAGAGTTGCATGAATTTCAAACCTAGTATATCGGATGTTACTCAGAAAATTAAAGTTCATTTACCCGAAATAGATCTGATAAAGGGAAAAAACACTTGAGAAGAAGAAAATGATCAGCCTTAAGAAGGCAATATACTGCATTAGAAACTTCTAAATATAGTAATAACCGCACCGCATGAAAAGCCTTCTTAATCTCATCTCGATTGGCATCTTTTGTCACACCCAGAACTTCATAGTAATCTCGTCTACTGGAGTAAGACGATCCTGGGAATAAACTCGATTTAGGAGAAAGTAATTAAAAAATAGCAGATAATCTACAAAATAATAAGTTCTATAAAACATAACGTAATCAGTATGGGGAGAAAAAGAAAATTTCTATGTTCAGTAAAGAAAACCTGTGGCATGAATAAAACGCTTGGATGATACCAGCCTTATATATGCAAGCTCGGTGGGCCTTCCAACATAACTGCAATCATATAAAGCTGACCAAGGCAAAACATACATAAAATCAGAGAACAGAAGATTGAATTCTGCTAAACAGATACTAGCACGGGAGGGAGCGTAGTAAAAATTTAAGCTAATTTTTCTCACATTGCAATTCCATAGTGTGGATCATTCCTTCACAACATAAATTACATTTTATAATTAGCCTTTCTTACATATAAGCTTGTTACACTGGAAAATGGCACAAAATATTAACTAAAAGGCATATTTTTACAATTAAAAGATACACTCAATGCACAAAATGTTTGATAAAGTGCACCAGAAAACTGTGAACTAAGTTTAAGGCTCTGCTTGGAACTCAGAAAGACCGAGGGGGAAGAAGCTGAAATAAAAAGTCCAATAGGAAAAACCTTCTAAATGAATAAAAATCCAACTATAAACACCTTTAAATGACCTAATATCAAGTAGTACTTTGTTACGTATTAGTGTAGTGGATGGTTGAAAATTTTGTTATCCATTTCTTAGTTTTCATTTTCCTTTCCTTTGCACTTTCTGATTTTCAAACTAAAGAGCATGAGACTGTAAAGAGGGAAAAACAAATTCTCTTAAATCAACATAAACCTAATTATACATATTGAAAAAAATACTCCATATACTATCAAATGTCATGGACTGTTGAGACCATACATTTTACAATTTATATTTTTCCATTCTTTTCTTTTCTAATTGTTTGCGTGCATGCATCTATAAGAGCTCATTTTCAATTGTTTATTGAAATATATAAAAATTAAAAAGCGATTATAGAACCGAGCTTCTTTGATGTTCAACTTTCCCTGGTTACAGGTACATACATATATATATATATATATATATATATATATATATATATATATATATATATATATATAGTGCGAAGAATAACAGTTCAAGGGTAGGTCTTTGAAAAAATGGTAGATGACCTAAGGAGACCCTATACCTGGCTATAAAATTACTTATCAATAAAATAAAAATTAATATTCAGAAAAAAAAGTATTAGAAACGTTTCCTTACTTCCTGTAAATTATGATTTTAATTATTTTCAGTCCCATTCAATCCACATTGATATGCATTTGAAGAATAATTGCAGACAACAAATCTTCAAAACCAAAAATAAAACAAAAAATAAAATCTATACAGAATACAATCATTTCAACTGTATATACATTAATATATCTATAAAAATGTAAATTCCAAAATTGATCTTAGCTACATACTTCGACTGTGGCGCACTCCATCAGGCAGAAAATGTCGACCACACTGCAATAAAGACCACCAATTTCTTTACAAAATACATTGTTATCAATAAGATTTTAATAAATAAAATATGTAAAAAAAAATCATTACCAGCCAATTCTGCGCAATGGATTTGGCGGCAACTCCTAGCCTGTTAAATCTTCCCATTTTAATGCCAATTGACGCAAAAGTGAGAAACAAAAGCTAATTGATTCATCGATTCCGATTGCGATGGAGGAATTTGGTATTCAAGTTTTGGAGGTTTAGGGTTTTAGGAATAGCTGTGAAATGGTGAGCTACTGAGAATCGAATTTACAGCGAAGATTACAGAAGCAGACCAGTAGTCATACGGCATCGTTTGCATCTAATGTTTCTTTTCCTCCGCGCACGGTTTCCAGAAGGCTGAATAACACTTTTGTCCCTCCAAGTTCCCACTCACATTCAAAGTAGTCCCTAATGTTCATTTCTCCTCAGTTAGTTCCTTAAAGTAGTATTTTTCTGGAGTTTTCGTTTCTTTTACCCGATTTGACCCAATCAAATCCATTTTGACCTAATTTTGACCCAACCCGACACAGTTTGACCCAACCCCAATTTTTAATATTTTAAATTAAAATAATTATTTTTAATATTTAAAAATAAATAATTATTTTTAAAATAGTTATTTTTAATATTTTAAAAGAAAATATTATTTTTTAAATAATAATTATATTTAATATTATACCAAAAAATATATTTTAATATAATTATTATTTTTAATAATTTAAAAGAAAATATTATTTTTTTTAAAAATAATAATTAAATTTAATATTTTAAAATAAAATAATTTGAAGATAATATTTAAATTAAAATATTCTTTTTAAAAAATAATATTTTTTATATTTAAATAAAATATTATTTTTAGAATATTTAAAATTATTGTTATTTTAAGGAAAAAATACTAGAAACTTTTTTTTTAAAATGAGTAAAGTTTCATAAAATATAGATTCAAAAAAACTAAAGTTAAAAAATTATTTTTTTTAATGAAAATAAAGATTTATTTTTTTGAATATATATTTTATAAAACTTTACTCATTTTTTAAAAAAAATTCCAAATTTTTTTACTAAAAATAATAATTATTTTTAAAACTTTTTAATTTATTGTTTTTGAAAAAAATTGAATCAGTTTTTTTTTACCTTTTACTATTTTTTGTATTTTACTTTCTATTTTTAGTTTTTGTTTTTAAAAATTCTAATATTAAGAATACATATAATAATGGTAAAGATATTAACTTTTTTCTCAAAATAAAGTTTTATATAAAAATGAAAAAATCTACTTTTTTTAAAATAAATTTTTATTTTCTTATTTAATTTTTTTTCAATCTATATTTTATAAATCTTTACTCATTTTTGAAGAAAAAAAATCTAATATTTTTTCCTTAAAATAATTATTATTTTTATTAAATTTTAAAAATAATATTATATTTTAAATATAATAAAAAAATAGTATTTTAAAATATAAAAAATAATTATAATTTTTTAAAAATTATTATATTTAAAAATAGAAATTAAAATATAAAACAAATAAAAGATAAATAAAAAAACTGATTCAATTTTTATAAAAAATAAATTCAAAAGTTTTAAAAATAATTATTATTTTCACGAAAATAATTTGTTAATTTTTTTATTTTTAAAAAAATGATTAAAGTTTATAAAATATATATTCAAAAAAATAAAACACAAAAATAAAACTTTATTTAAAGATGTGTAAATTTTAATAAAAACAATTACTATTTTTTGTATTTTAATTTCTATGTTTTGTTTTATTTTTTAAAAATTTTAATATTAAGAATGCATATAATAATGGTAAAGTTATTAACTTTTTTTCTGAAAATAATGTTTTACATAAAAAATGAAAAAAATCTAATTTTTTGAAACAAAGTTTTGTTTTCTTATTTAATTTTTTTGAATCTATATTTTATAAAACTTTACTCATTTTTGAAAAAAATAAAATTTCTAATATTTTTTCCTTGAAATAATTATAATTTTTATAAAATTTTAAAAATAATATTTTATTTTAAAATATTAAAAATAATAATTTTTTTTAAAAAATATTATCTTTTAAAATATTAAATATAATTATTATTTTAAAATTAATATTTTATTTTAAATTATTAAAAATAATAATAATTTAAAAATTATATAAAAAATATTTATTTTAAATTAATAAATATAATTATTATTTTAATTTTTTTAAATATTATTTTATTTTAAAATATTAAAAATAACTATTTTTAAAATAATTATTTTATTTTTAAATATTAAAAATAATTATTTTATTTGAAAATATTAAAAATAATTATTTTATATATTAAAAATAATTATTATTTTAAAAATAATATTTTATTTTAAAATATTTAAAATAGTATTTTATTTTAGAATATTAAAAATTGTGGTTGAGTCAAATTAGGTCGGGTTGGATCAAAATTTGGTCAAAAATGGGTCGGGTTTGGATCAAATCGAGTAGGAGGAACGAAAACGCCAAAAAATACCACTATAAGAACCTAATTGATGAAAAATAAATGTAAGATCCCAACTTTTTTAAATAAAGATGAATTTTCTATAAATATCATTTTTGAATATTATGGAGTTAATTTGATATAATGTTATAGTTGTGGGTAATATTTATAAATTTTATAAAGTACGCAAGTTGTTATATAATATTCGATTGGTCGGGGAATATTCGTTTTAACAGGGAATATTCGTACAACGGCACAATCATTGGTGGACCCCACAACGGAATTATTGTCGGATTGAGAAAACAATAAAAATATTTTATTAAAAATAACGGCGGAAGTTTTACCATTGATACTGTTGAACTACTCGGTAGTAAAAGTACAGTAGTACGTGTGGTTGAATAGTAGCACACGGTTTTGATTATTGATGCTTACGTGAGAATGCACTCAGTTTTGTTCAATTATTGCTATAGTAAGTGTTGTAAATTTTGTTTACTTTATGGGCACTCATTTACCCATTTTTCAAAATTATCGGACAAAAGTTATAAAGTATATATATTTATATTAGCATGTGGGTGAATGGTGGTGGTTTTGATGGATTTTGGCAGGATGCTTTGTTTTTCAAAGTCTTGGACTTAGTGGCCAACTTTTCAAACAAAAGCTTTGTGTTGATAAAATTGGTCTGGAGAGATTTATTATTATTATAATATATATATATATATATATATATATATATATATATATATATATATATATATATATATATATATATAATGGTGCCATGTACTAGATTATATATTATATATACATATATATGTATGATTGAGTGCTGGTAGGGATGTGAAAGAAAATTGAGTCAGTAATGGGGGGAGTTGCGTATTATTTTTTTTATATATATAAATAGAATATATTATATTTAAAAGATTTTTCATTAATTATGGACCGTCAGATTAAAGTAAATCAATCTGGACCATTCATGGATTAGTTACTATGCATTCCATTTTTCTATAAATAGCAGCTCATTCCTTCATTATTTCTTACGAATTCACTGAACTCTAGAGAGAGAAACTATAGAGAGAAACTATAGAGAGAGAGAAGAAAAGTATTCTGCTACTTAACTACTTTCTTATTTTAGTTCTTCTTTAAAACGGTAAGGTGTGTTATCCTTTCTTATTCATGAAGAGAACTTTTGTTATTCCATTTCTTATTATTCTGTTGGAATAACCTGTATACGCGGTCTACCCTATACTTGGTGACATTCTTCTATTATTCTGTTGGAACATCCTGTCTGTGTGTTTTACACCGGACCTGGTTCCTTTTTTATTATTATTCTGTTAGAACATCATGTCTATGTGTTTTACAGCGGACCTGGTTCTGTTTTTATTATTATTCTGTTGGAACATCATGTCTGTGTGTTTTACACCGGACTTGGTTCCGTTTTTATTATTATTCTGTTGGAACATCCTGTCTGTGTGTTTTACACCAGACCTGGTTCCGTCTTTATTATTATTCTGTTGGAATATCCTGTCTGTGCGTTTTACGTCGGACCTGGTTCCATTATTTATTATTCTGTTGGAATAACCTGTCTGTGCGGTCTATCGCATGCATGGTGATTTCTTTTGTTATTCCGTTCTTTATTATACTCAGTTGGTTAAGTTTTGACTTCTATACTCCATGAAATTTGTAGAATATCCTTGATAATTGTGTTTCATCCAGTATCTTTTCATGAAAATATTCTTCTAAGCATTCTTGAATTTTACTCAACAAAGCAGTATCATGTTGACAATTTGGACGTTGTTAATTCTTGGATAAATTAATTCTTGAACTTGTTTTATTGAATTCTTATATCATTGTCATCATCCTCATGTTTATAAAATGTTGAAAGTCATCTGTGGCATGTAGTGCATAGATGGACTTGGTATGATTATGACAAGGGATTATTCGGTATAATCATGACCGTAATGTTACAAATGATGTGGTAAAAGTCCTCATTGGCACGTAGTGCATTGATTGACAGTTGTTGGCATGATCATGACCATTAATGAATACACGAATATCTTTTGCCGTACTGCAGGGGTGATTCGATGATGTGGATTATTTTATTAAGCTGAGTCCCAGCGATAACAGTGTTGAAAAACCTTTTAAATCATAGAAGATAGTAGATTTTATTTTCTACTTGACTCTTTTAATGGATTGCTTGTTCCGCTGCAGTTAAACTTGATGTTCATTATATTTTATCAGTTTAACACTGTTGAAGGCTAATGATAATTTATTCTGCATTATCTTAGTCATAATATTTCTTACTGGGCTAGTTGAGCTCACCCTTTCTTTCACTGTTCTCTTCAGAAAATGAGAATATAGCTGGGACGAGTCAGGAAACGGAGTGATGGTCCAGAGGATAGCATTAGTAGTCCTCACTATTCTATAAAATAGTGTGATGATAATTGTAATGAGGACTCCTTTTGAGTATGGATACTCTCTAGAAGATAATATTTGTATTCAAACTCACAGGTTATGTTTGGTCGTATTGTACACGACCGTTGTATTATTAAGTTGTATTGTATTCAGTACCAGGTATCTGGCGACCCAAGATGGGTGATGTATACCTAATTTTGGGGACGTCACAGTTGGTATCAGAGCTTAGGGATATGATCCCTGGCTAAGATGTGAGAATAGAACTAGGAGGGGAGAGACGGGGAATTCCTTCGCTAGTATGACCTACCTAAGTTTATTTACATGGTATTTAATTGGTCGGTCATAATATAAGGATAATATATGACATATCAATTAACTTATGTTTTGTGGCAGTATCTGAAAATGGCATCTGAGAATGTTGAGAATAGCAATGGAGCACAGGCGACTGTTGATTCACCACATATCAATAATCAGGATAATGTGCATCAGGAAGGTGACAATCCTCATGCAAACAATAACACTAACCAGACGATGAATGATGTAATGTTTTGAAGTTTTATGCAGTTCATGCAACAGCAAGCGAGAGCGGCTCCTGTCCAAAATATAGGTGGAAACACTGAAAACTCTCGGTCGGTCACCGCTAAACAGTTCAAGGAGCTGGGACCACCAGAGTTTAAGGGAGAGCCAAAACCACTTATAGCGAAAACATGGATAAAGCAGATCACCAAGATATTTGATGTCTTGGGATGCTCTGAGGAGCAAAAGGTTCCCTTTGCCGCCTTTATGTTGCGAGGAGAGGCAGATTACTGGTGGGAATCGATTAAGCGTACTCAACCTGCCGCACTGAAAATGTCTTGGGAGAAGTTCCAAGAGCTGTTCAATGACAAATACTTTCCCGAAAGTGTTCGTCACATGAAGGAGGTGGAGTTCATCAAATTGGAGCAGAATAATATGACCGTGTCGCAGTATGAGGCTAAATTTGCTGAGTTGTCCCGATTTGCGTCCCACTTGGTGGATAATGAAGAGCGAATGACGCGAATGTTTTTGCGAGATTTGAAACCTGAGATACGTCAACATCTTATTTCTCATAAATTGTGTTTGTATTCAGATATTGTGAATAGGGCTCAGTTAGTGGAGCGCGATAACGAGTCAACGCAACCAAAAGAGAGCAGTCGGCAAAATGATAATACCAGTGAGAGCAGTCATCGAAGCGGTGACAACAAGCATGGAGGGAATCAACAGGCCAGAAATGGTAACCACTTCGGTGGTAATCAGGGCCAAAACAATAAGAATGGTCATTTTAAGAAGAGGAGATTCAACAATGATGGAAAGACGTCAGCACTAGCACCCGTTGTTAAGGAAGGAGAACGACCACCTATCATATGTTTCAAATGCGGAGGGGAGGGGCACATCAGTCCAAACTGCGCGATGCCGTCTAAAGCATGTTATAATTGTGGAAGAGGAAGGTCATTTAGCTCGATTTTGCCATTTACCAAAAACAAGCTCAGCCAAGATGGAGACACCAAAGGTCGTCCCAGAAAAGTCAAAACCGGTAGTGCAAGGGAGAGCGTTTGTTGTGACCTCCCAGAAAGCAAGGAACCCGAATAAGGTCATCACGGGTAAGCTTATCATAAACTCTAACGAAGTCTATACTTTATTTGATACTGGTTCTATCCATTCTTTTATTTCTCCTACTTGCGCTCATCGATTAAATTTGACTCCGAAAAAATTAGACTTTGACTTATCTGGTGAAACTCCATTGGGAGAAACCTTCATTACATCCATGGTTTATAAGTCTTGTTTGGTTCAAGTTGGTACCCACACATTACCTGTCAATCTTATTTCATTAAAAATACTTGCATTTGACGTGATTCTAGGGATTGATTGGTTAACTACTCATCATGCAAAAATTGATTGTTTTCGTAAGGTTGTTAGCTTTCATATTCCTAATCGACCTATTATGCGAATTCAAGCAACCAAACCATTAAAATCAATCGCTGTCATCTCAAGCCATAAAGCTATTCGTTTATTGAAAAACGGATGTCAAGCTTTCTTAGTGTCACGGATCTAAACAAAAATACGTCAGTTTTGAATGATATTTCTATTGTTAATAAATTCCCTGACGTATTCCCTGAAGAACTTCCTGGCCTACCCCCAGAGCGTGAAATTGAATTTTGTATCGACCTTGAACCCGGTACAAAACCCATTTCCAAAGCCCCATATCAAATGACTCCTATTGAACTTCAGGAGTTAAAGATCCAACTGCAGGAATTGTTAGGCATTGGCTTTATTCGTCCTAGTACTTCTCCTTGGGGTGCTCATGTGCTATTCATGAAGAAGATAGATGGAAGTATGCGATTTTGTATTGATTATCGGGAGTTGAATCATGTCACCATCAAAAATAGGTACCCATTGCCACGTATTGATGACCTTTTGACCAGTTGCAAGGAGCACAATTCTTTTCGAAGATCGATATTCGTTCTGGATATCATCAGCTGAAGGTTAGAATTGAGGATATTCCAAAGACGGCTTTCAGAACTCGGTACGGGCATTATGAATTCCTAGTCATGTCCTTTGGATTGACTAATGCTTCTGTTGCCTTCATGGATATGATGAACCGGGTATTCAAGGAATATTTGGATCACTTTGTGGTTGTCTTTATTGATGACATCCTTATTTATTCCAAAAGCCGTGAAGATCATGAGCAACACTTGAGGCTGGTACTCCAAAAGCTTCGTGAATACAAGCTTTATGCCAAGTTGAAGAAATGCGAGTTCTGGCTGGAGGAGGTAGCATTCCTTGGGCACGTAGTATCAAGTCGTGGAATATCTGTTGACCCGGCAAAGATTGAAGCTATTCAAAGCTGGGAGCAACCTAAATTAGTGACCGAAGTACGTACCTTTCTTGGTTTAGCTGGTTATTATCGGAGATTCGTGGAAGGATTTTCTCGAATCGCTACTCCATTAACTTAGCTGACTCGGAAAGATACAAAGTTCGGTTGGAGCGAAGAATGTGAGAAGAGTTTTTAAGAACTCAAGAGGAGACTCATTTCAGCACCTGTTCTAACAATACCATCTGGCTCGGAGGGATTTGTCATCTACAGTGATGCTTCGAGCAAAGGGTTAGGATGCGTTCTCATGCAACATGGAAAAGTCATAGCCTATGCATCAAGATAACTCAAGGAATATGAGAGGAATTATCCTACTCATGATCTAGAGTTGGCAGCTGTTGTCGTTGCACTTAAAATTTGGAGGCATTACTTGTATGAGGAGAAGGTGGAGATCTTTACGGATCATAAAAGCCTCAAATATTTCTTCACTCAAAAGGAACTCAACATGCGACAACGACGTTGGCTTGAACTGTTGAAAGATTATGATCATACCATTCAATACCATCCTGGAAAAGCGAACGTGGTAGCTGACGCATTGAGTAGAAGATCATATGCAAGTACGAGTGCGATATTGTCAACACAAAGGCCCATTTTGCGTGACTTACAAAGGATGAAGATAGAGTTAAAGACTCCAGGGACCCATGTGATGATGACAAATATACGAGTAGAACCAGCTTTAATCGATAAAGTTAAAGCTGCTCAAGCTATAGACCTGGAGCTGATGTGTATGAGGAAGAAAGTGCAAGAAGGTGCTATGCTGGAAGCAAGAATCAATGAAGAAAGAATACTTCGAGTCAACTCCAGACTTTATGTTCCTAACAATTCTAATTTAAAGTATGAAATCATGATGGAGGTGCACAACACACCGTTTGCAATCCATCCTGGAAGTACCAAAATGTATCATGATCTTCGTCATACATTTTGGTGGAGCAATATGAAGAGAGAGATAGCGCTGTTTATCTCAAGGTGTCTAACTTGTCAACGAGTCAAAGCGGAGCATCAAGCTCCAAAAGGTCCATTGTAACTACTTGAAATTCCAGAATGGAAGTGGGAGCACATTACCATGGATTTCGTTACCGGTCTTCCTAAAGTTTCTCAAGGTATAGATGCGATTTGGGTCATTGTTGATAGATTGACCAAGTCTGCTCATTTCTTACCGATACGAGAAACTTATACACTTGAACGTCTTGCTCGTATGTACATAAACGAGATTATAAGACTGCATGGTATGCCAGTATCCATAGTTTCTGATCGAGACCCAAGATTCACTTCACGATTTTGGGTTAGTTTACAAAAAGCTATGGGCACGGATTTACGATATAGTTCAGCATATCATTCTCAGACGAACAGACAATCAGAGAGGACTATTCAAACTCTAGAAGATTTATTAAGACTCTGTGTCCTTGACTTCAAGGGAAGTTGGGACAAGTTCTTACCATTAGTGGAGTTTTCCTACAACAACAGTTATCAAGCAAGTATTGGCATGGCTCCATTCGAAGCATTGTATGGAAGAAAATGTCGTTCTCCAGTATGCTGGGATGAGGTGGGTGAAGCAACGTTGTTGGGACCGGAGTTGGTACGTATGACTACAGAAAAGATTCGAACGATCCGACAACGTATAAAAACCTCACAAGATCGACAAAAGAGTTATGCTGATCTCCATCGAAAGGACGTGGAATTTGATATAGGAGATCATGTGTTCTTACGTGTTGCTCCATGGAAAGGAGTTACGAGATTTGGAAAGAGAGAAAAGCTCAATCCTCGATTCATCGGTCCATTTTTAATCCTCGATCGAGTAGGAACTGTGGCTTATAGACTCGCTTTACCGCCAAGTATGTCTCGTGTTCATAACGTTTTTCACATATCCATGTTACGTAAATATGTGGAAGACCCAAACCACATTATTGAGTTAGAACCGGACAAAATAGCAGAAGATTTGACGTATGAAGAAGTTCCTGTTCAAATCTTGGATAAGAAGAAACATATTCTACGCTCCAAGGTTATACCTCAAGTCAAAGTTTTATGGAGAAACCACGATGTTGAGGAAATGACTTGGGAGTTAGAATCTGAAATGAAATCAAGGAATCCTTACTTCTTCGACATACCAGGTACGTACCCTAATTTCGAGGGCGAAATTTCATAAGAAGGGGAGGTTGTAAGACCCTAACTTTTATAAATAAAGATGAATTTTCTATAAATATCATTTTTGAATATTATGGAGTTAATTTGATATAATGTTATAGTTGTGGGTAATATTTATAAATTTTGTAAAGTACGCAAGTTGTTATATAATATTCGATTGGTCGGGGAATATTCGTTTTAACAGGGAATATTCGTACAACGACACAATCATTGGTGGACCCCACAACGGAATTATTGTCGGATTGAAAAAACGACAAAAATATTTTATTAAAAATAACGGCAGAAGTTTTACCATTGATACTGTTGAACTACTCGGTAGTAAAAGTACAGTAGTACTTGTGGTTGAATAGTAGCACACGGTTTTGATTATTGATGCTTACGTGAGAAGGCACTCAATTTTGTTCAATTATTGCTATAGTAAGTGTTGTAAATTTTGCTTACTTTATGGGCACTCATTTACCCATTTTTCAAAATTATCGGACAAAAGTTATAAAGTATATATATTTATATTAGCATGTGGGTGAATGGTGGTGGTTTTGATGGATTTTGGCAGGATGCTTTGTTTTTCAAAGTCTTGGACTTAGTGGCCAACTTTTCAAACAAAAGCTTTGTGTTGATAAAATTGGTCGGGAGAGATTTATTATTATAATATATATATATATATATATATATATATATATATATATATATATATATATATATAATGGTGCCATGTACTTGATTATATATTATATATACATATATATGTATGATTGAGTGCTGGTAGGGAGGTGAAAGAAAATTGAGTCAGTAATGGGGGGAGTTGCGTATTATTATTATTTTTTTATATAAATCGAATATATTATATTTAAAAGATTTTGCTTTAATTATGGACCGTCAGATTAAAGTAAATCAATCTGGACCGTTCATGGATTAGTTACTATGCATTCCATTTTTCTATAAATAGCAGCTCATTCCTTCATTATTTCTTACGAATTCACTGAACTCTAGAGAGAGAAACTATAGAGAGAGAGAGAAGAAAAATATTCTGCTACTTAACTACTTCCTTATTTTAATTCTTCTTTAAAACGGTAAGGGGTGTTATCCTTTCTTATTCATGAAGAGAACTTTTGTTATTCCATTTCTTATTATTCTGTTGGAATAACCTGTATAAGCGGTCTACCCTATACTTGGTGACATTCTTCTATTATTCTGTTGGAACATCCTGTGACGCCCCCAAAATTAGATATACATCACCCATCTTGGGTCGTCAGATACATAGTACAGAATACAAATACAACTTACTAATACAAATGTCGTGTATAATACGACAAAACATAAACTGTGAGTTTGAATACAAATATTATCTTCTGGAGAGTATTCATACTCAAAAGGAGTCCTCATTACATTTATTAACACACTATTACATTGAATAGTGAGGACTACTAACTAATACTATCATTCGGACCATCACTCCGTTTCCCGACGTGCCCCAGCTACGTTCTCATTTCCTGAAGAGAACAGTGAAAGAAAGGGTGAGCTCAACTAGCCCAGTAAGAAATATTATGACTAAGATAATGCAGAATAAATTATCATTAGCCTTCAACAATGTTAAACTGATAAAAAATAATAGACATCAAGTTTAACTGCAGCGGAACAAGCAATCCATTAAAAGAGTCAAGTAGAAAATAAACTCTACTATCTTTTATGATTTAAAAGGTTTTTCAACACTGTGATCGCTGGGACTCAGCTTAATAAAATAATCCACATCATCGAATTACCCCTGCACTACGGCCAAGGATATTCGTGTATTCATTAATGGTCATGATCATGCCAACAACTGTCCATCAACGCACTACGGGCCAATGAGGACTTTTACCATATCATTTGTAACATTACGGTCATGATTATACCGAATAATCCCTGGTCATAATCATACCAAGTCCATCTATGCACTACAGGCCACAGATGACTTTTAACATTTTATAAACATGAGGATGATGACAATGATATAAGAATTCAATAAAACAAGTTCAAGAATTAATTTATCCAAGAATTAACAACGTCCAAATTGTCAACATGATACTGCTTTGTGGTGTAAAATTTAAGAATGCTTAGAAGAATATTTTCATGAAAAGATACTGGATGAACCGCAATTATCAAGGATATTCCACTAATTTCATGGAGTATAGAAGTTAAAAACTTAACCAACTGAGTATAGTAAAGAATGGAATAACAAAAGAAATCACCCGGCATGCGATAGACCGCACAGACAAGTTATTCCAACAGAATAATAAATAATGGAATCAGGTCCGGCGTAAACGCACAGACAGGATATTCCGACAAAATAATAAATAATGGAACCAGGTCCGGTGTAAAACACACAGACAGGATGATCCAACAGAATAATAACAAGACGGAACCAGGTCCGGCGTAAACGCACAGACAGGATATTCTGACAAAATAATAAATAATGGAACCAGGTCCGGTGTAAAACACACAGACAGGATGTTCCAACAGAATAATAATAAAAACGGAACCAGGTCCGGTGTAAAACACACAGACAAGATGTTCCGACAGAATAACTGAAGAATGTCACCAAGTATAGGGTAGACCGCGTATACAGGTTATTCCAACAGAATAATAAGAAATGGAACAACAACAGTTCTCTTCATGAATAAGAAAGAATAACACCCCTTACCGTTTTAAAGGAGAGTTGAAAGAAGGAAGTAGTTAAGTAGCAGAATACTCTTCTTCTCTCTCTCTCTATAGTTTATTTCTATTGTTTCTCTCTATTGTTTCTCTCTCTAGAGTTCAGTGAATTCGTAAGAAATAATGAAGGAATGAGATGCTATTTATAGAAAAATAGAATGCATAGTAACTAATCCATGAACGGTTCAGATTGATTACTTTAATCTGACGGTCCATATTTAAAGAAAAATCTTTTAAATAAAATATAATATATTCTATTTATAGAATAACTTTAATAAAGTATTCTGTTTTATATAAAAAGATGTTTCTGTTTTATTACGTTAATAATACGAATAAAACAAAACGTCATTATCGCTAAATAATTCATATTATTAACTGACAATAATTGAATCAAACTGAGTGACTTTTCACATAAGCATTAATAATCAATACTGTGTGCTACTATGCAACCACACGTATTACTGTACTTTTACTACCGAGTAGTTCAACAGTATCAATGGTAAAACTTCCGCCGTTATTTTTAATAAAATATTTTTGTCGTTTTCTCAATCCGACAATAATTCCGTTGTGGGGTCCACCAATGATTGTGCCGTTGTACGAATATTCCCTGTTAAAACGAATATTCCCCGACTAATCGAATATTATATAACAACTTGCGTACTTTGCAAAATTTATAAATATTACCCACAACTATAACATTATATCAAATTAACTCCATAATATTCAAAAATGATATTTATAAAAAATTCATCTTTATTTATAAAAGTTGGGGTCTTACAACCTCCCCTTCTTATGAAATTTCACCCTCAAAATTAGGGTACGTACCTGGTATGTCGAAGAGGTAAGGATACCTTGATTTCATTTCAGATTCTAACTCCCAAGTTATTTCCTCAACATCGTGGTTTCTCCACAAAACTTTGACTTGAGGTATAACCTTGAAGCGTAGAATATGTTACTTCTTATCCAAGATTTGAACAGGAACTTCTTCATACGTCAAATCCTCCGGTATTTCGTCCGGTTCTAACTCAATAATGTGGTTCGAGTCTTCCACATATTTGCGTAACATGGATATGTGAAAAACGTTATGAACACGAGACATACTTGGCGGTAAAGCGAGTCTATAAGCCACAGTTCCTATTCGATCGAGGATTAAAAATGGACCGATGAATCGAGGATTGAGCTTTCTTCTCTTTCCAAATCTCGTAACTCCTTTCCATGGAGCAACACGTAAGAACACATGATCTCCTACATTAAATTCCATGTCCTTTCGATGAAGATCAGCATAACTCTTTTGTCGATCTTGTGAGGTTTTTATACGTTGTCGGATCGTTTGAATCTTTTCTGTAGTCATACGTACCAACTCTGGTCCCAACAACGTTGCTTCACCCACCTCATCCCAGCATACTGGAGAACGACATTTTCTTCCATACAATGCTTCGAATGGAGCCATGCCAATACTTGCTTGATAACTGTTGTTGTAGGAAAACTCCACCAATGGTAAGAACTTGTCCCAACTTCCCTTGAAGTCAAGGACACAGAGTCTTAATAAATCTTCTAGAGTTTAAATAGTCCTCTCTGATTATCCGTCCGTCTGAGGATGATATGCCGAACTAAATCATAAATCTGTGCCCATAGCTTTTTGTAAACTAACCGAAAATCATGAAGTGAATCTTGGGTCTCGATCAGAAACTATGGATACTGGCATACCATGCAGTCTTACAATCTCGTTTATGTACATACGAGCAAGACGTTCAAGTGTATAAGTTTCTCGTATCGGTAAGAAATGAGCAGACTTGGTCAATCTATCAACAATGACCCAAATCGCATCAATACCTTGAGAAACCCTAGGAAGACCGGTAACGAAATCCATGGTAATGTGCTCCCACTTCTATTTTGGAATTTCAAGTGGTTGCAATGGACCTTTTGGTACTTGATGCTCCGCTTTGACTCGTTGACAAGTTAAACACCTTGAGATAAACAGCGCTATCTCTCTCTTCATATTGCTCCACCAAAATGTATGACGAAGATCATGATACATTTTGGTACTTCCAGGATGGATTGCAAACGGTGTGTTGTGCGCCTCCATCACGATTTTATACTTTAAATCAGGGTTGTTAGGAACACAAAGTCTGGAGTTGACTCGAAGTATTCCTTCTTCATCGATTCTTGCTTCCGGCATAGCACCTTCTTGCACTTTCTTCCTTATACGCATCAGCTCCAGGTCTGTAGCTTGAGCAGCTTTAACTTTATCGATTAAAGTTGGTTCTACTCGTATATTCGTTATCATCACATGGGTCATTGGAGTCTTTAACTCTATCTCCATCCTTTGCAAGTCACACAAAATGGGCCTTTGTGTTGACAATATCGCACTCGTACTTGCATATGATCTTCTACTCAATGCGTCAGCTACCACGTTCGCTTTTCCAGGATGGTATTGAATGGTATGATCATAATCTTTCAACAGTTCAAGCCAACGTCGTTGTCGCATGTTGAGTTCCTTTTGAGTGAAGAAATATTTGAGGCTTTTATGATCCGTAAGGATCTCCACCTTCTCCCCATACAAGTAATGCCTCCAAATTTTAAGTGCAAAGACAACAGCTGCCAACACTAGATCATGAGTAGGATAATTCCTCTCATATTCCTTGAGTTGTCTTGATGCATAGGCAATAACTTTTCCATGTTGCATGAGAACGCAACCCAACCCTTTGCTCGAAGCATCACTGTAGATGACAAATCCCTCCGAGCCAGATGGTATTGTTAGAACAGGTGCCGAAATGAGTCTCCTCTTGAGTTCTTGAAAACTCTTCTCACATTCTTTGCTCAAACCGAACTTTGTATCTTTCCGAGTCAGCTGAGTTAATGGAGTAGCGATTCGAGAAAATCCTTCCACGAATTTTCGATAATAACCAGCTAAACCAGGAAAGCTACGTACTTCGGACACTAATTTAGGTTGCTCCCAGCTTTGAATAGCCTCAATCTTTGCCGGGTCAACAGATATTCCACGACTTGATACTACGTGCCCAAGGAATGCTACCTCCTTCAACCACAACTCGCATTTCTTCAACTTGGCATAAAGCTTGTATTCACAAAACTTTTGGAGTACCAGCCTCAAGTGTTGCTCATGATCTTCACGGCTTTTGGAATAAATAAGGATGCCATCAATAAAGACGACCACAAAGTGATCCAAATATTCCTTGAATACCCGGTTCATCATATCCATGAAGGCAGCAGGAGCATTAGTCAATCCAAAGGACATGACTAGGAATTCATAATGCCCGTACCGAGTTCTGAAAGCCGTCTTTGGAATATCCTCAGTTCTAACCTTCAGCTGATGATATCCAGAACGAAGATCGATCTTTGAAAAGAATTGTGCTCCTTGCAACTGGTCAAACAGGTCATCAATACGTGGCAATGGGTACCTGTTTTTGATGGTGACATGATTCAACTCCCGATAATCAATACAAAGTCGCATACTTCCATCTTTCTTCTTCACGAATAGCACAGGAGCACCCCAAGGAGAATTACTAGGACGAATAAAGCCAATGTCTAACAATTCCTGCAGTTGGATCTTTAACTCCTGAAGTTCAATAGGAGCCATTCGATATGGGGCTTTGGAAATGGGTTTTGTACCGGGTTCAAGGTCGATACAAAATTCAATTTCACGCTCTGGGGGTAGGCCAGGAAGTTCTTCAGGAAATACGCCAGGGAATTTATTAATAATAGAAATATCATTCAAAATTGACGTATTTTTATTTAGATCCGTGACATGAGCTAAGAAAGTTTGACATCCATTTTTCAATAAACGAATAGCTTTATGGCTTGAGATGACAGCGATTGATTTTAATGGTTTGGTTGCTTGAATTTGCATAATAGGTCGATTAGGAATATGAAAGCTAACAACCTTACGAAAATAATCAATTTTTACATGATGAGTAGTTAACCAATCAATCCCTAGAATCACGTCAAATGCAAGTATTTTTAATGAAATAAGATCGACAGGTAATGTGTGGGTACCAACTTGAACCAAACAAGACTTATAAACCGTGGATGTAATGAAGGTTTCTCCCAATGGAGTTTCAACAGATAAATCAAAGTCTAATTTCTCCGGAGTCAAATTTAATCGATGAGCGCAAGTAGGAGAATTAAAAGAATGGGTAGAACCGGTATCAAATAAAGTATAGACTTCGTTAGAGTTTATGATAAGCTTACCCGTGATGACCTCATTCGGGTTCCTTGCTTTCTGGAAGGTCACAACAAACGCTCTCCCTTGCACTACCGGTTTTGACTTTTCTGGGACGGCCTTTGGTGTCTCCATCTTGGCTGAACTTGTTTTTGGTAAACGACAAAATCGAGCTAAATGACTTTCTCTTTCACAATTATAACATGCTTTAGACGGCATCGCGCAGTTTGGACTGATGTGCCCCTCCCCTCCGCATTTGAAACATATGATAGGTGGTCGTTCTCCTTCCTTAACAACGGGTGCTGGTGCTGACGTCTTTCCATCATTGTTGAATCTTCTCTTCTTGAAATGACCATTCTTATTGTTTTGGCCCTGATTACCACCGAAGTGGTTACCATTTCTAGCTTGTTGATTCCCTCCACGCTTGTTGTCACTGCTTCGATGACTGCTCTCACTGGTATTATCATTTTGCCAACTGCTCTCTTTTGGTTGTGTTGACTCGTTATCGCACTCCACTAACTGAGCTCTATTCACAACATCTGAATACAAACACAATTTATGAGAAATAAGATGTTGACGTATCTCAAGTTTCAAACCTCACAAAAATATTCGCGTCATTCGCTCTTCATTATCCACCAAGTGGGACGCAAACCGGGATAACTCAGCAAATTTAGCCTCATACTGCGACACGGTCATGTTATTCTGTTCCAATTTGATGAACTCCACCTCCTTTATGTGACGAACACTTTCGGAAAAGTATTTGTCATTCAACAGCTCTTGGAACTTCTCCCAAGACATCTTCAGTGCGGCAGGTTGAGTACGCTTAATCGATTCCCACCAGTAATCTGCCTCTCCTCGCAACATAAAGGCGGTAAAGGGAACCTTTTGCTCCTCAGAGCATCCCAAGACATCAAATATCTTAGTAATCTGCTTTATCCATGTTTCCGCTATAAGTGGTTTTGGCTCTCCCTTAAACTCTGGTGGTTCCAGCTCCTTGAACTGTTTAGCGGTGACCGTCCGAGAGTTTTCAGTGTTTCCACCTATATTTTGGACAGGAGCCGCACTCGCCTGCTGTTGCATGAACTGCATAAAGTTTCTGAACATTTCATCATTCATCATCTGGTCAGTGTTGTTGTTTGCATGAGGATTGCCACCTTCTTGATGCACATTATCCTGATTATTGATATGTGGTGAATTAACAGTCGCCTGTGCTCCATTGCTATTCTCAACATTCTCAGATGCCATTTTCATATACTGCCACAAAATAAAAGTTAATTGATATGTCATATATTATCCTTATATTATGACCGACCAATTAAATACCATGCAAATAAACTTAGGTAGGTCATACTTGCGAAGGAATTCCCCGTCTCTCCCCTCCTAGTTCTATTCTCACATCTTAGTCAGGGATCATATACCTAAGCTCTGATACCAACTGTGACGCCCCCAAAATTAGGTATACATCACCCATCTTGGGTCGTCAGATACATAGTACAGAATACAAATACAACTTATTAATACAACTGTCGTGTACAATACGACAAAACATAAATTGTGAGTTTAAATACAAATATTATCTTCTAGAGAGTATTCATACTCAAAAGGAGTCTTCATTACATTTATTAACACACTATTATATAAAATAGTGAGGACTACTAACTAATACTATCATTCGGACCATCACTCCATTTCCCGACTTACCCCAGCTACGTTCTCATTTCCTGATGAGAACAGTGAAAGAAAGGGTGAGCTCAACTAGCCCAGTAAGAAATATTATGACTAAGATAATGCAGAATAAATTATCATTAGCCTTCAACAATGTTAAACTGATAAAAAATAATAGACATCAAGTTTAACTGCAGCGGAACAAGCAATCCATTAAAAGAGTCAAGTAGAAAATAAACTCTACTATCTTTTATGATTTAAAAGGTTTTTCAACACTGTGATCGCTGGGACTCAGCTTAATAAAATAATCCACATCATCGAATTACCCCTGCACTACGGCCAAGGATATTCGTGTATTCATTAATGGTCATGATCATGCCAACAACTGTCCATCAATGCACTACGGGCCAATGAGGACTTTTACCACATCATTTGTAACATTACGGTCATGATTATACCGAATAATCCCTGGTCATAATCATACCAAGTCCATCTATGCACTACAGGCCACAGATGACTTTTAACATTTTATAAACATGAGGATGATGACAATGATATAAGAATTCAATAAAACAAGTTCAAGAATTAATTTATCCAAGAATTAACAACGTCCAAATTGTCAACATGATACTGCTTTGTGGTGTAAAATTTAAGAATGCTTAGAAGAATATTTTCATGAAAAGATACTGGATGAACCGCAATTATCAAGGATATTCCACTAATTTCATGGAGTATAGAAGTTAAAAACTTAACCAACTGAGTATAGTAAAGAATGGAATAACAAAAGAAATCACCCGGCATGCGATAGACCGCACAGACAGGTTATTCCAACAGAATAATAAATAATGGAATCAGGTCCGGCGTAAACGCACAGACAGGATATTCCGACAGAATAATAAATAATGGAACTAGGTCCGATGTAAAACACACAGACAGGATGTTCCAACAGAATAATAACAAGAAGGAACCAGGTCCGGCGTAAACGCACAGATATGATATTTCGACAGAATAATAAATAATGGAACCAGGTCCGGTGTAAAACACACAGACAGGATGTTCCAACAGAATAATAATAAAAACGGAACCAGGTCCGGTGTAAAACACACAGACAGGATGTTCCAACAGAATAACAGAAGAATATCACCAAGTATAGGGTAGACCTCGTATACAGGTTATTCCAACAGAATAATAAATAATGAAATAACAACAGTTCTCTTCATGAATAAGAAAGAATAACACCCCTTACCGTTTTAAAGGAGAGTTGAAAGAAGGAAGTAGTTAAGTAGCAGAATACTCTTCTTCTCTCTCTCTATAGTTTCTCTCTATAGTTTCTCTCCCTAGAGTTCAGTGAATTCGTAAGAAATAATGAAGAAATGAGCTGCTATTTATAGAAAAATAGAATGCATAGTAACTAATCCATGAACGGTCCAGATTGATTACTTTAATCTGACGGTCCATATTTAAAGAATTTTTTTTAAATAAAATATAATATATTCTATTTATAGAATAACTTTAATAAAGTATTCTGTTTTATATAAAAAGCTGTTTCTATTTTATTACGTTAATAATACGAATAAAACAAAACGTCATTATCGCTAAATAATTCATATTATTAACTGACAATAATTGAATCAAACTGAGTGACTTCTCACATAAGTATTAATAATTAATACTGTGTGCTACTATTCAACCACACGTATTACTGTACTTTTACTACCGAGTAGTTCAACAGTATCAATGGTAAAACTTCCGCCGTTATTTTTAATAAAATATTTTTGTCGTTTTCTCAATCCGACAATAATTCTGTTGTGGGGTCCACCAATGATTGTGCCGTTGTACGAATATTCCCTGTTAAAACGAATATTCTCCGACCAATCGAATATTATATAACAACTTGCGTACTTTATAAAATTTATAAATATTACCCACAACTATAACATTATATCAAATTAACTCCATAATATTCAAAAATGATATTTATAGAAAATTCATCTTTATTTATAAAAGTTGGGGTCTTACACATCCTGTCTGTGTGTTTTACACCGGACCTGGTTCCGTTTTTATTATTATTCTGTTGGAACATCCTGTCTGTGTGTTTTACACCGGACCTGGTTCCATTTTTATTATTATTCTGTTGGAACATCCTGTCTGTGTGTTTTACACCAGACCTGGTTCCGTCTTTGTTATTATTCTGTTAGAACATCCTGTCTGTGTGTTTTACACCGGACCTGGTTCTGTCTTTATTATTATTCTGTTAGAATATCCTGTCTATGCGTTTTAAGCCAGACCTGGTTCTATTATTTATTATTCTGTTGGAATAACCTGTCTGTGCGGTCTATCGCATGCATGGTGATTTCTTTTGTTATTCCATTCTTTATTATACTCAGTTGGTTAAGTTTTGACTTCTATACTCCATGAAATTTGTGGAATATCCTTGATAATTGCGTTTCATCTAGTATCTTTTCATGAAAATATTCTTCTAAGCAATATTGAATTTTACTCCACAAAGCAGTATCATGTTGACAATTTGGACATTGTTAATTCTTGGATAAATTAATTCTTGAACTTATTTTATTGAATTCTTATATCATTGTCATCATCCTCATGTTTATAAAATGTTGAAAGTCATCTGTGACCTGTAGTGCATAGATGGACTTGGTATGATTATGACCAGAGATTATTCGGTATAATCATGACCGTAATGTTACAAATGATGTGGTAAAAGTCCTCATTGGCACGTAGTGCATTGATGGACAGTTGTTGGCATGATCATGACCATTAATGAATACACGAATATCCTTGGCCGTAGTGTAGGGGTGATTCGATGATGTGGATTATTTTATTAAGCTGAGTCCCAGCGATAACAGTGTTGAAAAACCTTTTAAATCATAGAAGATAGTAGATTTTATTCTCTACTTGACTCTTTTAATGGATTGCTTGTTCCGCTGCAGTTAAACTTGATTTTCATTATATTTTATCAGTTTAACACTGTTGAAGGCTAATGATAATTTATTCTGCATTATCTTAGTCATAATATTTCTTACTGGGCTAGTTGAGCTCACCCTTTCTTTCACTGTTCTCTTCAGAAAATGAGAATATAGCTGGGACGAGTCAGGAAACGGAGTGATGGTCCAGAGGATAGCATTAGTAGTCCTCACTATTCTGTAAAATAGTGTGATGATAATTGTAATGAGGACTCCTTTTGAGTATGGATACTCTCTAGAAGATAATATTTGTATTCAAACTCACAGGTTATGTTTGGTCGTATTGTACACGACCGTTGTATTATTAAGTTGTATTGTATTCAGTACCAGGTATCTGGCGACCCAAGATGGGTGATGTATACCTAATTTTGGGGGCGTCACAATAAACTTTAGAGATGATTTTAAAAATGATTCACAACTTGAAAGAATAAAAGTGTTCTTTAGGCTCGGTTTTGGTTTTTCATGTCGGCTTTACAGTTTGTAAATAATTACAATTAAGTTTGTATTATTTATAACTTATAAATGATACTAATAGTAGGTAATTGAATAATTATATAGGGGGATAATATACTCTCTCCGTTCAAACAACTATAAATTTATTATTGATTTTTAAAAATTAATTTAAGATCTTTTTAAACGTAAAATTAACATAAATTTATTCAACTTTAACAATAAATTAATGGTGTAAACTATTTACAAAGTACAACTGATTATAAGATTTATTATTTTATAGTTTAATAGATAAAATCAATTTTTAATAAAGTGTATATTATACATTTTTATTTGAATGATGTGTCATAATCCTAAAACAACTTATGTAAATGTATACATAGTCAATACATGAAATTTTAATTCTAAGTAAAATGCGGTGATATTATATTGGAGATTCTTTAATTATCTATCTGAAAAAGGTTCACACTTGTAAAATAGGCAGGGATGGAGCCACATGTAGACTGGAGGGAGCCACGGCTGTGACGTCCCTAAAATAGGTCCACACGACCCATTTTGAGTCGCTAGATATCACACTACAGAAATCAAATACAAACTTTATTTATACAACTGTTGAACTGTCGTGCAGAGTACGACAACACATAAGCTGTAAGTTTTAATACAAATATATGTAACTCTCATGGTGCCTTGACCACGACACCTTACAATGGTACTTTACATAAAAGTACAGTCAATAACTATTTTAGAAATTAAAATCTTTGGAAAATGCTCAAGGAAACCTTTGTACATGGGAGGCCATACATCTAAGTTATAATAGATATCATATGACTCGAGAGTTATCCTTGGTTGACCCAATAGACCCCAAAGAAAAACAAGAAGATTACTATCATGTTCTTTCCAATGGAGAGTATAAGACCCCAAATTTTATGAATAAAGATTTAATTTTCTCGAAATATTTTTTTGAATATTATGGTGTGGATTTGAGATAGTGTTATAGTTGTGGGTAGTATTTATAAATTTTGCAAAGTATGTAAGTTGTTATATAATATTCTTTTTGTCGGGGAATATCTGTACGGCGGCACAATTATTGGTGGACCCCACAACAGAAGTATTGTCGTAGTTAGAAAACGACAGAATTATCTTTTTATAAAAATAACGGCAAAAGTGTTACCGTTAAAACTGTTGAACTACTCGGTAGTAAAAGTACAGTAATACGCGTGGTTGCATAGTAGCACACGATATTGATTATTGATGCTTATGTAATAAGTCACTCAGTTATACTCAATTGTTGCTACAATAATTGCTGCATCATATCTCTCATATTATTGATTCAATTATTGTCACAGTATCATCTGTATAATATGTTATATTATTAAATCAATAATTGAGACGACAAAGTTATTCATATTATTATTTGAAATATTGACAATGTCTAGAAGTTCTGTCAAGGAGAGGTTTGGTCACCTAATTGCGCGCCAATAAGGAGAAATCTTTATCGGAAAGCCCCCTCTTTCCTGAAAACGACCTGGTTGTTAAATATTGTGAGTTATAATATTAATGATGAATAAGTTCGTGTTGATTAAAGATAAAATTGATAGTTCCATTGTGTGGGAATTACTAGTGTTAGTGGAAATTGACATTTATTTCGATAATAATTAATGTCTGGAGGTTATATTGACCAATCGGGTAATTAACAGGATAAATGAGCAATTAATTGCTATTATTTCACATGCTTGTAACTATTTGTTCACATGTGTGTACTATTAATTCACATTCTTGTACTAATAGGGGAGTTGGTGCAAGATTGATAATACTTGCATTATTTAGTTAAAAATGGAAGTATAGATGGAGGTACTATACTGTAATTAGTTCTTTCACATGATTATACTATTGAGTCACATGAATGAACTATTAATTCGCATGATTTACTATTAGGGGAGGTGGTGCAAGTTTGATAATACTTGCAGGACTAAATTAAAAATGAAAAAAAAGATGAATGTATTATACTGTAATATTTCGAGCCCCAAAATGTGCAATTATTGAAACTATATTTTCCTATAAATAGAAGCTCATTCTTTCTTCATTTCTCACCAATTCACTAAGTCTCACAAGAGCAATTATTATAGAGAAATTATAGAGAGAAAGAAGAAGAGAAGTCTGCTACCTCACTATTCCAGTATCCAGTTTTCTTCTAAGGTAAGGGGTATTATTTCTTTCGTATTCTTGAAGAGAGCTTCTGTTATTTAATTCTTTATTATTATGTTAGAATAACCTGTCTATGCGAAGTACCGCATACATGGTGAAATTCTTCTGTTATTCCATTATTTATTATTATGTTGGAATAACTTGTCTATGTGAAGTACCGCATATATGGTGAAATTCTTCTGTTATTCCATTCTTTATTATTCTGTTGGAATATCCTGTCTGTGCAGATTACACATGACTTGGTTCCATTCTTTATTATTCTGTTGGAATATTCTGTCTGTGCGTATTACGCATGACCTGGTTCCATTATTTATTATTCTATTGGAATAACCTGTCTGTGCGGTCTATCGCATGCCTGGTGAATTTTTCTGTTATTCTATTCTTTATTATTCTGTTGGAATAACCTGTCTATGTGGATTACCGCATGCATGGTGAATAATCCTTTGTATTCATTCTTTATTAAATTGTGGAAATGATCTGTCTACGTGGATTACCGCATGGCGGGTGAAAAACCATTTGCAGTTTCGTATATTCTATTATACTCGTATGAGATATCATTTCTTTTGTACTCGTCATGAAATATCATTTTCTTTGATATTTTTTTTATGAGTTACTATTCACCCGGTTATATTCACTATAGTATTATTCACTCGGGTATTCGGGGCACTTTTCGTGTCAGAGTACTATTAACGAGTTACTATTCACGAGTTACTATTCACCTAAATTACTATTCACCCGAATATTATTCACTCGGGTATATGGGGTACTTTTCATGCCGGGATACTATCCACGAGGTACTATTCTCGAAGTACTATACACGGGATACTATTCACGGGGTATTATTTACCCGAAAAATATATTTCTTTTCTGTCTAAATTATTTTTAGTACATGAATATTATTTTTGAATTTTACTCCACAAAGCAGTATCATGTTGACAATTTAGACGTTATTGATTTCTGGACAAATTAAATTATAAATCATTAAAATTTATCCTTGAACTTGTTTTATTGAATTATTATGTCATTGTCATCATCCTCATGCTTATATTGTGATGAAAGTCATCTTTGGCTAACGTGCATAGATGAACTTGGTATGATTATGACTAGGGATTATTCGGTATAATCATGACCGTAATGTGACGAATGATGTGGTGAAAGTCCTCATTGGCCTGTAGTTCATTGATGGACAGTTGTTGGTATGATTATGACCAGGGATTATTCGGTATAATCATGACCAATGATGATTACATGAATATCCTTGGCCGTGGTGCAGGTGTGACGCCCCCAGAATAGGTATACAACACCCATTCTGAGTCGCCAAATACATGGTACAGAAAGCAAACTACAACTTCAATAATACAATTGTCGTGCAAAATACGACAACACATACTGTGAGTTTAAATACAAATATTGTCTTCTAGACAATATCCACACCCAAATAAATCCTCATTACAATTATTCAAACACTATTTTACAGAAATAGTGAGGACTGCTAATACATCTTTCTAGAACCATCACTCCATACCCCGACTAGATCCTGCTATGTTCTCACCTCCTGAGAAGAAAAATGGAACAAAAAGGAAAAGGGTGAGCTCAACTAGCCCAGTAAAGAATATTATGACTAAGATAATATACAACAAATTATTGTTAGTCTTCAACAGGGAAAAATCTGATAAAATATAATCGACAACAAGTTTTAGATCAACAACTGCAGCGGAAACAGCAAACCATTAGAAGAGTCAAGTAGAGAAAGAATTCTACTATCTTCTAAGATTTAAAAGTCCATCATCAATATTTTATCCCTGTAACATCAATTAATAATCATCTTTATCCAAATATTCATCTTTGCACTACATGCCAAAGATATTCATTTGTATCACCTGTCAGTCATGTTCATCTCAACACCTGTTCATCTTTGCACTACAGGCCAAAGATATTCATCAAGTAATCATACATCTTTGCACTACAGGCCAAAGATATTCATCAAGTAATCATACATCTTTGCACTACAGGCCAAAGATATTCATTAATATCATCATTTAGGACTGAGGATGATGAAAAATATCTTAAAGAGAACGAATCCAATGAGACAGAAGGACAAATAGTAGGGATTCGTATAACAGTTTATCCAAGATCAATAATACTTCATAATAATCAATTGTGAAGCAGAATTCAAAAATAAAGATTAAAACATGGATACAATCAAAGATAGTAACCATAATAGACATCTTGGACAAAAAGGGAAAATTTTATTTTTCGGTGAATAGTGCCGTATTCGTGAATAGTACCGTATACGTGAATAGTAACCCCGACACAAAAAGTTCCAAATTTGATAAAAACTCATATCAATATTTCAGCATAATGATATTGAAGAAAATAATATCATTAAAAAGAAAATAATATCCCTTACCTCAAGATATCAGTACTTCTGGTCGGAATACCGGTATAAGGCTGAAAGAAACTTGCTCTGATGAATAGAAACTCTCAAAGTATCTAAATACTCACAAAATACACTCAATAATCTAGAGAGAGAAAGAGAGAAAACTTGTTTCTGGTGTGATTTTCAATTCTAACTTAGCCCTCTATTTATAGGAAAATTTTAGTAGGTTTGACCTGCAACCTGATGGCTTTACCTGCTACTATTCCCACCTACCACATTTGAAATATAATTCAGCACATTTCTTCACCAACCACAAGTGGGGCCCACCAATTCTAGAATTTTCCATCAAAATGATAAACTCCGAAAATTCAACAATTTCTGAACCAGTTATCTCGTAAAATTTATAATAAATCATACGTTCATTTTTAACGGTTCAAAATTTGTGGACATATACTCAACTTATATATGTATAACATATCCAAAAATTACCACGATCCAACGGTCGGATTAAAAATTATAACACCCGCAATATTTCTCAAAAACCCTGATTTGATTTTTAATACCTCCATTCCGATAAAAATACTGATAAAACACCTCAACATTAACTCCTTCATTTTTAACCACAAAAATATATCCCTCATTTATATCCACATAAAATAAATATTTCCTTATCATATGAATCAATAATTAATTATTCACAAATAATATTACAGAATCACATTTATGACAACCAGGCCGTTCCCAGGAAAGAGGGGGCTTTCCAATAAGGATTTCTCCTTACTGGCGCAATTAGATGACCAAACCTCTCCTTAGACAGAACTTTCTAGACATTGTCAATAATGTTATCTAATAATATTATTCAAATAATATGAATTATTGATCTGATAATGGAAAATACTGTGCAGCAACAATTATTGAAACAACAATAATATAAAATATCAATGCAACAATTATTGAATCAATAAAATAAAATATTGAACAATAACTACTATAACAATTATTGAGTAGTGCCTTCTTACGTAAGAATCAATAATTGGTGCAATACCGTGTGCTACTGTATTTTAATCACCGGGTATTCCAACAGTATTAACGGTAACAACTACGCCGTTATTTATAAATAACTTATACTTGTCATTTTCTTCATCCAATCGCTTTTCGTTATGGGGCCCACACAAGGCTGCGTCGTCGTACGAATATTCCCCGACAGCAAGAATATTCCACGACCAACCGGATATTTCCCGACAAAATGAATATTTTATAACCACTTGCTTATTTTGCAAAATTTGCACATTTCACCCATAACCAAAGTATTATATCAAATTAGCCCCTTATTATTCACAATAATATTTAGAGAAAATTTGATTTTATTCATTAATAAGTTGGGGTCTTACAACCTCCCCTCCTTATGAAATTTCGTCCTCGAAATTGACGTACGTACCTGATGTTTCAAAAAGGTGAGGATACCTCGCTTTCATTTCTGATTCCAACTCCCAGGTCATTTCTTCAATAGCATGGTTTCTCCACAAAACCTTAACTTGTGGTATAACCTTCGTGCGTAGGACATGCTCTTTCCTATCCAAGATCTTAACAGGTACCTCCTCGTACATTAAATCTTCAGCTATCTCGTCTGGTTCTAACTCAATAATGTGGTTCGGGTCTTTAACATATTTACGAAGCATAGATATGTGAAAAACATTATGAACACGAGACATGCTTGGAGGTAATGCGAGTCTATATGCCACATTTCCTATTCGCTCAAGAATCTCAAATGGACCAACAAATCTTGGATTGAGCTTTCCTCTCTTCCCAAATCTTGTAACTCCCTTCCATGGTGCAACACGTAACAATACATGATCCCCAATATTAAATTTCACGTCCTTCCGATGAAGATCCGCATAACTCTTTTGTCGATCCTGTGCCGTTTGTATACGTTGTCGAATCGTTTGGATCTTCTCTATAGTAATGCGTACCAATTCTGGTCCCAACAATGTTGCTTCACCCACCTCGTCCCAGCATACTGGAGAACGACATTTTCTTCCATACAACGCCTCAAATGGAGCCATACCTATGCTCGCCTGATAACTGTTGTTGTAGGAGAATTCCACCAATGGTAGGTACTTATCCCAACTCCCTTTGAGATCTAAGACACAAAGTCTTAATAGATCTTCAAGAGTTTGAATAGTCCTCTCTGATTGTCCGTCCGTTTGAGGATGGTATACTGAACTGAATCGTAAATCCGTGCCCATAGCTTTCTGCAAGCTAACCCAAAATCGTGAAGTGAATCTTGGGTCACGATCCGAAACTATGGATACTGGCATGCCATGCAATCTCACAATCTCGTTCACGTACATACTAGCAAGACGTTCAAGGGAATAAGTCTCACGTATCGGCAAGAAATGAGCGGACTTGGTTAATCTATCAACAATAACCCAAATCGCATCTATACCTTGAGAAACCTTGGGAAGACCCGTAACAAAATCCATAGTAATGTGTTCCCACTTCCATTTCGGAATCTCAAGTGGTTGCAATGGACCCTTTGGTACTTGATGCTCCGCTTTTACACGTTGACAAGTTAAACATCTCGAGAAAAACTCCGCGATCTCTCTTTTCATATTGCTCCACCAAAATGTATGTCGAAGATCGTGATACATTTTGGTACTCCCAGGATGGATTGCAAACGGTGTGTTGTGTGCCTCCATCATTATTCTATGCTTCAAGTCAAAATCGTTAGGAATACAAAGTCTGGAGTTGACTCGAAGTATTCCTTCTTCATCGATTCTTGCTTCTGGAATAGCACCTTCTTGCACTTTCTTCTTCATACGCATCAGCTCTATATCTGTAGCTTGAGCGGCTTTAACTTTATCGATTAAAGTCGGTTCTACTCGTATATTTGATATCATCATGTGGGTACTTGGAGCCTTCATCTCTATCTCCATCCTTTGCAAGTCATACAAAATGGGCCTTTGTGTTAACAACATTGCACTCGTACCCGCGTATAATCTTCTACTCAATGCGTCAGCTACTACGTTCGCTTTTCCAGGATGATATTGGATGGTATGATCGTAATCTTTCAACAGCTCAAGCCAACGTCGTTGCCGCATGTTGAGTTCCTTTTGGGTGAAGAAATATTTGAGGCTTTTATGATCTGTATAGATCTCCACTTTCTCCCCATATAGGTAGTGTCTCCAGATTTTCAACGCAAAAACGACTGCTGCCAACTCCAAATCATGAGTAGGATAATTCCTCTCATATTCTTTGAGTTATCGTGAGGCATAGGCTATGACTTTCCCATGTTGCATGAGAACACATCCTAACCCTTTGCCTGAAGTATCGCTGTAGATAACAAATCCATCCGAACCAGATGGTATTGTCAGAACATGTGCCAAAATGAGTCTCCTCTTGAGTTCTTGGAAACTCTTCTCGCATTCCTCACTCCATACGAATTTTGTATCTTTCTGAGTCAGCTGAGTTAACGGAGTAGCGATTCGAGAAAATCCTTCCACAAATCTCCGATAATAACCAGCTAAGCCCAGAAAGCTACGTACTTCGATTACCTACTTAGATTGCTCTCAACTGTGACTCATATCCCAACCTTCGATAGCACGTCACAATGACACCTATCAGTTTACTACCGCACGAATATGGCGTCCCCTACGGAGAGTCTGGATTCAGTGCATTCCATAAAGGAAGTCACCAGATAAAGGCTCGGTTATCAACTTCTATAGTTAGGTTTTTAACTCCCGAAGTTCAATAGGAGTCATTCGATATAAGATTTTAGAAATGAGTTTTGTATCGGGTTGAAGATCAATACAAAAATTCAATATCACGCTCTGGGTTAAGCCAGGAAATTCTTCAGGAAATACGTCAAAAATTTTACTAACAATAGAAATATCATTCACATCTGACGTATTTTTGTTCAAGTTCATAACATAGCTAAGAAAGCTTGACATCCGTTTTTCAATAAACGAATGACTTTACGGCTTGATATGAAAGAGTTTGACTTCAATGGTTTGGTTGCTTGAATTTGAATAACAGGTTGCTTAGGAATATGAAAACTAACAACCTTACAAAAGCAATCAATTTGGCATGATGAGTAGTTAACCAATCGATTCCTAAAATCACATCAAAAGTAAGTATCTTTAAAGAGATAAGGTCAACAGGTAATGTGATGGTGCCAACTTGGATCAAACAAGATTTATAAATAGTGGATGTGATGAAAGTTTCTCCTAACGGAGTTTCCACAGATAGGTCAAAGTTTAACTTCTCCGGAATCAAGTTTAAACGTTGAGCACAAGCAGGAGAGATAAAAGAATGGGTAGAACCGGTATCTAATAAGGTATAAACTTCGCAAAAATTTATAATTAACTAACCCGTGCTAATTTCGTTCAGGTTCCTCGCATTCTGACCAGTCACGAAAAACGCTCTTCCAGGAACCGTTGACTTTGACTTATCCGGGACAACTTTTGGAGTCACCATCCCCGCTGAACTTGGTTTTACTACAGAATACTCTCGAGCTATATGACCTTCCTTTCCACAGTTATAACATACCTTGGATTGTTGTGGGCAGTTTGGGCTGATATGTCCCTCTTTCCCACATTTGTAACATACGACCGGTGGTCGTTCTCCTCCCCTAGAAACAGTTGATGTTTGTGCTGACGTCTTCACGTTATCATTGTTGTACCTTCTCTTCTTGAAATCTCCTCCCGACTCGCTCCTTCTATTATCACGACCACGATTACCACCAGAGTGGTTACCGCTTTTGTCCGAATGTTTTCCTCCCTGCTGGTTTTCATTGCCTCGATGACTGCCGCCACCGGTATGACCCTGGTTGTGGTCCCTCGGTTGCACATACTCATTATCTCGCTCTAATAATTGAGCCCTGTTTACAACATCTGAATATAAAGAAAATTTATGAGAGATAAGATATTGTCGAATCTCGGGTTTTAGACCTCTCAGAAACATCCTTGTTATTCGTTCCTCATTTTCGACCAAATGAGATGCAAACCTGGATAACTCTGCAAACTTCGCCTCGTACTGGGACACCGTCATGTTGTTTTGTTCCAGTCTGATAAACTCCACCTCCTTCATATGACGAATACTTTCTGGAAAGTACTTGTCATTGAACAGTTTTTGAAATGTTTCCCAGGACATGTTGAGTGCGTCAGGCTGGGTACGCTTCACAGACTCCCACCAGTAGTCTGCCTCACCGCGGAACATAAAAGTGGCGAATGGAACCTTCTGTTCCTCCGTGCATCCCAAGACATCAAATATCTTGGTAATTTGCTTGACCCACGTTTCCGCCATGATCGGATCCGGCTTTCCCTTAAATTCTGGTGGTCCCAATTCTTTGAACTGCTTAGCTGTGACAAACCGCGCGTTGTTATCATTTCCACCCGTATTCTGCACACGAGTCTCCCTCGTCTGATTTTGCATGAACTGCAAAAAGCTCCTAAACATTCCATCATTCATCGTTTGCTCGGTAACGTTGTTTACAGTAGGAATATTGCCTTCCTGTTGCACGTTCCCCTGGGTAGTGATCAAAGGTGTCTCCACGGTCTGATTTACTCCATTATTAACGTTCTCAGCTTCCATTCTTAAATACTGCCATAAAACAAGGGTTAATAGTCATGTCATATATTATCCCTATACTCTGACCGACCAAATAAACACCAAATAAACTTAGTCAGGTCATACTAGCGAAGGAATTCCCCGTCTCTCCCCTCCTAGTTCTTGTCTCACATCTCAGCCAGGGATCATATCCCTAAGCTTTGATACCAACTGTGACGCCCCCAGAATAGGTATACAACACCCATTCTGAGTCGCCAAATACATGGTACAGAAAGCAAACTACAACTTCAATAATACAATTGTCGTGCAAAATACGACAACACATACTGTGAGTTTAAATACAAATATTGTCTTCTAGACAATATCCACACCCAAATAAATCCTCATTACAATTATTCAAACACTATTTTACAGAAATAGTGAGGACTGCTAATACATCTTTCTAGAACCATCACTCCATACCCCGACTAGATCCTGCTATGTTCTCACCTCCTGAGAAGAAAAATGGAACAAAAAGGAAAAGGGTGAGCTCAACTAGCCCAGTAAAGAATATTATGACTAAGATAATATACAACAAATTATCGTTAGTCTTCAACAGGGAAAAATCTGATAAAATATAATCGACAACAAGTTTTAGATCAACAATTGCAGCGGAAACAGCAAACCATTAGAAGAGTCAAGTAGAGAAAGAATTCTACTATCTTCTAAGATTTAAAAGTCCATCATCAATATTTTATCCCTGTAACATCAATTAATAATCATCTTTATCCAAATATTCATCTTTGCACTACATGCCAAAGATATTCATTTGTATCACCTGTCAGTCATGTTCATCTCAACACCTGTTCATCTTTGCACTACAGGCCAAAGATATTCATCAAGTAATCATACATCTTTGCACTACAGGCTAAAGATATTCATTAATATCATCATTTAGGACTGAGGATGATGAAAAATATCTTAAAGAGAACGAATCCAATGAGACAGAAGGACAAATAGTAGGGATTCGTATAACAGTTTATCCAAGATCAATAATACTTCATAATAATCAATTGTGAAGCAGAATTCAAAAATAAAGATTAAAACATGGATACAATCAAAGATAGTAACCATAATAGACATCTTGGATAAAAAGGGAAAATTTTATTTTTCGGTGAATAGTGCCGTATTCGTGAATAGTACCGTATACGTGAATAGTAACCCCGACACAAAAAGTTCCAAATTTGATAAAAACTCATATCAATATTTCAGCATAATGATATTGAAGAAAATAATATCATTAAAAAGAAAATAATATCCCTTACCTCAAGATATCAGTACTTCTGGTCGGAATACCAGTATAAGGCTGAAAGAAACTTGCTCTGATGAATAGAAACTCTCAAAGTATCTAAATACTCACAAAATACACTCAATAATCTAGAGAGAGAAAGAGAGAAAACTTGCTTCTGGTGTGATTTTCAATTCTAACTTAGCCCTCTATTTATAGGAAAATTTTAGTAGGTTTGACCTGTAACCTGATGGCTTTACCTGCTACTATTCCCACCTACCACATTTGAAATATAATTCAGCACATTTCTTCACCAACCACAAGTGGGGCCCACCAATTCTAGAATTTTCCATCAAAATGATAAACTCCGAAAATTCAACAATTTCTGAACCAGTTATCTCGTAAAATTCATAATAAGTCATACGTTCATTTTTAACGGTTCAAAATTTGTGGACATATACTCAACTTATATATGTATAACATATCCAAAAATTACCACGATCTAACGGTCGGATTAAAAATTATAACACCCGCAATATTTCTCAAAAACCCTGATTTGATTTTTAATACCTCCATTCCGATAAAAATACTGATAAAACACCTCAACATTAACTCCTTCATTTTTAACCACAAAAATATATCCCTCATTTATATCCACATAAAATAAATATTTTCTTATCATATGAATCAATAATTAATTATTCACAAATAATATTACAGAATCACATTTATGACAACCAGGCCGTTCCCAGGAAAGAGGGGGCTTTCCAATAAGGATTTCTCCTTACTGGCGCGCAATTAGATGACCAAACCTCTCCTTAGATAGAACTTTCTAGACATTGTCAATAATGTTATCTAATAATATTATTCAAATAATATGAATTATTGATTTGATAATGGAAAATACTGTGCAGCAACAATTATTGAAACAACAATAATATAAAATATCAATGCAACAATTATTGAATCAATAAAATAAAATATTGAACAATAACTACTATAACAATTATTGAGTAGTGCCTTCTTACGTAAGAATCAATAATTGGTGCAATACCGTGTGCTACTGTATTTTAATCACCGGGTATTCCAACAGTATTAACGGTAACAACTACGCCGTTATTTATAAATAACTTATACTTGTCATTTTCTTCATCCAATCGCTTTCCGTTATGGGGCCCACACAAGGCTGCGTCGTCGTACGAATATTCCCCGACAGCAAGAATATTCTACGACCAACCGAATATTTCCCGACAAAATGAATATTTTATAACCACTTGCTTATTTTGCAAAATTTGCACATTTCACCCATAACCAAAGTATTATATCAAATTAGCCCCTTATTATTCACAATAATATTTAGAGAAAATTTGATTTTATTCATTAATAAGTTGGGGTCTTACAGCAGGGATGAATCGATGATGTGGTTTATTTATTAAGCTGAGTCTCAGCGATAAAGTTGATGAAAATCTTTTTAAATCATAGAAGATAGTAGATTTTATGCTCTACTTGACTCTTCTAATGGATTGCTTATTCCGCTGCAGTTGTTGATCTAAAACTTGTTGTCTATTATATTATATCAGTTGTTATACTGTTAAAGGCTAAGGATAATTTATTATGCATTATCTTAGTCATAATATTTCTTACTGGGCTAGTTGAGCTCACCCTTTCTTTCACTGTTCTCTTCAGAAAATGAGAATATAGCTGGGACGAGTCGTGGAACGGATTAACGGTCCAGATGCTTATTTTAGTAGTCCTCACTATTCTGTTAAATAGTGTGACAATAAATGTAATGAGGACTCTATTTGAGAGTGGATATTGTCTAGAAGGTAATATTCTTATTTAAACTCTCAGCTATGTTTTGTCGTATTTTACACGACAGTTGTATAATTAAGTTTGTATTTGATTTATGTACCACGTATTTGGCGACCCAAGATGGGTGATGTATGCCTGTTTTGGGGGCGTCACAGTTGGTATCAAAGCTTAGGGATATGATCCCTGGCTGAGATGTGAGACAAGAACTAGGAGGGAAGAGACGGAGAATTTCTTCGCTAGTATGACCTACCAAAGTTTATTTGGTATTTAATTGGTCGGTCAGAGTATAGGGATAATATGTGATATGTCAATTAACCCTTGTTTTGTGGCAGTGTTAGAAAATGACATCTGAAAATCAAGAGATAAACTCATATAGAGTTTAATTGATGAATTAGGAGAATTTTATGATCGAAATATAGAACTGTAAGATCGTATTCGTGAGTTAGAAGAGCAGGATGAAGAACGGCAGGCAGTCGTGGAACAAAGGGATGCAACAAAGTCAAGTCCAACGGCAATGATGATGCCAAAGGATGTCCCAGACAAGTCAAATCCGGTAGTTTAAGTGAGAGCGTTTATCGAGGATACCAAACGAAGTTATCACGGGTAAGTTAATCATAAATTCTTACGAAGTCTATACCTTATTAGATACCGGTTCTATCCACTCTTTTATTTATCCTACTTGCGCTCAACGTTTAAATTTGACTCCAGAGAAATTAGACTTTGACTTATCGGTTGAAACTCCGTTAGTAGAAACCTTCGTTACCTCCACTGTTTATAAATCTTATTTGATTCAAATCGACACTTTCACATTACCTGTCGATCTTATCTCTTTGAAAATACTTGCCTTTGATGTGATTTTAGGAATCGATTGGTTAACTACTCATCATGCTTTTCGTAAGGTTGTTAGCTTTCATATTTCTAACCAACCTGTTATGCGAATTCAAGCAACCAAACCAATAAAGGCAATCACTGTTATATTAAGTCATAAGTAAAGAGCCCTAAGCCTTTCGCTGGTGACTTCCAAGTCTTGGAATACACCAAAGCTAGAATATCCGTAGGGGACGTTGTGAATAACGGTGGCAAGTTGATAGATATCAATGTGACGTGTTATCCAAGTCTTGGATGAGGGTTACAGTTTTGAATGATATTTCTATTGTTAATAAATTTCCTGACGTATTCTTGAAGACTTCTTAACCTACCCCTAGAGCGTGAAATCGAATTTTGTATTGACCCCAATACAAAACCCATTTCTTAAACCCTCAAATACTTTCTTCACCCAAAACGAACGTATAATGCGCCAAAGATGTTGGCTCGAGCTGTTGAAGATTACGACCATACCATTCATTATTATCGTGGAAAAAGCGAACGTGGTAGCTGACGCGTTGAGTAGAAGATCGTATGCATTTACGAGTGCGATGTTGTTAACACAAAAACTCATTTCGTATAACTTACAAATGATGAAGATAGAGTTAAAGACTCTAGAGAGCCACGTGAAGATAGCAAATATATGAGTAGAATCGACTTTAATCGATAAAGTTAAAGTCGCTCAAGCTACATACTCAGATCTGATGAATGTGAGGAAGAAGGTTTATGAGGGCGTTATTCTAGAAGCAAGAGTCGATGAATAGAGGAAATCTCAACCCTCGATTTAATTGGCCCAATTGAAATCCTCGATCGAGTAAGAACTGTGGCCTATAGACTCGTTTTACCGCCAAACATGTCACGTGTTCATAATGTTTTTTACGTATCGATGTTACGTAAATATGTGGACGACCCGAACCACATTATTGAATTGGAATTAGACGAGATAGCAGAAGATTTAACGTATGAGGAGATACTTGTTAAAATCTTGGATAAGAAGGATTATATTCGACACTCAAAGGTTATACCTCAAGAGTTAGAATTTGAAGTGAAGTCAAGGTATCCTCACCTATTCGGCATACCAGGTACGTACGTAAATTTCGAGGGCGAAATTTAATAAGGAGGGGAGATTGTAAGACCCCAAATTTTATGAATAAAGATTTAATTTTCTCGAAATATTTTTTTGAATATTATGGTGTGGATTTGAGATAGCGTTATAGTTGTGGGTAGTATTTATAAATTTTACAAAGTATACAAGTTGTTATATAATATTCTTTTTATCGGGGAATATCCGTACGACGACACAATCATTGGTGGACCCCACAACGGAAGTATTGTCGTAGTTAGAAAACGACATAATTATCTTTTTATAAAAATAACGACAAAAGTGTTACCGTTAAAACTGTTGAACTTCTCGGTAGTAAAAGTACAGTAATACGCGTGGTTGCATAGTAGCACACGGTATTGATTATTGATGCTTACGTGATAAGTCACTCAGTTATACTCAATTGTTGCTACAATAATTACTGCATCATATCTCTCATATTATTGATTCAATTATTATCATAGTATCATCTGTATAATATGTTATATTATTAAACAATAATTGAGATGACAAATTTATTCATATTATTATTTGCAATATTGACAATGTCTAGAAGTTCTGTCAAGGAGAGGTTTGGTCACCTAATTGCGCGCCAATAAGAAGAAATCCTTATCGGAAAGCCCTCTCTTTCCTGGAAACGACCTGGTTGTTAAATATTGTGAGTTATAATATTAATGATGAATAAGTTCGTGTTGATTAAAGATGAAATTGATAGTTCCATTGTGTGAAAATTACTAGTGTTAGTGGAAATCGACATTTATTTCGATAATAATTAATGTCTGGAGGTTATATTGACCAATCGGGTAATTAACAGGATAAATGAGCAATTAATTGGTATTATTTCACATGCTTGTAACTATTTGTTCACATGTGTGTACTATTAATTCACATTCTTGTACTAATAGGGGAGTTGGTGCAAGATTGATAATACTTGCATTATTTAGTTAAAAATGGAGGTATAGATGGAGGTACTATACTGTAATTAGTTTTTTTACATGATTATACTATTGAGTCACATGAATGAACTATTAATTCACATGATTTACTATTAGGGGAGGTGGTGCAAGTTTGATAATACTTGCAGGACTAAATTAAAAATGAAGAAAAAGAGGAAGGTATTATACTGTAATATTTCGAGCCCCAAAATGTGCAATTATTGAAACTATATTTTCCTATAAATAGAAGCTCATTCTTTTTTCATTTCTCACCAATTTACTAAGTCTCATAAGAGCAATTATTATAGAGAAATTATAGAGAGAAAGAAGAAGAGAAGTTTGCTACCTCACTATTCCAGTATCCAGTTTTCTTCTAAGGTAAGGGGTATTATTTCTTTCGTATTCATGAAGAGAGCTTATGTTATTCCATTCTTTATTATTATGTTGGAATAACCTGTCTATGCGAAGTACCGCATACATGGTGAAATTATTCTGTTATTCCATTCTTTATTATTATGTTGGAATAACCTGTTTATGCGAAGTACCGCATACATGGTGAAATTCTTCTGTTATTTCATTCTTTATTATTCTGTTGGAATATTCTATCTGTGCGAATTACGCATGACCTGGTTCCATTCTTTATTATTTTGTTGGAATATCCTGTCTGTGCGTATTACGCATGACCTGGTTCCATTATTTATTATTCTGTTGGAATAACTTGTCTGTGCGGTCTATCGCATGCCTGGTGAATTTTTCTGTTATTCTATTATTTATTATTCTGTTGGAATAACCTATCTATGTGGATTACCACATGCATGGTGAATGATCCTTTGTATTCATTCTTTATTAAATTGTGGAAATGATCTGTTTACGTGGATTACCGCATGGCAGGTGAAAAACTATTTGCAGTTTCGTATATTCTATTCTACTCGTATGAGATATCATTTCTTTTGCACTCGTCATGGAATATCATTTTCTTTGATATTTTTTATGAGTTACTATTCATGAGTTACTATTCGCCCGGCTACTATTTATTCTAGTATTATTCACTCGGGTATTCAAGGCACTTTTCGTGTCGGAGTACTATTAACGAGTTACTATTCACGAGTTACTATTCACCCAAATTACTATTCACCCGAATATTATTCACTCGAATATTTGGGGTACTTTTCATGCCGCGGTACTATCCACGAGGTACTATTCCCGAAGTACTATTCACGGGATACTATTTACCCGAAAAATATGTTTCTTTTATGTCCAAATTATTTTTGGTACATAAATATTATTCTTGAATTTTACTCCACAAAGCAGTAACATGTTGACAATCTGGACATTATTGATTATAAATCATTAAAATTTATCCTTGAACTTATTTTATTGAATTATTATGTCATTGTCATCATCCTCGTGCTTATATTATGATGAAAGTCATCTTTGGCTTACGTGCATAGATGGACTTGGTATGATTATGACTAGGGATTATTCGGTATAATCATGACCATTGATGATTACATGAATATCCTTGGCCGTGGTGCAGGGATGAATCAATGATGTGGTTTATTTATTAAGCTGAGTCTCAGCGATAAAGTTGATGAAAATCTTTTTAAATCATAGAAGATAGTAGATTTTATGCTCTACTTGACTCTTCTAATGGATTGCTTATTCCGCTGCAGTTGTTGATCTAAAACTTGTTGTCTATTATATTCTATCAGTTGTTATACTGTTGAAGGCTAAGGATAATTTATTCTGCATTATCTTAGTCATAATATTTCTTACTGGGCTAGTTGAGCTCACCCTTTCTTTCACTGTTCTCTTCAAGAAATGAGAATATAGCTGGGATGAGTCGGGGAACGGATTGACAGTCCAGATGGTTGTTTTATTAGTCCTCACTATTCTGTTAAATAGTGTGACAATAAATGTAATGAGGACTCTATTTGAGAGTGGATATTGTCTAGAAGGCAATATTCTTGTTTAAACTCTCAGCTATATTTTGTCGTATTTTACACGACAGTTGTATAATTAAGTTTGTATTCGATTTATGTACCACGTATCTGGCGACCCAAGATGGGTGATGTATGTCTGTTTTGGGGGTGTCACAGTGAGTCTTCTCTTGCCATATAAATATCTCCATTGTCTCCAATTGAAAATTATATTTTAACTAAACTCCGAGATTATATAGGTATTGTTCATAGATATAATCAGCAAGTGCATGTGCACAACCCTGTCTTATGATAACACGAAGTCGTCTGTCATTAGGCATCTTGTATGAAAGTGGCGAAACACCATTCCAAAGTTGGGTTCACCTTACCCTATTCGGTTCACCAAAATCAACGGTTAAATGACGTATAAAATACGACACACTTATCTAAAATTCTCAATAAAATTATTTTCATACTATTTTAGGGAAACCTCAGTAGCTATCGACCACCGTTCTATTCCCCTGTTATCCCCGCTCGACCTAGCTAAACTCTTATTACCTAAAAGGAATTGTGAAACAAAAGATTGAGCACAACTAGCCCAGTAAAGAATATCACGACTAAAGATAATTAAATTATCAATAGCCTTCATCAGTAATGAATCAGAGATTTAGAACATATGGTAGATGATAAAACTTTTCAACCATAGTTACATCAGAACGAACAATCCATTAGAAGAGTCAAATAGACCATAAAGTCTATTATATTCTCCATGTTAAATGTCCACCAACAATGTTTTAACCCTGTAATATCAATCAACAGTTCTTGTCCACAATCATGTGAATAACTCATAATCATAATTGTAGTTCTAAATTTCTCTTCTCATCCAGGACGAAGATAATTTTCATCACCTGTCTTTACCTGAAACATCAAAGATCATGGTTATACCAAATCACAGTTTCTGTTCATAATCATACTAATAAATTCATCTTTGCACTACGGGCCAAAGATATTCATTAACAGTTTATCTTTGCATTACAGGCCAAAGACATGCAACTATATTTTAGAAGAGTCAAGTAGAGCATGATATCTACTATCTTCTACGAATTAAAAGTTTATTATCAATATTTTATCACTGAGACTTAACTCAATGAATAATCCACATCACCGAATTATCCATGCACTATGGCTAAGGATATTCGTTAGTATCACATCCATGAATTATCCATGCATTACGGCTAAGGATATTCATTAGTATCACGACCACGAATTATCCATGCACTACGGGCCAAGGAAATTCGTGTTTTCACCAATGGTCATGATTATACCGAATAATCCCTGGTCATAATCATATCAACAACTGTCCATCAATGCACTACGGGCCAATGAGGACTTTTACCACATTATTTATAATATTACGGTCATGATTATACCGAATAATTCCTGGTCATAATCATACCAATCAACAGTCCATCTATGCACGTAAGCCACAGATGACTTTCATTACAATATAAGCATAAGGATGATGACAATGATATAAACATTAATCAAATGAAGTCAATGATAAATATTAAATACTTTAAATTTATCTAGAGTTTAAAAATATCCAAATTGTCAACATGATACTGCTTTGTGGAGTAAAATTCAAGAATAATATTCATGTATCAAAAATAATTCAAGAAATAATACCCCTTACGAATATAACAAATAATATCCCTTACGAATACAAAATAAATAACACCCCTTACCTTAATAAAAATTTGGAGACTGCACTAGTGTAATAGCGGAATAATCTTCTTCTTTCTCGCTGTAGTTTCTCTCTCTAGAGTTTCAGTGAATTCGTAAGAAATAATAAAGGAATGAGCTTCTATTTATAGGGAAAAGGACTGAATAGTAACTGATTCATGAACGGCCCAGATTAATTTACTTTTAAACTGACGGTCCATATTGATTTACTATTAAAACTTAAAGCAACGGTCCATACTGATTTACTATTAAAACTTTAAACCAACGATCCATATTGATTTATTATTATAACTTTCCACCAGCGGTCCATATTGATTTACTATTATATCTTCAACCAACTATCCATATTGATTTACTATTATAACTTCAACCAACGGTCTGAAAAATTAGCATATCTCCTCATGAAATAATAAGTCAAACTTATAACAAATACCTCATAACAAACCCCTCTATTTATATCAAAAATTAAATAAATATTTACCACAAATCATTTATTTTTAATCAACACATTTTAAATCTATTAACAATTATTCATCATTAATCTTATAACTCACAATATTTAACAACCAGATCATTCTTAGGAAAGGAGGGCTTTCCGATAAGGATTTCTCCCTATTGGCGTGCAATTAGGTGACCAAACCTCTCTTCGACAGAAATTTCTAGACATCGTCAATATTACAAATAATAATATGAATAACTTTGTCGTCTCAATTATTGATTAAATAATATAAATATTATGCAGGTGATACTATGACAATAATTAAATCAAATAACGTGAGATACTATGCAGCAATTACTGTAGCAATAATTGAGTATAACTGAGTGACTTCTCACGTAAGCATCAATAATCAATACTGTGTGCTACTATGCAACCACGCGTATTACTGCACTTTTACCACCGGATATTTCAACAATTTAACGGTAAAACTTTCGTCGTTATTTTTATAAAAAGATATTTCTGTCGTTTTCTAACTCTGATAGTTATTCCGTTGTGGGGTCCACCAATGATGGTGTCGTCGTACGGATATTCTCTGACAAAAAGAATATTCCCCCAACACAACGAATATTTTATATCAACTTGCTTACTTTGACAAATTTTCACATATCATTCTTAACTTTAAACTTTTATCAATTTATTAAATAGAATAATAATTATAAGAAAAATTGAATACTTTCATTTCATAAAATTCGGGGTCTTACAACGGCCCCCTCCAAGATTTGAAAATTTTGTAAGACTCACTTGTACATTTGGTTTAACTTGAAAATTTTGTAAGGCCACGACCCCTCAAGGTCTGGCGAAACTTTAATATGTTCTAAAAAACTTTTTTTACTATGTTTTGTTGTCTTTATCAAAACAAATTCTATTACTGTATTATTTTTGTTTTAATAAAAATATGTTTTGTAATGGTGAATTTTACTTTTTAGTGATGAATATATTTTATGCTATTAAATATTTTTTTCCCCTCAAAGAACAAATTTTGGCTTCGTCCCTCAAAATAGGGAGGCACAAGAGACGCATATATATTCGTCGTTGAATTTTAGTTCTCATTTTTTTTCATGAATTAGCCAAAATTATAGCAAGTAAATTTATCTTATTTTCATTGGTTTGTTCTATACAATTTATTTTATTGGATCTACATGAAACTTGTTAATGCTCATTTTTAATTCATGGTAGGTGTGTTGATTTCAATTATTACGAAATACGAATAGAAGAATAATTGCAAAACCTTGGTCATCTCTACATTGATGCTCATAATTGACCGAACTCATGTTTAACGTTTCATTTTTATTTTTCTTGATTGTGTTGGTCGTGTTTGAGATGATGGTTAAGTGTTAACTTGTTGAATATCTAGTCACGAAAAATACTCTTAATAAATAGAAGTAGAATTACATACATTTTAGCTTCCCAAACTTTATTAATATAATTTTTTTTCTTCCTTATTCATATATAAAATAAAAAATCTTATGTTTTATTTAAATAGAAGAATAATCACAGAATCTTTGCATAAAATAAAGGAAACTGATAAATTCATAACAAAAAATGATATTTTCACAACAAATCTATAGTTATACATCTATAGCGATAATTTTGTTGCAAAAATATCAAAAAGTGTCAATTTCCAAAATAAACCTTCGTGGGCTTTTTCTTTAATGGGTAAACTTGAAATTTCAAGTTGTGACGAACGAGATTTTTGTAATTTATTTTAAATATTTATTGAATTAAATAAATATTTTTGTGATTTATTTATGGAGTTAAATAAATATTTGATAAAATTATTGTAAATTAATTTAATTAAATGTGTTACATTAATTAAATTAATGAGGAATAATTTAATAGTTTGAAGTTATAATTTAATTGGGATTATTAAATTAATTGAGTTGTTAATAATTATAAAGTTATTCTAATTAATTAATTTAAATAATTAATTAGAGATTTATTGATTTACTTTAATTAATAAACAAGAATTTTAATTATGTGATAATTTAATTTAATAGGTAATATTAGCTTTAATTTAATTTAATTTAAATAATAAAATTTGATTAATTAAAGTATGACAAATAAACTATATAATAAATAAGTTAATTAAAATAAATTAGAAAGGGATTTTAATAAGCTAGCTAAACATGGCCTTAAGAACATGGGAGTAGTTAAGGCCACATCGCGCTTAACTGTTACCAAGTATGCACCAGTTAATATATTATATATGTATTATATGGTCAATTTGTATATACAAGTCTGGAAAGCAAATACAGAGAGAAAAAGAGAGAAATTGAGGTTGAGGAAGAAAAAATTGGGGAATCAAGAGGAGCATTCTACATCATCCTTGTCAATCTAAATAAGAAAGTAGGGTAAACACTTAATTCAAGCTTTTGTTATGATCTTCATGATTTAACCGAAAGTTGATTCTGAGTTCTCTATAATTGGTTTTCTTTGATTAAATTATTGATAAATGAGATTTATATATTAACTGATTCATTAATCTGATATATATTGATTATAGATGCATGTAGTGTGATTAAATTATTGTAATTGTGTTCAAAAATAAAGAAAATTAATTACAAAGATAAATATACGAATATGGCTTATATGTACAAAAATTGATGCTTAATTTGTATGTTAATCTATAAATTGATGATTGATTATGTTCATACATTAAGAAACGAAAAGAATACAAGTCTAATGGATTGATTTGGTGTAATAACGAATCTATTATGTGTGATTTCGTTAAATTTGAAGAAACTTTGATAAAATGACAAAAACCTTAATTTTGGATCCTTAAATTCATGGTTTATGTGGTTTATAATGTTAGAAACATGCTAGAAATCATGGGTTATGATTCTATATGAATTGTAGTGTCCAGGTATGCTTAAATTGTTGTATGAACAAAGACGTTGGAGTTTATTAGCTTTGTTATTAGTTTATTCGTGAACTGCAGCAATTGTATCTGCTCAATGGCGTTGCCGCGCTGTTCCAAGGTATAGTTGGAGCGCGATTGCGCCGTTTTAAGACTTCTCTGAAGCGCTGCCGCGCCATGTAACATTGTCGCGTCGTGAGCAAGGTTTAAACGGGCGCGGTAGCGCCGGTAGGCAGTTTGGTCCAGTTTTGAGGTTTTGTTTGTTCAGTCCAAGAAAATGCAATCATAACCTAATATAATAAACATCGTGGGGGGTATTAGTCATATTATATGTTATTAAAACATATTGTAATCACATGGTAATATCAAGTTTGGTAATCTTAAGATTTGTGATTTAATTAGTTGTTAACAATTGGAACTTTAGGACCATAGGGGTTGGGATGTGATTTGAATGTTAAACCTCATGTTATATGTTAGAGGATTTTCAAATTGTGTTATGCGGTTGATTAACATGCTTTGACCTTAAACTAAATGTTATAACTTAACTAAAGTGAGAATTAAACCTATAAGGTTGACGTTAGTATAACTTATGGATGTTATGGTCATAATGGTATGTGTAGGTGAACGGGAAATGTAATTTTATAGCTTACGCACGAGGCAAGTTATCTAAACCTAAACTTTCTTTGAGCAAGTTTCCTTACCCTAACTTGATTATTATTATGCAAGTTCCCTAACTCTAAACTTTCATTGAGTAAGTTCTTAATTCTAATTCTTTATTGAGCAAGAATATAACCTTAGGTTTTTGTTGTTCTAGCAAGGTTTATAATTGTATTCCAATGCTTATGTCAATTAAAGCTTTCTATTCTTACGAAAATAGTACCACAATGTATGAGATTTATATCTGTTTTCCAATATTATTAAAATCTCATCTTGCAAATACTATATCATTGTTGTTATAAGACTAGTGATCTTTTGTTGATTCAACTAATCCTTAGTTGATGAATGTTGAACTCTAAATTACCCTTGAAGTTAATCTAAACCAAACTTCCTTTGGTGCGGACTCTAATGTCAAAGCTGAGATGAACAACCCTAATATAGGGGATTATATTACGCGAAAGCACTAAAATATTTGTGCACAATACATTGTACAAAGGGCTGATCCCCCTGAGTACGAAAAGAAAGGTCCATATAGTCTTATGACTGATAAAGGTTTAAGTAAAGATACTTAATAACCTAGGACATAGTTCATGGTCTTGTGACCCTCAGATGTACTTTTGATTATGTTTCTATTCTTGATTCAAAAGCCGAGCTTTCTATTATTCAGTATCCATTGATTACTCTTATGTGTTTTCTATTGTTATTGTTATACTCATGGGCAATCATTTGCTCACTCTTGCATAATAACATTGCAGCTAAGATTAAAATATCTGACGAGCGATCCACTAGTAAGGGGCAAAGGCAAGATGAGCAAGTAATGAAGACTTGTTAAATTTTATTTGAAGATGTTATGTAAAAGACGTATTTAATTATGTTATGTTTCCGCATTTAATGTATTAATGTTAGATTACATGGGATTGATTTTTTAAGATGTTGTAACCCTTTAATGGGAGGATTTCTATTTAAGTTGTGAGCTTCATTTATATCCTTTGATATGGGTAGTTAGACATGAATATTTTGGACAGTGAACACCAAATCCTGTGAAAATAAAGTACAAAGATTTGGAGGTGTCACTGGTTGGTATCAGAGCTGTAGGTTATGAACCTTAGGTGTGAAAACCTTAGGAAGTAACCTTATAGGAGGTCGAAAACATAGTGATGATAAAATCTTATCAAGTTCTAAGAAATGAATTAAGGAATTCATTGAAGATAATAAAAGACTTTATGTGCTTATGTGTTAACAACCTATGTGCCGCGAGTAGTACTGAGTAGTAACTAAAACTTAAAACTTTGTTAGGTTTTGTGAAAATCATAGAAGCAATCAAATTGCAAAATAAAGCGGAAGCATGGTAAAATCATATTTTAAAATTTTTCACAAACCAATTACCTGGATCATCCTTTATGCATATTATTAATTAAAACGAAGACCAATAAGTTATGGAATCATACCTTTGTAGATACGAGCTTTCACAGGTACAAGTTCAACTCCTACTTCTCTGCGATCTCCTTAAATCTCCAAGTAGATTCCTTCTTTTGATCAATGTTAGCCACCCAAGTGTATGACCTCTAGAGGTGATCCACCAAGGAAGAAAAATTTTCAAGAAGAAGGGTGTATTGGCTCAAACCCTAGTTTTTCCTATCTCTATAGAAAAAGGGGCGTACTCTCCAACAATTTGAATCACATATATTTGATATCTGATATAAGACTACTCTTATAAAGATATCAGGTAACCCTATTTAATATAATAAGGTACTATTTATTTAATTAAACTCCTTTAATTAAATAGGCTCCCTAATCTAATTAGGAATAATTAATTAAACTCTTTTAATTAATTTACCTCCTAATCTTATTAGGAATAGATGAGAGTACTTATATTAAATTAATTCCTAAACTCTTTTAGAAATTAAAATTAATAATAATTGTATTAATATTAATAAGACACCTCTTATTAATTTATATTTAATATTTCTAAAATATTAAATACTAAATATTAAGCTATTTAATTTAGTCTATCACTATAGATTAAATTAAATATACTTAACATATTATTACGATTATGTCATTAACTTCTTAAATAATTATTCTTCATTTTATGATATGACCCTTTAGGTTCTCCATATTAAACCTATTGTGAATAAATCAATTATAACAATTCTAATCTTATTTAAATAAATAAATTAAACTATTAATTTGTTTAAATAAATAATATTTATTCTACAATAAGGATAAGTCTCCCTAGCGATCAACGACTTTTCAGATAATATAGATTTTAACATTAATCATAAAAGAACCTTTGAGTAAATAGTTACCGTACATTTCAATCCTTCCACCATACAATGTCCTAAATAAATATAAGACATGAAATTACTATCAAGTCTTATTTTATTTAATTATATGTATTTTGATTCCTAAATGCACAACTTCTAATGAATGCAAATTAGAAACTACTTTCTAATTTCATTCCACCTTGGCCAAGGATTCCTGGGTTGTCATTTATCAAATCACATAGGACATTTCTCTTCTTTTACTAGAAGTGGTAGATTCTTTATTGATCATTCATTATCTCCATATATAACTTATTACACCCAATCATACCTTTTGATATACCCCAAGGGTATTAAGGAATAATTCAAAGTGCAATTTATTATATATAAGATACTATGATGATCTCAAGTTTAAGGATTAATTGTACTACTATCACTGTAGGAATTCCTATTGACATGTAAGTAAAACTCCATTAGGTATTCCTTAGCGAGTCACGTTCTGTGACGCCCCCAAATTCAGGTACTTAAAACCCGAACTCGGTGCTTTACGATACCATTTCTATGAGCGGAATAATACTAATAATAATAACAATAATATCAATATCAAACTTAATTTACATATATCAAAGTTTAAATCCCAGGTACGCGACCTTTAAACATTTATTACATCATAGATAATAAATATCATTATCCTAATAAACCTTAACTATTACATAGAATATTATAAAACTAATTCGAACAGCTTTCCTTTCCCCTTATTCGTGCCTGAACCTTCTGTTGATCATACTTAGTTGAAAACATTTAAATTTAAAGCAAGAATGAGCATTTGATTGTCCAGCAAGTAATAACAACAATGTATATTAGTTGAAAGAATTAAATATTTTCTTTGAATGACACTTCTACAACGAATCAACAGTTGTGAATTAAGCTGAGCCAATAATAACAACATATCACTTTTATATGAAATTTTTTGAAACTACGTATTGACTATAACTGGAGATCAGTCAACAAACTATGAACATTATTTTCTATTTTCGAAAAGGTTAAACAGAACTTCATCTGTAAACCGTCATAACTTACAGGCACGAGGGGGGGGGGGGAGGGGGGGTGATCAGCCCGTTATGCCCTGTATTGATCAATACTACATATAAGAACGATATTATCGTTCATCTTATCCACCTTTGGTACACAAAAGTTTTCCCATGTTCGGGATGTTCATACTTAGTCGGGAATCCGAACCAAAACAATCCGGTTGGATACAATAAAGTTCTATCTTGTTCAACAATATTTTTATGTCTAGCTGAATCAAATAGCTTAGAAGACTTTTTAAGTCAACGTATACATACTCAAAATCAATAAGTATATATCAACATGTGATTAAATACAATGATTATCCAAGTGGGGACACTTGTATAACCATATTTAGAAATTAACGAATAAAATACATATATGAATTATACAGTAATACAATGATCGGATAATCTTATAACTTGTATGAATACAAAGATTGGATACATAATCGATAACAATAAAGTTAATAATCTGGCATAATGATAATATAATTCTAAAACTTTCTTACTCATGTCCATTGCATAAAGTAAATGCAAAGTTAGGATACTTGCACAATATAAAGAATAGTTCGGATACTTGCCTGAGCTGCTGCTTACAATAACGTAACTTAGTTTAATCTTTTATACCGAAACCTATCATTAATAAGAGCATTCTTTTGATCAGAATAATATATCATAACACATAACACTGCTATTTGCAGTCATCATATAGCTTAAACACATTGTCACATAGTTATAACAGTCATTCTAACATAAATAATTACTTATTAGGTCAATCTATATAAGTCTGGGTCAACTTCGGTAACATTTCGGTGTACCGACGGCTTTATCGGATAATAATCGAGTTTATATTTACTTAAACTTTATTCTGTAACTTCAATACTATAGTAGATAATTTAAATATTAATCATATTATTTTTCAAGGTATTATAATAATTTTGAAATAATTATTATAATTTATCATGATTTTTCAAACACTGAAATCATTTTTAAATGATTTAAATATAGAATAATTCCATTATCAATAATATTTAATAATATAAAAATATTAATGAAATACTTGACAAAATATCTAAGTCATTATCAATAACTCAAAATATTTTTAAAACATTTAATTTACCCTTAAATGATTTTTTAAAACATATAAAATCATTTTTAAATGGTCACCATTAATATTTAAATATTAATGTATTATTCATGAAAATATTAAAAGTCATTTATTATAACTTAAAATATTTTTAAATCCTTTATATCCTTTTTAAATGATTTTTAAATCATTAAAACCATTTTAAAACTATTTATTTAATGTAAATATTAAATAAACTCATTATCATTAATATTAAATTATTAATAAAAATTACCTTAAAATATTAAAAGTCATCATTTATAACTTAAAAATATTTTTAAACCTCTTATTATCATTTAAAATAATTTTTATAATATAAAAATCATTTTTATCCCATTTATTTAATACATTTATTAAATAAATTTAATCATTAATATTCAAATAAATAGTAATATTAATGAAAAATATGTCAATTTATCAAAAGTTAATTTTTATAACTTAAAATAATTTTTAAAACTGTTTTTATAATTTTTAGGAATTTATTTTTATTTTTAATGTATTTTTTGGAAATTATAAAACAAAAAATAATTAAATCCGTCGCTAAAGGCTTTAGCGACAGTTTCTGTCGCGATAGGTGTTCTTAAGGCTCAAGAACACTGATAGTCAGTGCTTAAGGGTACCTGTGACACCCCCAAATCCGGGTACTTCGATTCCACGGGATTTGGTGTTTACTGTACAAATATCATCTATCTATCTACCTATAATAAATGCAAACCATGCAATAGATAGAAATAAAAATCTTCCCCTTATAGGGTTACAACATCTGAATCATAAACATAATCCCAGGTTGAACTAACCTTAAACATCTGTGCGAAAATATAAACAATAAGTCTTAAACAACATCATTAACTCAAGTCTAACATAAATACATCATCAAATAAAACAACAAGTCTTCAACACTTGCTAACTTTGCCCTTGCCTTTACTAGTGGAAGGTTCGTCGGTTCTTTTATTCTTAACTGCAATGTTATTATAACGCAAGAGTGAGTATGATTGCCCACAAGTATAAAAATGAAATAACAATATAATAACATGCAAGTGAATCAAAGACATCTGAAATAAAAGCTCAACTTTTGAATCAAGAATGAATAACAAGAATCAAAAGATTTCTGAGGATCATAAGACCTTGAACTATGTCCTAGGTTATCAAGGTTATCAAGGGTTATACTTGAAACCTTTAACAGTCATAAGACTATGGACCTTTCTTCTCGTACTTAGGGGGATCAGCCCTTAGTACCATACTGTGCACAATATCTTAACGCTAACGCATAAGTAAATCCCTTTGCAGGGTTGTTCATCTCAGTTTGACATTCGAGTCCGTACCAAAGGAAGTTTGGTTTGGATAATTCAATAAGGGTTCTGAAATTTAGAACGTTCATCAACTAAGGACTAGTTGAATCAATAAAGTTCACTAGTCTAATAAGGTTCAACAATAATGATATTCAATTTGAATAATAATCTCAAGAAGTATACAATAGGACAATTATTGTATAACTGAATCATGCTTTGAAAAAAAATAATATAACATTTGAACTTGAATAATAGTAATGATAATTTACTCGAGGTAAATAATAATCTTGAATAATAATGACAAGTAGGGTTAGGAAACTTGCCTCGTGCGTAGGCTAAACGATTACTACTTCCGTTCACCACAAATCCTACACACATACCATATGTATTCACGACATTCATTAGTTACATTTTCACTTAATATAAACTCCACTTTATTTAACAAATCATTACCCTTCTAATTTAATTACTTAATTAAATTAGAATATTTTCATTCTCTTACTATTATTACACTCGAATAAATTGTTTCATAATAATTTCCATCGAATATTTATTTTATTCCATAAATATCTCAATTAAAATATTTACTTTATTTTATAAATATTTTAATAATAATTTTCATCGAATATTTATTTTATTTCATAAATATCTCAATTAAAATATTTACTTTATTTTATAAATATTTTAATAATAATTTTCATCGAATATTTATTTTATTCCATAAATATCTCAATTAAAATATTTAATTTATTTTATAAATATTTTAATATTAATTTTCATCGAATATTAATTTTATACCATAATATCTCAATTAAAATATTTAATTTATTTTATAAATATTTTAATAATAATTTTTATCGAATATTTATTTTATTCCATAAATATCTCAATTAAAATATTTAATTTATTTTATAAATATTTTAATAATAATTTTCATCAAATATTTATTTTTTTATTTTTTATTTATTAATTATTTTATTTATTTATTTTTATTTTATTTATTTTTTTGACCGCCGGGGTGGGGTAATTTAGTTTGGTAACACCCACCGGGGGCGGGGTTACCCAGACTCATTTTCTGCAGTTTCTGCAGTTCTGCAGTTCGCGAACATAACAAGGCCAAATTAGGCCAAAAATTAATCACACGTAAAATTATACATGAATATGGCCATAACTTCCAATTAGTAATTTTATACGAATTTAAACTTACCCAATCATTGTAATACATTTATAATCATTACTTAACCCATCTAGCATGATTTTTAACAAGTTACAACACATAATTTGTAAAATCAACACATTTACTTTCACTGTTCTTGATGTTCTTGAAGGTTTTGAAAATAAAACATAAAAATTGTCACTACGGATTCGTTATAACACTGAATCCGTTTATTTAAACTTTGGTCTCTTCGTATCAACATGCATAATAATATACGAGTGTAAAATTTAGGGATAACATACGATCAATACATGAAATATCACGTATAAGGCCATATGGCCAAAACCCAAACTCTGTAAATTTTTAAAATAGCAAGTCATCATTTACTGAAACTTATGATATGGAATCATATAGAATATATATAAAACATGTTATGCTACTCGAATTATTACATATATTCCTAACTCAATTTTCCAATTTACAGAAATTCCACAGAACTTGATTGAAAGCCATTTTCATAAAAAACTAAATGACGTAAAAGTAGAATTTGGGTTGGAGAGATTTACTCACAGATTAGTGTAGATAGGAGGGATTAAACTTTCTCAATCAATCAAACAACTCACAATTCCCTCAATTTCTTAATTCTCTCTCTCTGTGATAATTATCTAGACTTAGCAATAATGGAATGAATGAAGAAGAAGACGTCGCATATAATAATTAAACTGACGTAGTTATGGTCAGTTAACCAATTCGTGGTTAACTGCCCTCAACCACTACTAAGGCCTTGTTTGGCTATTCAATATAATTCATTCTCATTTAATTTGATAAACTTCTTATACTATAGTTTAATTAATGTCATATTCCATATAAAATAACTCCAATATTTTATTTAATATATTTTAAATAAAATATAATAATTTCTCATAAATTCACATAGTCACATAAATAATTTTCTCATTAATAAATAATGTCAATTTATTAACTCTCTAATTAATAATTAAATTAATTAAATAACATAATGCTTAATTAAATATTTCTTTTAATACAATAAGCTCACATAATTACATATTTGAATAATAATTATTCTCTACATTAATATAATAAATGTAACACATATAATTAAATTAATCTACCACAATTACATCAATTAATTATTTAATCTAATAATTAAATTATCGAAAAATATTTATTTAATTCAATAAATATTAAAAATTAATTTACAAAATCTCGTTCGTCACATCTTTTCCTCCTTCAAAGGATTTTGTCCCCAGAATCACGACTCAAAAATTTCGACCCGTTACAGTACCTCCTTTGACCATTTCTAATTCTCAATCTACACAAGTTCTGGACAATCTTAAGTATTGATTATGTAGTTTTTATGCAATACTACATGAATCAAGCATCAAATCAGTCATACAAACACATAGCACAAAGATCTGGCCATTGAAAGTCATTGTCAGGGCTTTCTTGGTTTTCCAGAAACCCAGTCAGCTTCAAGGTCCATTTTGAGGCTTAGAGTTCTATAGGTTCTGGTTATGGTTAATGTGTTCTAATGGTTCAAGGTTGTAGTCCACATGTCAATGTACAATTATGAATCATCAGGTCAGTCAAACAACATCAAAATCACTAGCTAGCAGCTGGTCAAACGTTGTCAGAAATAACGTTCATACGGTTTCTGGGTTTTTCCCAGAAACTCCATCCGTGAGCGAGTGGCCTAGTTTGACCTTAAATAACTTTTAATCTGTTTGTTATTTAAGTGATTTAGGAGCATGAATATGTAGTAAACATACAAGAGTATAGAATTAATACAATAACACTATCAAAACATCAACCACATGCAAGATCTGGGATCATGAACAACTTGTCAGACGCTGAAAACCAATTCTAGGTTGCCTAGAATTTGAAAGTCAATGGCGAAAGACCTACTTTGACTATCCACTACTTAAAATCTGTCGATCGTTTGAGTGATTTAAAGGCATATCTGGAGTATAACTAACATGATACAATTTAGTTACAAAAATAGAATTAAAACAACAACCTACTGACAGATCCGAGGCCAACAAAATCTTGCCAGACACGATCTGGGTAAATCTGGGTTACCCAGAAATGCTCGGTCAATGCCGGTCAACCCATTTTGATTACGAATAACTTTTAATCTACAACAGATATGGACCTGATTCAAGTTCCATGCTAAAGATCTCGTAACAGACTACAAGTACAAATCTTTAAACAACAAAAACATATAACAGAGAAAGATTGGTGGCCACTGACATTCGTTGTCAGACCCCAATTTGAACTTTTTCCAAATTTTGTAAAACTTTAAATTCGAGCCTCTAGATGTTATGGATCCAACATCTAGCAACCCAGATCATCTATATACACTATAAACAACATATTTTAACATTAAATCATAACATCTAACATGGCCTTCAAGATCAGATTGTAAATTAGGGTTTTGTACCTCTCTTTAAAAATCTTGATTCTTAGCTTCTGATCTGTTTGTGGATTTCATGGGGCTTGATTTTGGAACTGAAATGCCTTGTATTTTCGGAGGTTTGGTAGAGAGAAGAGTTGTTTGAGAGTTAGATGGCCAAAATGAGAAATTTTGGTAACTTTATCTCTCTTAATCTATATGTACAACATGTATGCAATGCATGTAGATGTGTAATGACTGAGAGTTGTAGCTTGTAGGCTCATAGCTTAGACTAGGGTGGCTTGCCAAGATATTGTTAGATTTTGTTATCAATAATTCACCAAATGGGACATAAAGGGTATAATTGTGACAACCCCAAAACAGGTCCATTCCACCCAACCCATTCTGAGTCGTCAAATTCATGGTACAGAAAATAACTACAACTTTATTACAACAATTGTCTTGCAAAATACAACAACACATATGCTGTGAGTTTGGATACAAATATATACCAAATGTGACTCATGTTCCAACCGTGAACATCACCTCACAATAACACCTTACATAAAGGTATAGTCAAAAACTGTTTTAGAAATTAGAATCTTTGGGAAGTGCTCAAGGAAACCTTCGTACATGGGAGGCCACGCATCTAGGTTATGATAGATATCATATGGCCACAGAATTATCCTTGGTTGACCCAATAGACCCCAAAGAAAAACGAGAAGATTACTATCATATTCTTCCCAATGGTGAGTCTTCTCTTGACTTATCATTATCTCCACTGTCTCTAATTGAGAATTATACTTCAAACAAATACCAAGATTATATAGGTAGTGCTCGTAGATATACTCAGCAAGTGGATGAGCACAACCCTGTCTTATGAGGACACGAGGTTGCATGTCATTAGACATCTTGTATGATAGTGACAAAATACCCTTCCAATGTTGGGTTCGCCTCACCCTATTTTCTTCACCAAATATAACTACTAAATGATGACCACCGTTCTATTCCCTTGTTACCCTCGCTCGACCCAGCTACACTCTTATTACCTGAAAGGAATTGTGAAGCAAAAGGGTGAGCACAACTAGCTCAGTAAAGAATGTCATGACTAAAGATAATTCAATTATCAATAGCCTTCATCAACAATAAATCAGAGATTTAGAACATATGGTAAATGATAAAAATTTCAACCATAGTTGCAGCGGAACATGCAATCCATTAGAAGAGTCAAATAGACTATAAAGTCTATTATCTTCTCCATGTTAAAAATCCACCAACAATATTTTATCCCTGTAACATCAATCAACAGTTCTGGTCCACAATCATATAAATAACTCATAATCATAATTATGATTCTAAATTCCTCTTCTCATCTAGGACAAAGATAATTTTCATCACTTGTCTTTACCTGAAACATCAAAGATCATGGTTATACCAAATCACAATTCTTGTTCATAATCATACTAATAATTTCATCTTTGTACTACGGGCTAAAGATATTCGTCAACAGTTTATCTTTGCACTACTGGCCAAAGATATTCAACAACAGTTCATCTTTGCACTACAGGCCAAAGATATTCAACAACATATCATCTTTGCACTACAGGCCAAAGATATTCATCAACAGTTCATATTTGCACTACAAGCCAAATATATTCATATCTCAAAGAATTATAATCATTTTAGAATTTATATAAACAATAATTATAACCATGTTGATCAATTCACCTTTGCACTTAAGCTTAAGATATTCAATTATAAATTCAATGGTCATGATCATATCAGTCACAATTCAACTTTGCACTACAGGCCAAAGAGAACCCTAGTCATGATCATACCAATAATCTACCCATCTTTACACTCCAGTGAAAGAGAATTTCAACATCAAGGTTATAAAAATGTTATATATAATAGTAAAATCAATATAATCAAAACATCTAGATTTAATCTCAAAAGTAATATTCATAAATCAACTATAATTTGGTTAGAAAAAGAAACCAATTTTTATCGTGAATAGTAATTCATAAATAGTAAACCCGACACAAAAAGGTAGAAATTCCACAATACAATACATACCAATATTTCGGTATAATGATATTGAAATAATAATATTTCTTAAGCTTTTAAACAATTTATTTTAATTGTTTACACTTTACTAAATAATGTATTTAATCATTCTAAAATGCCAAACTCATAAGATTTCATCACCAATAACCAAAACCCTCATAAAAAATCTGCGTATACCTCATATAGGATTCTCAAGCCATAAAATCCTATTTTCCAATTTTCTTACTTCACATAACATATTTAATTCATTTTCTCATAACTAGACTATTTTCATGAAAAATACCAAATCCATTCCAAAAATATTTCTTTTCTGGAATTTAGCATAATATAGTCCCATAGTGAACATATATTTTTCTCAGAATTTTTTAAAGTCATTTACTATTTTTCATATGGCCAAAATAGCCGAATATTTAGACATTTATCAAAAATTGAACTTTTGTCTAAAAATTCTGAAATTTACAGAGTATACTCCTATCATATACATGTACTCCCAATAAAAATTTCATCAATTTTGGAGTTAACAACAAAGAATTATAAGCTGTTACTTCTAAAATAGTCTTTTCTCATAAAATTCATAACTCTCAATCTATACATCAAAAAATCACCATTTTTGGACACAATCAAGAAAACTCATCAAAATATCATTTCAAAATTTTCCAGAATTTTTGAAGATCAGAAAAATTACGAAACTGAAAATCATAACAACCCTTAAAATCCCTTAATATCCCTTACCTCAAAAGAGCAGTACTTCTGACTGGATATCGGATATGATGCTGAAGAAAACTTGCACTGATGAATAGTAACTCACCAAATATCTAAAAACTCACAAAATATGCTTCATAATATAGAGAGAGAAAGAGAGAAAGCTTATGTTTCTGGTGTGATTTTTAATTCTAACTTAGCCCTCTATTTATAGGAAAATTTTGGTAGGTTTGACCTGTAACCTGATGGCTTTACCTGCTACTATTCTCACCCACCATATTTGAAATATAATTCAACACATTTTTTCACCAACCATAAGTGGGGCCCACCAATTCTAGAATTTTCCACTAAAAATGATTTATAACCTGATTTCTGAATCAGCCACCTCTTAAAATTCATAATAAATCATACGTTCATTTTTAACGGTTCAAAATTTGTGGACATATACTCAACTTATATATGTATAACATATCCAAAAATTACCACGATCCAACGGTCGGATTAAAATTTATAACCCCCGCAAAATATCTCAAAAACCCTAATTTTTAATACCTCCATTCCGATAAAAATACTGATAAAAACCACAGCATTAACTCCTTCATTTTTAACCACAAAAATATATCCCTCGTTTATATCCACATAAAATAAATATTTCCTTATCATATGAATCAATAATTAATTATTCACAAATAATATTACAGAATCACATTTATGACAACCAGGCCGTTCCCAGGAAAGAGGGGGCTTTTCAATAAGGATTTATCTTTATTGGCGCGCAATTAGGTGACCAAACCTCTCCTTAGACAGAACTTTCTAGACATTGCCAATAATGTTATCTAATAATATTATTCAAATAATATGAATTATTGATCTGATAATGGAAAATACTGTGCAGTGACAATTATTGAACAACAATAATATAAAATTTCAACGTAGCAATTATTGAATCAATAAAATAAAATATTGAACAGTAATTACTGTAACAATTATTGAGTAGTGCCTTCTTACGTAAGAATCAATAATTTCAAAAATACTGTGCAATACCGTGTGCTACTGTGCAATAACGCGTATTACTGTATTTTAACCACCGGGTATTCCAACAGTGTTAAGGGTAACAACTACGCCGTTATTTGTAAAAACTCAAATTTGTCGTTTTCTTCACCCGACAGTTATTCGTTATGGGGCCCACAAATAGCTGCGCCGTCGTACGAATATTCTCCGACAGAAAGAATATTCCACGACCAAACGAATATTCCCCGACAACAATGATTATTTTATAACCACTTGCTTATTTTGAAAAAAATTCATATTTCACCCATAACTTTAAACTTTTATCAATTTAACCATTTACTGAATAGTAATTATAAGAAAAATTGAATACTTTTATTTCATAAAATTCGGGGTCTTACAATAATGGTAATTTGGTTATCAATTTAATGGTATTCTTGTCCAAGGTACTTAAATCTAGGGTTTAATCACTAGATTTTAAACTTAAGGTTTCCCAAATAATTTTTAGGGTTTGCAAAATAAAAATTAAAGTGTAATAAAATTTTAATTAAAATACACTAATTAAAATTAGGATTTTTAATAGAAATTAGGGTTTTTAATAATTAGGGTTCCTTAATATCATTAGGGTTCCCAAATTAACAATTCAATTTACTAAAATAATAATTAGGTTTTCTAATTTTTGCAATTAAGGTTTCTAATTTTAATTTAGGGTTTTCAAATATTAATTAGGATTTTCCTAGTTAACAAAAATTCTATAATACGCAACATAATTCATATAACACAATTCCTGACCGATCTTAAATTCAAGTTTTGAGTTTTCAATTATGGTTTATGACAGTAATACTAGGGTTTGTCATGATACACCATAATTGACTAACCATTAACAGTCTACACATATACAGTATATATTTATAACACTAAAAATAATATTATAACTAATATAATATCATTATTCTCATTTATTGCTCAAAATCTAAAATTAGGGTTTATCTGATTTATCTTTCATATATAACATTATTAATTAAGTTAAATTAATTAACTTAATAATCTGAACTAAAATTCACATAATAAAATAGTAATTATAATAATTCCAATAATCCTTTCATATATTATTTAAATAATATAAAAATCATATTTTCATAGAAAATAAATAATAAAGACCTTTCTACTATAAAATTAATTATTATAAGTATATACTTTATAATGATCAATAATTCTAAAATAAAATTATTTGAAATTATTCATGTAATAAATAAATTTTATTTATCACATATTTACATACGCATTACTTGGCACATATTCCCGTCTTTAAAATAAAAAAAAAATTATATGCAAAATTTCTTATTTATTTATATAGAAAATATCGGGTTATTACACGTTTAGTGAACTTATTCTCCAATTAGCATCTACATACTTGCTTTAGTGTCTCCACACAAATGATCATGAGATCAATCATCCTCATCCAATGAGCAAGCAACGTATGTACCAATCTATCCGGATTCACTAATCCCCTTTTTAGTAATCCATTGATTGAGAACATTTTAGTTTTAAGCTATCTAAGAATTTAGATCTCATTAGCATGATCTCATCATGATTCTAAAAGCATTGCTTAAAACTATAGGTTTATCACATATTATTAAAACAACACCATGTAGATAATTAAATGCCTTTAATAAATAATTATTTTATTAATAAATAAATAAGATTGATTACAAAGTATATGCTTTATCATCATACATGATTGGCTTGTATGCATACTACTTTTAGTCAGGACGTCTGATGTTGGAGGATCCAATTAGCCTAGGGAGGATGAGCCCCGAGTAGCTAGAGAGGAGGAGCCCCGAGACGTTTAGGTAGTTTGGGAGCAGCTAGTGCCGAGGGATCCATCCCTGTTAGTCATGGTTGCTGGTAAGGAGCATGAGCCTAAGTTTGATCAGGAGGATGATGTAGAGACGGATGATGAGGATCTTGTGGAGCTACCACAGACAGATGAGGAGGAGGAAGAGGATCCTAAAGAGTTTCCACCAAACTCTATTACAGCTGGGATGTATGATGAGATATACGACCATAATATAGAGTTATAGGATAGAGTCAGTGAGTTGGACGAGCTGGCAGATGAACGTTAAACCACTATAGATCAGAAAGATGAGGAAATTCAGGATTTTGATGGACGTCTTGGGAATGTAGAGTGGAAGTTAGTTCAGGTAGAGAGCCAGAAGGAGCAACATTTGGCTGAGATTGAGAAGATGAAGGGTGATCTGAGAGAGGAGTCTGCTAAGCGGGTGAGAGCTGAAGATTCTAGGATGAAGGCTTCACAGCATGCAGATTGTGCTGAAGACAAGGTTAGGGAAAAGAAAGCTAAGATTAATGAGATGGACTATGCTTTCCATTCAGCGATTGTTAGGGGCCAGGACCGAGTCCTTTATTATCCAAAGCAGTTTGAAGACTTTCCATGGTACATTTTGGATCACAGGACGATGTTTTGTGTTATGGAGGAAGAGCGCAGAGAAGCTGCGCGACATCTTAATTTTAATAGATCGTGATAAGTATAGTATTATGTTATGTAAATCATTATTAGAGTTAGTAGATGTAAATCCCGAATGTTGATATAAACAATGGGATAAGATGAGAATGTAATCCTGAAACAGTATCAGTTCAGGAAAGCTAATGTAAATAGCAGTGATGCTATCTTTCTATGTTTAAAAGTTATTAATGAATAAAATAACAATGTTTATTTAAGATGATACGTGTTAATTGTTAATCTTAAAATGTTTAATTTAATTCTTAAATACTTAAGAAATTGAGTAATGAGCTAATAAACATATATCTTAAATAGAAAATGCCGCCAAGAAGACGCCCAACACGTCAACAAGCTCAGGAAGGATCCACGAACAACAACAACAACGAGGCCAACACTAATCTTGTTCAACAGTTAGTGAACCTGTTAACCAGAGCACTTGTGAATCAGCCGCAAGCTCAAGCTACCTCGTTTAAGGATTTCAAGGCTGTAGGATTGTCAGAGTTTAGGGGATTAATGAATCCGGTCGAAGCTCAGACCTGGATTATGGAAATGGAGAAGGTGTTTGATGTTGCGAGGTTTAACGATGACCAGAAGACCGTCTTTGCAACATTTATGCTGAAGTCAGAAGCCAGCTATTGATGGCAGGTAAATAAAGTTTGAGGACGACATGGTATAACAACATGGGATATATTTAAGGAGATGTTCTTCGAGATATATTTCCCGACGAGCTCTCGAAACCAAATGGAGGTCCAATTTCTAGAACTAAAGGAGGGTATCATGTTTGTGCCAGAGTACGCCGCAAAATTTAATTACCTGGCGAGGTTTGCACTGTGCCAAGTTAATACAAATGAGCGAAAGGCAAAGAGGTTTGAGCAGGGACTGAAGCCCTGGTTTTACAACAAAGTATAGAAGTTCCAGCTGAATACATTTGCAGTAGTGCTTGAAAAGGTGATAATCACGGAAGGTGGAAGCGACGCTTTGATGAAGTATAACCAGGAATAGAAAAAGAAGAAGAATTAGAATAAAAACAAGGCTAGTGGCAGCAATGGTGGTGGTAATAATCAGAAGAGGAAGTGGAATGAAAACTCAAGTTTTGGGAATCAACAAGGGAGTCAGAAGAAGAGGATGGAGGCTTGTGCTACCTGTGGAAAGAATCACATGGGGGAATGTATGAAGGGGAAGAGAGTTTGCTACAATTATGGTCATGAAGGCCACATAGCACCAAATTACCCTAATCTTAAGAAGGGTGCTTGTTTCACTTGCGGGTCAAGGGAGCATCTAGCTCGAGATTGTCTCAAGAAGACAGTAGGAGGAGCAGGAGCATGTGACGCCCCCAAATTCGGACTGCCACTTAGTCACTCAAATTCGGTTCATCACGTTCTCTTGGTAATACCATAATAACTAAAATCACACATTCACAACGGAAGATCTAATTTAGAATAATATACAATGATTTATTATAATTATTCCCCCAAGTCTCGCAACCTACAGTACTTAAAGGATTACATAATAATATCGAATCAAGACTTATTACATAACCCTACTTAAGCTTAAATAAAGTCTGAAAACAGTTTTAATACAACATAATAGTCTTAAAACATAAAGGAACAAGCTAGTCGGTAGCCTTGCCCTTGCCCTTGTCTTTTCCAAAGACACTTCCCTGTTTCGCCTTAACTAAAAGGTTTTAAATAAGCAAGAATGAGCACAAATTTTCCAACAAGTAATATACAACAAGGGTAAAGAGTTTTATAACACGAGTTTGAAATATTGAAGTATCATTTCTAAGATAGTTCAAGGTTTCAAGAAAATATCACGGATAATGAATATCAACAATTCTTGAATCAAATCCTTGGAATAAGAACAATAATTCAATATAAATCAACAGATATATATGAATTCAAAGGCTATTAATGTATCTAACTGGATAAACAATTTATACTAAGCAGTCACTAAGGACTATTGAACATCTACTAGAATTACCAATATTAAACTGATAACCCAAAAGAATTAAGTACTATAGATGATCAGTCTACAATACTCTAAGTTATGCATAACTACACAGTAATATTCACGCGTGTGTTGGGGCTTCCAACAATAAACACTCCCCTTACCATAAGGGTTATTTAACTCAGTTTTCAAGATTTTCGCATCAATCAATTGGTTCAGACAGTTTTATAAACATGCATATAGTCTAGCCGAATCAAATGGCATAGATACTTTCACAATATTTAAGAACAATACCAAGTTTAACATGAATAATAGTTTTTCTCAAGAGTTTAACATAATAGCTCAATTGAACGAGAAAGTAAGATAACTTGCATTCAATATACGAATCACATAAATTTCAAGAAACTTGCACAAAATTCAAAGTTGTGTAAGTTAGGAAACTTGCACAATAAAAGTAGGGTTCAGATACTTTTCTTAAGCGTAGTCTATCCACGTAATTTAACCAATACTTTTAAATCCTATTACAGTGTATTATATGTATAGGATGCCCATTAGTCATATAAACTCATATAGGTAAGTTCAACGTACACATAAACGTCTAACTTAGTTATAACTTCATACACATCACCTATCCTATATTTTCATAGCACAATTCAGTTTGTAAGACATCACAAATGCAAACAACGTCTTTATTGCTTTATTTCTTGCAAACATTTCTTTAGACTAACATTTGAAAATCATGATCAACATTCATCTCTATCATGTAGCATGCTTCTTAACACATTACATAACATGTTGATCATATATTATAAGTTAAAGTAATCATATAAGCATGCTTCGAATTTCAGATCAAAAACAAAAACTATTCTTGACTGCAGGATGGCGCAGTTGTGCCCTGTCTAGGCTTAAGGACGGCGCAGCTGCGCTGTCCCCTGGCCAGACTAGGGTCGAGCTACCGCTCTCCTGATTTCAGTCCCACTCTAACATACCACTACACTTATACTTTAACATACGTGCACGTTAGAAGCTTTCACATAACACATGACCATTTTTGTGCTCATCTTTACAAGTTCTTAGTTTATGACTTTTTATGGAATTAAAGCTTAAAAGGTCATACAACCACCATACTTTATAACTTTGGCCATATGTCTACATAATGATGGCATACATTCTGTTAATACACATGCTTATAGTATTCATATTGTTTGTTTACAACTATCATTGTCTAACACTTCGAATCATGCTTTAAACTTATGTCTGGTTTAGTTATCATTATGTTCAATACATATGGATCATGTCTAAGGATATTATAGACATAACATGACCTCTTAACCCTTTAGAATCTAGATATCCATGTGATGTAACTAGATTTTAAAAATATGTTCAAGTTTACTTTTGAAACCATTTTAGACTTGAACTATGCAATCTAACACATACAAGACAACTTCAAAGCTCTTAATATACGTAGTCAAGTCATGTTAACATGCTCGCAAGATCAGAATGTATATCATGTAGTAGTCATGCATGTTAGCTTACTATACTAAGCTTTTTCTTGAAAACATCTCTAACACAAAGTCTAACAAGTTTGGTCATGAATATAGTACTAAGAATCATACATCGTGCTTATTTAGGTTCTAAATCAGTCATGTATATGGGTTACTAAGTTTAGAATTTGTAGAACATGAATTACTTCAAAGTTTATCTTTAATACTTTAAGTTTTTAGTACAAATTTCTCATTAAATCATGTTGATCACCTCATACTACATAAGAAAACCTTAAACCTCATGCTATACCCCTTTTTAGGTATGTATAAAAGTTATGATATCAAGTTCTCAACACCTAGCATGGACAAAACCAGCAACTGGTTCTGAGGTACGGCGCAGCTGCGCTGTACCCCAGTATAAACAGGGCGCAGCTGCGCCACGTCGAAGTCAGAAGCAGTAATTAGACTCTGTTTTGCAGAGTGTTACCCAACTTCCTTTCCGTTGATTCAAACATGTTCCAAACCATTATTAAAGAGTTCATACATGTTAGTAAACTTCTTAAACACATTATAACATGTTAATTCATCTTGATTAACATAGAAATTTAAGAAATTCTAAGAATCAAATAAGACCCATCTCAAGAACATAATTAGAAATTATACCTTCTTAAGCTTAAATTGGACTCCCCGCACACTGAATAGGCTACTACAATGCTCAGCAACTTAGAACTCTCCAACTTAGACTACTCAACAACTTCTCAGCAACACAAAATTTGAACTCAAGCTTGTATTTATAGAAAAAGCATGGACTAGACATTGACATTACACAATCTTGGAATACATGGTGTAATGGAAGTATACATAGGTTAATGAAGAGTGGTTTAACAACTCCATACTAGCTACTTAGCTAGCAAATGATCACCTATGATTTAGCAGCTTGGAAGTTACGAAAAATAGAGTTAGGTTTCTGTTCATTGTACTAGGAAGGTCACTCATTTTGGGACAAGAGTAAATATATCAGTATTTGGTCATGTAAGGCTTGGTTTGGTTCTTTTAATCCCCATAATGTAATATTAAGGTACAATTATTATCATATTAGGAATTTAGGGATTAATATATACTTATATCATATAATTCATGTACATCAAATATACGCAATAAAATATCGCAGTTAGACATTATTATCCGGGTAGTTCCATAATTATTTTTACTACTCACATAACCACATAATAACCTTATTTAATATTAATATTTATTTAAACATTAAATTCCTTTCTCAGTTTCTAGCATACACAGATATTTATTTATGCATTACAATTACATATGATATCATTGTACTACTTGTTACCTCATGTCATTAAAATATACTCCTATCATATGATTTTTATTAATGTCATACATATAATTTTAATGTTCTATTTCATTTCTACATAAGAAAATTAATTTTCTCCAACTGACCACTGGCGCAGCTGCGCCAGTTTGTACTGCTGAGAGGGCGCAGCTACGTCATACCCTGACAGTGCCAAACTGGTTTAGCTTCAAGCCAGTTCCAACCTTTATCGTCATACTAGTTTTTACACGACATTAATTAATGTCCACATGAGTGATAATGCAAATCTAAGAGTGTATTCATTACTTATATGAAATCACATGATCAAACACGTTTAATCTTCCTAATTCCCTTTTTAACTCGCTTAGTGAATTTTCTCATTTCACATTATGCCACACAATGCATTTCACAATTCTCATTGTCAAATCCACACTTCTCAATGCGTATTAATCTAGTACGAATCAATTGAATTATTCAACTTACAAAATATTAACACTTATATTCACATAAATATTATTTCAATTAATATATTCATTTAATAAAACGTGGAAGTTCTTGGCTATTACATCCTCCCCCCTTATAAAAATTCTGTCCCGAAATTGCTACAAGGTTACACAAATAGATGGGGATTGTGACGCCCCCAAATTTAGGTGCTTGAAACCCGAATTCAATGATTCATGATACCATTTCTTTGAGCGGAATAATAAAAATATTGTCATAAATATCAAACTTAATTTACATATCAGAGTTGTCTAAATTCCTGGTACGCGACCTTAAAATATTCATTGCATGATACTTAATAAATATTATCATCTTATTTAAGTCTAGCTATTACATATGATAACACAATCTTATTTTGACAACTTTCCTTTTCCTTTGTTCCTGGCAGAGCCCTCTAGTTGATCATACTTAACTGAAAACATTTAAATTAAGCAAGGATGAACATTTGAGTGCCTAGCAAGTAACAACAATTATAAATATTAGCTGAAAGGATTAAATGTTTTCTTTGTACTACCCTTCTATAACGAATCAATAGTTGTGAAGTAAACTGAACCGATAATAATAACATAACAATTCTCTATCAAATTTTTAAAACTACATACTGACTATAAATAGGGTTAAGATGACATACTATGAACATTATTTTCAAAATTCGAATAGGTTTAGCAGAACTTCATCCGTAAACCGTCATAACTTACGGGCACGAGGGTGATCAGCCCGTTATGCCCTGTATTGATCAATACTATATACCAGAACGATATTCTCGTTCATCATATCTGCCTCAGGCGCACAAAAGTTTTCCCATATTCGGGATGTTCATACTTAGTCGGGAATCCGAACCAAAACAATTTGATTGGATACAAAAAGGTTTTATCATGTTTAACAATATTTCTAGATATGTGTCTAGCTGATCAAATAGCTTAGATGGCTTTTACTTATTGTATACATACTGGTGATCAATAGGTGTATATATATATATATATCAACATGTGATTAAATACCATGATTATCCAAGTGGGGACACTTGAATAACTATGTTTAAAAATTAACGAACAGAATATATATATCTGAATTACAATATAGTACCATGTTGATAATCAATGATCGGATATAACATATATAGCAATAGGATTAATAATCTGGTACAATAATAATATAATTCTAAAACTCTCTTACTTCTGTCCATTGCATAAAGAAAATGCAAAGGTAGGATACTTGCTCAATAAAAGTAGAGTTCAAGGAACTTGCCTTAAGCGTAGTTTACCAAGATATCGCTTATCAATACTCTTTCGAATCCTAACATAATATAATACGTGTATAGGACATTCATTAGTGACATATGCTCATACATGATATATAAGTGTAAATGCATACATACATGTCTAAGTTAGTTGTATACTCCTTATATATACCTTATACTTATTTTACCACATTAGTTATACAAGTTCAACATGCACACCTATTAACTTAATTTACTAACATACACAAGCGAAATTTATCAATGCTAACATATAGTGCTAGTCTTCTAGTCGCATAATCTTATACTTATGCCATCACATGAAACTTAGTTTATAATACACCATGTCATAGTTGAAATCAAAATTTGTCTTTAAAGGGTAAACACTTATTCATTATAGGATCCTATCAACAACATGCTTATTAACACATGAGTACTACACTGGACATGTATTACAGATTAGAGTAACAACTTAGGTATTTATGAAACCACAAAATAACTACACAAATCTGATCGCGCGGCTCCTAGTCCAAATCAGGGCTGAGCAAATCACTTGCTTGGCCTAGCTTGCCCATCCTTACACACATAACAAATATTAACATGCCAAGGGTCCCTTCGTACCTCTCACGTTCAATCTAGGTTCCTTCTTTCATAATATGGTTCAAAGTTTGAATATTTCAACAAGTTAAGGCCATTCAAGGTTATGAAACTACAAAGTCTAACATGCTTGTCTTTTAAACATACAAGGTAGTTATAAAACTCATATTTGGCATGCTTGTGAGTATTCATATCACATATGTGCAATTAGCATCGTTTTGTTTTGAAATATGCTTCGTTTATTCTTTACATGAATTACGATACCTAAGCAGGGTACATATATTTTTATGATACATGAGTGAGTCTAAGAGTATCATCCAACATGTTCACCATTATCAGATTTTAACCCTCAAAGTAGTATGTAAACATTTACATTTAAAGTTCATATTTTTATTTAGTAAAACTTACTAATAAGTCTAGCATGATCATGATTTTATTACGAAATGAATATACGTAAGTTAGTATGTCCGACATGCATTTCAAAACCATACTACCATGCTTGCAAGATCGAAATATCAAAACGAATATAATACGTCAATGTCCATTTTGAAACTCTAAGTTTCCATTAGCATGTTTTCAATGTCATTTAATATGTTAAACTACTTTACTTACTATACATCCTGCTGGCATGCTTACGTACCAATGAAATCAGACCACACTAACATGTCTTCAAGTTAGAATGTTAAGGTACACATGGTCTATTGAGTTTACACATTGGAAACTCAAGTTTTCTTTTGAAATCAAGCTAGGTGAGTGATTATATGAAAGGCAATATAAATAACATGTCAAGGACTAAAATAAGCTTAACTAAGTTGTATTAACATGCCCCATAAACCAGAAATTATAACAAAACAACCAAAAAAAATTATAGTGGGACGCGGGCGTGCGCCATTTGTACTAGGGAGATGCACGGCTCTCGTTCCAGTCCAGAGACTTCCCAGCCTCAGCAGATAACAAGCCAACTACCAATAACGTTTAGAAGATTCTTTGAACATAGAAGTTACGAATAAGGAAATAATACATAAGCATTTATATTATTGATTGAGATTATACCTGACACCACGTCCTTTGCAGCTACTGCGTCCTGGACGGTCATGTTAAAGGTTCGGGCGGTCGATCAGTTGGGTTGCGCAGGTCCACCAATCATTAACATGCTTCCTCCTCCCTGGCCTCCGCCAGTTCCCCCACTTTCTTTCTTTGGGCAATCCTTTATCTGGTGCTCTGTTGATCCACAAGCAAAACATCCTCTGATCTTCTTTGGCTTTGGGCAATTTGGCGATATGTGCCCTTTTTGGCCGCAATTATAGCACGTGCTCTTTCCTTTCCAGCACTCCCCCTGATGACTTCTTCCACACTTATTACAAGCTTCAGTCTTTTTCTTGAAGTTTCCCTGGTGACTTCCACCTTGATTATTGTTTCTGTTGTTGTTGTTGTTGTTGTTGTTGTTGTTTTCCCACTTTCTCTTTTCGGAGTATCTTCCTTCGCTGCTGCTTCCTCCACGATGCTCACTACCAGTGTTCTTATTTTTCTTTTTCTTATGATATAGACTTAAGGCCTCACTGCCACCTTCCCTAATGACTGTCTTCTCTAACAAGGTCGCAAAGGAGTTAATCTGGAAGACTGATACCTTATTATAAAACCACGGCTTCAACCCTTGCTCGAAGTGTCTCGCCTTCCTTTCCTCATCCCCAACTTGGTGCTCCGCAAATCGCACTAGTTCGTTAAACTTAGCTGCGTATTGCGCCACCGTCATATCTCCTTGTTTTAACTCTAGGAATTTCACTTCCATCTTACTCTTCATACTCTTTGGGAAATAGTTCTCGAATAACAGCGTCGTAAACCTCTCCCATGTTATCGTCCCTTCTCCCGCTCTCTGCTGATTAGCTTCCTGCCAATAGTTCGCTTTGCCCCTCATCATGTATGTGGCAAATACTGTCTTCTGGTCTTCACCCACGCGAGCTACAGTGAAGGCCTTTTCGATTTCCTTGATCCAGGTTTGCGCAACTATCGGGTCAGTAGTTCCCTCGAACTCTGGGGTTCCTACACTCTTAAAATCTTTGAAGGTTGTTACTGGGACAACTTGGGGAACGGGTGGTACGGGTTCGTTCGTTCCGCTCAGAGCTTCTCCCAATAAATCTACAAGTCTCTGTATCGGATCTATTGGTCCTCTCTCATCATTAACTGACTCTTTTGGGATAGTTATTCTACGTCTGGGCGACATTTTCCGCATCACAAAATTTTTCATTTTATTATCTAATTATAATACTTAGACATTTCTCAATTGGAAAGAACTAAAGGTTTATAACACGTTCCTGAAATAAGATCATTTTTATTCATATGCCAAATGGTTACAATACATGTTCTTTTCTAGCATACTGCTGCAAATGATAACACATATCTCCTAGTATCACAAAAGACGGGGACAACACTAGCTTACTACCCCTCTAACACTTTTCAAAAGTTGGGGTTACCATCATCTCACATCTTACACAAAAGACTGAGATTACAACAACATATTAAACAACACATAAATAAAATACTACACTATTGAGTTTTTCCCCCCTAGACTCAATCTAACATCCCACGCTCCACGACGCTCTGATATTCCTTCTGTGTAATGTGCACCATCATGTCTCGGCTTATGGTATGCCGGGTCTGTCCTTGCTCAGCTGGGTAATGATTTACCCCATCGATCAATCTCACTATGGCCATGCGTAGAGCATAGCCCATCTTGTTCATCTTCCTTCTTTTGCACCGTACCTCATCCTCTAGATCATCCACCCTGTCATTGGCTTCCTCCCACTTCTCCTCGAAGTGTATCCTATCCATCACCTCCATCTCTAACTGAGTACGGAGAGTCTCCTTCTCTATCCTCTCACTCAAAACCTTCTGCTCTATTTCTTCCAGCTTCCCTGCTAGCTCCACATTCCTAGCCACTGATCGGTGAAACAAGATTCCCATCTGGATTCCTGTCTCCTTACGGTGAGCAATTTCCACCTCCATCTCCTGCATCACTAATTTCCTCTCAAGAGTCTCAGTCTCTAGCTCCTCGACTCTACATCCTAATTCCAAAATCTGCTCTTCATACTCCCCCAACATCCGATCCTCGAAAGTAGCCTCGTCGGAGTCCTCCATAGGTTCAGGATTCTCCTCCACAGGCTCCTCCTCCGGATCAGACTCTTCAGGTAGAGGCTCCATCCCCTCCTCCTCATCATCATCATCAATAGGGGCCAATACTGATATGGGTTCTGTTATCAATGGTGCCTCATATACCACGTTGATATCACGCGGCTCCTCCTCTAGTACTCGGCTAGGTCCTCCCATGTCAGTCATCCTACAATCACCAACATAAGACAAGACAAAGAACAACTCCATCAGAATGTTAAATAAACATAAGTTCATTGTATAGAATGAAGTTACATTTCATATCACACTATGTCTCTCAAGAAAAACTCTATATGAGTTTTATCTCCTTCCTAACTTCTAAGTTTCCCTAAGTTATAATCTAAGGACTCTCGTTCCTAAGGTTTATAACTAAGGCTTTGATACCAACCTGCGACGCCCCCAAATTTGGACCGCCACTTGGTCACTTGAATTCGGTTCATTACATTCTCATGGTAATACCATAATAACTAAAATCTCACTTTCACCACGGAAGATCTAATTTAGAATAATATACAATGATTTATTATAATTATTCTCCAAAGTCTAGCAACCTACAGTACTTAAAAGATTACATAATAATATAGAATCAAGACTTATTACATAACCCTACTTAAGCTTAAACATAGTCTTAAAATAGTTTTAATACAACATAATAGTCTTAAAACATAAAGGAATAAGCTAGTCGGTAGCCTTGCCCTTGCCCTTGTCTTTCCCAGAGACACTTCCCTGTTTCGCCTTAACTGAAAGGTTTTAAATAAGCAAGAATGAGCATAAATTGCCCAGCAAGTAATATACAACAAGGGTAAGGAGTTTTATAACACGAGTTTGAAATATCGAAGTATCATTTCTAAGATAGTTCAAGGTTTCAGAAAAATATCACGGATAATGAATATCAACAATTCTTGAATCAAATCCTTGGAATAAGAATGATAATTCAATATAAATCAACATATATATATGAATTCAAAGGCTATCAATGTATCCAACTGGATAAATAATTTATAATGAGCAGTCACTAAGGACTATTAAACATCTACTAGAATTACTAATATTAAACTGATAACTCAAAAGAATCAAGTACTATAGATGATCAGTCTACAATACTCTAAGTTATGCATAACTACACAATAATATTCACACGTGTGTTGGGGCTTCCAACAATAAATACTTCCCTTACCATAAGGGTTGTTTAACGCAGTTTTCATGATTTTCGCACCAATCAATTGGTTCAAACAGTTTTATAAACATGCATATAGTCTAGGCGAATCAAATGGCATAGACACTTTCACAATATTCAAGAACAATACCAAGTTCAACATGAATAATAGTTTTTCTCAAGAGTTTAACATACTAGCTCAATTGAATGAGAAAGTAAGATAACTTGCATTCAATATACGAATCACATGAATTTCAAGAAACTTGCACAAAATCTAAAGTTGTGTAAGTTAGGAAACTTGCACAATAAAAGTAGGGTTCGGATACTTGCCTTAAGCGTAGTCTATCTGTGACGCCCCCCAAATTCGGATACTTGAAACCCGAACTCGGTGCTTCACGATACCATTTCTATGAGCGGAATTCTACGAATAATAATAACAATAATATGAATAACAACTTAATTTACATAATTATCAGAGTTTATCTCCCCAGGTACGAGACCTTAAAGTACATTCCATACAATACATGATATTATTTATATATATATCATTGTCTTAATAATATAAACTATTACAGCAACTACCACAAATCTTATTCAGTTAGCTTTCCTTTTCCTTTGTTTCTGCACGAGCTTTCTGGTTCTTCAAACTTAACTGAAAACATTTAAATTAAGCAAGAATGAGTATTTGAGTGCCCGGTAAGTAATAACAATAATATATATTAGCTGAAAGAATTAAATATTTTCTTTGAAAGACACTTCTACAACGAATCAACAGTTCTGAAGTAAGCTGTACCAAGAATAATAATAACATAACAACTCTCTTTCACATTTTTGAAACTACGTATTGACTATAAGTAGGGTTAAGTGGCATATCATGAACATTGTTTTCTTTTTCGAAAAGGTTAAACAGAAATTTATCTGCAAACCGTCATAACTTACGGACACGGGGGTGATTAGCCCGTTGTGTCCTGCATTGATCAATACTACATTTTAAGAACTCTCTCCGCCTTGGGCACATAAAAGTTTTCCCTATGTAAGGGATGTTCATACTTGTTTGGGTTCTAAAGCAAAGGTTTTATCTTGTTCAACAATAATCTATAATTCAACATATATATATATATAAGGGTAATTGACAAAGGTATATCAACATGTGATTAAATACAATGATTATCCAAGTGGGGACACTTATATAACCATTTTATAGAAATTGACGAACATAATATATATCTGAATTACCATATACTAACATGTTGATAAATAATGAGCGGATATAGAATATTTCGCAGTAGAGTTGATAATATAGCATAATAATAATTTAATTCTGAAACTTCTTACTCATGTCCATTGCATAAAGGAAATGCAAAGGTAGGATACTTGCCTGAGCTGCTGCTTACAATAACGCAACTTAGATTAATCTTTTATACAGCGACCTATCAGTAATAAGATCATTCGTTCGATTAGAATAATATACTATAGCACATAGTACTGCATTTCGTAGTCAGCACATAACCTAATCACATTATCACACATATCCAACATTCATTGAATCATAATTAATCATTAATACAGTCAAAATATCTAAGTCTAGATGAATTTCTGAAACATGTCGGTGTACCGACAGCTTTATTGGATAATTATTGAGTCTAAGACTCTATACTGTATTTCAATATCTGTAAGTATCAGTCATATTATTTTTAAATGACTTAATATAATTTTAAAACATTTATTATAATTTATCATGAATTTTCAAACATCAGAATCATATTTAAATGATTTAAACATCAAATAATTCTATTATCATTAACATTTAATCAATATTAAATTATTAATGAAACTGTTGCCAAAATATTAAAGTTATGTATAATAACTCAAAATGCTTTTAAAACATTTATATTACTCTTAAATGATTTTTAAAACATTTAAAATCATTTTTAAATAATTACCATTAATATTAAAATATTAATGTACTATTTATCCAAATATTAAAAGTCATTTATTATAACTTAAAATATTTTTAATTCATTTATATCCTTTTTAAATGATTTTTAAATAAATAAAACCATTTTTAAACTATTTATTTAATATAATTATTAAATAAACTAAATATCATCAATATTAGATTAATATCATTAATATTAAATTAATAATATTTTTCATGACAAAATATCCAAAGTCATATTTTATAACTCAAAATATTTTTATGATACTATAAATGATTTTTAAAATCATTAATTCTATTTTCCATAATTATTTCATACATTTATTAAATAACTTAAACATCATTAATATTAATTAATTAATGAAATTTCATCACAAAATATTAAAATTCATCAAAAATAACTTAAAATATTTTCTAACACAATAATATAATTTTTCATGAATTAAAATCATTTTTAAATAATTTATTTAATATAATAATTAAATAAATAAATACCTTTTTATATTCCAAAAATACTAAATATTTTTGAAATATACTCAAAATAGTTAAAAACTATTTTTCAGACTTTAAAATAATTTTTCAGAATTTATTAAGTATTTTTAATAATTAAAATCTAATTTTTTTAATTTTTAAATCATTTTCAGAATTTTCAGAAATTGAAAATTTTAAAATAAATCAAAACCGTCGCTAAAGGCTTTAGCAACGCTTATCTGTTGCCTTAGGTGTTCTTGAGCCTCAAGAACACTGACAAGACAGTTATCAAGGTGCCTAGTTTGACTGATTATAATTTTCAATCCATTACGTTTCTAGGCAATCTAACACTTGAATCTTGTAGTGCTCATGTAATACTACAATTACCAACAAACATAATGACTAAAAACCATCAGATCTAAGAGTTATTAGCCATCAAAAAGTCTGACAAGGCTGTTCTTCGACTGAAGAACAGTCGAGGAGCCTACTTTGGATCCTTATAACTTCTAATCTGTGTATTGTTTGTGTGATCTATCAATTGGAGTGTGTAGAAAATATGTAGGACTACAACTACAAAGCATTATAACACATTAACATCATAACATGAGCAAGATCTAGCTGGTCAAACTTCAACATGGAATCTGCTCAAAAAAAAATTCTGGGTTTGTGTTCTTCAGCGTTTTCGGTCAACGGATTTTGACCATGAATAACTCCCGCTCTACAACAGATATGAACTTGATTCTTTTTGCATATTAAAGACGACATATCCGACTACACATAACAACATTTAAACAATAAAAATCATGATCGAGCAAAGATTTATAAGCTCTGACATTTGCCAAAAAATATTTTCTGGACACTTATTTTCTGGGTTTGAAGAACAGCCGGTCAATGCCGGTCAACCCACTTTGACCTTAAATAACTTTTGATCCAAAATAGATATGGACCTGATTCGTTTTGGAGATTAAAGACCACATAACAAGCTATACATATCAACTTTTAGAACACAAAACACATTAAAGATCACAGAGATATAAGGCTTGACATTTGCCAAAAAATCACAGAAAATGAAATTTCTAGATTTTGGAAATCTTCAAATCCGAGCTTCTAAATGTTATGGATCAAACATCTAGCAACCCAGATCATCCTTAGACACTATAATCAACATGTTCTAACATTTAAACATAACATCTAACACCAAAAATAAAAAAAATCAAGCTAGAGTTTATACCTTTTCTAAACTTTGATTCTTGATTTTTGGCTTATGATTTGTTATGATTGGTAGTAGGGCTTTGTTTTGGGACTGAAATACTACAATAATTCGTAGGTTTTAGAGAGAGAAGCTCAAGGATGAGAGTTGGGCAATTTTTAGTGTACAAAATGCCTTAATTCTCTCTCCAATCTATATATAAACCAAATTTGATACATTGAATGCTCAAAATGGTTGATTAAATCTGAATATAATTGAGTCTTAGATGCTAAATTGGTAGGGTAGGATGTTTGCCATGCTTTGATAGCAATAATGAACAATAATTCACTAATAATACACTAAAGAGACAAAAAGGGCATTCTGGTAATTTCACTTAAAATCTCAAGGGCATTCTTGTACAAGGTGATTAAATCTAGGGTTTATTCACTAGACTGAAAATCTTACAATTTTCCAAATAATTTATAGGGTTTGGACAATTTAAAATTTAAAGTGTAATACAATTTTAATTTAAAACATAGTAATTAAATTAGGGTTTTTAATAGAAATTAGGGTTTTTAAATTAGGGTTCCTAAATATTATTAGGGTTCCCAAATTAATTAGGGTTTCCTAATTATCTTTATAATTCACAAAATAATAATTAGGGTTTCTAATATTTGCAATTAGGGTTTTTCCTAATTATCAGCATAAACAATAATTAGGGTTTCTTCTAATTATAGAAATTCTAATACGCAGAAGAATTCATATAACACAATTACTACTCAGTCTTAATTCATAATTGAGTTTAACAATTAGGGTTTCACAACACAATATTAGGTTATGACCCAATTTACCACAATTGACCAACATTAACAGTCTACAGATATACGGTATATATTTAAGCACTGAAAATTAAAATATAATTAATATTACATTATTATTCTCATTCCTGGATAAAAATCCAAGTTTAGGGTTTGGATTCCATATCTGACTTATCCTTCGTACACAACATCAATAATCAAGTTAAAATAATTAACTTAAATATTCTGAACAAATTCATATAATAACATATTTATTATGATAATTCTAATTGTCACTTAATATATTATTTAAATAATATATAAATTATATTTTCAGGGAAAATAAATAATAAAAACATTTCTGCTTACAGAAATTAATTACCATAAGAATATAATTTGTAGTAATTAATAATTCTAAAATTATTTCTAATTTTTCAAGTAAAAAATATATTCACATTTAACATCACAATACTTGACACTTATTCTCATTGTAAAAAAAAAAATTATATGCAAAATTTCTTATCTATTTATATAAAAAATATCGGGTTATTACACTATCCACGTAATTTAACCAATACTTTTGAATCCTATTACAGTATATTATATGTATAGGATGCCCATTAGTCATATAAACTCATATAGGTAAGTTCAACGTACACATAAACGTCTAACTTAGTTGTAACTTCATACACATCACATATCCTATGTTTTCATAGCACAATTCAGTTTGTAAGGCATCACAAATGCAAACAACGTCTTTATTGCTTTATTTCTTGCAAACATTTCTTTGGCCTAACATTTGAAAATCATAATCAACATTCATCTCTATCACGTAGTATGCTTCTTAACACATTACATAGCATGTTGATCATATATTACAAGTTAAAGTAATCATATAAGCATGCTTCAAATTTCAGATAAAAAACATAAACTATTCTTGACTGCAGGATGGCACAACTGCGCCATGTCTAGGCTTAGGGATGGTGCAGCTGCGCTGTCCCCCGGCCAGACCAGGGTCGAGCTACTGCTCGCCTGATTTCAGTCCCACTCTAACATACCACTACACTTATACTTTAACATACGTGCACGTTAGAAGCTTTCACATAACACATGACCATTTTTGTGCTCATCTTTACAAGTTCTTAGTTTATGACTTTCTACACCGTACTTTATAACTTTGGTCATATGTCTACATAATGATGGCATACATTCTGTTAATACTCATGCTTATAGTATTCATATTGTTTGTTTACAACTATCATTGTCTAACACTTCGAATCATGCTTTAAACTCATGTTTGGTTTAGTTATCATCATGTTCAATACATATGGATCATATCTAGGGATATTATAGACATAACATGACATCTTAACCCTTTAGAATCTAGATATCCATGTGATGTAACTAGATTTTGAAAATATGTTCAAGTTTACTTTTGAAACCATTTTAGACTTGAACTTTGCAATCTAACACATACAAGACAACTTCAAAGCTCTAAACATATGTAGTCAAGTCATGTTAACATGCTCGCAAGATCAGAATGTATATCATGTAGTAGTCATGCATGTTAGCTTACTATACTAAGCTTTTTCTTGAAAACATCTCTAACACAAAGTCTAACAAGTTTGGTCATGAATATAGTACTAAGAATCATACATCATGCTTATTTAGGTTCTAAATTAGTCATGTATATGGGTTACTAAGTTCAGAATTTAGAGAATATAAATTACTTCAAAGTTACAAATTTCTCATTAAATCATGTTGATCACCTCATAGTACATAAGAAAACCTTATACCTCATGCTATACCCCTTTTTAGGTATGTATACAAGTCATGATATCAAGTTCTCAACACCTAGCATGGACAAACCAGCAACTGGTTCTGAGGTACGGTGCAGCTGTGCTGCACCCCTGTATAAATAGGGTGCAGCTGCGCCACATCGAAGCCAGAAGCAGTAAACAGACTCTGTTTTGCATAGTGTTACCCAACTTCCTTTCCCTTGATTCAAACATGTTCCAAACCATTATTAAAGAGTTCATACATGTTAGTAAACTTCTTAAACACATTATAACATGTTAATTCATCTTGATTAACATAGAAATTCATGAAATTCTAAGAATCAAACAAGACCCATCTCAAGAACATAATTAGAAATTATACCTTCTTAAGCTTAAATTGGACTCCCCACACACTGAATAGGCTTCTACAATGCTCAGCAACTTAGAACTCTCCAACTTAGACTACTTAACAACTTCTCAGCAACACAAAATCTGAACTCAAGCTTGTATTTATAGAAAAAGCATGGACTAGACATTGACATTACACAATCTTGGAGTCCATGGTGTAACAGAAGGATACATAGGTTAATAAAAAGTGGTTTAACAACTCCATACCAGCCACTTAGCTAGCAAATGATCACCTATGATTTAGCAGCTTGGAAGTTACGAAAAATAGAGTTAGGTTACTGTTCATTATACTAGGAAGTCACTCATTTTGGGACAAGAGTAAATATCTCAGTATTTGGTCATGTAAGGCTTGGTTTGGTTCTTTTAATACCCATAATTTAATATTAAGGTACAATTATTACCATATTAGGAATTTAGGGATTAATATATACTCATATCATATAATTCATGTACATCAAATATACGCAATAAAATATCATAGTTAGGTATTATTATCCGAGTAGTTCTATAACTATTTCTACTACTCACATAACCACGTTATAACCTTATTTAATATTAATGTTTATTTAAACATTTAATTCCTTTCTCAGTTTCTAGCATACATAGATATTTATTTATGCATTACAATTACATATGATATCATTGTACTACTTGATACCTCATGTCTTTAAAATATACTCCTATCATATGATTTTTATTAATGTCACACATATAATTTTAATGTTTCATTTCATTTCTACAAAAGAAAATTAATTTTCTCTAACTGACCACTGGCACAGCTGCGCCAGTTTGTACTGTTGGGAGGGCGCAGCTGCACCGTACCCTGACAGTGTTAAACTGGTTTAGCTTCAAGCCAGTTCCAACCTTTATTGTCATACTAGTTTTTACACGACATGAATTAATGTCCACATGAGTGATAATGCAAATCTAAGAGTGTATTCATTACTTATATAAAATCACATGATCAAACACGATTAATCTTCCTAATTCCCTTTTTAACTCGCTTATTGAATTTTCTCATTTCACATTATGCCACACAAGGCATTTCACAATTCTCATTGTCAAATCCACACTTCTCAATGTGTATTAATCTAGTACGAATCAATTAAATTATTCAATTTACAAAACAGTAACACTTATATTCATATAAATATTATTTCTATTAATATATTCATTTAATAAATCGTGGAAATTCTCGGGTATTACAAAACAAGTGGAAGTAAGGGGAACAACGGTGGTAACACATTGACTATCACTGGATCGACGCCGTCAAACTGACCCACCGCCAGGACTTTCAACATGACCGTGCAGGATGTTGTGCAGTCAAAGGATATGGTGTCAGGTATCATTTCGATCAATAGTATTAATGCTTATGTATTATTTGATTCGAGTGCTAATTGTTCATTTATATCTGATGATTTTGCTAAGAACTTAGAATTGCCTAATGAGGAATTAGACTACCCTTTGAACATAGAGATTACGAATAGGGAAGTAATTCCTATTAGGTTTGTACACAAGAATTGTAGGGTGGATATTAAAGGCCACAAGATGATGGTAGATTTAATCCTGACTAAACTTGGGAAATTTGACGTTATCTTGGGAATGGATTGGCTATTTAATTATGGGGCGATAATTGATTGCTAAAGGAAATGTGTTAATCTTATGACTCCGTCAAAGGTAGTATTTTATGGTAGCAAGACGCCTAGGAAAGCGAGTTGTCTGACGATGATGCAGGCCAGAAAGTTATTGAGACAAGGTTGTTTAGGGTATTTAACCTACATAGTTGATACTCAAAAGAAGAGTGCGTAACTGGAGGAAATACCCGTCGTTAGGGATTTTATAAATGTGTTCCCAGATGATCTGCCAGGACTGTTGCCTGACAGAGAGATTGAGTTCGTGATTGACTTAGTACCGGAGACTGCTCCGATATCGAAGGCCCCGTACCGTATGGCTCTAGTGGAGATGAAGGAATTAATGGTGCAATTGCAAGAACTTTTGGACAAGAAATATATTCAGCCGAGCGTATCACTATGGGGAGCACCAGTGTTATTCGTTCAGAAGAAGGATGGATCGATGCGGCTTTGCATTTATTATAGAGAGTTGAACAAGATCACGATTAAGAATAAGTATCCGTTACCAAGGATTGATGATTTGTTTGACCAGTTGAAAGGAGCTAGGTATTTCTCAAAGATAGACTTGAGAAATGGGTATCATTAGTTGAAGGTGAGAAAGGAAGATGTATCGAAGACATCTTTTAGGACTCGTGGTCATTACGAGTTTTTGGTAATGTCATTTGATATAACAAATACTCCTGCAACATTTATGGACCTAATGAACAAGGTGTTTAAACAGTTTTTGGATAAATTTGTGGTGGTATTCATCGACGATATTTTGGTGTATTCCAAAACGAAGGAGGAACATGTGGAACATCTAAAGGTAACATTGGAGTCATTAAGAAGAGAGAAGTTGTACGCTAAGTTTTTAAAGTGTGAATTCTGGCTATAACGTGTGCAATTTCTTGGACATGTGATTGACAAGGACGAAATTTTAATGGATCCATCAAAGGTTGAAGCCGTGATAAACTAGGATCAGCCGAAGACACCGTTGGAAGTAAGGAGTTTCCTAGGGCTAGCAGGTTATTACAAAAGATTCATTCAGGATTTTTCCAAAATTGTGACTCCGTTGACGAATTTGACTAGGAAGGCGGTGAAGTTCGTTTGGACGGAGAAGTTTGAGGAGAGTTTTCACGAATTGAAGAAGATGTTGAGTACGGTACATATGTTGTCTTTACCAGATAGCACATGAAATTTTATGGTGTATAGTGATGCTTCACATAAGGGACTAGGTTGTATGTTTATACATAACATCAAGGTCATTGCATATGTATCACGACAATTGAAAGATTACGAGAAGTGTTATTCGACTCATAACTTAGAATTGGCCGCAGTGGTATTTGCTTTGAAGATATGGAGGCACTATCTTTATGGAGAGAAGTGTGAGATATATACAGACCATAAAATATTTATCATGATATAGCAAAGGTAAGCAACAAGTTTTCCCAGCAAGTTTAAGTTCAAATGAAGATATATCATAATTGAAAAGAATAATAAGCTGACAAACTTTCAACAATATAATAATTGTGAAAGAATATGAATCAATTTTCATAACTGAATAATCGAGTCAATAATGATGAATGACCAACAATGAACATAAACAAATTTAATGGAACTAAATGGTAATGAAGATGATCAGCCTTTCATACCCGATGAACATATACAACATGCATAACATGCGAATCAATAAATCATAGATGTGATATAATCAACAATGATTAACCACTAACATGCTTAAAAAATAACAACTCGAGTTCGAGTCAGAGGAACTTGCCTAAACCGTCGATTACTGTTACACAATCTAATTAAACTTCAGTTGAAAGACCTATTATTGATAATATCGATGTCTCAATTAGAATAATATCATAACATCTATCACTGCTATTTACAGCCATAATATAACTTAAACACATAAGCACATATCCCTAACAGTCAATAAAACACATAAGACCCAATATCAAGTCAAACTATTTCAGTCTAATTTGAGTTCGGTACTATTTCTACGTCCCGATTGCCTTATCGGATATTATCGAGTTTATTTTTAATAAAACTCCACTTATCTGCTTCAATAACATTTTAGATAATTTATTTATCCGTCATAACATTTTTCGGAAGCTCGTAATAATTTTTAAATAATTATTATCATTTATAATGATTTTTAATCATTAATATCATTTTTAAATGATTTAAATAACAAGTAATTCCATTATCATTAATATTTAATTAATTTCAAATATTAATTAAATACATATCACAATATTAGAAGTTATTTATAATAACTCAAAGTATTTTTAATAGCTTAATATCGCCTTTAAATGATTTTAAAACATTTAAAATCATTCTTAAATAACTACCATTAATATTAAAATAGTAATGTATTTCATATCAAAATATTAAAATTTATATTAATGAAATAAATCTCAAATTATTAAAAGTTAATTTTTATACCTTAAAATAATTTTTATAAATTAATTATGAATTTTTCATAATTATTTTCCATTTTATTCTAATTATTTTAATTAAATAATTAATTTTCATTTAAACCGTCGCTAAAGGGCCTATCGCGACGAAAATTGTCGCTATAGGTGTTCTTGAGCCTTCAAGAACATCCAAAGTTAAAAATTTTGTACCTACTTTGACCACTTGTAATTTCTTGTTCATGTTGTTTCTAGGCATGAGGTGTACTGGTTATGTAGTATTCATGTAATACTACAAGAACAAACAAAGTTTAGGGTCAAACTACAGCATAACAATAAGTTATAAGTGTAAAACCTCAACTTTTATGAATAAAGATTAATTTTTCTCTACATATTTTTTTCAATAATAAGGTGTGGATTTATTATAATGTTATAGTTGTGGGTAATATTTATAAATTTTGCAAAGTAAGCAAGTTGTCATAAAATATTCGTTTGGTCGGGGAATATTCGTTTATCAGGAAATATTCATACGACGACACAATCATTGGTGGACCCCACAACGAAATTTACTGTCGGAGTTAGAAAGCAACATAAATAACTTTTCATAAAAATAACGACAAAAGTTTTACCGTTAACTATTGAAATACCCGGTGATAAAAGTACAGTAACACACGTAGTTGCATAGTAGCACACGGTATTGCACAGTATCTTTGATTATTGATGCTTACGTGAGAAGTCACTCAGTTTTACTCAATTATTGCAACAGTAGTTGTAAGACCCCGAATTTTATGAAATGAAAGTATACAATTTTCTTATAATTATTATTTTATTCAGTAAATGGTTAAATTGATAATAGTTTAAAGTTAATGGTGATATGTGAATTTTTTTACAAAATAAGCAAGTTGATATAAAATATTCGTTGTGTCGGAGAATATTCGTTTGGTCGGAGAATATTCTTTTTGTCGGGAAATATCCGTACGATGGCACAATCATTGGTGGACCCCACAACGAAATGACTGTCGGATATAGAAAGTGACAGAGATAACATTTTATAAAAATAACGGCAAATTTTTTACCGTTAACTGTTGAAATATCCGGTGATAAAAGAACAGTAATACGCGTTGTTGCACAGTAGCACACGGTATTGCACAATATCTCTGATTATTGATGCTTACGTAAGAAGTCACTCAGTGTCATTCAATAATTGCTACAGCAGTTGCTGCATAGTATCTCATATTATTGATTCAAATATTGTCAGTATTATCTGCATAATATTTTATTTTATTAAATCAATAATTGAGACGACACAATTATTCATATTATTATTTGCATTATTGATAATGTCTAGAAAGTTCTGTGACAAATAAGATTTTTGTAATTTAATTTTAATATTTATTGAATTAAATAAATATTTTCGATGATTTAATTATTAGATTAAATAATTAATGGATGCAATTGTGATAGATTAATTTAATTATATGTGTTATATTTATTAAATTAATGTGAAGAATTTTTATTATTCAAAGTATGTAATTATGTGGATTTATTGAATTAAAAGAAATATTTAATAAGCCTCATATTATTTTATAATTAATGAGAAAATTAATTATAAGACTATGTGAATTAAATGAGAAATTATTATATTTAAATTAAATTAAACTAGATGTTTGATTTATTATCTAATTGGATGTGACATTATTAAACTATAGTATAGGAGATTGATTAAAATAATTAGAAGTGTTATTTATTGTTAGCCAAACATGGCCTTAGTGGGAGTTAAGGGCAGTTAACCCATGATGGGTAACTGACCTCCACAACGCGTCAGTTCTTTATTTTATTATATACGTCTTCCTTTTGTTTTATTATTTGCTAAGTCTAGAAAAGCAAAACAGAGAGGGAAAGAGAGTTTAAAGAATCAGGGAGATTAAAGGAGAAGAAGTGTGGATTTGGGAGTTGTTAACTTGTTATCACCCTGTGTAATCCAAGTAGAGTAATCAAGGGTAATATCTTCTTTCCCAAATTTTGAATTACGTTGTTTAAGTTTTATAAGAATATGGCTTTTATGTTCTGTAAAAGCTCTGCAGTGGAAGAAGGAGTAACGATTATGTGTTAATTACGTGATAAATGTTATCGTATCGTATTCTATTATATATATTGTATTAACCATATCATCGATTTCATAAAATACGTTGTATATTGTTGCTACAAAATTACAGAGTATAAAATATGGTCATATGGCCCTTATATATAAATTTAATATGTCAAACATATATTGTTTTGTAAAATTCACACTCATATATAATTATATATATTAAAACGAAGAGACCAAACTTTAAATGAAAGGATTCGGTGTTATAACGAATCCGTAGTGTTGATTTTTTATGTTTTGTGTTCAAAACCTTTAAGAACATCAAGAACAGTGAAATTGCATGTTTTAATTCTGTAATTATGTGTTTTAATCGGTTAAAATCACTCTATAAAGGTTGGGTATTGATTATGTACGAATTTTAGTATGTGGGTATGTTTAATTTGATGAATTTAATGATCATGTAATGATAATTTCACCTGATTCTGTGTTCTTCGCGAACTGGAAATTCAGAAACTGGAGTTTCGCGCCGCGGCGCCAACTCCATGCCTAATTCCCGCGCCGCAGCGCCACCTCACCGCAGCGCCATTACGCCGCAGCGCCAATAACCAGTATAACAGTGGCGCCGCAGCGCCACTTAGCAGAATGGTCCAAAAATGAAATTTTTAATTGCTCAAGTCTAGCAATGTGTTAGTAACTTAATCTAATAAAAAAAATATGTTAGACATATAATGAGGTGTTAGAATAAATTCTTAACATGTCAATAGCACATTTATGTAGTTGACTAAGTATAGTCATAATTCGAGTTAGACAAAAAGAATGAACTTATAATGACTAATTACATTATAATTAACTAGAGTTGTGAATGGAAATGGTATGTAGGATTATATCGAATAACGTGTATAATTAACGTGTAATCTATGCACGAGGCAAGTTTCCTAACTTTACTTGTTATCATTATTCAAGTTTATAAATTTCGTCGAGTAAATTCTCATTATAATTAATCAAGTTCAATTGTTATGTTAAAGATTATTTATTTTTTCAAAGTATGATTCTGTTATACAATAATTGTTCTATTGTATACCTCTTGAGATTGTTATTCAATTTAAATATCATTTATTGTTGAATCTGGTTAGACTAGCGAATCCTTATTGATTCAACTAATCCATAGTTGATGAACGCTCTAAATTTCAGAACCTTATTGATTTATTCAAACTAAACTTCCTTTGGTGCGGACTCTAATGTTAAACTGAGATGAACAACCCTGTATAGGGATTACTTATGCGTTAGCGTTAAGATATTGTGCACAGTATGGTACTAAGGGCTGATCCTGTGACACCTTGGTCACTACAGCTTTGATACCAACCTGTGACACCCCCAAATCCGGGTTACCTGACCCCCTAGTTTGGTGTTCACGATCCATAATATAATACCATTTAACTATCCATTCATATATAAATAGGAATACATAAGTCATTAACATAAGTTGTTAATATATAAGTCCCAGGTTTGCTAACCTTAAATTTACAAACATACCCCTTAGATAAACAAAAAGGGTTTACAATACAACATAATAATAATAATGTTCATTATAACTACTCCAGCATCTTGCCTTTGCCTTTGTTCTTCTTTGACCCGCTGGCCTCTTCGTTCCTAGCTGAAATATTTTATTTATAGCAAGGGTGAGCAACTAGTTTGCCCCGCAAGTTAAGACATACAATAAATGTATACGAATTGACAAGAACAGACTATCTATTTTGATAGAATGAAACCAAAGTTCGGTGAACTTTGAAATGGCTGAACAAATCGTTAATCAATAACAAGTCTTCTCGTATTCTAGTCAACATAATAATTTGATAATGAAAGAGTACAACGCTTTCAAAGTTTCTACGATATTCTATTGAATAATCAAGAATCAATTCTAAGCAATAACAAAGTGGAATGTTTTCCAGATTTATGCTGAGTGATCACACTAGATCTAGAACTTATTTTCTCGGGTATCTATCAAAGATTTACTTTGATACATACGCAGGTGTATCAGATAACCATAAAGATTAAATCATACCCCTCTGCAAGTACTTAGAGCTGGCCAACTCCTTGTACCCTATATTATGCATAATATTCATAGGTCGCGCGCAATGGTCGAATATACGACTTAAAATATTCCCTTTTTATATAAAAGGTTGTTCTTCTCAGTCTCTGAATCAAGATTTGATTTAACAACGTAATACAATGATTTCAATTTCTATTTACTTATCGATCTAGCCGAAATAATTGGCATCGATCTATCAATAACAATTGAATTCTCTTCTCGAATTTATCAAATTCAAGCAAATGTTCGTCTAGCCAGAATGATTAGCTAAGACATTTCTCAACATAATTCGACAATAAACAAGAATTATCTGTACTGTCACTATTAGCTTCTACAGATATAAATATCCAACAACAGTAATTCTACGAATATATATATTTTCTGAATCAATAATTCAATTTGAATTATTAATCATGCATTAACTGTGAATAATCAACAATAAATTTCCTGGACATGGTATAATTAGCAATAATTAACCATTATAATAATTGAATGAATACAACTCAAGGTTGAGTTAGGAAACTTGCCTTCAGCGTTGATTACAGCTACACAATATAATTAACTGCGTTCGTAAGACCTATAATCAATAATGTCGGTCTCACAATTAGCACAATCATTTATAACACGTAACACTGTATTCTACAGTCAAACTTCTCCTAGGCACATTACCACATAATCACATCAGTGTTTATAACCTATGTAAACACTTATCCAGTTTAACTATTTCGGTCTGGTTGGATTTCAGTCCATTCTCGGTGTTCTGGTCACCCTATCCGACAATTAACACATTGATTGACAATCAAACTTGGTCTCTAAGCTTCAATATTATTTTAGATAAGTCAAATATCGTTTTTAATATTTTCCGAAAGCTTTTAATAATTTATAAACAATTATTATAATTTATAATAATTTTTCAAACACTTAAATCATTTTTAAATGATTTAATTATCAAATAATCTTATAATTATTAATATTTAATAATATTAAAATATTAATAACATACTTGTCAAAATATTAAAGTTATTATTAATAACTTAAAATATTTTTAAATCATCAATATTCTACATAAATGATTTTTAAAGTAATTAAAATTATTTTTAAATCATCACCATTAATATTTAAATATTAATAAAATTATTATCAAAATATTAAAAGCCATTAATTATAACTTAAAATATTTTTAAAATATTTTTCTCATTTTTAAATGATTTTTAAATCAATAAAATCACTTTTAATTCATTTATTTAATATAATAATTAAATAAACCTAATATCATTAATATTAATTTATTAATGAGAATTCTCCAAAAATATTGAAATATATATTTTATAATTCAAAATATTTTCTAACACTTAATTCTTATTTAAAATGATTTTTCATAATATTAAATTATTTTTCTCTAATTTATTTAATACACTAATTAAATAAATTAAATATCTTTAATATTTAAATAATTATAAATATTAATGAAAAAATGTCCCAAATAATTAAAAATTATTTTTCAGAATTTGAAATGATTTTTAAAACCATTTTTAGTAATTTTATAATTTGTTTTCCATTTTTAATTATTTTTCAGAATATTCAAAAATTAGAAAATAAATAAACTGTCGCTGTAGGGCTTTAGCGACACAAAGCATCGCTGTTGGTGTTCTTGGCTCAAGAACACTGACAAAGTCAGTTTCAAGGTGCAAGGTTTGACCGGCCTTAATTCGCTTCTCGAATCTGCTATGGTCAATTTAAGACTTCGATGTTATAGCATGTACATAATACTACAAGATCCTGCTATCAATTTGGTCATGCTACTTCTCATCAAGGAGATCTGAATCTCCAAAAGTACTGACAACATGTTCCTGGGTTTTCTGGGTTGCCCAGAAACCCAGGCAGTTTCGAGTACTCACTTTGATGCTCGATTATCTATGAGTTCTGTTCGTTATTTAGGTAATCTAATGGTCCAAATGTATACTCCTTGCATCAAGGAACAACACTACATCAAAAGATCAAATAAACAAAAACCACATCACAAGTTAAATCACGGTCAAAGGCTGTCAGAATCAAGGCTCTTACAGTTTCTGGAAAATCCCAGAAATGCAAAGCGTGATCGAATGGTCAGGTTTGACCACTAATTACTTTCCATATGTTTGTGATATAAGCGATATTAAAGGATAGATCTATTATCCACATAACCAGCTATATTTATGATACAACAACAACATAATAACACAAAAACACAGACAGATCTGGAAGATTAAAATCGTTGTCAGACGTTGGTAATGGCCTTCTGGGTTACCCAGATTCGGCCTGGTCATGCCCGGTCAACGAGTTTTGACCGATTATATCTTCCAATCCAGACATCACATGGTACTGATTCCACTTGCAGCTCAAAGACAACGTTCCAGGCTACATGTAACAACTCTAAAACCACAAAAATAGTAAACACAGAAAGATCTAGAGCGACTGACATTTTTTGTCAGACCACTAAAAAAGTTCAAGAACAGATTTTGAAAAACATCCTTTTAAAGCATTTTGATGCTATGGATCTATGTTATATCAACATAAAACATCTTCTAGCATGAATCTAAACACTTAAACAGAAATTTTTTCTTAGCAACAAAGATAAAAAAAAAAATTAGGTTTATACATTTTCTTGACAAATCTTAGATCTTGGCTCTCCAATCTGAACTTGATGTTCCAGGAGGCTACTTAGTGACTGATTTACTTAAAAATTTCGGAGGTTGGGAGAGAGAGAGAGTTTGTTGAGAGTAAGATAGCAACTTAGCCAACTTTAGTAACTTTCTCTCTCTTAATCTCTTATAATCATTTGGTGCAATGAATCTAAGCATGTTAGGTGTCCATTTGGATAAGATTGGAGCTTATTTCTAGCACATGGGATAAACCTTAAGTGATGACCCACTAGATTTGCAAATCTTTTTACTAAAAATCTAAGAAAAAGGGTATTTTAGACTTTGTACACATAATTTTAATGGCATACTTGGAATTTATCAAACCCTTTGGGTTTAACCCTTATGGTTTTAACCCTAATGTTCTAATCCTTAGGTTTTACACCCTTAACTTCTAGGATTTTCTAAATTAGGACTTTAAAAATAGAAAATCAAGATTTCAAAAATATAATTGGTGTTTCCTAATTATATTACAGGTTTACTAAACACATTAATGTTTACTAATCACTTTATGGCTTACTAATTAGGATTAGAGTTTCCTAATTAGGGTTTAGGGTTTGAACACTTTAGGGTCTAGGGATTAAACCCTTTAGATTTGCAATTTAATTACCAAGATTTTCGAATTTTGGTTTTCAAAATAGAAAATTAATATTCCTAAATTATAATTAGGATTCGATAATTATATTAATATTTCCTAATCATAAAATTCAATTTTGCTAATTAAGATTAATATTCCTAATTAAAATTGCTTAATTTAGCAATTAGGGTCGTAATTGGTCATTAAGGTTTACAACCCACAAATTAGGGTTTCTAAAAGAAAAATAAAATTTCCAAACTACGATTAGGTTTGTAAAATAGAAATTAAAATAACTAAAATATAATTAGGGTTTTCTAATCATATTAAAGTTTAATACACACATTAAGCTTCTCAATTAGGATTAGGGTTTCCTAATTAAGGTTTATTAATTACAACCCTTATCCGATCAATCATTGATCAATAATATCATATAGTACAAACACGCACTCATCAATATAATTATTTTAATTATATATATATATATATATATATATCAAATCCCTTTCCATAAATTAGGACTAGGGTTTCTAGAGCTGTTAAGCACAACTCTACTCTAAATTTATTAGTCAATACACAAATTGACCTTCTCGAGACTTGTATCATAGATACTTGTCATAAAATTAGTAATCAATATTAATATATTAATAAAAAAAAATTATTCGTAAAATTTTGATTATTCGAAATCCCGGGTTATCACAGATCCCCCTAAGTACGAGAAGAAGAGTCCATAGTCTTATGACTGTTAAAGGTTTCAAGTATAACCCTTGATACCTAGGACATAGTTCAAGGTCTTATGACCCTCAGAAATCTTTTGAACTCTTGTTATTCATTCATGATTCAAAAGTTGAGCTTTTATTTCAGAAGTCTTTGATTCACTCGCATGTTATTATATATTATTATTTCATTTTTTATCCTTGTGGGCATTCATGCTCATTCTTGCGTAATAATAACATTGCAGTTAAGAACGAAAGATCTGACGAGCCTTCTACTAGCAAGGGCAAAGGAAAGATTAACAAGTGATGTAAAGGAAGACTTGTTGTTTTATGTGATGTTGAATTTATGTGTTAAGACTTATGTTGATGTTGTGTAAGATTATAAATTATTTTTGTTTTCGCAGTTAAGATTTAAGGTTAGTATGACATGGGATTGATGTATTTAATTCAGATGATGTAACTCCTTAAGGAGAGGATTGATTTCTATCTATTATGTTTTTAGTTATTATGGGTAGATAGATATATGATGTTGTATAGTGAACACCAAATCATGTGGGAATGGAAGTATCCGGATTTGGGGGTGTCACAGGTTGGTATCAAACCTGTAGGTTATGAAGCTTAGGTGGGGGAACAACCTTAGGTAGCCTTATAGGAAAAACATAGTAATGGAAAACTCTTATCGAGTTCTAAGAGATGAATTTCTTAATTCATTGAAGATAATAAAAGATTTTATGTGCTTATGTGCTAAATTATGTGCTCACTAGTATGACTTAGTAACAAAAACTTAAAATGTGTTGTCAGGATGTCAGATGTTGGAGGAGCTAGTCGAGCTGGGGAGGAGGAACCCCGAGTACCTACTGAGGAAGAGCCCTGAGACATTCATGTTGTCAGGGAGCAACTAGTACCGAGGGAGCCATCTCCGTTGATCACTGTTGTTGGTCAGGAGCATGAGCCTGAGACTGATCCAAAGGAGGATCCTGAGGAGGAAGAGGAAGAGGAGTTCCCACTGAACTCCATTGATGCCGAGATGTACGATGAGCTATATGACTGTAACGTAGAGTTAAGTGACACTGTCCAGGATTTGACTGAGCAGACGATTATTCAGCAGATTACCATCGAGCAGAAGGAGAGGGAGATTGTGACTCTTCACACACGTATGGGAAACGTGGAGTGGGATTTGGTTCACGAGAAGGGTCAAACCGAGGAGAAGTCCGAAGAAATAGAGAAGTTAAAGAAGGAACTGAAGGAAAGCTCAGAAAGGCTGATCATAGCAGAGGAGGGCTGGGTAAGAGAATCACGTCGTGCTGATCTTGCAGAAGAGGATTGTTGTGCAAAGAAGGCTAAGCTTGGGGAGACGTACTCTACACTTAATAATGTAATGGATGAGGCCCAGGATCGAGTTTTGAGGTACCCAATCCAGTTTGAAGGTCTACCATCGTACATGCAGGATCGCAGAACGATGTCTCACATCATGGAAGAGGAACGTAGCAAGGCTATTCAGCGCCTTAACAGGCAGTGATAGTATTTGTTTAATTATTTGAATATTTATCTGGTATTTAGATGTAAATTTCGATGTGTTTATAAAAAAAAGAATATTTTAATATTTTAAATCCTATAGATTCTTTATCTCGGGATAATTGATGTAAATAGCAGTGATGCTATCGTTTGATGTCAAAACTTTTAATTTGAATAAATATATCAAGTTGTTTGAGATAATGTGTTAAGTGATTATGGCAAATTGATGAGTAATGCCTTAACTATTTAGAGAAATAAATAAAGATCTAAGAAGCATATATTTTAACAGAAATATGTCGCCAAAAAGAAGACAAAATCGTCAACCAACTCAGGAAGAGTCAACGAATAACAACAATAACGCCAATGCTAATCCCGTCCAATAATTAGTGAACTTACTAGCTGGAGCGATGAATAATCAACCTCAAGCTCCACTGAATAATTCATTCAAAGATTTAAAGGCGGTGGGACCGCCAGAGTTTAAAGGCTCCATGAACCCGATCGAAGCTCAGACTTGGGTTATGGAGATAGAGAAGGTTTTTGAGGTCGCATGAGCCAGAGAGGACCAGAAGACCGTTTTTGCAACGTTTATGCTGAAATCTGAAGCCAGTTTTTGGTGGCAAGCAAACAAGGTCCGTGGAGGAGAAGGTATGATTACCTGGGAGAGGTTCAAGGAGATATTTTTCGAGATGTATTTCCCGACCAGCTCGCAGAACTAATTGGAGGTTCAGTTTCTGGAATTAAAGCAAGGGAATATGTCCGTACCAGATTATGTGGCTAGATTCAACGAGTTGGCAAGGTTCGCCACATATCAAGTGCACACGGACAAGAGAAAAGCAAGAAGGTTCGAACAAGGACTGAAGCCTTGGTTGTATAGTAAGGTCTCGATGTTTCAGTTGAAAACATTCACCGGGGTACTAGAGAAAGCCATACTTGCTGAAGGTGGAAGCAATGCAGTAACCAAATACAATCAGGATCAGAAGAAGAAGAAGAATGAAAGTGAAGGGAATAACAAGGCTAGTGGAAGTAATACGGGAGGAGGTAATAATAATCAGAAGAGAAGGTGGTCTGACAACACATCAACCGGAAACCAGCAAGGAGGTCAGAAGAAAAGGATTGAAGCGTGCCCTACCTGCGGGAAAGCTCATTTGGGAGTGTGTATGAAGGGTAAACGTGTGTGCTATAATTGTGGTCAGGAAGGCCACATAGCACTTAACTGTCCTAACCCAAAGAAGGGTGCCTACTTCACTTGTGGTTCAAAGGATCATTTGGCAAGAGACTGTCCTAAGAAAGGATCTGGAGGGGCAGGATCAGGAGGAAACCGGGGAAATAGCAGTGGAAGCGCTATGACCATCACAGGACCAATCGCAATTAATCGACCGACTGCCAAAACTTTCAATATGATGGTGCAGGATGCAATGCAGTCGCGTGATGTGGTGTCAGATATCATTCTAATCAATAGAGTTAATGCTTACGTATTATTTGATTCGGGTGCTACTTGTTCATTTATATCCGATAACTTTGCTAAGAATTTAGAATTGCCTAAGGATGAGTTAGAATATCCCATGAACATAGAAATCGCGAATAGAGAAATAATCCCTGTTAAGTACGTGCATAAGAACTGTAAAGTGGATATTAAGGGTAATATCATGAACGTAGATCTTATCCCTATTCGACTTGGGAAATTTAACGTTATCTTGGGAATGGACTGGTTATTCAATTACGGGGCAGTAATTGATTGCCAAAAGAAGCGTATTAACCTTATGACTCCGTCAAAGGTTATGTTTTATGGTAGCAAGTCGCCTAGACAAGCGAGTTGTCTGACGATGATGCAGGCCAGAAAGTTGTTAAGACAAGGATGTGTAGGATATTTAGCTTACATAGTCGACAGTCGTAAAGAGAATCCGAAAGTAGAGGAGATACCAGTAGTGAGAGACTTCGCTGACGTATTTCCAGACGATTTGTTAGGACTTCCGCCAGATAGAGAGGTCAAATTTGTGATCGATTTGGCACCAGGAACGGCTCCAATATCAAAGGCACCATACAGAATGGCGCCGGTAGAAATAAAAGAATTGATGGTACAACTACAAGAATTAATGGACAAGAAGTACATTCAACCGAGCGTATCACCGTGGGGAGCGCCGGTGTTATTTCTGAAAAAGAAGGACGGAACGATGCGGCTTTGCATCGATTATAGAGAACTGAATAAGGTCACGATTAAGAATAGATATCCATTACCGAGGATCGATGATCTGTTTGATCAATTGAAGGGAGCGAAATACTTTTCCAAGATAGATTTGAGAAGTGGTTATCATCAACTAAAGGTGAGACCAGAGGATGTACCGAAGACAGCGTTCAGAACACGATATGGTCACTACGAATTTTTAGTAATGTCGTTTGGTCTAACGAATGCTCCTGCAGCATTTATGGGACTAATGAATGGTGTGTTTAAGCCGTTTTTGGACAAGTTCGTAGTGGTATTTATAGATGATATTTTCGTATATTCAAAAACCAAGGAAGAACATGAAGAGCATTTGAGATTATCGTTGGAAGTGTTGAGAAGGGAGAAGTTGTATGCCAAGTTTTTAAAATGCGAATTCTAGATCGAGCGGGTATAATTTCTTGGGCATGTGATCGATAAAAATAGAATTTCGGTAGATCCATCCAAAGTCGAAGCCGTAATTAACTGGGATCAACCGAGAACGCCGTCAGAAGTATGAAGTTTTCTTGGATTGGCAGGATATTACAGAAGATTCATTCAAGACTTTTCCAATATCGCAACTCTGTTAACGAATTTGACTCGAAAAGCTGTGAAATTTGTTTGGACGGAGAAGTGTGAGGAAAGCTTTCAAGAATTAAAGAAGAGGTTGAGTACAGCACCTGTGTTATCTCTTCCAGACGATACAGGAAATTTTGTTGTTTATAGTGATGCGTCGCATAAAGGACTTGGTTGGGTGCTAATGCAAAATGGCAAAGTTATTGCGTATGCATCACGACAATTGAAAGATTATGAGAAGGGGTATCCGACCCACGATTTGGAGTTAGCTGCAGTGGTTTTTGCTTTGAAAATCTGGAGGCACTATCTCTACGGGGAGAAGTGTGAAATATATACAGACCACAAGAGTCTGAAATATATTTTTACATAGAAAGAATTGAATATGCGCCAAAGAAGGTGGTTGGAATTAATTAAGGACTACGATTGTGAGATTTTATACCATCCGGGTAAGGCAAACGTGGTTGCCGACGCCTTAAGTAGAAAGGGTTGGGAGAAGTTGATGATGTTGACCTCTCAGAAGGAATTTATTTCAGCAATGGAGAAGTTGGAGTTAGAAGTGAATTATCCTATGGAAATAGATGAGAAACTGTTTCAGATGAAATCTGGTACAACCCTACTGGATAAAGTTAAGGAGGCTCAACTTCAAGACGGTGAATGTAAAAAGGTAATAAGGAAGATATCTAAAGGAACAGAACCGAGATTTAAGATGGACAAGGAAGGAATACTGAGATTTGAGGATAGAATTTGGGTACCGCCAGTACCAGAGATTAAGGAAGACATTTTGAGCGAGGCTCATAGCTCACGATATTCGATTCACCCTGGTAGTACCAAGATGTACCAAGATCTTCGACAATATTTCTGGTGGCCTAATCTGAAATGAGATGTTGCAGAGTGTGTTGCCAAGTGTCTAACCCGTTAGAAAGTGAAAGCAGGACATCAGAGACCGAGTGGGTTGCTACATCCGCTAGAGATCCCAGAATGGAAATGGGAACATATTATAATGGACTTCGTGGTTAGCCTTCCGACGACTCAGAAAGGCTATGACGCAGTATGGGTTATCGTTGACCGACTGACGAAATCCGCACACTTCCTTTCGATCAAAATCAGATTCAACTTAGATCAGTTGGCGAGGTTATATGTGAAAGAGATTGTTTCGCGACACGGAGTTCCGGTGTCAATTGTTTCCGATAGGGCCCCGCTTTTTACATCGAATGTAACGCCCCCAAAATAGGTCCATTCCATCCAACCTATTCTGAGTCGTCAAATACATGGTACAGAAAACAACTACAACTTTATTACAACAATTGTCGTGCAAAATACAACAACACATATGCTGTGAGTTTGGATACAAATATATACCAACTGTGACTCATGTCCCAACCTTGGATAGCACGTCACAATGACACCTTACATAAAGGTATAGTCAAAAACTGTTTTAGAAATTAGAATCTTTGGAAAGTGCTCAAGGAAACCCTCGTATATGGGAGGCCATGCTTCTAGGTTATGATAGATATCATATGGCCACAGAATTATCCTTGGTTGACCCAATAGACCCCAAAGAAAAACAAGAAGATTACTATCATATTCTTCCCAATGGTGAGTCTTCTCTCGACTTATCATTATCTCAACTGTCTCTAATTGAGAATTATACTTCAAAGAAACACCAAGATTATATAGGTAGTGCTCGTAGATATACTCAGCAAGTGGATGTACACAACCATATCTTATGATGACTCGAGGCTGTGTGTCGTTAGACATCTTGTATGACAGTGGCAAAACACCCTTCCAACGTTGGGTACACCTTACCCTATTGGATTCACCAAATAAAACTACTAAATGAACATTTCTATACTGCTTCGGGAGAACCTCCACAGCTAGAGACCATCGTTCTATTTTCCTGTTACCCTTGCTCGACCCAGCTACACTCTTATTACCTGAAAGGAATTGTGAAGCAAAAGGGTGAACACAACTAGCTCAGTAAAGAATGTTATGACTAAAGATAAATAAATTATCAATAGTATTCATCAGTAATAAATCAGAGATTTAGAACATATGGTAGATGATAAAACTTTTCAACCATAGTTGCAGCGGAACGAGCAATCCATTAGAAGAGTCAAATAGACCATAAAGTCTATTATCTTCTCCATGTTAAAAGTCCACCAACAATGTTTTATCCCTGTAACATCAATCAACAATTCCTGTCCACAATCACATGTATAACTCATAATCATAATTGTAGTTCTAAATTCCTCTTCTCATCCAGAACAAAGATAATTTTCATCACTTGTCTTTACCTGAAACATCAAAGATCATGGTTATACCAAATCACAGTTCATGTTCATAATCATACTAATAATTTCATCTTTGCACTACGGGCCAAAGATATTCATCAACAACTCATCTTTGCACTACAGGCCAAAGATATTCCTCAACAGTTCATATTTGCACTATAGGCCAACTATATTATTATCTCAAAAAAATATATAATCATTTCAGAATTTATATAACCAATAATTATAACCACGTTGATCATTTCACCTTTGCACTTAAGCTAAAGATATTCAATTATAAATTCAATGGTCATGATCATACCAGTCACAATTCAACTTTTCACTACTGGACAAAGAGAACCCTAGTCATGATCATACCAATAATCTACCCATCTTTACACTCAAGTCAAAGAGAAATATCATCATTAGGGTTATAAAAATGTTATCTATGATAAAAAAATAATATGATCAACATATAGTTTTAATCTCAAGAGTAATATTCATAAATCAACTATAATTTGGTTAGAAAAAGAAACCAATTTTGTCATAAATAGTAACTCGTGAATAGTAACCCATGAATAGTAACTCATGAATAGTAACTCGTAAATAGTAACTCATGAATAGTAACTCATGAATAGTAACTCATGAATAGTAACTCGTGAATAGTAACTCGTGAATAGTAACTCATGAATAGTAACCCATCGTGAATAGTAACTCATGAATAGTAACCCCGACATGAAAAGATAAGAATTTCACAAGAAAAATCTTACCAATATTCCAGTATAATGATATTGAAAGAAATAATATCATTTTAAAAAAATACATCCCTTATTATCCCTTACTATCCCTTACGATAATATCCCTTACTATCCCTTACCTCAAAAGTGCAGTATTTCTGACTGAAATAACGCTGAACGAACTTGCACCGTATAGCAACACTCAAGATATCAAAATACTCACAAGAATACACTCGATAATATAGAGAGAGAAATAGAGAGAAAACTTCAGTTTCTGGTGTGATTTTTAATTCTAACCTAAGCACCCTATTTATAGTAAAATGCTTAGAACACCAAAGCAGAAAATTGAATATAATAATATTATATTTATATAATTTTCCTTAGCCCACCATTTTGACCAAAGAAATCAGCCACACATGTGCCAAAAGCAACAAAAATATTTTTCTTAATAAAAATAAATAAAACTTCCAAAAATCAATTATTTTAGAACTTCGGAACTTCAATAATTCATAATAAATAGCCCTTTTATCTAACAATTCGAATCTCGCGACTTTTTATAGGAAATTCAATTCTCTACAACTTTGTAGAAGAAAGTTTTTCCAAATTCCAAACAGAAATTGACCGAAATCCACAAACGGACGATTTTACAGTCAATAATAAATTTTCGGTCAAGAATTGTGTCCACCAACACACAAAACATGTGTTAATCATTTAATGCCACAAAAATACTCTTCCTCCTCATATACTAATATATCCCATATTCATTATAAAAATATCACCATCAATATATTATTAAAATAATATATTAAATGAATTATTTTATCAGAAAAAGATAAAATATTAATTTTCAACAATTGTCACATTAAAAATTTTCTCCATCTATATCCACATAAAATCACTATTTTCCTCATCATATAAATTAATAATTAATTATACACAAATAATATTACAGAACCACAGTACTGGCAACCAGGCCGTTCCTAGGAAAGAGGGGGCTTTCCAATAAGGATCTCTCCTTACTGGCGCGCAATTAGATGACCAAACCTCTTCTTAGACAGAACTTTCTAGACATTGCCAATAATATTATCTAATAATATTATTCAGATAATATGAATTATTGTTCCGATAATAAAAAATACTATGTAGTGACAACTATTAAAACAACAGTAATATAAAATATCAACGCAGCAATTATTGAATCAATAAAATACAATATTAAACAGTAATTACTGTAACAATTATTGAGTAGTGCCTTCTTACGTAAGAATCAATAATTGGTGCAATATCGTGTGCTACTGTGCAACAACGCGTATTACTGTGTTTTAACCACCGGGTATTCCAACAGTATTTATAAACAACTTGTTTTTATCGTTTTCTTCATCCAATCGCTTTTCGTTATGGGGCCCACAAAAGACTGCGCCGCCGTACGAATATTCTCCGACAGTAAGAATATTCCACGACCAAGCGAATATTCCCCGACAACAATGAATATTTTATAACCACTTGTGTATTTTGAAAAATTTTCACATTTCACCCATAACTTTAACTTTTTATCAATTTAACCATTTACTGAATAGTAATTATAAGAAAAATTGAATACTTTTATTTCATAAAATTCGGGGTCTTACAATCTCCCCTCCTTATGAAATTTCGTCCTCAAAATTTACGTACCTGGTATTTCAAAGAGTTGAGAATACCTTGCTTTCATTTCAGATTCCATCTTCCCTGTCATCATGATTTCTCCATTGCTCATCTCCTATATTTCAGATATCATTCTAGAATACAGCTTCAAAACAAGGGTTAATTTAACAAATTAACATATCACATAATATCCCGATATTATGACTGACCAACAAATAAGCTTAGGTAGGACACACTAGCGAAGGATTTACTCGTTTCTCTCCTCCTAGTCCTATTCCCCGATCTCCGCCAGAGATCATATCCCTAAGCTCTGATACCAAATGTGACTCTCATGGTGCTTCAACCACAGCACCTCACAATGGTACCTATCAGCTTGCCACCGCAGAACGGCGTCCCCTACGGAGAGTCTGGCTTCGGTGCATCCCCCATCAACAGGAAGTCACCAGCGAGAGGCTCGGGGCTCTTTACTTATGGCTCTGATACCAAATGTAACGCCCCCAAAATAGGTCCATTCCATCCAACCTATTCTGAGTCGTCAAATACATGGTACAGAAAACAACTACAACTTTATTACAACAATTGTCGTGCAAAATACAACAACACATATGCTGTGAGTTTGGATACAAATATATACCAACTGTGACTCATGTCCCAACCTTGGATAGCACGTCACAATGACACCTTACATAAAGGTATAGTTAAAAACTGTTTTAGAAATTAGAATCTTTGGAAAGTGCTCAAGGAAACCCTCGTACATGGGAGGCCATGCTTCAAGGTTATGATAGATATCATATGGCCACAGAATTATCCTTGGTTGACCCAATAGACCCCAAAGAAAAATAAGAAGATTACTATCATATTCTTCCCAATGGTGAGTCTTCTCTCGACTTATCGTTATCTCAACTGTCTCTAATTGAGAATTATACTTCAAAGAAACACCAAGATTATATAGGTAGTGCTCGTAGATATACTCAGCAAGTGGATGTACACAACCATGTCTTATGATGACTCGAGGCTGTGTGTCATTAGACATCTTGTATGACAGTGGCAAAACACCCTTCCAACGTTGGGTACACCTTACCCTATTGGATTCACCAAATAAAACTACTAAATGAACTTTTCTATACTGCTTCGGGAGAACCTTCACAGCTAGAGACCATCGTTCTATTTTCCTGTTACCCTTGCTCGACCCAGCTACACTCTTATTACCTGAAAGGAATTGTGAAGCAAAAGGGTGAGCACAACTAGCTCAGTAAAGAATGTTATGACTAAAGATAAATAAATTATCAATAGTATTCATCAGTAATAAATCAGAGATTTAGAACATATGGTAGATGATAAAACTTTTCAACCATAGTTGCAGCGGAACGAGCAATCCATTAGAAGAGTCAAATAGACCATAAAGTCTATTATCTTCTCCATGTTAAAAGTCCACCAACAATGTTTTATCCCTGTAACATCAATCAACAATTCCTGTCCACAATCACATGTATAACTCATAATCATAATTGTAGTTCTAAATTCCTCTTCTCATCCAGAACAAAGATAATTTTCATCACTTGTCTTTACCTGAAACATCAAAGATCATGGTTATACCAAATCACAGTTCATGTTCATAATCATACTAATAATTTCATCTTTGCACTACGGGCCAAAGATATTCATCAACAACTCATCTTTGCACTACAGGCCAAAAATATTCCTCAACAGTTCATATTTGCACTACAGGCCAACTATATTATTATCTCAAAGAAATATATAATCATTTCAGAATTTATATAACCAATAATTATAACCACATTAATCATTTCACCTTTGCACTTAAGCTAAAGATATTCAATTATAAATTCAATGGTTATGATCATACCAGTCACAATTCAACTTTTCACTACTGGACAAAGAGAACCCTAGTCATGATCATACCAATAATCTACCCATCTTTACACTCAAGTCAAAGAGAAATATCATCATTAGGGTTATAAAAATGTTATCTATGATAAAAAAATAATATGATCAACATATAGTTTTAATCTCAAGAGTAATATTCATAAATCAACTATAATTTGGTTAGAAAAAGAAACTAATTTTGTCATAAATAGTAACTCGTGAATAGTAACCCATGAATAGTAACTCATGAATAGTAACTCATGAATAGTAACTCGTGAATAGTAACTCATGAATAGTAACTCATGAATAATAACTCGTGAATAATAACTCATGAATAGTAACTCGTGAATAGTAACTCGTGAATAGTAACTCATGAATAGTAACCCATCGTGAATAGTAACTCATGAATAGTAACCCCGACATGAAAAGATAAGAATTTCACAAGAAAAATCTTACCAATATTCCGGTATAATGATATTGAAAGAAATAATATCATTTTAAAAAAATACATCCCTTATTATCCCTTACTATCCCTTACGATAATATCTCTTACTATCCCTTACCTCAAAAGTGCAGTATTTCTGACTGAAATAACGCTGAACGAACTTGCACCGTATAGCAACACTCAAGATATCAAAATACTCACAAGAATACACTCGATAATATAGAAAGAGAAATAGAGAGAAAACTTCAGTTTCTGGTGTGATTTTCAATTCTAACCTAAGCACCCTATTTATAGAAAAATGCTTAGAACACCAAAGCAGAAAATTGAATATAATAATATTATATTTATATAATTTTCCTTAGCCCACCATTTTGACCAAAGAAATCAGCCACACATGTGCCAAAAGCAACAAAAACATTTTTCTTAATAAAAATAAATAAAACTTCCAAAAATCAATTATTTCAGAACTTCGGAACTTCAATAATTCATAATAAATAACCCTTTTATCAAAAAATTCGAATCTCGCGACTTTTTATAGGAAATTCAATTCTCTACAACTTTGTAGAAGAAAGTTTTTCCAAATTCCAAACAGAAATTGACCGAAATCCATAAACGGACGATTTTACAGTCAATAATAAATTTTCGGTCAAAAATTGTGTCCACCAACACACAAAACATGTGTTAATCATTTAATGCCACAAAAATACTCTTCCTCCTCATATACTCATATATCCCACATTCATTGTAAAAATATCACCATCAATATATTATTAAAACAATATATTAAATGAATTATTTTATCAGAAAAAGATAAAATATTAATTTTCAACAATTGTCACATTAAAAATTTTCTCCATCTATATCCACATAAAATCACTATTTTCCTCATCATATAAATTAATAATTAATTATACACAAATAATATTACAGAACCACAGTACTGGCAACCAGGCCGTTCCTAGGAAAGAGGGGGCTTTCCAATAAGGATCTCTCCTTACTGGCGCGCAATTAGATGACCAAACCTCTTCTTAGACAGAACTTTCTAGACATTGCCAATAATATTATCTAATAATATTATTCAGATAATATGAATTATTGTTCCGATAATAAAAAATACTATGTAGTGACAACTATTAAAACAACAGTAATATAAAATATCAACGCAGCAATTATTGAATCAATAAAATACAATATTAAACAGTAATTACTGTAACAATTATTGAGTAGTGCCTTCTTACGTAAGAATCAATAATTGGTGCAATATCGTGTGCTACTGTGCAACAACGCGTATTACTGTGTTTTAACCACCGGGTATTCCAACAGTATTTATAAACAACTTGTTTTTATCGTTTTCTTCATCCAATCGCTTTTCGTTATGGGGCCCACAAAAGACTGCGCCGCCGTACGAATATTCTCCGACAGTAAGAATATTCCACGACCAAGCGAATATTCCCCGACAACAATGAATATTTTATAACCACTTGTGTATTTTGAAAAATTTTCACATTTCACCCATAACTTTAACTTTTTATCAATTTAACCATTTACTGAATAGTAATTATAAGAAAAATTGAATACTTTTATTTCATAAAATTCGGGGTCTTACAATCTCCCCTCCTTATGAAATTTCGTCCTCGAAATTTACGTACCTGGTATTTCAAAGAGTTGAGAATACCTTGCTTTCATTTCAGATTCCATCTTCCCTGTCATCATGATTTCTCCATTGCTCATCTTCTATATTTCAGATATCATTCTAGAATACAGCTTCAAAACAAGGGTTAATTTAACAAATTAATATATCACATAATATCCCGATATTATGACTGACCAACAAATAAGCTTAGGTAGGACACACTAGCGAAGGATTTACTCGTCCCTCTCCTCCTAGTCATATTCCCCGATCTCCGCCAGAGATCATATCCCTAAGCTCTGATACCAAATGTGACTCTCATGGTGCTTCAACCACAGCACCTCACAATGGTACCTATCAGCTTGCCACCGCAGAACGGCGTCCCCTACAGAGAGTCTGGCTTCGGTGCATCCCCCATCAACAGGAAGTCACCAGCGAGAGGCTCGGGGCTCTTTACTTATGGCTCTGATACCAAATGTAACGCCCCCAAAATAGGTCCATTCCATCCAACCTATTCTGAGTCGTCAAATACATGGTACAGAAAACAACTACAACTTTATTACAACAATTGTCGTGCAAAATACAACAACACATATGCTGTGAGTTTGGATACAAATATATACCAACTGTGACTCATGTCCCAACCTTGGATAGCACGTCACAATGACACCTTACATAAAGGTATAGTCAAAAACTGTTTTAGAAATTAGAATCTTTGGAAAGTGCTCAAAAAAACCCTCGTACATGGGAGGCCATGCTTCTAGGTTATGATAGATATCATATGGCCACAGAATTATCCTTGGTTGACCCAATAGACCCCAAAGAAAAATAAGAAGATTACTATCATATTCTTCCCAATGGTGAGTCTTCTCTCGACTTATCGTTATCTCAACTGTCTCTAATTGAGAATTATACTTCAAAGAAACGCCAAGATTATATAGGTAGTGCTCGTAGATATACTCAGCAAGTGGATGTACACAACCATGTCTTATGATGACTCGAGGCTGTGTGTCGTTAGACATCTTGTATGACAGTGGCAAAACACCCTTCCAACGTTGGGTACACCTTACCCTATTGGATTCACCAAATAAAACTACTAAATGAACTTTTCTATACTGCTTCGGGAGAACCTCCACAGCTAGAGACTATCGTTCTATTTTCCTGTTACCCTTGCTCGACCCAGCTACACTCTTATTACCTGAAAGGAATTGTGAAGCAAAAGGGTGAGCACAACTAGCTCAGTAAAGAATGTTATGACTAAAGATAAATAAATTATCAATAGTATTCATCAGTAATAAATCAGAGATTTAGAACATATGGTAGATGATAAAACTTTTCAACCATAGTTGCAGCGGAACGAGCAATCCATTAGAAGAGTCAAATAGACCATAAAGTCTATTATCTTCTCCATGTTAAAAGTCCACCAATAATGTTTTATCCCTGTAACATCAATCAACAATTCCTGTCTACAATCACATGTATAACTCATAATCATAATTGTAGTTCTAAATTCCTTTTCTCATCCAGAACAAAGATAATTTTCATCACTTGTCTTTACCTGAAACATCAAAGATCATGATTATACCAAATCACAGTTCATGTTCATAATCATACTAATAATTTCATCTTTGCACTACGGGCCAAAGATATTCATCAACAACTCATCTTTGCACTACAGGCCAAAGATATTCCTCAACAGTTCATATTTGCACTACAGGCCAACTATATTATTATCTCAAAGAAATATATAATCATTTCAGAATTTATATAACCAATAATTATAACCACGTTGATCATTTCACCTTTGCACTTAAGCTAAAGATATTCAATTATAAATTCAATGGCCATGATCATACCAGTCACAATTCAACTTTTCACTACTGGATAAAGAGAACCCTAGTCATGATCATACCAATAATCTACCCATCTTTACACTCAAGTCAAAGAGAAATATCACCATTAGGGTTATAAAAATGTTATCTATGATAAAAAAAATAATATGATCAACATATAGTTTTAATCTCAAGAGTAATATTCATAAATCAACTATAATTTGGTTAGAAAAAGAAACCAATTTTGTCATAAATAGTAACTCGTGAATAGTAACCCATGAATAGTAACTCATGAATAGTAACTCATGAATAGTAACTCATGAATAGTAACTCATGAATAATAACTCGTGAATAGTAACTCATGAATAGTAACTCGTGAATAGTAACTTGTGAATAGTAACTCATGAATAGTAACCCATCGTGAATAGTAACTCATGAATAGTAACCCCGACATGAAAAGATAAGAATTTCACAAGAAAAATCTTACCAATATTCCAGTATAATGATATTGAAAGAAATAATATCATTTTAAAAAAATACATCCCTTATTATCCCTTACTATCCCTTACGATAATATCCCTTACTATCCCTTACCTCAAAAGTGCAGTATTTCTGACTGAAATAACGCTGAACGAACTTGCACCGTATAGCAACACTCAAGATATCAAAATACTCACAAGAATACACTCGATAATATAGAGAGAGAAATAGAGAGAAAACTTCAGTTTCTGGTGTGATTTTTAATTCTAACCTAAGCACCCTATTTATAGTAAAATGCTTAGAACACCAAAGCAGAAAATTGAATATAATAATATTATATTTATATAATTTTCCTTAGCCCACCATTTTGACCAAAGAAATCAGCCACACATGTGCCAAAAGCAACAAAAACATTTTTCTTAATAAAAATAAATAAAACTTCCAAAAATCAATTATTTCAGAACTTCAGAACTTCAATAATTCATAATAAATAGCCTTTTTATCAAAAAATTCGAATCTCGCGACTTTTTATAGGAAATTCAATTCTCTACAACTTTGTAGAAGAAAGTTTTTCCAAATTCCAAACAGAAATTGACCGAAATCCACAAACGAACGATTTTACAGTCAATAATAAATTTTCGGTCAAGAATTGTGTCCACCAACACACAAAATATGTGTTAATCATTTAATGCCACAAAAATACTCTTCCTCCTCATATACTCATATATCCCACATTCATTATAAAAATATCACCATTAATATATTATTAAAATAATATATTTAAATGAATTATTTTATCAGAAAAAGATAAAATATTAATTTTCAACAATTGTCACATTAAAAATTTTCTCCATCTATATCCACATAAAATCACTATTTTTCTCATCATATAAATTAATAATTAATTATACACAAATAATATTACAGAACCACAGTACTGGCAACCAGGCCGTTCCCAGGAAAGAGGGGGATTTCCAATAAGGATCTCTCCTTACTGGCGCGCAATTAGATGACCAAACCTCTCCTTAGACAGAACTTTTTAGACATTGCCAATAATATTATCTAATAATATTATTCAGATAATATGAATTATTGTTCCGATAGTAGAAAATACTATGTAGTGACAACTATTAAAATAACAGTAATATAAAATATCAACGCAGCAATTATTGAATCAATAAAATACAATATTAAACAGTAATTACTGTAACAATTATTGAGTAGTGTCTTCTTACGTAAGAATCAATAATTGGTGCAATATCGTGTGCTACTGTGCAACAACGCGTATTACTGTGTTTTAACCACCGGGTATTCCAACAGTATTTATAAATAACTTGTTTTTGTCGTTTTCTTCATCCAATCGCTTTTCGTTATGGGGCCCACAAAAGACTGCGCCGTCGTACGAATATTCTCCGGCAGTAAGAATATTCCACGACCAAGTGAATATTCCCCGACAACAATGAATATTTTATAACCACTTGTGTATTTTAAAAAAATTTCACATTTCACCCATAACTTTAACTTTTTATCAATTTAACCATTTACTGAATATTAATTATAAGAAAAATTGAATACTTTTATTTCATAAAATTCGGGGTCTTACATCGAACTTCTAAAAACATCTACAGTAATGCATGGGTACGCAGCTGAGGATGAGTACAACATACCACCCTCAAACAGATGGACATAGTGAGAGAACGATTCAGACAATAGAAGATATGCTAAGAGCCTGTGTGATAGACTTAAAAGGAAATTGGGACGATAACCTACCGCTTGTAGAGTTCGGCTACAACAACAGTTACCACGCTAGTATTGGCATGCCGCCTTATGAAGCGTTATATGGCAGAAAGTGCAGAACTCCGCTTTATTGGGATGAAGTTGGCGAAAGACAATTACTAAGCCCAGAATTAGTACAGCAGATAGCAGAAATAGTTAAAGTGATCCGAACAAGACTGGTAGCAGCTCAAGATAGGCAGAAGAAATACGCCGATCCACATCGTAAAAATATCGAGTTTGAATCGGGTAGTTATGTGTTTTTGAAGGTCTCTCCCTAGAAAGGAAAGATCAGGTTCGAAAAGAAAGAGAAATTAAGCCCAAGATTCATTGGACCATTTAAAGTATTGCGAAGAATCGAAAAAGTTGCATATGAGGTAGCCCTACCTCCAGCACTCGAGAATGTCCACAACGTCTTCCACATTTCTGTATTACGACCCTACAAACCCGATTACAAGCATGTAATTGAATACGAACCCCTACATTTTGAAAAAGACTTATCTTACGAAGAAATTCATGTTCAAATTATCGACAGAAAAGAACAAGTTCTCAGAAATAAAGTAATACCTTCTGTTAAGGTAATTTGGAGAAACCACAACGCTGAAAAAGCTACGTAGGAACTCGAAGAGAATATGATGAAGAATTACCCTCATTTATTTACTTAAATTATGTGTAAATGATTCTGGGGACAGAATCTTTGTAAGGGAGGAGAATGTAACGGGTCAAATTCATTGAGTCGTGATTCTGGGGACAGAATCCTTTTAAGGGGGGAAAGATGTGACAAACAAGATTTTTATAATTTAATTTTAATATTTATTGAATTAAATAAATTTTTTTGATAATTTAATTATTAGATTAAATAATTAATGAATGCAATTGTGATAGATTAATTTAATTATATGTGTTATATTTCTTAAAATAATGTGGAGAATTTTTATTATTCAAAGTATGTAATTATGTGGGTTTATTGAATTAAAAGAAATATTTAACAAGCCTCATATTATTTTATAATTAATGAGAAAATTAATTATAAGACTATGTGAATTAAATGAGAAATTATTATATTTAAATTAAATTAAACTAGATGTTTGATTTATTATCTAATTGGATGTGACATTATTAAACTATAGTATAGGAGATTGATTAAAATAATTAGAAGTGTTATTTATTGTTAGCCAAACATGGCCTTAGTGGGAGTTGAGGGCAGTTAACCCATGATGGGTAACTGACCTCCACAAGTCAGTTCTTTATTATATACGTCTTCCTTTTGTTTTATTATTTGCTAAGTTTGGAAAAGCAAAACAGAGAGGGAAAGAGAGTTTTGAGAATCAGGGAGATTAAAGGAGAAGAAGTGTGGATTTGGGAGTTGTTAACTTGTTATCACCCTGTGTAATCCAAGCAGAGTAATCAAGGGTAATCTCTTCTTTCTCAAATTTTAAATTACGTTGTTTAAGTTTTATAAGAATATGGCTTTTATGTTCTGTAAAAGCTCTGCAGTGGAAGAAGGAGTAACGATTATGTGTTAATTACGTGATAAATATTATCGTATCGTATTCTATTATATATATTGTATAAACCATATCATCGATTTCATAAAATACTTCGTATATTGTTGCTACAAAATTACAGAGTATAAAATATGGCCATATGACCCTTATATGTAAATTTAATATGTCAAACATATATTGTTTCGTAAAATTCACACTCGTATATAATTATATATATTAAAACGAAGAGACCAAACTTTAAATGAAAGGATTCGGTGTTATAACGAATCCGTAGTGTTGATTTTTTATGTTTTGTGTTCAAAACCTTTAAGAACATCAAGAACAGTGAAATTGCATGTTTAAATTCTGTAATTATGTGTTTTAATTGGTTAAAATCACTCTACAAAGGTTGGGTAATGATTATGTACGAATTCTAGTATGTGGGTATGTTTAATTTGATGAATTTAATGATCATGTAATGATAATTTCGCCTGATTCTGTGTTCTTCGCGAACTGAAAATTCAAAAACTGGAGTTTCACGGCGCGACGCCAACTCCATGCCTAATTCCCACGCCGCAGCGCCACCGCGCCGTAGCGCCATGTCTCAAGCTGCAGTGCCACGGCGCCGCAGCGCCAATAACCAGTATAACAGTGGCGCCACAGCGCCACTTAGCAGAATAGTCCAGAAATGAAATTTTTAATTGCTCAAGTCTAACAATGTGTTAGTAACTTAATCTAATGAACATAAAAACATGTTAGACATATAATGAGGTGTTAGAATAAATTCTTAACATGTCAATAACACATTAATGTGTGAATTGAATGATTGAACGCATAGTTAGCTTATTGTTCATGAAGTATAAATTATGTGGCAATGTGTATAGTTGTTGACTAAGTATAGTCATAATTCAAGTTAGACAAAAAGAATGAACTTATGATGACTAATTACATTATAATTAACTAGAGTTGTGAATGGAAATGGTATGTAGGATTATATCGAAGAACGTGTATAATTTACGTGTAATCTACGCACGAGGTAAGTTTCCTAACCTTGTTATCATTATTCAAGTTTATAAATTTCGTCGAGTAAATTCTCATTATTATTAATCAAGTTCAATTGTTATGTTAAAGATTATTTATCTTTTCAAAGTATGATTCTGTTATACAATAATTGTTCTATTGTATTCCTCTTGAGATTGTTATTCAATTTAAATATAATTTATTGTTGAATTTGTTTAGACTAGCGAATCCTTATTGATTCAACTAGTCCATAGTTGATGAACGTTCTAAATTTCAGAACCTTATTGATTTATCCAAACCAAACTCCTTTGGTGCGGACTCTAATGTTAAACTGAGATGAACAACCCTATATAGGGATTACTTATGCGTTAGCGTTAAGATATTGTGCACAGTATGGTACTAAGGGATGATCTCCCTAAGTACGAGAAGAAGAGTCCATAGTCTTATGACTGTTAAAGGTTTCAAGTATAACCCTTGATACCTAGGACATAGTTCAAGGTCTTATGACCCTCAGAAATCTTTTGAACTCTTGTTATTCATTCATGATTCTAAAGTTGAGCTTTTATTTCAGAAGTTTTTGATTCACTCGCATGTTATTATATATTGTTATTTCATTTTTTATCCTTGTGGGCATTCATGCTCACTCTTGCGTAATAATAAGATTGCAGTTAAGAATGTAAGATCCGACGAGCCTTCTACTAGCAAGGGCAAAGGAAAGATTAACAAGTGATGTAAATGAAGACTTGCTGTTTTATGTGATATTGAATTTATGTGTTAAGACTTATGTTGATGTTGTGTAAGACTATAAATTGTTTATGTTTCCGCAGTTAAGATTTAAGGTTAGTATGACCTGGGATTGATGTATTTAATTCAGATGATGTAACTCCTTAAGGAGAGGATTGATTTCTATCTATTATATTTTCAGTTATTATGGGTAGATAGATATATGATGTTGTATAGTGAACACCAAATCATGTGGGAATGGAAGTACCCAGATTTGGAGGTGTCACAGTTCTGTCGATGAAAGGGGTTAGGTCATCTAATTGCACGCCAATAAGGAAAAATCTTTATCGGAAAGCCCCCTCTTTCCTAGGAACGATCTGGTTATAATATTGTGAATTATAATATTAAATGATGAATAATTGTTGAAAGATTAAAAATGTGTTGATTAAAGATAAGTGATTTATGGTAAATATCTATTCATTTTTTGATATAAATAAAGGAGTTTGGTATGAGGTGTTTGTTATAAGTTTGACTTATTATTCTATGAGGAGATATGCTAATTTTTCAGACCGTTGATTGAAGTTATAATAGTAAATCAATATGGATCGTTGGTTGAAATTATAATAGTAAATCAATATGGATCGTTGGTTTAAAGTTTTAATAGTAAATCAATATGGACCGCTGCTTTAAGTTTTAATAGTAAATTAGTATGAACCGTCCGTTTAAAAGTAAATCAATCTGGACCGTTCATGAGTTAGTTACTATTTAGTCCATTCTCCTATAAATAAAAGCTCATTCCTTCATTATTTCTTACGAATTCACTGAAACTCTAGAGAGGAAAACTATAGAGAGAAAGAAGAAGAGTATTCTGCTACTTCACTATTGCAGTATCCAATCTTCTACTAAGGTAAGGGGTATTATTCTTTCGTATTCGTAAATAATGTTAATTTCTTTCAATACTCATAATCTATTCCTTATTAATCTGCTGGAGTAACCTGTCTACGCGAATTATCGTATGCATGGTGAATGACCCTTCGTATCAATTCTTTATTAATCTGCAGGAGTAACCTGTCTACGCGGACTACCGCATGTATGGTGAATAATTCTTTGTATTCATTCTTTATTAAATCGTGGAAATGATCTGTCTATGCGAATTACCGCATGACGGGTGAAAATCTATTTGCAGTTTCGTATATTCTTTTAATCTCATATGAGATGTCATTTCTTTTGTACTCATCAAGGGATATCGTTTTTTTCCTTCATATTTCTTCATTTATGGTACAAATTTATTGTTTGTTTCCATAACCTTATTATTAAGTGGTGAAAACCCTTGAAATTAGTGGAATATTCTTAATAGTTTGTGCTTCATCTAGTATTTTCACTATTGGTATGAACTTTCTTATTAAATGGCGGGATATTATTTATGTCGAGGTACTATTCACTCAGACACTATTCATTCGGGGTACTATTTACTTAGAAAATTATTTACGGGATACTATTCACTTGGGTATTATTCACCTGAAAAATTGATTTCTTTTCTTTCCAAATTATTTTTGATACATGAATATTATTCTTGAATTTTACTCCACAAAGCAGTTATCATGTTGATAATTTGAACATTTTTAAACTCTGGATAAACTAAAAATCTTTAATATTTATCCTTAATCTCACTTGATTGAATCTTATATCATTATCATCATCCTCATGCTTATATTGTGATGAAAGTCATCTTTGACCCGTAGTGCATAGATGGATTGTTGATTGGTATGATTATAACTATGTATCGATATAATCATGACATGTAATGTTACAAATGATGTGGTAAAAGTCCTAATTGGCCCGTAGTGTATTGATGGACAGTTGTTGGCATGATCATAACCACTAGTGATAATAATGAATATCCTTAGGCCGTAGTACATGGATAATTCATGGATGTGATACTAACGAATATAGTTGGCCCGTAATGCATGGATAATTCAGTGATGTGGATTATTTATTGAGCTGAGTCTCAGAGATAAAATTGATGATAAACTTTTAAATCATAGACGATAGTAGATATCATGCTCTACTTGACTCTTTTAATGGATTGTTTGTTCTGCTGCAGTTAAACTTATTGTCTATTGTATTCTATCAGTTTAACACTGTTGAAGGCTAACGATAATTTATTCTGCATTATCTTAGTCATAATATTCTTTACTTGGCTAGTTGAGCTCACTCTTTGCTTTCATTGTTCCCTTCAGGAAATGAGAATATATGTAAGACCCCGAATTTTATGAAATAAAAGTAATCAATTTTTCTTATAATTACTATTCAGTAAATGGTTAAATTGATAAAAGTTAAAGTTAAGGGTGAAATATGAATTTTTTTTCAAAATAAGCAAGTGGTTATAAAATAATCATTGTTGTCGGGGAATATTCGTTTGGTCGTGGAATATTCTTTCTGTCGGAAAATAATCGTACGACGGCGCTGCTATTTGTGGGCCCCATAACGAATAACTGTCGGGTGAAGAAAACGACAAATTTGAGTTTTTACAAATAACGGCATAGTTGTTACCGTTAACACTGTTGGAATACCCGGTGGTTAAAATACAGTAATACGCGTTATTGCACAGTAGCACACGGTATTGCATAGTATTTTTGAAATTATTGATTCTTACGTAAGAAGGCACTACTCAATAATTGTTACAGTAATTACTGTTCAATATTTTATTTTATTGATTCAATAATTGCTACGTTAAAATTTTATATTATTGTTGTTCAATAATTGTCACTGCATAGTATTTCTCATTATCAGATCAATAATTCATATTATTTGAATAATATTATTAGATAACATTATTGGCAATATCTAGAAAGTTCTGTCTAAGGAGAGGTTTGGTCACCTAATTGCGCGCCAATAAGGATAAATTCTTATTGGAAAGCCCCCTCTTTCCTGGGAACAGCCTGGTTGTCATAAATGTGATTCTGTAATATTAATTGTGAATAATTAATTATTGATTCATATGATAAGGAAATATTTATTTTATGTGGATATAAATGAGGGATATATTTTTGTGGTTAAAAATGAAGGAGTTAATGTTGAGGTATTTTATCTGTATTTTTGTCGGAACGGAGGTACTGAAAATTAAATTAGGGTTTTTGAGATATTTTGCGAGGATTATAATTTTTAATCCGACCGTTGGATCGTGGTAATATTTGGATATGTTATACATATATAAGTTGAGTATATGTCCACAAATTTTGAACCGTTAAAAATGAACGTATAATTTGTTATGAATTTTACGAGATGACTGGTTCAGAAATTGTTGAATTTTCGGAGTTAATCATTTTGGTGGAAAATTTTAGAATTGGTGGGCCCCACTTGTGGTTGGTGAAGAAATATGCTGAATTATATTTCAAATGTGGTGGGTGGGAATAGTAGCAGGTAAAGCCATCAGGTTGCAGGTCAAGCCTACTAAAATTTTCCTATAAATAGAGGGCTAAGTTAGAATTGAAAATCACACCAGAAACAAGTTTTCTCTCTTTCTCCCTCTATATTATGAAGCATATTTTATGAGTATTTAGATACTTTGAGAGTTGCTATTCAGTGCAAGTTTCCTTCGGCTTTGTATACCGATCAGAAGTACTGCTCTTTTGAGGTAAGGGATAGTAAGGGATTTTAAGGGTTGTTATATTTTCCAATTTCGTAATTTTTCTGACCTTCAAAAATTCTGGAAAAAATTTAAAATGATATTTTGATGAGTTTTCTTGATTGTGTCCAAAAATGGTGATTTTTGGATGTATAGATTGAGAGTTATGAATTTTATGAGAAAAGACTATTTTAAAAGTAACCGCTTATAATTCCTTGTGGTTAACTCCAAAATTGATGAAATTTTTATTGGGAGTACATGTATATGATAAAAGTATAATCTGTAAATTTCAGAATTTTTAGACAAAAGTACAATTTTTGATAAATGTCTAAATATTCGGCTGTTTTGGCCATATAAAAAATAGTAAATGACTTTTAAAAATTCTGAGAAAAATATATGTTCACTATGGGACTATATTATGCTAAATCTCAGAAAAGAAATATTTTTGGAACTGATTTGATATTTTTCATGAAAATAGTCTAGTTATGAGTAAATGAATTAAATATATTTTGTGAAGTAAGAAAATTGGAAAATAGGATTCTATGACTTTGAGAATCCTATATGAGGTATATGCAGATTTTTTATGAGGGTTTTGATTATTGGTGATAAAATCTTATGAGTTTGGTATTTTAGAATGATTAAATGTATTATTTAGTAAAGTGTAAACAATTTAAATAAATTATTTATGAGCTTAAGAAATATTATTCTTTCAATATCATTATACCGAAATACTGGTATGGATTTTATTGTGAAATTTTTACCTTTTTGTGTCGGATTTACTATTTATGAGTTACTATTCACGAGTTACTATTCATGAGTTACTATTCACGAGTTACTATTCACGATAAAAATTGGTTTCTTTTTCTAACCAAATTATAGTTGATTTACGAATATTACTCTTGAGATTAAAACTAGATGTTGATCATATTATTTTTATTATTATATATAACATTTTTATAACCCTAATGATGATATTTCTCTTTGACTTGAGTGTAAAGATTGGTAGATTTTTTGTATGATCATGACTATGGGTTATCTTTGGCCAGTAGTGCAAAGTTGAATCGTTGATTGGTATGATCATGACCATTAAATTTATAAGTGAATATCTTTAGCTTAAGTGCAAAGGTAAATTGATCAACATGGTTATAATTATTGTTTATATAAATTCTGAAATGATTATATATTTCTTTGAGATATTAATATCTTTGGCCTGTAGTGCAAAGATGAAATATTGATGAATATCTTTGGCCTGTAGTGCAAAGATGAAATATTGATGAATATCTTTGGCCTGTAGTGCAAAGATGGTCTGTTGCTGAATATCTTTGGCCCGTAGTACAAAGATGACCTGTTGATGAATATCTTTGGCCTGTAGTGCAAAGATGGTCTGTGGATGAATATCTTTGGCCCGTAGTGCAAAGATGAATTTATTAGTATGATTATGAACAGGAACTGTGATTTGGTATAACCATGATCTTTGATGTTTCAGGTAAAGACATGTGATGAAAATTATCTTCGTCCTGGATGCGAAGAGGAATTTAGAATCACAATTATGATTATGAGTTATTTATATGATTGTGGACCAGAATTGTTGATTGATGTTACAGGGATAAAATATTGTTGATAGATTTTTAACATGGAGAAGATAATAGACTTTATAGTCTATTTGACTCTTCTAATGGATTGCTCGTTCCGCTACAACTATGGTTGAAATTTTTATCATTTACCATATGTTCTAAATCTCTGATTTATTATTGATGAAGGCTATTGATAATTTAATTATCTTTAGTTATGATATTCTTTACTGAGCTAGTTGTGCTCACCCTTTTGCTTCACAATTCCTTTCAGGTAATAAGAGTGTAGCTGGGTCGAGCGAGGGTAACGGAGAAGTAGAACGGTGGTCTCTAGCTGTGGATGTTCTCCCGAAGCAGTATAGAAAAGTTCATTTAGTAGTTTTATTTGGTGAATCCAATAGGGTAAGGTGTACCCAACGTTGGAAGGGTGGTTTGCCACTATCATACAAGATGTCTAACGACATACAACCTCGTGTCATCATAAGACAGGGTTGTGCTCATCCACTTGCTGAGTATCTTTACAAGCACTACCTATATAATCTTGGTGTTTGTTTGAAGTATAATTCTCAATTAGAGACAGTGGAGATAATGATAAGTCAAGAGAAGACTCACCATTGGGAAGAATATGATAGTAAATTTCTCATTTTTCTTTGGGGTCTATTGGGTCAACCAAGGATAATTCTGTGGCCATATGATATCTATCATAATCTAGATGCATGGCCTCCCATGTACGAAGGTTTCCTTGAGCACTTCTCAAAGATTCTAATTTCTAAAACAGTTTTTGACTATACTTTTATGTAACGTATCATTGTGAGATGTTGTCCACGATTGGGACATGAGTCACATTTGGTATATATTTGTATCCAAACTCACAGCATATGTGTTGTTGTATTTTGCACGATAATTATTGTAATAAAGTTGTAGTTATTTTCTGTACCATGTATTTGGCGACTCAGAATGGGTTGGATGGAATGGACCTGTTTTGGGGACGTCACAATATAGTTGTGACTAGTCAGGGAACGAAGTGATGGTCCGAGATGGTGGCTATAGTAGTACTCATTATTTTATAAAATAGTGTGATAATAATTATAATGAGGACTCCATTTGAGTTTGGATATTGTCTACGAGACAATATTCGTGTTTAAACTCTCAGCTAATGTATTGTCATATTTTATACGACAATTGTATAATTAAGTTTGTATTTAAATTTTATACAGTATATCTGGCGACTCAGAATGGGTTGTGTATACCTATTTTGTGGGAGTCACAGTAGTTGCTGCATAGTATCTCGCATTATTGATTCAATTATTGTCACAGTATCATCTGCACAATATTTTATATTACTAAATTAATAATTGAGACGACAAAGTTATTCATATTATTATTTACATTATTGACAATGTCTAGAAAGTTCTATCGAGGAAAGAGGTTTTGTCACCTAATTGCGCGCCAATAAGGAGAAGTCCTTACCGGAAAGCTCCTTATTAGAAAGCTCTCTCTTTCTTGGGAATGATCTGGTTATTAATATTGTGAGTTATAATATTAATGATGAAAAAATGTTATTAAAAATTTGTTTAGTGAAGCTAAGTGAATTGAGATAAATAGATGGGTTTTTTTATGAAGTATTTGTTGTAAATTTGGCTTATTACATGGACCCCCACTTACTCATTTTTCAAAATTATCAGTAGAAAGTTATCTTAGTTTTGTATTATTACTTTATATATTATAATTGTGATATATATATATATATATATATATATACATTACAATCAATAGTCTATCTATGCACTACGGGCCAAAGATGACTTTCATCACAATATAAGCATAAGCATGATGACAATGATATAAGAATTCAATTAAGTGAAAGCAAGGATAAATTTTAAAGATTTATAATTCAATTTATCCAAAGTTCAAGAATGTCCAAATTGTCAACATGATAAATATTTTGTGGATTAAAATTCAAGAATAATATTGTATTAAAAATAATTTGGACAGAAAAGAAATCAATTTTTATCATGAATAGTGCCCCAGGTGATTAGTACTTTGTGAATAGTATCCCGGCATGAAAAGATTAAAATTTAACAAGAATGTCCAGAAAAATATTTCTGTGAAAAGATACTCGATGAAGCGCAAATATCAAGGATATTCTACTAATTTCAAGGAGTATAGAAGTACTACTTGATAAGTAGGTTTTCTTTCTTAAGCAGTATAGCATGTGTAGTCTTTGCCTTTGTCAAGCTTATTTATGAACACATCACATACACATAGCATTTTTATAGCAAGTTTGGATTATTTGATTGTATGGTGTTATGTCTGTAGCTTGGTTTGATACTTTGTTCTTGAATCTGGATATTTCTCTGAGGCACATTTGATTGGAATTCTAATATGACTGAAAATCTTGGGACTCACTTGCATGATAGTTTAGTTTGCATAGCATGTAGTTGCATTGTTTAATTTGTATTTGTGTAGATTACTTGAGGACAAACAATAGTTCAAGTTTGGGGGTATTTGATAAGTAGGTTTTATACCTACTTATTGATAACCAACTTACTGGAATTTTGCTTCACTTGAGTATTTTTAGTATGTTTTTATTGTTATATATGTTTGTTTTGTAGTTTGCAACATGGGAACTCCTAAGGCATGAAAATGGCATGGTGGAAGCATAGTACAGCATGATAATAGCATTGAAGGCATGGCATGGTGGATTTGAGCTGGCATGAAGATGGCAACTGAGATCAAGTAGGTGAGGAGGGCACTTAAAAGATCAATGAAGTGGTAAACTGAAGAAGAAAAGAAATGAAGAAGAAGAAAGTAGCAGGAAATAGAAGCAGTTCATGAGCAAACACCAGCAGACAGAAAGCAGTAGCAGCGCGGCCGCGCTGCTATATAGCCTAGTCACGGCACGCCCGCACCAGATAGATGACAGACGTAGATAAGGTTACTGCGCGGTCGCGCCCTATTTACAAAGGAACATGGCGCGCCCGCGCCATGCACTCGGCAGCAACTCCAACATCGCACCCTCGCCCGAAATCTCTTACATCATCGCGCGTCCGCGCCGGTCACAATTATTTTAAAATGCTGACTTTTGTATTTTGAAAAGCTGGAGCGTATTTGTTATCTTTTAGACGATTTGGTTGGTTACCAGAGACGATTTTTATTCAATTTTTGAATTACTATTATTAGGTTTTTGGTATTCTAGAGAGAGTTCATAGCCTTTTTCTACTATTTTGAGCTTCTCTCTCTAGATCATTGTGTGTAAATATTGGTTTTTATTCTGGTGATGATTGTGGACTTGAATTGGCTTGGAATCAGACTTAGCAGCAAGGATTATCAGATTTGATTCCTCATTTCTCTTATATCTCTTGTTTGTATTTCTTATTTCAATGTTTTGCTTCAATCCCATAATAGCTGATTATTCAGAAATGAACTAACTTCCATTATGGGATTCTAATAGATTTTAATGTGTAGTCTATACTTGTATGCCTGTTTGTGATGTGTATGTTTAATATTGGATTGCCCAACATGGTTGTGCTTAATTATTGAATGCTTGATCACCATTCACACTAATTACTTGTATGGAATTGGAAAATGAAATATAAGTATAGATTAGACTATGTTGGCATATGTTCATGAGACTTATTCATGTTAGGTTTTATGATTCGTGACCCGGATAGTAATATACTGGTTCACCATGTGTAGTCATTGAGAGCTTGTGTGACATCCCCAAATCCGGGTACTTTTTACCTCAAATCTGGTACATTATTTTTATAACTATTGCGAAAGATATAACATAAATTGTTTATACATTAAACTTTTACACATCATTCCCAAGGTCTACAACATTAACTTAATACATACCTTCAATATCTAAAAAGGTTTACAATGCTATTTTCGTCAAAAATTTTAATAGATCTAACTGCACCATAATTTAATCTTGCACTTTGCCTTTGCTTCTATCTTTACTCGAGCTTTCATCTTAATCTGAAATTTTTTATCATGATATAGCAAGGGTGAGCAACAAGTTTGTCCATCAAGTTTAAATTTAATTGAGGATATATCATGATTGGAAAGAATGAATAAGCTTTCAAGTTTTCAACAATGTAAAAATTGTGAAATAACATGAATCAAGTGTCAAAAATTGAGTGACTGAATCAATAATGTTTGAAGGTCGATAATGACCCTGAACAATTTAACTGAACCTTATGGTAATGAAGGTGATCAGCCTTTCATACCTGATGAATATTGTAAGACCCCAACTTATTAATGAATAAAATCAAATTTTCTCTAAATATTATTGTGAATATTAAGGGGTTAATTTGATATAATACTTTGGTTATGGGTGAAATGTGCAAATTTTGTAAAATAAGCAAGTGGTTATAAAATATTCATTTTGTCGGGAAATATTCGTTTGGTCGTGGAATATTCTTGCTGTCGGGGAATATTCATACGACGGCGCAGCCTTGTGTGGGCCCCATAACGGAAAGCGATTGGATGAAGAAAATGACAAGTATAAGTTATTTATAAATAACGGCGTAGTTGTTACCGTTAATACTGTTGGAATACCCGGTGGTTAAAATACAGTAGCACACGGTATTGTACCAATTATTGATTCTTACGTAAGAAGGCACTACTCAATAATTGTTACAGTAGTTATTGTTCAATATTTTATTTTATTGATTCAATAATTGCTGCGTTGATATTTTATATTATTATTGTTTCAATAATTGTTGCTGCACAGTATTTTCCATTATCAGATCAATAATTCATATTATTTAAATAATATTATTAGATAACATTATTGGCAATGTCTAGAAAGTTCTGTCTAAAGAGAGGTTTGGTCATCTAATTGCGCGCCAGTAAGGAGAAATCCTTATTGGAAAGCCCCCTCTTTCCTGGGAACGGCCTGGTTGTCATAAATGTGATTCTGTAATATTATTTATGAATAATTAATTATTGATTCATATGATAAGAAAATATTTATTTTATGTGGATATAAATGAGGGATATATTTTTGTGGTTAAAAATAAAGGAGTTAATGTTGAAGTTTTTATCAGTATTTTTGTCGGAATGGAGGTATTAAAAATCAGGATTTTTGAGATATTTTGCGGGGGTTATAATTTTTAATCCGACCGTTGAATCGTGGTAATTTTTGGATATGTTATACATATATAAGTTGAGTATATGTCCACAAATTTTGAACCGTTAAAAATGAACGTATGATTTATTATGAATTTTACGAGATGACTGGTTCAGAAATTGTTGAATTTTCGGAGTTTATCATTTTGATGAAAAATTCTAGAATTAGTGGGCCCCACTTGTGGTTGGTGAAGAAATGTGCTGAATTATATTTTAAATGTGGTGGGTGAGAATAGTAGCAGGTAAAGCCATCAGGTTGCAGGTCAAGCCTACTAAAATTTTCCTATAAATAGAGGGCTAAGTTAGAATTGAAAATCACACCAGAAACAAGTTTTCTCTCTTTCTCTCTCAAGATTATTGAGTGTATTTTGTGAGTATTTAGATACTTTGAGAGTTTCTATTCATCAGAGCAAGTTTCTTTCAGCCTTATACCGGTATTCCGACCAGAAGTACTGATATTTTGAGGTAAGGGATATTATCTTCTTCTTAAATGATATTTTCTTCAATATCATTATGTCGAAATATTGATATGAACATTTTATCAAATTTAGAACTTTTTGTGTCGAGGTTACTATTCACGTATACGACACTATTCACGTATACGGCACTATTCACGAATACGACACTATTCACCGAAAAATAAAATTTTCTCTTTTTGTCCAAGATATCTATTATGGTTACTATCTTTGATTGTATCCATGTTTTGATCTTTATTTTTGAATTCTGCTTCACAATTGATTATTATGAAGTATTATTGATCTTGGATAAACTGTTATACGAATCCTTAATATTTGTCCTTCTGTCTCACTGGATTCATTCTCTTTAAGATATTTTTCATCATCCTCAGTCCTAAATGATGATATTATTGAATATCTTTGGCATGTAGTGCAAAGATATATGATTGCTTGATGAATATCTTTGGCCTGTAGTGCAAAGATAAACAGGTATTGAGATGAACATGACTGACAGGTGATACAAATGAATATCTTTGGCCTGTAGTGCAAAGATAAATATTTGGATAAAGATGATTATTAATTGATGTTACAGGGATAAAATATTGATGATGGACTTTTAAATCTTAGAAGATAGTAGAATTCATTCTCTACTTGGCTCTTCTAATGGTTTGCTTTTTCCGCTGCAGTTGTTGATCTAAAACTTGTTGTCGATTATATTCTATCAGATTTTTCCTGTTGAAGACTAACGATAATTTGTTGTATGTTATCTTAGTCATAATATTCTTTACTGGGCTAGTTGAGCTCACCCTTTTCCTTTTTGTTCCATTTTTCTTCTCAGGAGGTGAGAACATAGCAGGATCTAATCGGGGTATAGAGTGATGGTTCTAGAAAGATATTTTAGCAGTCCTCACTATTTCTGTAAAATAGTGTTTGAATAATTGTAATGAGGATTTATTTGAGTGTGGATATTATCCAGAGGACAATATTTGTATTTAAACTCACAGTATGTGTTGTCGTATTTTGCACGACAATTATATTATTAAAGTTGTAGTTTGTTTCTGTACCATGTATTTTGGCGACTCAGAATGGGTGTTGTATACCTATTTTGGGGGCGTCACAGTTGGTATCAGAGCTTAGGGATATGATCCCTGGCTGAGATGTGAGACAAGAACTAGGAGGGGAGAGACGGGGAATTCCTTCGCTAGTATGACCTGACTAAGTTTATTTGGTGTTTATTTGGTCGGTCAGAGTATAGGGATAACATATGACATGACTATTAACCCTTGTTTTATGGCAGTATTTAAGAATGGCAGCTGAGAACGTTAATAATGGAGTAAATCAGACCGTGGAGACACCTTTGATCACCACCCAGGGGAACGTGCAACAGGAAGGCAATATTCCTCCTGTAAACAACGTTACCGAGCAAACGATGAATGATGGAATGTTTAGGAGCTTTTTGCAGTTCATGCAAAATCAGACGAGGGAGACTCGTGTGCAGAATACGGGTGGAAATGAAAATAACGCGCGGTTTGTCACAGCTAAGCAGTTCAAAGAATTGGGACCACTAGAATTTAAGGGAAAGCCGGATCCGATCATGGCGGAAACGTGTGTCAAGCAAATTACCAAGATATTCGATGTCTTGGGATGCACGGAGGAACAGAAGGTTCCATTCGCCACCTTTATGTTCCGCGGTGAGGCAGACTACTGGTGGGAGTCTGTGAAGCGTACCCAGCCTGACGCACTCAACATGTCCTGGGAAACGTTTCAGAAACTGTTCAATGACAAGTACTTTCCTGAAAGTATTCATCGTATGAAGGAGGTGGAGTTTATCAGACTGGAACAAAATAACATGACGGTGTCCCAGTACGAGGTGAAGTTTGCAGAGTTATCCAGGTTTGCACCTCATTTGGTCGAAAATGAGGAACGAATGACAAGGATGTTTCTGAGAGGTCTAAAACCCGAGATTCGGCAATATCTTATCTCTCATAAATTTTCTTTATATTCAGATATTGTAAACAGGGCTCAATTATTAGAGCGAGATAATGAGTATTTGCAACCGAGGGACCACAACCAGGGTCATACCGGTGGCGGCAGTCATCGAAGCAATGAAAACCAGCAGGGAAGAAAACATTGGGACAAAAGCGATAACCACTCTGGTGGTAATCGTGGTCGTGATAATAGAAGGAGCGAGTTGGGAGGAGATTTCAAGAAGAGAAGGTACAACAATGATAACGTGAAGACGTCAGCACAAACATCAACTGTTTCTAGGGGAGGAGAACGACCACCGGTCGTATGTTACAAATGTGGGAAAGAGGGACATATCAGCCCAAACTGCCCACAACAATCCAAGGTATGTTATAACTGTGGAAAGGAGGGTCATATAGCTCGAGAGTGTTTTGTAGCAAAACCAAGTTCAGTGGGGATGGTGACTCCAAAAGTTGTCCCGGATAAGTCGAAATCAGCGGTTCCTGGAAGGGCGTTTGTCGTGACTAGCCAAAACGCGAGAAACCCGAATGAGGTGATCACGGGTAAGCTAATCTTGAATTCTTGCGAAGTTTATACTTTACTAGATACCGGTTCTATCCATTCTTTTATCTCTCCTGCTTGTGCTCAACATTTAAACTTGACTCCGGAGAAATTGGACTTTAACTTATCTGTTGAAACTCCGTTGGGTGAAACCTTCATTACATCTACAGTTTATAAATCTTGCATCATCCAAGTTAGCACTATCACATTACCTGTTGATCTTATCTCTTTAAAGATACTTGCTTTTGATGTGATTTTAAGAATTGATTGGTTAACCACTCATCATGCTAAAATTGATTGTTTTCGTAAGGTTGTTAGTTTTCATATTCCTAACCAACCTGTCATACGAATTCAAACTACTAAACCACTAAAATCAGTCGTTGTCATACCAAGCCATAAAGCCATTCGTTTATTGAAAAACGGATGTCAAGCTTTCTTAGCCCATGTCATGGACTTGAACAAAAATACGTCAGATTTGAATGATATTTCTGTTGTTAGTGAATTTCCTGACGTATTTCCTGAAGAATTTCCTGGCCTAACCCAGAGCGTGATATTGAATTTTTGTATTGATCTTCAACCCGATACAAAACCCACTTCTAAAATCTCATATCGAATGGCTCCTATTGAACTTCAGGAGTTAAAAACCTAACTGTAGAAGTTCGTACCCGAGCTTATATATGGTGACTTCCTTTGCAGAATGCACTGAAGCCAAACTCTCCGTAGGGGACGCCATATTCGTGCGGTAGTAAACTGATAGGTGTCATTGTGACGTACTATCCAAGATTGGGATATGAGTCACAGTTGAGAGCAACCTAAGTCAGTAATCGAAGTACGTAGCTTTCTGGGCTTAGCTAGTTATTATCGAAGATTTGTGGAAGGATTTTCTCGAATCGCTACTCCGTTAACTCAGCTGACTCGGAAAGATACAAAATTCGTATGGAGTGAAGAATGTGAGAAGAGTTTTCAAGAACTCAAGAGGAGACTCATTTCGGCACCTGTTCTGACAATACCATCTGGTTCGGATGGATTTGTTATCTACAGCGATGCTTCAGGCAAAGGGTTAGGATGTGTTCTTATGCAACATGGAAAAGTCATAGCCTATGCCTCGCGACAACTCAAAGAATATGAGAGAAATTATCCTACTCATGATTTGGAGTTGGCAGCAGTCATTTTCGCGTTGAAGATTTGGAGACACTACCTGTATGGGAGAAAGTGGAGATCTATACAGATCATAAAAGCCTCAAATATTTCTTCACCCAAAAGGAACTCAACATGCGGCAGCGACGTTGGCTCGAGCTGTTGAAAGATTACGATCATACCATCCAATATCATCCTGGAAAAGCAAACGTAGTAGCTGACGCATTGAGTAGAAGATCATATGCGGGTACGAGTGCAATATTGTTAACACAAAGGCCCATTTTGTATGACTTGCAAAGGATGGAGATAGAGATGAAGGCTCCAAGTACCCACATGATGATATCAAATATACGAGTAGAACCGACTTTAATCGATAAAGTTAAAGCTGCTCAAGCTACGGACATGGAGCTGATGCGTATGAAGAAGAAAGTGCAAGAAGGTGCTATTCCAGAAGCAAGAATCGATGAAGAAGGAATACTTCGAGTCAACTCCAGACTTTATGTTCCTAACAATTTTGACTTGAAGCATAGAATAATGATGGAGGCACACAACACACCGTTTGCAATCTATCCTGGGAGTACCAAAATGTATCACGATCTTCGACATACATTTTGGTGGAGCAATATGAAAAGAGAGATCGCGGAGTTTATCTCGAGGTGTTTAACTTGTCAACGTCTAAAAGCGGAGCATCAAGTACCAAAGGGTCCATTGCAACCACTTGAGATTCCGAAATGGAAGTGGGAACACATTACTATGGATTTTGTTACGGGTCTTCCCAAGGTTTCTCAAGGCATAGATGCGATTTAGGTTATTGTTGATAGATTAACCAAGTCCGCTCATTTCTTGCCGATACATGAGACTTATTCCCTTGAACGTCTTGCTAGTATGTACGTGAACGAGATTATGAGATTGCATGGCATGCCAGTATCCATAGTTTCGGATCGTGACCCAAGATTCACTTCACGATTTTGGGTTAGCTTGCAGAAAGCTATGGGCACGGATTTACGATTTAGTTCGGCATACCATCCTCAAACGGACGGACAATCAGAGAGGACTATTCAAACTCTTGAAGATCTATTAAGACTCTGTGTCCTAGATCTCAAAGGGAGTTGGGATAAGTACCTACCATTGGTGGAATTCTCCTACAACAACAGTTATCAGGCGAGCATAGGTGTGGCTCCATTCGAGGCGTTGTATGGAAGAAAATATCGTTCTCCAGTATGCTGGGACGAGGTGGGTGAAGCAACATTGTTGGGACCAGAGTTGGTACGCATTACTACAGAGAAGATCCAAACGATTTGACAACGTATACAAACGGCACAGGATCGACAAAAGAGTTATGCGGATCTTCATCGGAAGGACGTGGAATTTAATATTGGGGATCATGTATTATTACGTGTTGCACCATGGAAGGGAGTTACAAGATTTGGGAAGAGAGGAAAGCTCAATCCAAGATTTGTTGGTCCATTTGAGATTCTTGAACGAATAGGAAATGTGGCATATAGACTCGTATTACCTCCAAGCATGTCTCGTGTTCATAATATTTTTCACATATCTATGCTTCGTAAATATGTTAAAGACCCGAGCCACATTATTGAGTTAGAACCAGACGAGATAGCTGAAGATTTAACGTACGAGGAGGTACCTGTTAAGATCTTGGATAGGAAAGAGCATGTCCTACGCACGAAGGTTATACCACAAGTTAAGGTTTTGTGGATAAACCATGCTATTAAAGAAATGACCTGGGAGTTGGAATCAGAAATGAAAGCGAGGTATCCTCACCTTTTTGAAACATCAGGTACGTACGTCAATTTCGAGGACGAAATTTCATAAGGAGGGGAGGTTGTAAGACCCCAACTTATTAATGAATAAAATCAAATTTTCTCTAAATATTATTATGAATAATAAGGGGTTAATTTGATATAATACTTTGGTTATGGGTGAAATGTGCAAATTTTGCAAAATAAGCAAGTGGTTATAAAATATTCATTTTGTCGGGGAATATTCGTTTGGTCGTGGAATATTCTTGCTGTCGGGGAATATTCGTACGACGGCGCAGCCTTGTGTGGGCCCCATAACGGAAAGCGATTGGATGAAGAAAACGACAAGTATAAGTTATTTATAAATAACGGCGTAGTTGTTACCGTTAATACTGTTGGAATACCCGGTGGTTAAAATACAGTAGCACACGGTATTGTACCAATTATTGATTCTTACGTAAGAAGGAACTACTCAATAATTGTTACAGTAGTTATTGTTTAATATTTTATTTTATTGATTCAATAATTGCTGCGTTGATATTTTATATTATTGTTGTTTCAATAATTGTTGTTGCACAGTATTTTCCATTATCAGATCAATAATTCATATTATTTGAATAATATTATTAGATAACATTATTGGCAATGTCTAGAAAGTTCTGTCTAAAGAGAGGTTTGGTCATCTAATTGCGCGCCAGTAAGGAGAAATCCTTATTGGAAAGTCCCCTCTTTCCTGGGAACGGCCTGGTTGTCATAAATGTGATTCTGTAATATTATTTGTGAATAATTAATTATTGATTCATATGATAAAGAAATATTTATTTTATGTGGATATAAATGAGGGATATATTTTTGTGGTTAAAAATGAAGGAGTTAATGTTGAGGTTTTTATCAGTATTTTTGTCGGAATAGAGGTATTAAAAATCAGGGTTTTTGAGATATTTTGCGGGGGTTATAATTTTTAATCCGACCGTTGGATCGTGGTATTTTTTGGATATGTTATACATATATAAGTTGAGTATATGTCCACAAATTTTGAACCGTTAAAAATGAACGTATGATTTATTATGAATTTTACGAGATGACTGGTTCAGAAATTGTTGAATTTTCGGAGTTTATCATTTTGATGGAAAATTCTAGAATTGGTGGGCCCCACTTGTGGTTGGTGAAGAAATGTACTGAATTATATTTCAAATGTGGTGGGTGGGAATAGTAGCAGGTAAAGCCATCAGGTTGCAGGTCAAGCCTACTAAAATTTTCCTATAAATAGAGGGCTAAGTTAGAATTGAAAATCACACCAGAAACAAGTTTTCTCTCTTTCTCTCTCTAGATTATTGAGTGTATTTTGTGAGTATTTAGATACTTTGAGAGTTTCTATTCATCAGAGCAAGTTTCTTTCAGCCTTATACCGGTATTCCGACCAGAAGTACTGATATTTTGAGGTAAGGGATATTAGCTTCTTCTTAAATGATATTTTCTTCAATATCATTATGTCGAAATATTGATATGAACTTTTTATCAAATTTGGAACTTTTTGTGTCGAGGTTACTATTCACGTATACGATACTATTCACGTATACGGCACTATTCACGAATATGGCACTATTCACCGAAAAATAAAATTTTCTCTTTTTGTCCAAGATATCTATTATGGTTACTATCTTTGATTGTATCCATGTTTTGATCTTTATTTTTGAATTCTGCTTCACAATTGATTATTATGAAGTATTATTGATCTTGGATAAACTGTTATATGAATTCTTAATATTTGTCCTTCTGTCTCACTGGATTCGTTCTCTTTAAGATATTTTTTATCATTCTCAGTCCTAAATGATGATATTACTGAATATCTTTGGCCTGTAGTGCAAAGATGTATGATTGCTTGATGAATATCTTTGGCCTGTAGTGCAAAGATGAACAGGTGTTGAGATGAACATGACTGACAGGTGATACAAATGAATATCTTTGGCCTGTAGTGCAAAGATGAATATTTGGATAAAGATGATTATTAATTGATGTTACAGGGATAAAATATTGATGATGGACTTTTAAATCTTAGAAGATAGTAGAATTCATTCTCTACTTAACTCTTCTAATGGTTTGCTATTTTCGCTGCAGTTGTTGATCTAAAGCTTGTTGTCGATTATATTCTATCAAATTTTCCCTGTTGAAGACTAATGATAATTTGTTGTATGTTATCTTAGTCATAATATTCTTTACTGGACTAGTTGAGCTCACCCTTTTCCTTTTTGTTCTATTTTTCTTCTCAGGAGGTGAGAACATAGCAGGATCTAGTCGGGGTATGGAGTGATGGTTCTAGAAAGATATTTTAGCAGTCCTCACTATTTCTGTAAAATAGTGTTTGAATAATTGTAATGAGGATTTATTTGAGTGTGGATATTGTCCAGAGGACAATATTTGTATTTAAACTCACAGTATGTGTTGTCGTATTTTGCACGACAATTGTATTATTAAAGTTGTAGTTTGTTTCTGTACCATGTATTTTGGCGACTCAGAATGGGTGTTGTATACCTATTTTGGGGTCGTCACAAACATATACAACATGCACTAAGTGCGAATCAATAATCAGTTTAGACGTGAATAATCATCAATAATCATTCACTAACATGCTTTGAAATATAACTCGAGTTTGAGTTAAGGAAACTTGCATATACCGCTGATTACTGCTACGCAATCTGAGTTAACGTCCTTATTGAAAAGACCTATCAGTTATAAGATTGATCTTTCAATTAACATAACATACCTTATAAGTAAACTATCTAACATTTAAACGCATAGCCAAATATTAAATAACCTTAACACTATACATATACTTAAATCTAAACCTAGTTAAGCATTAGACATTACATTATAGCCTTAGTATTATCATTATACTTCGATAATCTTTTCATCATGTCAGAAATTATACTTATAAGTTTTTCCTTTTATATGTTATCTTAGTAAATTAGATAACATTTTAGTAAACCAAAATACCATTTCAGTAAGTCGGATTTCATTTCAGTATCCTGAAATCACTATTTTAGCAAACCAAAATCAGTTTAGCAGACTGAATTCAATTTCAGCAACCCGAAATCAAATTCAGTACCCTTGATTCCTTTTTCAGGAGATTATACACATAATATAGCCAAATTCAACAACTATATTTAAAAACAACTTAATTCTCTATTTTAATTTCCCGTTTAATACTATTAATTATTTGATAGTATTTCAAGCTAATGTTATTAACCCTTTAATAACCTTTAAGTTAAATATTACTAATAATATCTTAGTCCAATATCATTAGTCACATAAAATTATTTGAAGTCATTAATCACATAAATAAACAATTTATTTCAATTGTTTTCTATTCCTTAATTAATTCCTTTAAGCACTCTAAAATGCCATACACATATCAACTCTTCACCACCCGACCCAAACCTCCACCAAAAATCTGCATAAAACATGCTTAAGGGTCTCAAGTCAGAAAACCTCATTTTCCATATTTTTGACATCACATATTTAATTAAACTCATGTATCAATATAACATCAGTTATATGAAAAATACCAAATCAGTCCCAAAAAATTTTCTTTTCTGGGATTTTATATAATATAGTCCCACATTGAACATATACTTTTTCTGAAATTTTTAAAATCCATTTACTATTTTTAAATAGTCCATAATAGCCAAATATTCTCAAATTTTTCATAAATCGAGATTAGCTTCAAAAATTTTGAAATTTTCAGAGTTAGCTCCTGTTATATACATGTACTTTCAATAAAAATTTCGTAATATTTGGACTTATACACAGAGAGTTATTCGGATATCTTTTTAAATATTGTCCTTAGCCGTAAAATCCATAACTCTCAATCTATACATCCAAATATCGCCATTTTTGTACACAAACTAGAAAACTCATCAAATTATCATCTGAAATTTTTCCAAAATTTTTTAGGGTCAGAAAAATTACGAAAATTCCCCTGCCAGAAACTGTCCCAAAACAGTTCCTATTTCTTTTACAAAAATGGGACTATTTCGGGTAAATCAGTCACTACACCTTGTAAACTCATCCTTTTTTAGTACTACCACTTGGGTTTACTACATAACTTACATATCTAGCACCCCTCTTTGACAGATCGTAAAAAAGAGTTATAGATTTAAAACGGTGAAATTCTAAAGTACATAGAAATTTGGGTTTCTAAACTAGAAAAAATTATTTTTCTTTTCTTTTGATTCCAACCAAAACAACACCCAATATGGATAGATCTATACTTGAATTTATATAAATCACATAGATTAAATGGTTTTATACATCCATATTATAAACCTCTTTCATCAAATCCATAAAATAAATTAGAGGAAAGCTTAGGGAAAAAAATAATTTTATACCTTTGTTTTTTTCTTCTTCTTCTTCTTCTTCATGGAGAATTTTTTCTCCTCCTTCCTTCACTAGGGCTGCCGCCCCTTCCCTTTTTTTGTCCCCTCTTCTCCCGTTCTTTTCCTTTTGTTTTTCTCTTTCTCTCTCTTCTCTCTCTTTTCCTCTTATCTTTTTATCTTCTTATCTCCTATTTCCTTCTTATTTGGACAAGTGGCCCCTTTTTCTTCACAATTTGATCGGCCATGTGGCCTTCTCACCTCCCACATCTTTTTTTTAATTGCTTTGTTAAATGTCCAAAATGCCCTTCTCCAATTTGGGCTTAAAACTTATTTCTTTTGAACTTTCAATTAATCCTTTGGGCTATATAATATTAAGATAGTCCAATCCTTTCAATCTTATCCTACCATAAATATTTAATTAGGGTATCAATTCCAAATATTTAAAATTTAAATCATCACTCTTGTACATTAAATTTTATAACCCAATTAAACTTGTTTCAATTAAGTTATAAAATTAATAACTTGAGTTAATAAAAATATCTCTTAAATTAATATAATTTTTGTTATTATTATCCTCTCATATGCTCCTTAATAATTGGGCTCACTTGGCCATTTCTTCTCTTCCTTATCTCTTGTTATTACTTGCAAGCAACCACAATAATGTTGGCTCCATTTATTAATTGACAACACAAAAGCAACTCACCTACTAAAGTGCATGCAATAATTACATACATCCCTCTTTTCCCTTTATATAATTCAGCCACTAAGGCCTTAACCTTCCATCCATATTTGTTTTATATTAAGCATACTAATGACTAAATTATCCCTCCCACAAGTGGGCTTAGTTTGTGCTCTTAATTAATTCTATTGAGCTAGCAATTTTACTTGTTTTACTTACTAACAAAAACTAACTTAGGGCTTTCAACCCTAATTAAATTGGGTCCTTATAATACTTGTCTCATACATAATATATTGGACTAGTTTAAATAATTTAATCACCCTTAATCACTTTATCTACAAGTCACATGCTTAATTAATTAATTGGACTCGTTTAAATAATATAACTTCCTTAGTCCATTAAATTTTAATTCACTTGAATTAATTCTATGACCACTAAATAAAAATAACTCTTCAGGTCATTTAAATCCCATACCATATTTAAATAACTTATTTAAGTTATACAATTTATATTGTATAATTAAATTTAATTTCCTCTTCCTCTTCGTAAATTATTTTCAAACAATTTATTTATATATTAAATATATAATTTAATATATTCAATCATTTATTCAAATATGAATTTAATTTACTAACTAGTTGATACTAATATACATATTTACATATTGGATCTCATCTCATATTTTTACTTTACCTCATTTGATATAATATTAAATATTATATCATTATCCATATAATATATTATCATATACTTAATTAATTTTATTTTCTTTCTATAAATTGTCTTCACAATTTATTTAACTGTAGTAAATATATTAATATATTCACCACATTAAATACATTCATACATTATACTCAATAATATAATATATAATTTTTTCAATAAAATAGTGGCTATACATGAAGTATATTTAATGCCACCAATTTACCACATTAAAATAATTTAATATTATAAATTATTTTAATTTTATCCATCTAATTTTCTTTAATAATTTACTCCTACACCTTACCTACATATAATAAATATATAATTTTAATATATTTATTATACACCACATCACATATTGAATGTCACATATTCCTTTGTGCACTACAATATCACGTAATATATCATCTAATAAGAATTTTCTTTATTAAATTCTTATTTTAAATATTACCCAAAAATTTGGGTTATCACAGCTTGTGCTTAAATCATTATTGCTTTTAATTCACATAGACATATAGTGGGTTAGGTAATTTTGACGCTTACATGAATTCTATCATTATGTGGATTTTGTGTAATTTGGACATAGTACATCGAAAGATGGTTATGATTCACTTTTGTGTTCTCGACTAGATGTCCATATTGAATATCTAGACATAACAAAAGGCATGCATTTTGGATATAGCATTAGATGATATTAGAATCCTATATCTCTCCAATTTGATTATCTCATCTTTAGTAATTATTATTTTTGTGTGGACAATTAATTTAGATATCAATTTATTTATTGATTAATCGTTTGAGCATATAGAAATAGTGATTAGGTTGTTGCATGATAATTTAAATTTATTCACCTTTCTCCGTGTGATCAACTCTTTCTTAGTCTGTACTACTTGTTGACCCATGTATACTTGCATGAGTTAGAGTCTATTTTGTTAACTCCAAAATAGCGCAACAAGTTTTTGGCGCCGTTGCCGGGGAACGATGTTTATTTTTATTACCGTCGTCATCAACTGAAACTAGATTTGTTTGACTTGAACAATTCTATTCTTGTCTCATTTTTATTTTATTTTTGTTTGCATTTCAGGTACTTGTGTATGCACACGCGATCGTCTAATCCTGAGTTGATACCTGCATAGAATAATATCAACAGAAGAGCTTGGAGATCGAGAGCACGTAAGAATACACAAGTTACTACTGAAACTTCATCATCCAATATGGCAGAAGAGTCTCGAGAAGAGCAACACAAAGCCTTAAGGGATTACTCGATGCCTAAGATTAATGAGTTGTAGTCGAGCATAGTAAGGCCAGCTATAGCATCAAATACTTTTGAAATTAAGTCGGGAACAATACAAATGGTCCAGAATATGATTCAATTCGGAGGTGCTGCTACAGATGACCCGAACGAGCATTTGTTGAGCTTCATAGAGATTTGTGACACCTTTAAATATAATGGTGTGATAGAGGATGCAATTAGGCTCAAGCTATTTCCATTTTCCTTAAGGGATAAGGCTAGAAGTTGGCTCCACTCGTTGCCACCGGGGTCTATCACTACATGGGAGGACTTAGCACAGAAGTTCTTAGCAAAAAATTTTCCCAATGGCCAAGACAGCAAAAATGAGGACTGCAATTTCCCAGTTTGAGCAACAACAAGGTGAATCACTGTATGAAGCCTGGGAACGTTACAAGGAAATGCTAAGGAAATGTCCCCATCATGGAATGCTGGATTGGATGGTAATAAACACTTTTTATAATGGATTGGGTTGACAGTTAAGGCCAATAGTAGATGTTGCTGCGGGAGGAGCCTTATGGGCTAAAAGCTATGAGGAAGCTTACGAGCTGATTGAAACAATGGTAGCAAATGTTTTTTAGAACCCTACGGCCAGGATGCCATAACCTAAAGTTGCGGGAATGTTAGAGGTGGATGCCATTACACAGTTGTCAGTCCAGATGGCAGCTATGGCGAAGAAGATTGATTCTTTGGCAGAGAGTAAGGTCAAGCCAATTGCTTATGTATGCGAGATATATGCGTGGTCACATCAAACTGACCAATGTGCTATAAGTTCAGAATCGGTGCAATTTATGAGCAACTACCAGAAGAACTAGAATCAATTTTAGAATTCTTATAACAACAACAACCGCAACCATCCCAATTTCAGCTTGAACAACAATCAAAACAACCAATAACACCAACAACCACAACAATTTCAGTATCAACATCAATACCAACCCCAACCATCTCATCAACAATATGCACCCAAACCACCTTACCCTCCTGGATTCCAACAACAACATCAACACCATCCACCACCTGCACCTCAGTCTGAAAAGATGTCAGAAATGGAAGAGATGATGCTCAAGTACATGGCTAATACTGAAATTATAATCAAGAGCCAAGTTGTGGCTATAAAGAGTTTGGAGACCCAAATGGGCCAAATGGCCAATACATTGAATAGTAGACCACAAGGGGCTTTGCCAAGTACTACGAAAACCAATCCAAGGAGGGAAGGAAAGGAGCAGTGTCATGCAATTATATTAAGGTCAGGCAAGTAAATGGCAGACATACAGGCCGGCGTGCCTGCGCCAATTGTACAAGGGAATACCGCGCGGCCGCGCCATCAAGAAAATTATTCTGATGATGGCTTGTCAAAGGTAAGTTCTAAACATAAGGAATTAGAGAAGAATAGTGAAGAGTTACCTCATAAACCAATAACTAAACCACCACTTGTACACCCTCCTGTTCTGTATCCACAAAGATTGCAGAAACAAAGGGAAGATAAGCAATTCAACAAGTTTTTGGAGGTATCCAAGAAGTTGCAAATTAATATACCCTTCGCCGAAGCATTAGAACAGATGTCAAGATATGCGAAGTTCATGAAGGGAATCTTGTCAAGGAAGAAACGATTAGAGGATTTTGAGGCAGTAGCCTTGACTGAAGAATGTAGTGCAGTGCTTCAGCGTAAGCTACCTCCGAAGCTAAAGGACCCGAGCAGCTTCACTATACCATGTTCAATCAGAAAGATGTGCTTTAATAAATACTTGTGTGATTTAGGGGCGAGCATCAACTTGATGCCTCTGTCAGTTTTTAATCAGTTGGGATTGCCGGCTCCAAGGTCGACGAATATTTCATTACAGCTTGTTGACATATCCGTTACTTATCCACGGGGTATTGTGGAAGATGTACTGGTCAAAGTGGATAAATTTATCTTCCCAGTGGACTTCATTATCTTGGATTACGAAGAAGACATAAATATACCAATCATTCTGGGGAGACCTTTCTTAGCCACGGGACGAACTTTGATAGATGTTCAGAAAGGTGAGTTGACAATGAGAGTTCATGATCAAGAAGTCACCTTCAACATGTTTAAGGCTATGAAGTTCCCTACCGATGAAGAAGAATGCTTCCGGATTCATATGGTAGACAAGATGTTGAATGAAGAAGTTAGAAATCTGGTGGAAAGTGAGCCATTGAAAAGTGCTATATTGGGGGATTCAGAAATAGAAGATGATGAGATCGCAGAGTTTGTACAGATACTTGACACAGCGCCAAAGTTTCGAAGATTCAAGACTTCTGTCGAGCCACTCAAAATTACTGGAGAGACATCAGCACGACTCAAGCCTTCACTTGAGATGCCTCCAGACCTAGAACTAAAATCTCTTCCTGACCACTTAAGGTATGCATTTTTAAATGATTTTTCAAAATTGCATGTTATTATTTCTTCTGCACTAACATCTTGCCAGGAAGAAAAGCTGCTACGAGTTCTAAGAGAGTTCAAATCAGCCATAAGATGGACCATAGCAGACATTAAAGGGATCAGCCCATCGTTCTGTATGCACAAGATCCTGTTGGAAGATAATAGTAAACCTTCAGTGGAACAACAACGTAGATTGAATCCGATTATAAAGGAAGTGGTTAAGAAGGAGGTTCTGAAGTGGCTAGACGAAGGGATAATATATCTGATATCAGACAGCTCTTGGGTGAGCCCGGTATAGTGTGTGCCGAAGAAAGGGGGAATGACTGTAGTCTCCAATGAGAACAACGAGCTGATACTGACCATGACAATGACGCGGTGGAGAGTCTACATGGATTACCGCAAACTGAATAAATCTACAAGGAAATACCATTTTCCACTTTCGTTTATTGATCAGATGTTTGACAGGCTAGCAGGTCATGAGTACTATTGCCTTCTGGACGGGTACTTAGGTTACAATCAGATTGTGATAGCTCCAGAAGACCAGGAAAAGATAACTTTCACTTGTCCATACGGAACATTCGCGTTCAGAAGGATGTCTTTTGGGTTGTGTAATGCCCCGACCACATTTCAGAGGTGTATGATGGCTATTTTTTCGGATATGGTGGAGCACAATGTTAAAGTCTTCATGGATGACTTCTCAGTTTTTGGAGATTCATTTGACACGTGTTTGGAAAATTTAGTAATGGCGTTAAAGAGATGTGTTGAAACAAATTTGATTCTGAATTGGGAGAAGTGCCATTTTATGGTACAAGAAGGTATAATATTAGGACACAAAGTTTCTAAGAAAGGATTAGAGGTGGACAGGGCTAAGTTAGAGACCATTGAGAACTTGCCTCCACCTACTTCTATTAAAGGTGTTCGAGTTTTTTAAGGAATGCAGGCTTCTATCGTAGATTTATAAAGGACTTCTCAAAAATTACAAGCCACTTTGCAGTTTGTTAGAGAAGGATGTGTAGTTTAAGTTTGATGAAGAGTGCCTGACTGCATTTAAACATTTAAAGAAAAAGTTAACTACAACACCAGTGATCACATCACCAGATTGGGACCTTACGTTTGAATTGATGTGTGACGCAAGTGACTTTACTGTGGGAGCAGTTTTGGGACATCGTAGGGATAAGATCTTCCATGTGATTTACTATGCCAGCAAGACCCTCACTGATGCCCAGCTAAATTATGCGACCACGGAAAAGGAACTTTTAGCAGTAATGTATGCTTTTGACAAGTTTCGTGTGTATTTGATTGGAACTAGGGTGATTGTGTACACAGATCACGCAGCAATCCGATATTTGGTAGTGAAGAAAGATGCCAAACCTCGTCTAATCAGGTGGATACTTCTTTTGCAAGAATTTAATCTAGAAATCAAGGACAGGAAAGGGACTGAGAATCAAGTGGCGGACCACTTATCTAGATTGGAAAATTAGGGAAAGGATGTAAATGACAAGGTAATGATCAATAAGTCTTTCCCAGATGAGCAGTTATTTATGGTGAAAGGTGAAGTGCCATGGTTCGCAAACTATGCAAACTATTTAGTGAGCCAGATAATCCCTTCTGACTTGATTGGGCATCAAAAGAAGAAATTTTTGCATGATGTGAAGTGGTTTATATGGGATGAACCGTACTTGTTCAAGCACTGTTCTGATCAAATGATAAAGAGGTGTATTCCATATACTGATCAGTTCGAATTCGAGTCGAACCTGAACACAAATTTTCTGATCCGAGTCGAACTTGAGCATTATGGGGTTCGGATCGACTCGGGCTCATTTTCACCCCTACATTGAATACAATCCTCGAGATAGAAATTTTTGATATTTGGGGGATAGACTTCATGGGGCCTTTTGTTTCATCATGTGGGAACCTGTATATTTTATTAGCAATCGACTACGTATCCAAGTGGGTGGAAGTGGCAGCTCTTCCAACTAATGATGCTAAAGAGTCCTAAGGTTTCTACGAAGGAGCATTTTTACGAGGCTTGGGACTTCGAGGGCAATCATTAGTGATGAGGGCAATTATTTCTGTAATCGTCAGTTCACAGCTCTGTTGGCCAAGTATGGGGTGAGTCATCGAATTGCTACAACTTACCACCCTCGGACTAATGGCCAAGCAGAGGTATCAAATCATGAAGTGAAAAGAATTCTAGAAAAGATTGTGAATCCCACAAGGAAAGACTGATCATTGAAATTAGACGATGCAGTATGGGCTTACAGGACTGCTTATAAGACACAGTTGGGTATGTCACCATTTCAGCTGTATATGGAAAGGCTTGTCACGTTCCCATAGAACTCAAACACAAGGCATATTGGGCAATAAGGAAGCTGAATTTTAACTTGAAGGCTGCAGAAGAAAAACGTCTACTCCAACTCAATAAGTTGAATGAATTCAGATTGCAGGCCTATGAGAACTCCAAATTGTATAAGGAAAAGGTGAAGAGATGGCATGACCGCAAGATTTTGGAAAGGGTGTTTGAACCGGGGCAAAGAGTGTTATTGTTTAATTCCAGACTTAAACATTTCCCAGGGAAGCTCAAGTCAAGGTGGTCAGAGCCGTTTACTGTGAAAAAGGTATATCTACATGGTGCGATCGAGATTTTTGATAAGTTCCCAGACAAGCCTTTCAAGGTCAATGGACAGCGGCTTAGGCACTATTATGGTGGTGAGGTTGACAGGCAGAAGGTCACCTCAATTCATTCTACTACATGATCGGAGCAGAGATAGTCAAGCTAACTGACTATAAATTAGCGTTCAATGGGAAGCACCCTATTATTTCTATTCTCTCCTCTTGTTTAATTCTTTGTGATCATGTCTATTTCCCATCTTCACGTTTAATTCTTGAGAGTATAATTTTTTTGACACAAGTTTGGTTAGAGCTGAATGCATATATCATTTTTGAAAGGAATAGCATATAGATCATTTTTTGGATATACATTCATTCATACATGTTATTTAGTGCATATTTTGATGTGGGGAATTGGTATATCTCATATTTGTAAATGCTTTATATGCAGGTTAGTTGACGAGTGTCATTGGCTACTTATTTCTACTTCAAGTGCAGATCAGTTCACTTCAGGGTACAGGGCAGCGCGATCGCACAGTTTCATAGTACAAATATGGAGCACCCGCGCTGGGCTTACATGCAAACTGACCTACAGTGCGCCCGCACCATTTACATACCTAACATCAGCGCGCCCGCGCCATCAACAGGTTTAAACTCGGCTCAGTCGCGCTTGAGTTCGATTTCAAAAAATTTAAATCTTTTAAAGCGTGCACCACCCCATGATTTATATCAGTTGTAACTTCTCTTCCAACGTGCGCCTCTCCACTTCTTTCCCCAACTCATTTTCAAAACCGACACCTCTACCTCTTCACATCTTCCAAACGGTTCCATTCAAAAATAACTCCTCCCCCATCACGATTCCTACATATTCATTTCTCTCTCCCACATTCAACTTCCTCTACTTATCATCCATTCAGTTATAGAGAAGTGTCTAGGGTTTGTTAGAGTTATTCACATAAACAAGTTTGGGGGTGTCTTCTGAGTTTACAGTGTGTATAAGTAAATTTCTCCTCTTTTCTTTAGTTAGGGTTCTCTTCATTATTTGCTATGGCACTAAAGAGAGCACGTTCCTGCACTTCAGAGTCATCCTCTTCAAGTAGCCAAAGTGAGGACATAGTTGACCTCACCAAGTTCGTTAGCCTAGATGCTAAAAAAGAATAATACAAGATAGTGGCTAAAACCTTTGTGAAGGAGCGTGGGTTTAATCCTGGAAAATAAGATGGAGAGTTGTGGACAATGATTAGGGAAAGGTGCTCGGTTGGAGTTGTTTCTACCCCCATGCCCGCACCCATGGGTATTGTACGTGAATTTTATGCCAACGCAAAGGAGACTATGAGTGGGTTGTCATACATTAGGGGTATTCAAGTGGATTATCGCCCACAGGCGATTAGAGGAGTGTTCAAGTTACCTGCCCCACTGACTGGACGTGCCAACTGGGTAGAGGCTGCAAGGTTCGAGACTAACTTAGACAAGGTCATAGCTGACTTATGCGTACTGGGTACGCAGTGGAATTACAAGCCAGAAACGAACCAACCTACAAATTTTCCAAGTTCAGCCCTTAATCGCTACGCCAAGGCCTGGAATTTATTTATTTGTGCAAAATTGTTGCCTTCATCCCATCAACATGACATCCCATCCGAGCGAGTAATAATTTTATGGGGAATAGTCACAGGCAAATACATAGATGTTGGCCACCTTCTCAATCAAAATATGCTACGCTACATGAGGGGGAGCACCACAGGAAGCATCCCACACGCATCAGTTGTCACCCACCTATGTGCACGAGCAGGAGTCACGTGGGCCAATGAACAAATGTAATATCCCAGCCAAGACATCACTCATGCTACTATCGCCAAGTTTGAGGATTGGGCAGGAGGTACACCGCACCCGAGGGGCAAAGGCTTCATTCTTCCAGCCACATCTTCGGTGCCATCTCCGTAGCCCACGTAGCCAACTGAAGCAGGAACTTCAGCTCATGCCATGGCAGAAAATGATGATCGCCGCCTTAGAAGATTGGAGAGGAAAGTGGATGATATGTATGAGAATTTCTCAGCATTTGTAAATGGGTTAACGCGGTCACTAGCTGAAGTATTTGCGCAGCAAGGAACGATTCTAGAGTGGCATCAGTTCGGGACAGTCGTGCCTTTTCCACCGAAACTCACCACCCGAGGCGGGTGGTAATGCCGACAATTAGGGGAGTTCTCTTAACCCTTTACCTTCATTCATTGGGGACAATGAATATTATAAGTTTGGGGGTATTGGCTGTTTAGTTGTGTAGTGTAGAGCATATAGTTTAATTTGCATCATTTATCCATGTTTAGTATAATTTTTGCATGATAATGTGTGTAGTTTAATTATGCAAATTTTTTTTGCATTTTCTTGCTTATTATCTGTTAGTTATCTGTTTAGTTGCATAATCCCAAGTGCCTAGTTAGTGGAATTTTAGTTTAGCTAATGATGAATTAGATATTTGATGGATTCTTGAATTTGGTTGATAGTTGAGCTTAGTTATAATGTTATACATGATTTGATCCATGCTTGTTGTTTAGATGCTATCGGTTAGCACATAAGTGTTCATGACTGCTTGTTGGTAAAAGAATAACTTGTTTACTGTTGAGTAGAAAATATTGTTTTTAAAGATAGAATTGTATAGAAAGTGAACATAGGCTATGAAAACACTGAAAATCAAATTTTGGGAACACATGGGTATGCTTGCTATATAAAAAAAAGAAGAGAAAAATATGAAAAATTACAGTGGCTAGTCTTGTTTCGAGGCCTTTGTTACTTGAGCAAGTACGCCCGAGGGGATTGTCTTTACACCTAGCGCCCTAAGGTCTTTTATGGTCTGGGAGTCGTTGGTTGAAAGCTCGCTAATGTAATAACCGTGAATTTTAAGTCACTATATATGTATGTACATTATTCATATTTAAAACTTTGTGTTATATAGTGAGTTAATATGTGACAACATATGTGAAGTGGTGCATTGGTCAATTAACATATATACTATAGTTATGGATATATACATTTATAGATTTCATTAAAAATGAAAGCTTCGTAATCTAATTATACATTAGGTGAGACAATTAAATAACCTAAGGGTTATGGTAATAAGGAGAGGTTAGTATTTAATATGTACACTAACTTAAGTGGATAATCTTATTATTTCAAGTGACTAATAATTTTAAACCTAATTTTTGTGAACCTAAGTAGGTTATAAGCTAAAGTCAAATGTATAGGTAATTAAATTTCATAAGATTAGGAATGGAAACTCTAAATAATCAAATTGGGTAATATATATTAAAATTGCTAGACTATGTTTATTACATAGCCCAAAACAATTAAGAAGGGGGCCCAAAGGAAATAAAATACAAACCAATACTTAGCCCACTTGATTAAGGGTATTTTTGACTTTTGATTACTCAAATTTGTGCATTAAAATAAAAGTAAATTGGGAGATAAAATGGGGCTAGAGGGACCGGCCAATTAGGCTTTTTATGGCAAGATGATTAAGCTAAACAATGTCCATTAGTAGTAACTCTTACACCTAAGGACATAGTTGTCAAGCTCCCATTGGTTGCCACTTTATTAAGCATCTTTACTCATGATTAGACTAATTAAAGTGATAAGGCAAAGCTTTTATCCATGGGTTAAAGAAAGTATGGGGGATAATAAGGAATCAACCATTCTATTTGCTAGAATACTCCACTTTCTCTCATTCTTCTTCTTCTAATTTTTCTCCCAAGCTAGCAACTTCAAGAGAAAGAAAAGAGAGAGAGGCTCGGCCATATAGAGAGAGAGAGAGAGGAGTGCTAGTTTGTTCATGCATCCTAAGTTAATCACTTACTTCGGTAAATCAAGGAAGGTTGTCATTAAATCAAGGTATAACCTAACATTCATCTTCTTCTTCTACTTTGTTTTATAGCTTGAGTTTTGTTGGAGTTATGAACAAATACTCAAGATACCCTAGTCCTACATATCATCATGTATGGAACAAAGTATCTTGAGTGTTAGATCAAGGGCTTAGAGGAAGAATATGAGCATATGTTCTCCAAGGATGAAAACTCTTGTTTTCTTCCACTAAATCTTGTGTAACTAAAGTTTTCCAACTTAGATTTATGATCCGTCGAAGGGGGGTGCTAGATACATGAGTTATCTAGTAAACCCAAGTGATAGAACACAAATCTAGCAAGTTTTGAAACCTTTGGGGCTGTTTTCCCCAAAACAGTCCACTTGGAATGTTAAAGGTTCAAAAACCCTAAAATAGCTTCTATCCTGTTTTTCTTGGGACTGTTTCGGATAGTTTCATGTCTTTTAAAATTCTAGAAAAAATCACAGAGGTACCTTGAGAAGTTATATACATGTAGGAAAAAGAACGGACACGTTTCGAGTTATAGATTGTGCGTAATGACTATTTCCGTGAAGGACTCCTAAATATTTACCTTTGAATATCTCACTGTGTATATACTGAAAAATTCCGAAATTTTTACAGTAGGTTCATATATCTTAAGAGAGCATACCTTGAAACTTTCAAATTTTTCTGAGCAAAACTCAATTTATGAAAAATGAAGCAAGATCCGAGTGTTTTGGGAACTTTAAAAATAGTAGATTATTTTCTAAAATTCCAAAAAAATTTGGGGATCCTTGTAGGTTCATATTCTGTCAAAATCCAGAATATGAGAATTTTTAGAATCAGTTTGCTATTTTTCCTAAAAATAATTAAATTATAAATAAAAGGAAATAAATTGTTAAATGATGTCTTTAATAAGAAAATTTTGATTTTTATGCTTGAATATTCATAATATATCATATCCTGACTATCTTAAAGCACTTTGGCAATTTATGATAAGAAATATTATTTATGACCTTTTATGGATATTAAATAAGAGGTTTAATAAAGGGTGAACAATTAGAATAAATTGTTTATTAATCCAATAAATTATTAAAATATTATTATGATATTAATAATATTAGAATATGATGTTGATAAGTAAATAAAAATATTAAGATTAAAATTTCTTTAAAATATTATTAAATGGTTAATAATATTTGATTTAAGCATTGATAAATGATTAAAGTATTATTAAATGATTAATAATATTAGTAATGGAATAAGATATTATTAAATGATTAATAATATTAGTAAATGAATAAAATATTAGTAAATGAATAAAATATTAGTAAATGATTAAAAGTATTATTAAATGATTAATGATACTAAAGCATAAGTAAGATATTATTAAGGTAATAATATTAAATTAAAATATTATTAAGAGGATTAATAATATTAGTAAGGTATTAAAATATTATTGAGATGTTAATAATATTAGTAAGCGAATGAAAGTATTATTAGGGAACTAATAATACTAAGAGATGAATTAAATATTATCAATAGTAATAATATTAAGTTGTTATTTAATAGTAACATTATCAAGACAGGATAATGTTTATAAGAACTAAATGTAATGTATAATATTTATGTGATTACATAATCTAATGTTATACTATGGCTAATTGAAAGATTAACTATAGGTCTCTCAAAGGAAGATAATTTAACTGCATAGTGGATATAAATTAATTGCGTAGCCATAATCTACAGACGAGGCAAGTTTTCTAACTCAAACTCGAGTTATTATTTTAAAAGCATATTAGTGAATAATTATTGATGATTATTTATATCTATAATGATTATTGAAATTCGCACTTTGTGAAATTGAATTCATGTTCTACTATTATTGAACTATGAATTAAATTAAATTTCTTCATTCATGAACTATTTATGAGATAGATCTATGCTAATTGTATCAGCTAGATCAAGCATGTTTAAATTTGTTAAATCAAATGTGTTTTAAAAAGTTGTTCTTATTAAATTGATATGATAAGAACTCTTGACTGAGAAAAAGACAAATTCGATTAAGGCATGATATCAATGCCGGATTATTAAGTATTTATGCATAAATCACGGGGTATGAAAGGTTGATCCCCTTGAATACCAAAACTTATTAAGAGGTCCTGTTTAAAGGACTGAGAACCTTAGCAAATGTTCATGGTTATTTCAAAATCACTCAGTTCATGTTATTCAATTATTCGAATACTCAATTGTTGATTATTAATTCTTGTTCCTTCACAATCTTATATTATTGTTGAACATTAAAAGCAAAACTTCTTTTCAGTCATGATATATCTCCCTTGTATATAAACTTGCTAAGCAAATTAGTTGTTTACCCTTGCTATATCATGACATTTATTTCAGCTAAGCCCGAAGGATCCAACATGAAAGATAAAGGCAAGGGCAAGATCCAGGAATAGTTTAGAATGAATATTAATTATTATTATCTGATGGAATTTCTTATGTAAACCTTTTGTAATATGAATGGTGTGTTTAAGTTAAGGTTAAGAAGACCTTGGGACTATGTTATTGAACTTTATTATAATGAACAATGTATGTTTATTATTTCGTAATAGTTATAGAATGCTTATGATGATGATAGATCGTGAGCACCGAATCTGAGGTTAGAGAACCTGGGTTTGGGGGCGTCACAGGTTGGTATCAAAGTTGTAGGTTTTAAACATTAAGAATGTGAAACCTAGGTTATAACCTTAGTAGAAAACTCTTATAGAGTATGTTAGGAGATGGATTATGGAAATACATCGAGTATGTGTTGTACTTAATAAAATATTATTTCATTTTATCAATGAATATATTTTATTGTGGTACTGATGTTGTTTTGATTGTTTATTGTGGTCATAGGATGGCTGACGAGAGTCAAGACAGCTATTCAGTGAACCAAGAGTCGAGGGACTCTAGTAAGGAGTCCATGGAGCATGATCTGATAGGAGATTTGCTGGCAAAGAACGTCAAGCTAGAGGTTAGGGCTGAGCGAGTGGAGGCGCAGAACCACACCCTCCAGATTTCAGAGCAGCAGTACAAGGACACTGCTTACCAGGCACAGGCTGAGGTAGCCGAGTTACGAAGGAGGTTGGAGCAGAGAGAGCTACAGCTAGGACAGTTGAGAGTTGAGGTGGAAGCTAAAGATGCGAGGATATACACTTTGGAGCAAGCTTTAGACATCGCCTTTATGAAGTTCGACGCTGAGTGGATGGAGCTGCCTTCCAGCAGTGACAGCAGGCGTTGATTTGTATTCATGTTCGATATAGTCCCACTTTTGTTTCTAATAGGGACTGTTTAGTTGTTATAAATCCTTATGCCTTGCTGTATGCATAGGATGATAGTTAGACCCCAACTTTTATTTTGATAGAGGGGTAGATGATAGTGAATCCTCACTTTTTGTCCATTAGAGGATAGCTGGTGGTGGGCAATTTATGCCTTTAGCGTTTATAGAAGTATGCCATATGTTTAGTCAGTCTGTATTAAAACATTGGTATATTAATCTAAATGCATTATTATGATATGCGTTGGAAAATTTTAATAGTGAAATTGTCTATTTAATGTTATGTGAATCCAGTAGACTGATTTGGATTTTTCTTTAAACAAACTTAACCCACTAATCAGGGAGAAAGACTTCCAAAATCTTGGTAATTTAAAACTTTCCCATAATGATCATCTGATTGTTGAATACAGTAGCGTGTTACATGCTAAGTACTTATATGATAATAAAACTCGAGTAACTTGTTAGAATTTTGTTTCACTAGATAATGTCGCCCAGACGTGTACTAAGGAACTAAGAGATCGAAGAGTCAGTTAATAATGCAACGGGAGCTCAACCAAACCCAATGCAAGACTTTGTCAACATGATGGCTAAAGCCATGAGGAATCAAGCTCAACCTGGGGGAAATCAGGCGGGAAACCAATTAGCCAACTTTAAGGACTTCAAGGCAGTAGGACCGCCAGAGTTTAGAGGAACAACAGACCCAATAGAGGCCCAGACGTGAATGAAGGAGATTGAGAAGGCCTTCATTATTGCTAGAGTAGCAGAAGAACAAAAAATAAATTTTGCTACCTACTTAATGAAGGGTGAGGCTAAAAATTGGTAGGAGGCCAACCAGAACAAAGCCGGGACTGGAATCGTGACTTGGGAAGCGTTCAAGAAGTTATTCTTTGAGAACTACTTCCCTGAGAGTACACAAGCGAGAATGGAGATCAAGTTTTTGGAATTCAAACAGGAGAATATGCCAGTGTCAGAGTATGCCGCAAAGTTTAATGAATTGGCCAGATTCGCTCCACATCAGGTAGACACGGAGGTGAGGAAAGCAAGAAGGTTCGAAAATGGAATAAAACCGTGGATTTATAGTAAGGTAGCGGTTCTACAAATCACGTCATTCTCAACTCTGTTGGAGAAAGCTCTCATAGCGGAAGATGGAAGCGAAGCGGTCTCAAAGTACAATCGGGAGAAGAACAAGAAGAAAGTAGAAGGTGGGAATCAGAATGTTAGCAGTGGCGGTAGCAACAACAAGAAGCGGAAATGGAGCAGTGGGGGTAGTAATTTAGAGAGTCAGCAAGGTAGTGTGCAACAAAAGAAGCCGGTGTGTGAAAACTGTGGAAAGTCACTCGGGAAAGTGCTTGAAAGGAAAAACGGTATGTTATACCTGTGGACAAGAAGGGCATATCTCACCCAATTGTTCTAAGGTGAAGAAGGGAGGTTGTTTTAATTGTGGTGAATTGGGACATCGGATCAAGGATTGCCCAAAGAAGAAAAGCACGGATGGCGGAAACGGCAATAAGGGCAATAACACTAGGACAACCAGTGGAGGACCAGCCCAGCCAAACAAGCCGACAGCAAGGACATTCAATATGACAGTGCAAGATGCCGTGGCATCCAAGGAAGTGGTGTCAGGTATAATTCCGATCAATGATATAAATGCCTATGTGTTATTCGATTCGGGAGCTTCATGTTCTTTCGTATCTAATGAATTTGCTCAAAGATTAAGTCTACCTCGTGAACTATTAGAACACCCAATGAATGTAGAAGTAGCAAACAAAGAAATTATCCATGTAGACTACATCCATAAGAACTGTTGTGGTGATGTAAGAGGGTTTAAGCTTAACGTGAATTTGATACCGATTCGTCTTGGAGAGTTTGATGTAATCCTCGGGATGGATTGGTTATCAAATCAAGGGGCGATCATTGACTGTAAGAAAAAGTGCGTACACCTAAAGACTCCAAATAAGTCAAAGGTGGTATTTCATGGCAGTAAATCGCCGAGACAATCTTGTTGTCTGACGATGATGCAACCAAAGAAGTTGCTTAGGAAGGGTTGTATAGGTTATTTGGCTCACGTTGTGGATACCCGTAGAGTCGAGGGTGAACTGGGTCAGATACCTATTGTAAGGAAATTCGTTGACGTCTTCCCAGATGAGATTTCGGGATTGCCACCAGATAGAGAGATAGAGTTTGTTATCGATTTGGCACCAGGGACATCACCGGTATACAAAGCGCCGTATCGTATGGCTCCGGTAGAAATGAAGGAATTGATGATTCAACTACAAGAATTGTTAGATAAAGGATACATTCGACCGAGCGTATCACCGTGGGGAGCACCAGTCTTATTCGTAAAGAAGAAGGATGGGTCATTAAGGCTATTTATCGACTACCGGGAGTTAAACAAGGTCACCATTAAGAACAAGTACTCGTTGCCCAGGATCGACGATTTGTTTGATCAGTTGAAGGGGGCGAAATATTTTTCAAAAATTGACTTGAGGACCGGTTATCACCAACTGAAGGTAAGGCAGGAGGATGTTCCAAAGACGGCATTCAGAACTCGGTATAGACACTTTGAGTTTCTGGTAATGTCTTTTGGGTTGACGAATGCGCCAGCAGCATTCATGGACTTGATGAACAGAGTGTTTAAACAGTATTTGGATAAGTTTGTTGTCGTGTTCATCGATGACATTCTGGTATATTCAGAGACAGAGGAAGAGCACGTTGAACATCTAAGGATAGTGTTGGAGACGTTAAGGAGGGAGAAGTTGTATGCAAAGTTCTCCAAGTGTGAGTTTTGGTTTCGGAGAGTGCAATTTTTGGGTCATGTTATCGACAGGGATGGTGTTTCAGTGGATCTAGCAAAGGTAGAAGCGGTTATCAACTGGGAACAGCCAAAGACGCTGACAGAAATTAGGAGTTTCTTGGGATTAGCAGGATACTATCAGAGATTCATCTAAGATTTTTCAAAGATAGCATCACCGTTGACCAACCTTACTAGAAAGACAGTGAAGTTCGTTTGGACGAAGAAATGTGAAGAGAGTTTCATGGAATTAAAGAAGAGGCTCAGTCAGGAACCTGTGTTGACTTTACCAGACAACACGGAAGGATTTATAGTGTATAGTGATGCATCACACAAAGGTCTTGGTTGTGTACTGATGCAGCATGGCAAGGTCATTGCGTACGCTTTACGTCAGCTGAAGGACTATGAGAAGGGTTATCCGACTCATGACCTGAAATTAGCAGCAGTAGTTTTTGCCTTGAACATTTGGAGGCACTATTTGTATGGCGAGAAGTATGAGATATATACGGATCGCAAGAGTCTAAAGTATATCTTCACGCAGAAAGAGCTAAATATGAGGCAGCGCCGATGGCTAGAATTAATCAAAGATTATGATTGTGAGATTCTGTACCATCTAGGAAAAGCAAATGTAGTGGCAGATGCCCTGAGCAGAAAAGGCAGAGAGAAGTTACTGAAGTTGACCATGCAAGAGGAATTGGTCAAAGATTTCGAACGACTTGACTTAGAGGTTAAGTATCCAATGGAGACCAAAGAGAAATTATTTATAGTGACAGCGAGCCCGACTCTATTAGATAAGGTTAAAGAGGCTCAAGAGGAGGACGAAGATTGCAACAGCATCAAAAAGCGGTTAGCTGAAGGGGATGAATTGAAATACAAGGTTGATGGCACCGGATTACTGAGATTCTAAGGGCGAATTTGGGTGTCGCTAGTACCAGAACTAAGAGAAGAGACTTTGCAAGAAGCGCACAGTACGAGGTACTCGATACACCCTGGAAGCACAAAAATGTATCAAGATTTACGTCAACACTTTTGGTGGCCAAACATGAAGAGAGAGGTTACCGAATACGTCAGTAGATGTCTAACTTGTCAGAGAGTCAAGGCAGAGAATCAACGACCTAGTGGATTACTACAGCCTTTAGAAATTCCAGAGTGAAAGTGGGAGCACATCACGATGGATTTTGTGGTGGGACTTCCAGCAACGTAAAAAGGACACGACGCCATATGGGTGATTGTAGATCGTCTTACGAAGTCGGCTCACTTTTTGTCGATCAAGATCAGGTATAGTTTGGACCAACTAGCCAAATTGTATATCAAAGAAATTATCTCAAGACATGGTGTACCAGTATCTATTGTGTCGAATAGGGATCCGCAATTCACGTCAAACTTCTGGAAGAGTCTTCAGGAAAGAATGGGGACGCAACTACGGATGAGCACCGCGTATCATCCGCAGACCGATGGGCAAAATGAGAGAACGATTCAAACACTTGAAGACATGCTCAGAGCTTATGTGATGGACTTCAAGGGTAGCTGGGAGGATCATCTTCCATTAGTAGAGTTCGCATACAACAATAGCTATCACGCTAGCATCGAAATGCCGCCGTACGAAGCACTGTATGGAAGGAAATATAGAACGCCCTTATGCTGGGATGAAGTGGGTGAACGTCGACTGTTGGGACCAGAACTGGTGCAGCAGACTATAGAGATCATCAAGGTGATAAGAGCCCGACTGGTAGAAGCTTAAGATCGCCAGAAAAAGTATGCAGACTTACATCGCCAGAAGAGAGATTTTAAGTTGGGAAGCCATACATTTTTGAAAGTATCTCCCTGGAAAGGGAAGATAAGGTTTGGAAAGAAAGGTAAACTGAGTCCGAGATTTATTGGACCTTTCGAGATCTTGAGGAAGATAGGCGAAGTGGCGTACGAGGTAGCTCTACCTCCTGAACTGGAACATATTCATAATGTGTTTTATGTGTCAGTGCTACGACCATACAAACCTGATTACAAGCATGTGATATCGTACGAGCCAATTCAGGTCAAAAAGGATTTGTTGTACGAGGAAATTCCGGTTGAAATTTTAGATAGAAAAGAGCAGAAATTGCGAAATAAGGTTATACATTCTGTAAAAGTTCTTTGGAGGAACCACAATACTGAAGAAGCTACGTGGGAACTCGAAGAAAGGATGAGGGAAAATTATTCACATCTTTTTGAGTAACCCTATAGGTAATTCCGGGGGCGGAATTCTTATTAGGGGGGGAGGATGTAATAACCGTGAATTTTAAGTCACTATATATGTATGTACATTATTGATATTTAAAACTTTGTGTTATATAGTGAGTTAATATGTGACAACATATGTGAAGTGGTGCATTGGTCAATTAACATATATACTATAGTTATGGATATATACATTTATAGATTTCATTAAAAATGAAAACTTCGTAACCTAATTATACATTAGGTGAGACAATTAAATAACCTAAGGGTTATGGTAATAAGGAGAGGCTAGTATTTAATATGTATACTAACTTAAGTGGATAATCTTATTATTTCAAGTGACTAATAATTTTAAACCTAATTTTTGTGAACCTAATTAGGTTATAAGCTAAAGTCACATGCATAGGTAATTAAATTTCATTAGATTAGGAATGGAAACTCTAAATAATCAAATTGGGTAACATATATTAAAATTATCAGACTATGTTTATTACATAGCCCAAAACAATTAAGGAGGGGGCCCAAAGGAAATAAAATGCAAACCAATACTTAGCCCACTTGATTAAGGGTATTTTTGACTTTTGATTACTCAAATTTGTGCATTAAAATAAAAGTAAATTGGGAGATAAAATGGGGCTAGAGGGACCGGCCAATTAGGTTTTTTATGGCAAGATGATTAAGCTAAACAATGTCCATTAGTAGTAACTCTTACACCCAAGGACATGGTTGTCAAGCTCCCATTGGTTTCCACTTTATTAAGCATCCTTAATCATGATTAGACTAATTAAAGTGATAAGGCAAAGTTTTTATCCATGGGTTAAAGAAAGTATGGGGGATAATAAGGAATCAACCATTCCATTTGCTAGAATACTCCACTTTCTCTCATTCTTCTTCTTCTAATTTTTCTCCCAAGCTAGCAACTTCAAGAGAGAGAGGCTCGGCCATATAGAGAGAGAGAGAGGAGTGCTAGTTTGTTCATGCATCCTAAGTTAATCACTTACTTTGGTAAATCAAGGAAGGTTGCCATTAAATCAAGGTATAACCTAACATTCATCTTCTTTTTCTACTTTATTTTATAGCTCGAGTTTTGTTGGAGTTATGAACAAATACTCAAGATACCCTAGTCCTACATATCATCATGTATGGAACTAAGTATCTTGAGTGTTAGATCAAGGGCTTAGAGGAAGAATATGAGCATATGTTCTCCAAGGGTGAAAACTCTTATTTTCTTCCACTAAATCTTGTGTAACTAAAGTTTTCCAACTTAGATTTATGATCCGTCGAAGGGGGGTGCTAGATACATGAGTTATCTAGTAAACCCAAGTGATAGAACACAAATCTAGCAAGTTTTGAAACCTTTGGGGTTGTTTTCCCCAAAATAGTCCACTTGGAATGTTAAAGGTTCAAAAACCATAAAATAGCTTATGTCCTATTTTTTTTGGGATTGTTTTGGACAGTTGCATGTCTTTTAAAATTCTGGGAAAAATCACAGAGGTACCTTGAGAAGTTATCTACATGTAGGAAAAAGAGCGGACAAGTTTCGAGTTATAGATTGTGCGTAATGACTATTTCCGTGAAGGACTCCTAAATATTTACCTTTAAATATCTCACTGTGTATATACTGGAAAATTCCAAAATTTTTACAGTAGGTTCATATATCGTAGGAGAGCATACCCTGAAACTTTCAGATTTTTCTGAGTAAAACTCAATTTATGAAAAATGAAGCAAGATCCGAGTGTTTTGGGAACTTTAAAAATAGTAGATCATTTTCTAAAATTCCAAAAATTTTTGGGGATCCTTGTAGGTAGGGATGAGCATGGTGCGGTTTGAAGTCAAAACCGCACCCGAAATCGCTTAGGTGCGGTTTGATAAATCCAAAACTGCACATGAAACCGCTTGTGATTGGTGCGGTGCGATTTTAAAAGTGCGGTGCGGTTTCATTTGGTGCGGTTTCGGTTCCAAAACCAATTGAAACAACAATTGATATAAAATAAGCTCTCTATTTTTGAAATTGATATAAGTTCATTAATGTAGACAAATACAACAATGAAAACTACAAACTATCTAAAATGTAAATTTTTTCTGCAACTTCTTTATTACATGGAAACTATGGAATATTTTCTAAATCAAAATATAAAATGAGTCATCCAATTCACAGGAACATGCATGATCATCCAACAAAACCATATAGGTTAAACCTGACTACCAGTAACTAATTCATAATTGCGGCTAAAAAAAAAGGAGTCATAATTAGTGAAAATGGTATAAATTGAGCATAAGCTTCCCTTGTACTCGATCCGCCCCTTCATACATACATACATACACACATATGGTGTGGTTGCGGTTTTATGATTTCGGTTTTGGCTAGTAACCAAACCGGAACCATAAATTTGGTTATTCAACCAACTTAAAACCACAACATTACGCCGGAACCGTTGGTGCGATTTTAATTGGTGCGGTTTCGGTTCTAATTTGGTTACTTGCACAGCCCTACTTGTAGGTTCATATTCTGTCAAAATCCAGAAGATGAGAATTTTTAGAATTAGTTTGCTATTTTTCCTAAAAATGATTAAGTTATGAATAAAAAGAAATAAATTGTTAAATGATGTCTTTAATAAGAAAAATGTGATTTTTATGCTTGAATACTCATAATATATCATATCCTAACTATCTTAAAGCACTTTGGCAATTTATGATAAGAAATATTATTTATGACCTTTTATGGATATTAAATAAGAGGTTTAATAAATGGTGAACAATTAGAATAAATTGTTTATTAATCCAATAAATTATTAAAATATTATTATGATATTAATAATATTAGAATATGATGTTGATAAGTAAATAAAAATATTAAGATTAAAATTTCTTTAAAATATTATTAAATGGTTAATAATATTTGATTTAAGCATTGATAAATAATTAAAGTATTATTAAATGATTAATAACATTAGTAATGGAATAAGATATTATTAAATGATTAATAATATTAGTAAATGAATAAAATATTAGTAAATGATTAAAAGTATTATTAAATGATTAATGATACTAAAGCATAAGTAAGATATTATTAAGGTAATAATATTAAATTAAAATAGTATTAAGAGGATTAATAATATTTGTAAGGTATTAAAATATTATTGAGATGTTAATAATATTAGTAAGTGAATGAAAGTATTATTAGGGAACTAATAATACTAAGAGATGAATTAAATATTATCAATAGTAATAATATTAAGTTGTTATTTAATAGTAACATTATCAAGACAGGATAATGTTTATAAGAACTAAATGTAATGTATAATATTTATGTGATTACATAATCTAATGTTATACTATGGCTAATTGAAAGATTAACTATAGGTCTCTCAAAGGAAGATAATTTAACTGCATAGTGGATATAAATTAATTGCGTAGCCGTAATCTACAGATGAGACAAGTTTCCTAACTCAAACTCGAGTTATTATTTTCAAAGCATATTAGTGAATAATTATTGATGATTATTTACATCTATAATGATTATTGAAATTCGCACTTTGTGCAATTAAATTCTTGTTTTACTATTATTGAACTGTGAATTAAATTAAAGTTCTTCATTCATGAACTGTTTGTGAGATAGATCTATGCTAATTGTATCAGCTAGATCAAGCATGTTTAAATTTGTTAAATCAAATATATTTTAAAAAGCTATTCTTATTAAATTGATATGATAAGAACTCTTGACTGAGAAAAGGACAAATTCGATTAAGGCATGATATCAATGCCGGATTATTAAGTGTTTATACATAAATCACTGGGTATGAAAGGCTGATCCCCTTGAATACCAAAACTTATTAAGAGGTCCAGTTTAAAGGACTGAGAACCTTGGCAAATGTTCATGGTTATTTCAAAACCACTTAGTTCATGTTATTCAATTACATTGTTGATTATTAATTCTTGTTCCTTCACAATCTTATATTACTGTTAAACATTGAAAGCAAAACTTCTTTCTAATCATGATATATCTCCCTTGTATATAAACTTGCTAAGCAAATTAGTTGTTTACCCTTGCTATATCATGACATTTATTTCAGCTAAGCCCGAAGGATCCAACATGAAAGACAAAGGCAAGGGCAAGATCCAGGAGTAGTTTAGAATGAATATTAATTATTATTATCTGATGGAATTTCTTATGTAAACCTTTTGTAATATGAATGGTGTGTTTAAGTTAAGGTTAAGAAGACCTTGGGACCATGTTATGGAACTTTATTATAATGAACAATGTATGTTTATTATTTCATAATAGTTATAGAATGCTTATGATGATGATAGATCGTGAGCACCGAATCTGAGGTTAGAGAACCTGAATTTGGGGGCGTCACAGCTAAGGGGTAGCACTATTAGCCTAATGGAATGAGGCATTGAACAGTCATGGGAAAAAGAAAAGAAATCAATAAACACCGCAAGAAAGTGCGAAAAATCACCCTCGTGAGTAAAAATAAAGCAGAATAAACCCATTGTTGAACCTTAGTTTGTATTGATGTGTTAGAGTAGTTGTTGTTTCATTTATATGTGTAATTCTTGATTTAGACTTTAATTTTCTTTCTTAAGCAGTATAGCATGTGTAGTCTTTGCCTTTGTCAAGCTTATTTATGAACACATCACATACACATAGCATTTTTATAGCAGGTTTGGATTATTTGATTGTATGGTGTTATGTCTGTAGCTTGGTTTGATACTTTGTTCTTGAATCTGGATATTTCTCTGAGGCACATTTGATTGGAATTCTAATATGACTGAAAATCTTGGGACTCACTTGCATGATAGTTTAGTTTGCATAGCATGTAGTTGCATTGTTTAATTTGTATTTGTGTAGATTACTTGAGGACAAACAATAGTTCAAGTTTGGGGGTATTTGATAAGTAGGTTTTATACCTACTTATTGATAACCAACTTACTGGAATTTTGCTTCACTTGAGTATTTTTAGTATGTTTTTATTGTTATTTATGTTTGTTTTGTAGTTTACAACTTGGGAACTCCTAAGGCATGAAAATGGCACGGTGGAAGCATAGCACGGCATGAGATAGCATTGAAGGCATGGCATGGTGGATTTGAGCTAGCATGAAGATGGCAACTGAGATCAAGTAGGTGAGGAGGGCACTTAGAAGATTAATGAAGTGGTAAACTGAAGAAGAAAAGAAATGAAGAAGAAGAAAGTAGCAGGAAGCAGAAGCAGAAGTAGTTCAGGAGCAAACACCAGCAGACAGAAAGCAGCAACAGCGCGGCCGCGCTGCTATATAGCCTAGTCACGGCGCGCCCACGCCAGATAGATGACAGACATAGACAAGGTTACCGCGCGACCGCGCCCTATATACAAAGGAACATGGCGCGCCCGCGCCATGCACTCGGCAGCAACTCCAACAACGCGCCCGAAATCTCTTACATCATCGCGCGGCCGCGCCGGTCACAATTATTTTATAATGCTGACTTTTGTATTTTGAAAAGCTGGAGCGTATTTTTTATCTTTTAGACAATTTGGTTGGTTACCAGAGACGATTTTTATTCAGTTTTTGAAGTACTATTATTAGGTTTTTGGTATTCTAGAGAGAGTTCATAGCCTTTTTCTATTATTTTGAGCTTCTCTCTCTAGATCATTGTGTGTAAATATTGGTTTTTATTCTGGTGATGATTGTGGACTTGAATTGGCTTGGAATCAGACTTAGCAACAAGGATTATCAGATTTTATTCCTCATTTCTCTTATATCTCTTGTTTGTATTTCTTATTTCAATGTTTTGCTCCAATCCCATAATGGGTGATTATTCAGAAATGAACTAACTTCCATTATGGGATTCTAATAGATTTTAATGTGTAGTCGATACTTGTATGCCTATTTGTGATGTGTATGTTTAATATTGGATTGCCCAACATGGTTGTGCTTAATTATTGAATGCTTGATCACCATTCACACTAATTACTTGTATGGAATTGGAAAATGAAATATAAGTATAGATTAGACCATGTTGGCATATGTTCATGAGACTTATTCATGTTAGGTTTTGTGATTCGTGACCCGGATAGGAATATACCGGTTCACCATGTGTAGTCATTGAGAGCTTGTGCTTAAATCATTATTACTTTTAATTCACATAAACATATAGTGGGTTAGGTAATTTTGACGCTTACATGAATTCTATCATTATGTGAATTTTGTGTAATTTGGACATAGTACATCGAAAGATGGTTATGATTCACTTTTGTGTTCTCGACTGAATATCTAGACATAACAAAAGGCATTCATTTTGGATATAGCATTAGATGATATTAGAATCTCATATCTCTCCAATTTGATTATCTCATCTTTAGTAATTATTATTTTTGTGTGGGCAGTTAATTTAGTTATCAATTTATTTATTGATTGATCGTTTGAGCATATAGAAATAGTGATTAGGTTGTTGCATGATAGTTTAAATTTATTCACCTTTCTCCGTGGGATCGACTCTTTCTTACTCTGTATTACTTGTTGACCCGTGTATACTTGCATGAGTTAGAGTCTATTTTGTTAACTCCAAAATAGCGCAACAATACTTATCAAAATGAGTGTAGAATTCGAAATCTGAAATGAAATAATATTACATACTACAGAGTATGAAAGAAAATATTATTTCTTACGAATATTGAACAAAAATAATATCCCTCACCTTAAAAGGAGAGTATTTCTGACTAGTATGGCGGAGATATTCTTGAAGAAAACTTATACTGTTTTCTACACTCAAAGTTTCCTTTAACTCTAAAGAAATACGCTCAATATTATAGAAGAATGGCAGGATACTATTTAGGAAAAATCACGGACTGTACAGTAGGAGAATTCACGAGCAAATTCACGGACGAATTCACTAAAATAATTTTGATTTTACTATGCAGCACTATGCAAATACTATGCAGTACTATACAACACTATGCAGTATTATGCAATCAAATAAAATATAATATATTCTATTTTATATAATAAACAAAACTTATAATATATATATATATATATATATATATATAGAATATGTGTGTGTGTCGTGTGTGTCGTGTGTGTCAGTGTGTTATATATATATATATATATATATATATATATATATATATATATAGTAATAAAATAAAACTGAGATAACTTTTTACCGATAATTTTAAAAAATGAGTAAGTGGGGCCCATGTAATAAGTCAAATTTACAACAAATACTTCATAAAAAATTCTCTATTTATCTTAATTCACTTGGCTTCATTAAACATATTTTTAATAACATTTTTCATCATTAATATTATAACTCACAATATTAACAACCAGATCATTCCTAGGAAAGAGAGGGCTTTCCGATAAGGACTTCTCCTTATTGGCGCGTAATTAGGTGACCAAATCCCTTTCCTCGGCAGAACTTTCTAGACATTGTCAATAATACAAATGATAATATGAATAAATTTGTCATCTCAATTATTGATTTAATAATATAAAATATTGTGTATATGATACTGTGACAATAATTAAATCAATAATGTGAGATACTATGCAGCAACTATTGTTGCAATAATTGAGTAAAACTGAGTGACTTCTCACGTAAGCATCAATAATCAAAGATACTATACAATACTGTGTGCTACTATGCAACCACGCGTATTACTGTACTTTTATCACCGGGTATTTCAACAATTAACGCTAAAATTTTTGCCACTATTTTTATAAAAAATTATTTCTGTCGTTTTCTAACTCCCCGACAGTAATTCCGTTGTGGGGTCCACCAATGATTGTGCCGTCGTACGAATATTCCCTGATAAACTAATATTCTCCGACCAAACGAATATTTTATGACAACTTGCTTACTTTGTAAAATTTGTAAATATTACCCAAAACTATAACATTATAACAAATCCACACCTTATTATTGAAAATAATATTTAGAGAAAAATTAATCGTTATTCATAAAAGTTGGGGACTTACACAAAAACTGTTCTTGAAGAATTCTGGGTTTTCTAGAAAGTTCATGACGTCAGTTGGTCAACCCAGTTTTGACCATTAATATCTTTGACCATGTTGATGATTTAGGCGTTCTAGTGTCATGATTTGGTAGTCCATATGTCAGAGTATATCAATAATACACTCTCATGGCTAAACAACTTAACAACTGCAAGATCAAAGCCCTGCAAAACCTTGTCAGTTATAATAAATCCCTACTTTGCATCGGCTACCATGCTAGTTATAATAAATCCATGATCAACCAACCAATAATTACCACCAACTAAAATTATATTCATTATTTAGTACTCACTCCGTCGACTTTACGTATCCTATTTGATTTTTTTGGACGACTTTACGTATCCTATTTGATTTTTATAAGATCAAATTAACCAATTTTAAGATTAATAATTAAACAAATATATTAAAAAAAATTAATGTCAAATTAGTTAACTTTGATAATAATTTTGTTCTTATATCTAATTTTTATTAAGATAAATATGGTCAATTTAATCGTAAAAAGTCAATTATTACAAATAAAACTGAACCAAGGGGGAGGGAGTATTCACTTTCCGTATCCATTCTTTAGTTATCAAAGTACTACTGATATTTAAAATTATAAAGACATTAAAGGATTCCAGACCACTTCTTTTTTCTCGCAAGGGTTTTCTAGTCAATCACTCATACCCCACTGTTTTGTATGATAGACATAGGGCAATCAAACAATGTATGTAGTCAAATTATGACCACACAGTGAAGACCTAAAAAAATCACACCCCATTTCAATTTGTTCACACTAACATATATCTACTGCCATTGAATTGCTCATCTGTGATCAAATGGCATATACAAACAACACACTAATTATATTAAAATATCTAATAACCACAATATAATATTGAACTATCTAGTAACAAAGTACATTTAAATTCTCTCCCAATTTACAAACCCTGATCAAATGCACACTATATTATTGCACTATCTAATTACCACAACATAAAAAAGAGCACTTCCCAAAATTTATAACAATTTTTAGTATCATACAGCAGCATCCCAGCCCCCTTACAAACTGCAGATTCTAGTGCAATTCAAAAATCTAATGCCTATCATGCCATAAAGCAGAATTTCCAGCCACCAACATATGAGCAAGAGGCAAGTTCTTAACATGGTTACCAGGGGAGCAAATTGACTAGGTACACGTTATGAAATCTGGTACGAGGAACATTAGCTATGGTAGAATGCATAACATTTAGTTTTTGTATCACGATTCCTAACAATGGTATCCGGTACGCGGAAGGCAGGACAATAAGAGTTCCCGTAACCCTGTCCGTAGTTTTTATTTATTGTAGGGACGACAGTGCCAGTGAAACGTTTCTAGAGATTTGATCATGTATTGGTTCCTGCACGAGCCAACTAATGTTGTGACCACGGATATTAAATAATAATGAGTTTCTAATGTTTTGAATTTTACCTTTGTCGCAGGTATCTGGAACATTGATTTTGTTATCGTCTCAAACAGGAAAATGTATCTGCCATTAAAGGAAAAATATCAATGTACTAAGTGATATATCCTCGTCACAAAGACAACTTAAATTTTAGCACAAACTTAAGAATCTATACATATATAACATGGCAATTAAAGATCTTATCCAAATTAATTTGGTTGGTCACTTTAAGGGTAATTTAGTCATCACCTTATAATTTTCAAATACAAATTATATAATAATAATAATAATAATAATACATGTTCAAATACAATGAAAATAATTATAATTTCATATCTATCTATATATACATGCATGCATGAATCTCACAATAAAGTAAAAGAAAAGTCATAGAAAGCATTAATCTCAACTTGCTTATTTATTACTTTTAATGTATTATACAATTGTAAATATGATGCTGATACAAATTATCTTCAACATTATACATTTATTTGTATCAATAAACAAATATCAAAATTTAGTGAAAATTTATCATAGAAGGCTTTTATGTCAACCTCAATCGGAAGCACATTAACCACGTGTTCTTCCCCCCATATCACACTTCATTCCTTAATCTAATTTAATCTATAAGCTTGGCAGAAGGTAAAATGATAAGAGAGACATACCGCCAAGCTAGTTCAGAAACAAGTTCTTCCGGCGCATCAGGAAGGACCTAAATAAATTATCAACAGCCATAAGATTTCATAAAAGTTTTATATAACGGTAAAAAGTGTAGAATTTTTTGGTTTGGATTTACCTCATCCTCATATGGATTGCAGTTATCTTTGAACCATAGTCTCAAAAATTCCTAACAAGATTTTAACACAAACATTTACACGCAGAAAGGCAGAATAGGGATATCGTCTAAGGTTGCCAAATATCCTTTTTTCCAAAATCAGCTCAAGTAAATAAATAAGCACATAGAAAGAAAAACATAAAAACCAAGCATCTTTAAAATAGTGAGAGACCTTATCAACATTTTCAGGTTCAAGACCTTTCTTGAAGTGTTCCTTGTAAGAATGGGCAATCCAATATCTGCTTGAATCAGGTGTATGCACCTAAAATAACACATGAAATCAAATCTTAGCATGACGCTGCTTCGTGTCTATTTCCCAAGAGACCGACAAAGAGGCACAACCTCATCGATCAACATAACAGTACCATCACTACTCTTTCCAAACTCGTATTTTGTGTCTACCAAAATCAGGCCATGTTCCGATGCCACACGCTGCATTCAAACACATAATGTTAGTCTAGGTGACTCTATAGCAGAAGAAATCCAGTAACATGCAGTGTGAATTAATGAGTCCTTGCTTCTTAGAAAACAATAAAGGAAAGCTCGTGCCAGAAAGAACTAGAATTTAACCAGTCATGAAAACTGAGGATTTATAAAAGACACAGAATATGCAGCAACAAACAAATCAGAAGAAAATGGGTGAGCATGTTTGCTGAAACAAGATTAAACATTACGCTAGAGATTGTCCACAACTCCAAATTGAAATTTTCACTTTTACCAAGTGCATCAGCATATAACTGGTTGAACAACAACATTGTATATGTCCGACTCTATATTGAATTAGAGACAAAACAGACTTCAAAACTTTGATATGCCTCTTCTTCTATTGCTCCTTTTTAGATTCTTATCCTTTATTTTTCTTAATCAGGTATTCTAGCCTCATCAGGATGCCTTCTGCCATAGTGATCAGGACTGTGGTGGCAATCAAAGCTCCGAAAAGAAACAACTTATCATCATTGACTGATGCAATCTAGATTTGTTTTCTGAACCTTTATTTTACAAGAAAAGCATATGCAAACGCAGCAGAAAAACCAAGGAAACTAACCTGCCCATATTCAAATAAGCTTAATGCTTTTTTACTTGCTTCATCATAATCATCTCTAGTCATCAGCCCACTTTTGACTATCTGAAAGAAAACTCATATAGAAAGACAGGTTTCAGTTGTTGACATAAAATTGAAACAAGATCTTCTAAAAAGAACAAAGTCTCTAAAAACATGCAAATATGTGTATCTATAGTCATAACAATATAAATGCTTCAAATTACCGAGCCTGCATCACTTCGATATTTGTTAGTGATGGCAGGTGACTAAACTAAAACATAGAAGTGCCTGTGCTAGCTCTCTTTAAAGTTAAAACAGAAAAGGAGATACTTTCAAACTTCTCAGAACAAAAAGCGCCATTTTTACCAGGAAAAAAAAGAGATTAAAGCAACGTTTTTAATTTTCTTATTCTTGAAAGAAGCGTGGAAATTATTTAATAAACTTTATTGATTGATAGCTAAAGGTAAAGTTATTCATGAAAAGAAAAGTTGAAATAACAGAACACATAATGCAAAGAGGTAAAAGCGAACCTCGTCTGGAGTTACTGGCACATCATGATCCTCGGCCTTGGTTGTCGGAGTGAGTATGTTTGCAGGTAGCCTTTGGCTTTTTACCAAGCCTGTTACATATCAATATAGATCATTACACTCCAACACGAGGGAAACCAACTCTTTTATTTTATGATAAATTGATAAATAAAACTAATTAATTATGAACAGTACCATCAGGGAGGACATTGCCACAGTAATTTCGGACACCATTTTTATATACCGTCCATAATGATGTATCAGTACTTCCAGTCACATAACCTCTAACTACAAATAAGCAGCAACATAATTAATATCTCTTGAAGATTTGAAAATGGAAACTTGATGAACTCTGCAAGAACTCTCATTTTCATTGGATACAAAGACCATCATGTGCTTTGACACTGTTATAAGAGAATGTATTTCATTATATTACAAGAGCAGATCATATGGACCCCAAAGCACCTAGCAGACCAACAGGAAAAATTAGGACATCACTTTTAACTTGGACAATTTGTATTACCTTTGGATGGATTTCACTATAAAAGGGAGTAGCAGTCTTTAAATATAATACACACACACACACACACACACACACACACACACACATATATATATATATATATATATATATCCATATACATATGTTGTCTTTAAAGGAACTTGTCTAGAAAATGCAAAAGATAAGAAATAATATTCCTTACTCCAGAGAACATAAATATATTTGAAAAAAAAATTAGATCATTTCCACCAAATGTAAACAGTTTTAGAAGGAAACAGAACAATGAAAATGGGAGCAGCCATCTCACACAACATGTTTCCACATCTATTTCTCATTAGTCAAACAGATTCATTCATAAACATGTGTCATGTCCTCCATATTGTCTTGGTGATCTTTATGTCTTCTTACTGTTTTTTTCTTGACAAGCACAAGTAAACTTTATATCTTCTTATCTTACAAAGTTTTAAATAAATACTTCTTTTTATAATAAAGTAAAAGTAAATTAACAGAGCCCCAAAAGGGGGAGCCAGCCAAATACAATGAGGTGTACAAAGTGTTGGAATATTTTATTCTTTATGTGGCTTCTACTATTTATGTAATTATTGGGCTTACATATTGTATTAATTTAATCACTTTATTTATGGGTTTGGTAATTAATTATGTGGCCTATAAATAATTCCTAATAGTATTTGGTATAATGGGCCCTAGAGTTTCATAATCTTAATGGACGATTTTAACCCTTAGCTATTCTATAAATAAAACAGTTAGATTTTGGTCCCAATTGTCGTCTCAAGAATTTTATACACACCTATACATCCATCCTAAGATTGAGAGAGGCAATTGAAGACGTTCACCCTTAAGCGCAGCGAAAGCGTGATACACACAAGAGGTCTTCTCTCAATTCATGTAAGTACTCAATATTATGATTATTGATTTTATTTTATTCTATGCAATAACACGTTCCAATATAATTTATTCAACATCTGGTATCAAAACTATGGTTACGTTATTGTATAGAATAAATTATTTATGTTATTATGTTACAAATTTTAATGTCGTAGAATAATTAAATTATGCTGTTTTCGGAGAGAATGTTTTGTCGATTATAAATTCAATTTATTTCAATCATGAATATTTACTTCATGTATATACAGTATGTTAATATATATATATATATATGCTGCATATATGCTTGTATGAATATGAATCTCTGTTTGTAGTTTGTATACCTTTAAGATGTCTCTGTCTTCATATATATGCAGTACGTAAGTTAACTTGCATATATATATATATATATATATATATATATATATATATATATGCAATACGTTAATATATATTGCATCTTCGTCCTTTTATTTCTATTTATGGATTGCTGGACTTGATATTTAGTTTAAATATTTGCAAATTATGTATATATTTGCATCTTATAAGTATTAAGGCTACTGCCCACTTATTATCCTTGTATGAAATTCAGCCACTTGGTTAAGATTATGGTTATTGTTATAATTACGATTAAGGACATTTACTAATTAGTTCAAATATCATTATTTTATTTAATGTCATCATGTTTTAAGGTATACTTTATGTTAATATTTTGTAACAAATTCGTGTGCATAATTGTATATCTTAATTTAAGATTATAGAATATGATGTGATATATTATTAGGGGGCTTTTAAATTGTTACATGTAAATTATAAATATTGTTAATTTTCAAACTTGATTAATATGTTGTTTAAAGAAAATTAAGTTTGATCATAATAATTTACATGTATGCGTGACTCTTTTATTGTTAAAATTAATAATCAGCCCAACGGAAGATTATTAATTGAAACAATTAAAGATTAAAAAAAGTCACATAATATTACATTTAATAAATAAATATTTTAATTTTACCCAACGGAAAAAATTAGAATTAGAATTTATTAAATGGAATTTTATTGCATAAGTAACATGTTTATTTCGTTTCTGCCCAACAGTGATGCGTGGATAAATGTGTTTTGCATTATATTATGGGGATGTTATTAGCATATTATTAATTGGACCAACGAAAGATTGATAATTATGCACCAACATCTTATTAAAATCTATTTTTGGGTATTGTAAATAAATTTTATGTAACTAACTGTTTGCCCTACAGTTAGTTTTTATTATGATTAATTATTAATTATTATTGTACATTGTGGATTTCTTTTAGTTTTTTTTGTAAGCATGTTTATGAGCTTGATTATGTTTCAACATTGACTCCAACTAGTACTTCTGGGTATCTCTCTGGAATTTAAACCTTGAATGAAACTAATTTTACTGCTTGAAAATTGCAAGTGAAAATTGTTCTCGGTACTATAGTTTTGGACTATGCACTACGAGTGGATCATCCTGCTCCACTTACAACTACTAGCTCAATTGAGCAAAAGATTATTTATGAAAAGTGGGAGCGATCCAACTGCATGTCCCTTATGATTATGAAAAACTCTATCACGATTCGAGGAGTCATTCCTGACTTTGAAAATGTTATAGAGTACTTAACTTTAGTCGAGTAACAATTTAAGAGTTCTTCTAAAACTCATGCAAGTATCCTTATTTTGAAAATGCTTACTAGCAGGTATGATGGGTTTAGTGGGGTGCGCGAGCACATTATGATGATGAACGACGACATGACCTTTAAATTAAAGTGTATGGACATGACGATTTTTGAGAGTTTTCTTATTCACTTCATTATGACTTCTCTTTCTGCACAGTTTGATTCATTTAAGATCAATTATAACACGTAGAAAGAAAAGTGGAAGATGAGCAAGTTAATCTCTATGTGTGTCCAAGATGAAGAAAGGCTTAAGGTTGAAAAACCTAATGTTGCTCATTTGACTACCACTGGATCCTATAAGAAGAATGCTTATAAAAATGACAAAGGTTTTAAGAATAAGGATAAACCAATTTCTATCAAAATAAATAAGGCAAATTATTCAGGTAACAACTCTGTGACATGTCCTAAATGTCACTTCTGTAAAAAGCAAGGACATTCAGAAAGAATGTCCTAAATTAAGAGAATGGTTTGAAAAGAAAGGTATATAATCTATCAATTATGTAACTTATGAATCCTTTCTAATTGATGTTCCTTCTAATATACGGTGGCTTGACACTGGTGCTATGGTTCACATTACTAATTCATTGCATGGATTCCTTTCAAAGAATACACTCTAAAAAGGGGAAAGAACCATTAAAGTTGGTAATGAAGAGTTTATACAATTAAGTTGAAGCTGTAGGAACTCTTCCTTTAGTTTTAGAGAGTGATTTTCACCTTGTATTTATATGATACTCTTTATGTTCCCAGTATGACACGGAATTTAATTTCTGTATCTAAACTTGACGTTGATGGATTTTCGTTTAAGTTTGGGAATAATAAAATAATTATTTATCATTACTCTCATGTTATTGGTTCTAACTTTTTAGAGGGAAACCTCTATAAGATAAATTTAGATAATGTCTTTGCTGAATCTTTGTTAACAATGAATGTGACAGAAAATACCTCTAAAAGTGAAAATAAGAGAAAACTAGATAATGAGAATTCTTCAAAATTGTGGCATCAACGCTTAAGCCATATTTCAAAAGACAAAATGCAACGTCTTGTAAAGGATGGAATTCTTCATTCACTAGAATTTTCTAATCTTGACCATTGTATTGAATGTATAAAAGAAAAATTTATGAAAGGTAAAAAGAAAGGAGCAACTAAAAGTAGTGCACTTCTTGAGGTGATTCACACTGATATATGTGGACCATTTTCTCCAGGAATTGGTGGACATAAATCTTTCATTACGTTCATTGACGACTATTCTCGTTATACTTATGTGTACCTGATTAATGAAAAATCTTAATCACTAAATATGTTTAAAGTTTTTAAGGCTGAAGTTGAAAATCAACTTGAGCGAAAAATTAAAGTAGTGAGATTAGATAGAGGCGGAGAGTATTATAGTAAACACTCCGATACAGGTCATAGTCCTGGCCCATTTGCCTTATTTTATCAAGAAAATGGAATCGTCACTCAGTATACAATGTCTAGTACACCGCAGCAGAATGGTGTAGCTGAGACGTGAAATCGTACCCTTATGGATATGGTACGTAGTATGTTATGCAATTCTAACTTACCTGTGTTTTTGTGGACTGAGGCATTAAAGACAGCTGTTCATATTTTAAATCGGGTTCCTAGTAAATCTGTCCCTAACACTCCTTATGAAATTTGGACAGGTAGGAAACCTAGTTTAAAATACTTACGGGTGTGGGGCTGTCCTGCCGAGGCTAAGTTTTTTAATCCACAAATAAAGAAACTTGACTTTAAAACCATTAGTTGCCATTTCATTGGATATCCTGAGAGATCTAAGGGTTTTCGATTTTACTGTTCCTCTCATACTACTAGAATTGTTGAGACTAGGCATGCAGAGTTTTTAGAGAATGGTGATTTAAGTGGGAGTGGTGAGCCTAGAAAATTTGATCTTGAAGAAAACAAGTTTATGTTTCTAATCTTGTAATTCGAGAGGGTGAGGCATAACCTCCAATCGAGGCGAATGATGCCCCGAGATAGCTGAGCCACCACTTAATGTTGAACCTCACATTATTGAAAATCATATTCCTGAAATTGTGCAGCCTTTACGTAGGTCTGAAAGACCTAGAAAACCTATTAATTTTGATGATTTTATAACCTATTTTAATGAGATTGACTATGATTCAAGTAAGATTAATGATCCTATCTCCTATAAAGAGGCCATTACGAGTGCTCAATCAACTCAATGGCTTAAAGCTATTAATGATGAGTTGAAATCAATGGAGCTTAATAACGTTTGAGATCTTGAAGAATTACCAAAATGTTTTAAACTTGTTGGTTGCAAGTGGATCTATAAGACCAAATTAGATCCTAAAGGGAACGTTGAAAGGTATAAAGCTCGATTGGTTGCTAAGGGTTTCACTCAAAAGGAAGGTGTGGATTATAATGAAACTTTCTTTCCAGAATCCAGGAAAGATTCATTTAGAATAATCATGGCTTTAGTAGCTCATTATGATTTAGAGTTACATCATATGGATGTTAAAACTGCATTCCTTAATGGTAACTTGCATGAGAATGTCTATATGGCACAACCAGAATGTTTTTTGGTTAAAGGCAAGGAACATATGGTATGTAGACTTAAGAAGTCCATATATGGGTTAAAACATGCTTCTCGACAATGGTATCTTAAGTTTCACGAGGTGATGTGTAATTTTAATTTTAAGAAAAATATAGTGAATCAATGTATATACTTGAAGGTCAGTGGGAGTAAATTTGTTATTCTTGTTTTGTATGTTGATGATATACTACTTGCAAGTAATAACTTAGACATGTTGCATGAGACCAAACATTTTCTTTCTGAAAATTTTGATATGAAGGATCTCGATGAAGCCTCTTATGTTATAGGTATTGAAATTCATCGAGATAGATCTTGTGGGATATTAGAATTGTCCCAAAGAGCTTATATTGACAAAGTTCTTAACAAATACAACATGCAAAATTGCTCCCCTACTGTCGCCCCTGTTGTTAAGGGTGACAAATTTGGCTCATATCAATGTCCTAAGAATCAACTTGAGCGTGATCAAATGAATCTTATTCCCTATGCTTCTGTGGTTGGGAGTCTTATGTATGCTCAAGTTCGTACACGTCCAGATATAGCGTATGTAACTGGCATGCTTGGACGTTACCAGTCAAATCCAAGTTTAGATCACTGGAAAGCAGCCAAAAAGGTTTTACGCTACTTACAGGGTACTAAGGATATTATGCTTACATTTAGAAAAATAGATAACCTTGAAGTTGTTGGTTATTCTGATTCTGATTTTGCTAAGTGTAAAGGCGAAAAGAAATCTACAGCAGGGTACATCTTTATGCTTTCAAGAGGCCCTATTTCGTGGAGAACTCTTAAGCAGGAGTTAACTACCACTTCCACGATGATGGCAGAATATGTGGCCTGTTATCATGCTACTTGTCACGCCATATTATTAAGGAATCTTATTTCAGAACTTAAGGTTGTAGATTCTATTGAAAGTATTTTGTGATAATATTTATGCTGTTAGTTTTTTCCAACAGCACCATTTCGAGTGGTGTTGGACTATACCTCGACACTAAGTACTTATTTGTCAGGAAAAGAGTTGAAGATCAAAACGTTGTATATTAGTACGCATGATATGTTAGCGGATCCACTTACGAAAGGCTTACCACCCAAGCTCCTTTTAGAGCATGTTGCCGGCATGGGTTTAACTGGTCGTCTTAATTAGTAAGTTATTTTGATGTAAGACAACAATTTTGAGCTCGTTGTTTTGAACTTCACATTATGTTTATGGTTTGTTATTCTCTTTATTGTGCACACTTGAGAACTTGTGAGCAAACAGTACGGTAATATTTTTGGACAATATGAATGAGTTTAATCTATTACCACTTATGTAAACTCTATTCATACCTGTAATGCTTAATGTTAATCTCTGTTCTAATAAAAGTACTAATTGTGTAACTAATGAGGATCTTGTGTTAATAGTGACAAAAATTGTATTCATTCGCATTGGTATTTTTATTTGAACAAGATGTAGATATTAAATTAATACTTGGCCAAGTTAATGATTGTAAGCGTTATGTTTTGTATATAAATAGTATTTCGGCCAAGTGGGAGAATGTTGGAATATTTTATTCTTTATGTGGCCTCTATTATTTATGTAATTATTGGGCTTACATATTATATTAATTTAATCACTTTATTTATGGGTTTGGTAATTAATTATGTGGCCTATAAATAATATTCCTAATAGTATTTGGTATAATGGGCCCTAGGGTTTCATAATCTTGATGGACGATTTTAACCCTTAGCTATTCTATAAATAAAACAGTTAGGGTTTGGTCCCAATTGTCGTCTCAAGAATTTTATACACACCTATACATCCATCCTAAGATTGAGAGAGGCAATTGAAGACCTTCACACTTAAGCGCAGCGAAAGCGTGATACACACAAAAGGTCTTCTCTCAATTCACGTAAGTACTCAATATTATGATTATTGATTTTATTTTATTCTATGCAATAACACGTTCCGATATAATTTATTCAATACAAAGTAGGCAAGGAGGAAAAAAAAGGTATGGTACCAACAGTCGTGTTCTAAAAATTCCTGCCTAGGTCCGCCTAGGCGCTAAGCCCCCCTTGGCGCCCCGCCTAGGCGCTAGGCCCCCTGGCGCCTCACCTAGGCCCAAGACGGCAAAAAATCCCTCCAAAAAATTAGACAGGGCCTAGGTGGGGTCTAGGCGAAGAGTTTTTTTTTTTTAATAATTACCCAAACCAGATCTTGATATATTTATTTTTCTAATGATTTACCATACTCATAATACATGTTATAGCATATCAAATCACAACGAGAAGTGAACAATATCAAGTCAAAATGAATAATTTTATTATAGTTATAATTATTTGAACTTGTGCCAATTTCAAATTATATAAATGATGATACATTTGTAATATTTAGTTTAATTCAATATAAATCTTAAATTTATGTTTAGTTTCTTAAGTTTTAATATTGAATTAAATTCTTGAAATTTTAAATTTTATTATTTAATAGCAATCTTGTTTATGAATAAAACTAATACGTTAAAAATATGTTTGAACTTTGAACAATTGCATATTTGTGTTTGAATTTTGACATTAGCAATATGGATATGTGTTTGAACTTTAAACAAATGCCTTTATTATCTTTATTATGGATTATTTTGCTTTATATTATTGTTTTGTTTAGATAAATGTAAGATAAAATATTAAAACTAGCTTAAAATAAAAAATCCCGCCTAGGCCCTGCCTAGGCCCCCCTCGGCCGCCCGCCTTTTAGAACATTGCCAATAGTTACAAAGAAATGCACAGAAAGAGCACCGATACTTGTGACTAGAAAACCCCCCGAAAAGCTATACAAATTACCAATTGATGACAACAAAAATTACCCCAGCACTCTAAAAATTGCAACAGAATAATTGAAACCTTTTTTTAACCCTGAAAAATCAGACCAATGTTATCTTGATCGCAATTCAATATAGTATGTGGAACGAAAACAAGAATGAAAAACATCACATTCCTTGGTATGGAGTACGGTAATGGTAGATTTATTTGGGTCATTTAGTTCGTATAATACGTTTATCTAAAATGTGGTACGCTAGTATACCTTTAATAAAAGACATAGTTGAATTTGGTTAAGTTACTGTCGTAAGATGAGTATTTTCAAGGCTACACCATATCAGCCCTTATCAAATGCCCACAAGCGCTCACTTGGTGACACTAGTTGACATTTTTTAGAGTTTTGGGTTTCTAATATAACGTTCTAGATTTATCTACGTGATGTGATAACTATATTTGTAAATATCCTACATATTTTGGAATTTGGAGAAATGTTATAAATAGGCGATCTTAGTCTTCTATTAGGTTTGATCCTAACAATTGCTTTTGAGGCCTACTGATTCTAAAAACATGCCCCTAATTTGCAAAATCATAGAACATAGTTGCAATCATTCTTGTAAAATAGAAATTTTAGTCTCGAGTTACTAAATGGGAAGAGAAGTTTTAGATCGCTAAATTTAATATTTCAGAACGAAAGTATTCCATGTTTTAGAATGTTCGTACCAAAACGTAATTCGCTAACATATTACTCCCTCCGTCCCAAGATAAAAGTCATGATGAATTTTTAACGCATATTAAGAAGAGAAATAAAATGACAAAATTGCTCATAATAATATGTAATTAATCATTTCCAATGTACGTAAGGGAGTGACTTTCTAGATTTTCAATTCAAAATATTTTCAACACATAACTAATTATACTTATTGAATATGGAGAGAGAATTAGAATAAGAAAAATATGAGATATTTAATGTCAAGAGTATAATAGGAAAAATTGTGTAAAAGTTTGGTTATTAAAGGAAAGTGGATATTTAACATGGGACTACCCAAAATAGTAACAAGGAGACGGAGGGGAGTAGTATTTTCTAGTCAATAAGAGAATATAAAACCACAACAGGTTTTTGTTTCCGGCCTGTTTTGGTCCATGATTTGGTCCATGTTTGACATTTATTGCTTCATTAAATTATTTTAGCAAATTTGAGAAGACTAAGCCCAATTTAGTTATGGCTTTTCGATTATCCACTGAACGGCCTCACCCTCACCCTCACCCTCACCCTCACCATCACCAGGACTTTTCAATTTACGTTATTCTTTCTTATAAAAAGAAAAAGAAACAACAAGAGAAGAGTTCCTAATTTTAGTAAACTCATCAACTTCGGATTGCCTGACGATTAGGCATGTAATTTGTAAAATTTTGGCTTAAATGGGCATCAGAAGTCATTAGGAGAAACAACAATATTGTAGACACATGAATTAGTTTTTGATTCCATTATGCCTGTCTAGGGTTCTTTGAATCTATTTATATATGTGGTATAAGTTTGAAAATTTAGAAATTACAACATGTCAAATGATCCAATTGTTTGTTGGATTGAAGAATATTTCTGCAAGTATGGTCTTGCCACTGATTGACAATTATAAGTTCAATTTGAAAAGTCTCCTTCAACTTTAAGATTGGTTCTAACACCTACCAAGTTTTTGAAGAAATTTCTCACTATATCTTCGATCTAATTCGTTTCTTCTTCACTATTTACACATTTTATGCCTTTTATTGTGTTCACAATCTTTGTATGTGTTAGACTTGGGTTTCTTTTTATCTCTATGAATTTTATGTTGCTAACCTTGCTGCAAAATATTCTAAATTTATGTTGACCAAGGCATGAAACTACTAGAATTCCAACTTTCTTTATCAGCAACATTAAATGTTTGATTATTTTGTGCTACTTCTTTTAGCTTTTTTTTTGTTTTTAATTCATCATATTATAACGCTCCATTTGTATGACCTTTAGATATAGGAAGAAGGGCTTATGATATAGTTCTATAATATTTATACACAATTACACATACTTTGTTTCCTTGGTTAACATGTTCTTCATCTTTTTTGTATTTCTCCACCACAATTTAAAATTATATGATCAATCCACGAAGGAACACTGCTTGAAGAACAATCCAGAGGCAAATACATAAGGTGTGGATGGCAATTGGTACCATATTTTAATTTTTTGCGGGTGTAGTAATTTCTTTTTCATTGAAATAGTCGTTTTTCAATGTTTTCTTTTTGTATTGCATATAAAGAGGAAATCTACTTGATGACAAAACACAAGCAGTATTAGGACTTTAGCTAGCAATAAATGAAAATTGCATATGATGAATGATGGAGACTGCTACAATCATGCTTATCGACAATAAAATTTTCTTGATTTGTCTGTTTCTAAGTTACTGGTTCTATGAAAAGAAAATCATAATATAATCATCTAAAATATTGAACTTTGCGGTATGCTTTTAAATGTATTTCGAAATAAGTAATCAATTCTTCAATTAAGCAAGTTTGAGTCGATGAAGTGAAACCGTCTTGCAATGGACCACTGAGAGTGACAATTCACCTTCAATCTCAAGTATGACTTATAATTACATTTCAATCAGTTTCAAATAGTAATACTTACAAGCTTTTACATAAGTTTTAAGATTTGGAAGAAAATGAGGTAAATAAAGACTTAATTGAATTTCTGATTTGATATTTTATCAAGTTAGAAATCAAATAATTAATCTATGCAATAATGTACTGCAAACACAAAATAAAGATCTATGTTTAAAAATTATTAATCAAGTCAGTAATAAACTAGAGAAAACCCGTGTTTTGTACACGGGTTAGAGAGCCAGTAACACTAAATCAGAGACTTGAGAAATTGTAAGTGTCGCTCCCGTTCCATTAGCCTCTTCTCTTCGAAAGAAAAATGGACTAAATAGCCTTATATTCCCAAAAGCGGATTCAATAGGAGCGCATTCGTACTTGATTCAGACACATTCTTGCCCCTTACTCTGAAAAGGGCTTATTTTTATTCTATTTGCTCTTTGAGGAGAGAGAAGATAAGATTAAAGCAAGATAACATGACCGGTGCACGAAGGTCTTTTAGGATTACGTTAGTCTTCAGCGGAGAAAGTAGATCCTGTGCTAAGAAAGGGGAGTGTCCCCTCTATTGAGAGAATGCCGGCCAACTCGGAAAAGGAGTTGCTCTCGTCCCTAAACAAAGCACCAGTCAACTTTTGCCTAAGCATATATTAAGTTCTTACCAAATCATCCAACTTAAGTGCAAAGGAGTTGTCTCCTTTTTTTCCCTTACTCATGATGCATGATAATAGCCACTTAACCGAATAAGACTTGCACAAATCACTCCAAATAAAGACATAAAATTTGAAAAATTAATTTCAAAGCCCCCATTTGCTTGGGATTTGCACATATCTCTGATATTTAAACTCTTCCTCTATCCATTTCAAAAAAAAATCACACATAATCTTCTTCAACCTTTTCGCCACCGACATCAACCATTCAAAGACTGTGAGATAGTATGTTGTCAGGCTTGACAAACTACTTCGTATTTTATTTATTTATTTATAAATATTATTCAACAAAGAAATCCTCCCACCCTTTGAAAAAGCACAATCCTTTCCACACCTCAAATCTCTTTTGAGGCTTTAGCTCTTTATCTTTTAATTCGAGAAAGGGAAATTAGCGTTTAGTGCAAGATAGACTATAGAGTAAGACTAAGATCCTTGCTTCATCCACAATATTATTACTGATTTCAATCTGTATAAGATTGTCCTAGCAGAAAATTTCTTTAGTAATTAAGAGTAATGTGAAAACTTAAAATAGGGACAAAAGGCAAAGGATTATTTCTTTTAAGCGAGTATGTATGTTTTAGACATTATAATGAAAGCACATGTAAACAACAAAAAGAAATTTTCACAGCAATTACTCACCAACAAATTCAACCGGAAAAACAGAACATTTCTTTGCAATTGTCACATTCTTATCCGGGGATGATACTACTGCATTTGGAGTTATGTGTTGAGTTTGGTCGAACCACCATAAACTTGTTTCGTTAAGAACCTGATTTGTCCGGTGTTTATCGTTTAGTAACAAATTTGTGCATAATTTAAGAGCTAATTTGGGGGTGTGGGATGGTAAAATTACCTGGCCTTTGAAGGGAATTGAAGCAAGAATTCTATCAAATGCACTCTGTCGATCTGTTGTGACCAAAACAAGATAATCCCCACCATCATATATATCTCTGACCTTCAAAATCAATCAACCGTGACATCTTCATTTTCATCCAAACTAGTTAACTTCTATTTGATTACATAGTGAGTGCAGCAATGAGAGTCCTTTTTCTTTTGTTTATTTCAGAAATATTAAAGTTTTCAGTCTTTGACGTCTATTATCGAGAAAAAATAAATACAAAAACTTATATCTAAGTGTGTCCATTGCAAACCTCAATATTTGGGGGGAAAATCAACAGAAAAAAGTATGACTCGTATCTAGACGAAGAAAGTACTAAATATGATGCTTTTCTTTCTTTATCTTTTAGTTTACCATTTGATTTCTTCTTGTAAAATCTGACTTCAACCAACAAAAGTAGTTAAGTTATGCTCATAAAAATGTTCCACCCCAAAATTACAGCTTAAAGGTTAAAACTAAATACAAGGTTTTAACATGCTATCCCCAAGAAAGGCAATAATAAATTAATTTCTCTAAGTTTAAGATTAAGCTCATACCTTGTATTAGGATTTAGGCAAATTATTTTTCTTCTTATGGATAGAGACGACTCGTATAATCAAACACATTATAATGGCGTTTACTCAATCCAATCCAAAACATTGGAAGAAAAAAATGTAATTTTTAAGCAGAAACAAACACAGCCCAAGTAACTATTCCACTGCAATTTCTCATCAATCAAACACACCCACGAATAAAAACATTCAGACACATGAATTTATCAAAATTTAAATCATATATATAGGAATAAATAATTTACCTTGCCTCTGGTTTTCGATTTGAGACCAGGAACAGTCAAATGGAGGTTTGTTTCAGATAAACAATTACCCAAACCGCTTGTTTTTATAGCACCCATCACTTCATCTCTCCTCTCACTGTTACTCAAAGCATCAAGAGACAGTTTCTGCTGATAATTTGACATTGTTGATGCACAGATTTTAGAGTAATTTCTGGGTTTTGGGTTTGTTTTTAAGTGTGATATTGAAGGATTGATGATTAGGTTGAGCGATGAGAGCTTGGTGCTGAGGGTTTTTGGAGGGTTTAAGGCTGGTGATGGTATGCTCCGAGACATTATTCTCTCTCTATTACTCCCTGTCTCAGTGTTGCTGTGTGTTTAAGCAATCAGGTTGTTCTATTTATATGGAGTATTTGTGTGTATGTCCATATGTAGTAAGTATATTTATTTTTATGGTATTTATTTTTCAAAAAATAAATAAATTGAGTTATTGGAAAGACAAATTGGTACAGACACTTGCCAAAAGTAAATTGTTAAAATATTATATTTCATTATTTTAAATATATTTGTATATATATTGTTCGACAAGATAGTAAAATCTTAAAAGCATGTTTATCCACCGAGATTCAAAACATAAAAAATTATATATTCCCCCCATCCCATAATATATTACATTTTAAATAATTTTATTTGTCTTAAATTATTTGATATTTTAGGAAATTTAGAAAAATTAATTACAATATTTTTAAAATTATCCCCAATGAAAAAAAGTTATAGATGAGAGAAAGTATAAGATAAATATAATAATAAATAATAATTTAAAGGTATTATGGACAATTGATACTATATATATTTAATATTTTTTAACTATTTTCTTAATTCTTGTGCACAATTATAAAACGTCATATATTATGAGACGGAGAGAGTAGAATTAAAGATTAAAATAATAAATGTACTTGAAACTAACAACCAAACATAATTTTCCATATTCATTTTTTACATAGAATTAGAGACGAAAATAATAAATAGTCAAGAAAGTTCATACCTTTTGGTAAATTGCAATGTTAGATATGAAAAGACTAATATAAAGTCAGAAATTGATATTTTTATAAATAAAATTAATATTTATAAAATTTATTTATTATTCATATAGGATATAAAACACCAATTCCCATTTAATTTTAGAAATCTATTAAATATATTAAAATGCAGTACATGATACCATAGCTTGACATAGACCTGACAATATAATTGATTAATTGTCGGGTCAACTAATATTAACTGAAACCAAATGTGTTGGTTAACTATTTTTTTTATTTGGGTTGGGTAAAGTTTGGAACCATATTTTTAAAAAAAAATATAGGTACAACCCGGTTAACCATTTTTCGACCCATATTTTATTTCAAATCCAAATCAAAAGTTCTTTCTACCCATATTTATATATTCAAGAAGCTCAACCACCCACCCACCCCACCCCACCCCACCCCAACCCCAACCCCTACCCTTACCCTATCAAAAAAAATAATATTATGTGATTATGTATACATCCATTACCCCCACCCCGCCACCACCTCCCAAAAAAAATAATATTATGTGATTATGTATACACCCCTTATCCCCCACTCCATCCCACCCCACCACCCAACCCCACTCCACCCACCCCTACCCCCACCCCATCCAAAAAAAATAATATTATGTATATACTCCTTACCCCCACCCCACCCCTCCCACCCCCTATTCCCACTTCACCCCCCACCCACCCCACCACACCACACACCACTGTACCCCACCCCACCTATAAAAATAATATTATGTGATTATGTATACACCTCTTATCCCCCACCTCACCCTAGCACCCCCACCCCCACCCCACCTCCACCCACACCCACACCCAAAAAAAAATAATATTGTGTGATTATGTATATACTCGTTACCCCTCACCCCTCACCCCTCACCCCACCTCACCCCCGCCCCACCCGCTCCTCACCCCACCCCACCCCCCCACCTACCCACCCAACACTCTCTCTCAAAAAAAAATAATATTAAGTGATTATGTATACACCACCCACCCACGCACTCCCACATCCTACCCCCACCCACCCACCCCACCCCACCCCACCCAAAAAAAATAATATTATGTGATTATGTATACACCTCTTACCCCCCACTCCACTCCATCCCACCCCCACCCCCACCCCCACCCCCACCCACCCCAAAAATAATAATATTATGTTATTATGTATACACCCCTTACCCCCATCACACTCCTCCCACCCTCACCCTACCTCCCACCATCACCCCCACTCCCACCCCACCCCAACCCCCACACCCAACCCACCCTACCCCACCTCACCTAACAAATAATATTATGTGATTATGTATACACCCCTTACTCCCCCACTCCCAAAAAAATAATATTATGTGATTATGTATACACCCCTTACCCCCCACCCCACTCCACTCCACCCCACTCCTCACCCCACCTACCTATCCACCCCCACGTCATCCACCTCATGCACCCACCCCCATCCCCACCCCCACCCCCACCCCCACCCCCACTCCTACTCTCACCCAAAAAAATAATATTATATGATTATGTATACATCCCCCACCCCACCCCAACCCAACCCAACCCCACCCCACATCCTACCTATCCACCCACCCATCCACCCAACACTCCCTCTCAAAAAAATAATATTAAGTGATTATGTATACACCACCCACCCCACATCCTAACCCCACCCAACCACCCATTCCACTCCACCAAAAAAAAAATATTATGTGATTATGTATACACCTCTTACTCCCAACTCGACCCTACCCTACCCTACCCTACCCCCCACCCTCCACCCCTACCCCCACCTACACCCAAATCTACACCCAAAAAATAATAATAATATGTGATTATGTATACACCCCTTACCCCCCACCCCCACCTAACCCCACCCCACCCACCCGCTCCTAAAAAAATAATATTATGTGATTATGTATACACCCCTTACCCCCCATCCCACCTCACCCCACTCCTCACCCCACCCCAACCCCACCTACCTATCCACCCACCCACCCAACACTCCCTCCAAAAAAAATAATATTAAGCGATTATGTATACACCACCCACCCCCACACCCTACCCCCACCCACCCACCCACGCCACTCCCACCCCACCCAACCCCACCCACCCACCCAACACTCCTTCCTAAAAAAATATTAAGCGATTATGTATACTCCACCCACCCACCAACCCACCCTCACTCCCTCAAAAAAAAAATAATATTTAGTGATTATGTATAAATAATATATCTAATAATAATTTATTTAATTGGATCATAATAATGGTATGTTTGAAATTTATAATATGGGTCGACCTATATTTTAATCATAACCATATGGTTTCAACCCACATAACCCATATTAAAAATGGTTAATATGATTTTAGTTCTTAAATGAAACCATAACCATATTTTAAAAACCAAAACCAACCCATAATCATATTTTGTTAGGCCTAGCTTGACATCTGTCATTTCCACAATTTAACACGTGTCCTGCCTAATTAATGTTCCTTAAGACCCTTAACAAAATTGTCCAGCTAACATAACAAATGAGGATGAAAACAAACCCTAATTTATTCCCCTAAATTTTAGATTTATAATCTCCTAAATCACTACAAATCTAAACTGTTTTGATAATATCAACTATTTTGATATTATCCCTTGTAATTTAATTATTATTTAATAAAATCACTACTTTATGCTATTAATTAATTTTTTAGATTTATAATCTTCTAAATCACTACAAATCTAAATAGTTAATAGCATAATGTTATTCACTTAATTTTTTAGATTTATAATCCCTTAAATCACTACAAATCTAAATTATTTTGATAATATATGTGACGCCCCCAAAATAGGTATACAACACCCATTCTGAGTCGCCAAATACATGGTACAGAAAGCAAACTACAACTTCAATAATACAATTGTCGTGCAAAATACGACAACACATACTGTGAGTTTAAATACAAATATTGTCTTCTAGACAATATCCACACTCAAATAAGTCCTCAATACAATTATTCAAACACTATTTTACAAAAATAGTGAGGACTGCTAAAACATCTTTCTAGAACCATCACTCCATACCCCGACTAGATCCTGCTATGTTCTCACCTCCTGAGAAGAAAAATGGAACAAAAAGGAAAAGGGTGAGCTCAACTAGCCCAGTAAAGAATATTATGACTAAGATAATATACAAAAAATTATCGTTAGTATTCAACAAGGAAAAATCTGATAGAATATAATCGACAACAAGTTTTAGATCAACAACTGCAGCGGAAACAACAAACTATTAGAAGAGTCAAGTAGAGAATGAATTCTACTATCTTCTAAGATTTAAAAGTCCATCATCAATATTTTATCCCTGTAACATCAATTAATAATCATCTTTATCCAAATATTCATCTTTGCACTACAGGCCAAAGATATTCATTTGTATCACCTGTCAGTCATGTTCATCTCAACACCTGTTCATCTTTGCACTACAGGCCAAAGATATTCATCAAGTAATCATACATCTTTGCACTACAGGCCAAAGATATTCAGTAATATCATCATTTAGGACTGAGGATGATGAAAAATATCTTAAAGAGAACGAATCCAGTGAGACAGAAGGACAAATAGTAGGGATTCGTATAACAGTTTATCCAAGATCAATAATACTTCATAATAATCAATTGTGAAGCAGAATTCAAAATAAAGATCAAAACATGGATAAAATCAAAGATAGTAACCATAATAGACATCTTGGACAAAAAGGAAAAATTTTATTTTTCGGTGAATAGTGTCGTATTCGTGAATAGTGCCGTATACGTGAATAGTAACGTATACGTGAATAGTAATCCCGACACAAAAAGTTCTAAATTTGATAAAAACTTATGTTAATATTTCAGCATAATGATATTGAAGAAAATAATATCATTTAAGAAGAAAATAATATCCCTTACCTCAAAATATTAGTACTTCGGGTCGGAATACCGGGATAAGGCTGAAAGAAACTTGCTCTGATGAATAGAAACTCTAAAAGTATCTAAATACTAACAAAATACACTCAATAATCTAGAGAGAGAAAAAGAAAAAACTTGTTTCTGGTGTGATTTTCAATTCTAACTTAGCCCTCTATTTATAAGAAAATGTTAGCACGCCGAAGCAGACTTAACCTGCAACCTGATGGCTTTACCTGCTACTATTCCCACACACCACATTTGAATAAAAATCTCATCACATTTCTTTACCAACCAAGAGTGGGGCCCACCAATTCTAGAATTTTCTATCAAAATGATAAACTCCGAAAATTCAACAATTTCTGAACCAGTCATCTCGTAAAATTCATAATAAATCATACGTTCATTTTTAACGGTTCAAAATTTGTGGATATATACTCAACTTATATATGTATAACATATCCAAAAATTACCACGATCCAACGGTCGAATTAAAAATTATAACCCCCGCAAAATATCTCAAAAATTCTGATTTTTAATACCTCCATTCCGACAAAAATACTGATAAAAACCTCAACATTAACTCCTTCATTTTTAACCACAAAAATATATCCCTCATTTATATCCACATAAAATAAATATTTCCTTATCATATGAATCAATAATTAATTATTCACAAATAATATTACAGAATCACATTTATGACAACCAGGCCGTTCCTAGGAAAGAGGGGGCTTTCCAATAAGGATTTCTCCTTACTGGCGTGCAATTAGATGACCAAACCTCTCCTTAGACAGAACTTTCTAGACATTGCCAATAATGTTATCTAATAATATTATTCAAATAATATGAATTATTGATCTGATAAAGGAAAATACTGTGCATTAACAATTATTGAAATAACAATAATATAAAATATCAACGCAGCAATTATTGAATCAATAAAATAAAATATTGAACAATAACTACTGTAACAATTATTGAGTAGTGCATTCTTACGTAAGAATTAATAATTGGTGCAATACCGTGTGCTACTGTATTTTAACCACCGGGTATTTCAACAGTATTAACGGTAACAACTACGCCGTTATTTATAAATAACTTATACTTGTCGTTTTCTTCATCCAATCGCTTTCCGTTTTGGGGCCCATACAAGGCTGCGCCGTCGTACGAATATTCCCCGACAGCAAGAATATTCCACGACCAAACGAATATTCCCCGACAAAATGAATATTTTATAACCACTTGCTTATTTTGCAAAATTTGCACATTTCATCCATAACCAAAGTATTATATCAAATTAATCCCTTATTATTCACAATAATATTTAGAGAAAAATTGATTTTATTCATTAATAAGTTGGGGTCTTACAACCTCCCCTCCTTATGAAATTTCGTCCTCGAAATTGACGTACGTACCTGATGTTTCAAAAGGTGAGGAAACCTCGCTTTTATTTCTGATTCCAACTCCAAGGTCATTTCTTCAATAGCATGGTTTCTCCACAAAACCTTAACTTGTGGTATAACCTTCGTGCGTAGGACATGCTCTTTCCTATCCAAGATCTTAACAGGTACCTCCTCGTACGTTAAATCTTCAGCTATCTCGTCTAGTTCTAACTCAATAATGTGGTTCGGATCTTTAACATATTTACGAAGCATAGATATGCGAAAAATATTATGAACACGAGACATGCTTGGAGGTAATGCGAGTCTATATGCCACATTTCCTATTCGCTCAAGAATCTCAAATGGACCAACAAATCTTGGATTGAGCTTTTCTCTCTTCCCAAATCTTGTAACTCCCTTCCATGGTGCAACACGTAACAATACATGATCCCCAATATTAAATTCCATGTCCTTCCGATGAAGATCCGCATAACTCTTTTGTCGATCCTATGCCGTTTGTATACGTTGTCGAATCGTTTGGATCTTCTCTGTAGTAATGCGTACCAACTCTGGTCCCAACAATGTTGCTTCACCCACCTCGTCCCAGCATACTGGAGAACGATATTTTCTTCCATACAACGCCTCGAATGGAGCCACACCTATGCTCGCCTGATAACTGTTGTTGTAGGAGAATTCCACCAATGGTAGGTACTTATCCCAACTCCCTTTGAGATCTAGGACACAAAGTCTTAATAGATCTTCAAGAGTTTGAATAGTCCTCTCTGATTGTCCGTCCGTTTGAGGATGGTATACCGAACTGAATCGTAAATCCGTGCCCATAGCTTTCTGCAAGCTAACCCAAAATCGTGAAGTGAATCTTGGGTCACGATCCGAAACTATGGATACTGGCATGCCATGCAATCTCACAATCTCGTTCACGTACATACTAGCAAGACGTTCAAGGGAATAAGTCTCACGTATCGGCAAGAAATGAGCGGACTTGGTTAATCTATCAACAATAACCCAAATCGCATTTATGCCTTGAGAAACCTTGGGAAGACCCGTAACAAAATCCACAGTAATGTGTTCCCACTTTCATTTCGGAATCTCAAGTGATTGCAATGGACCCTTTGGTACTTGATGCTCCGCTTTTACACGTTGACAAGTTAAACATCTCGAGATAAACTCCGCGATCTCTCTTTTCATATTGCTCCACCAAAATGTATGTCGAAGATCGTGATACATTTTGGTAATCTCAGGATGGATTGCAAACGGTGTGTTGTGTGCCTCCATCATTATTCTATGCTTCAAGTCAAAATCATTAGGAACACAAAGTCTGGAGTTGACTCGAAGTATTCCTTCTTCATCGATTCTTGCTTCTGGAATAGCACCTTTTTGCACTTTCTTCTTCATACGCATCAGCTCCATGTCTGTAGCTTGAGCAGCTTTAACTTTATCGATTAAAGTCGGTTCTACTCGTATATTTGATATCATCATGTGGGTACTTGAAGCCTTCATCTCTATCTCCATCCTTTGCAAGTCATTCAAAATGGGCCTTTGTGTTAACAACATTGCACTTGTACCCGCATATGATCTTCTACTCAATGCGTCAGCTACTACGTTTGCTTTTCCAGAATGATATTGGATGGTATGATCGTAATCTTTCAACAGCTCGAGCCAACGTCGCTGCCGCATGTTGAGTTCCTTTTGGGTAAAGAAATATTTGAGGCTTTTATGATCTGTATAGATCTCCACTTTCTCCCCATACAGGTAGTGTCTTCAGATCTTCAACGCAAAAACGACTGCTGCCAACTCCAAATCATGAGTAGGATAATTCCTCTCATATTCTTTGAGTTGTCGTGAGGCATAGGCTATGACTTTCCCATGTTGCATGAGAACACATCCTAACCCTTTGCCTGAAGCATCGCTGTAGATAACAAATCCATTCGAACCAGATGGTATTGTCAGAACAGGTGCCGAAATGAGTCTCCTCTTGAGTTCTTGGAAACTCTTCTCGCATTCCTCACTCCATACGAATTTTGTATCTTTTCGAGTCAGCTGAGTTAACGGAGTAGCGATTCCAGAAAATCCTTCCACAAATCTCCGATAATAACCATCTAAGCCCAGAAAGCTACGTACTTTGGTCACCGACTTCGGTTGCTCTCAATTGTGATTCATATCTCAATCTTGGATCACACGTCATAATGGCACCTATTATTTTATCACCACACAAATATAGAGTCCCTTACGGAGAGTCTGACTTTGGTGCATTCCATAAAGGAAGTCACCAGATAGAGGCTCAGGTACCAACTTCTATAGTTGGGTTTTTAACTCCTGAAGTTCAATAGGAGCTATTCAATATGAGATTTTAGAAATGGGTTTTGTATCGGGTTGAAGATCAATACAAAAATTCAATATCACGCTCTGGGTTAGGCCAGAAAAATCTTCAGGAAATACGTCAGGAAATTCACTAACAACAGAAATATCATTCAAATCTGACGTATTTTTGTTCAAGTCCATGACATGGGCTAAGAAAGCTTGACATCCATTTTTTAATAAACGAATGGCTTTATGGCTTGGTATGACATCGATTGATTTTAGTGGTTTGGTTGCTTGAATTCGCATAACAGGTTGGTTAGGAATATGAAAACTAACAACCTTACGAAAACAATCAATTTTGACATGATGAGTAGTTAACCAATCAATTCCTAAAATCACATCAAAAACAAGTATCTTTAAAGAGACAAGGTCAACAGGTAATGTGATTGTGCCAACTTGGATTAAGTAAGATTTATAAACTGTAGATGTAATGAAAGTTTCTCCTAACGGAGTCTCCACAGATAGGTCAAAGTCTAATTTCTCCGGAGTCAAGTTTAAACGTTGAGCACAAGCAGGAGAGATAAAAGAATGGGTAGAACCGGTATCTAGTAAAGTATAAACTTTGCAAGAATTCAAGATTAGCTTACCCGTGATCACCTCGTTCGGGTTTCTCGCGTTTTGGCCAGTCACGACAAACGCCCTTCCAGGAACCGCTGATTTCGACTTATCCGGGATAACTTTTGGAGTCACCATCCCCGCTGAACTTGGTTTTGCTACAGAACACTCTCGAGCTATATGACCCTCCTTTCCACAGTTATAACATACCTTGGATTGTTGTGGGCAGTTTGGGCTGATATGTCCCTCTTTCCCACATTTGTAACATACGACCGGTGGTCGTTCTCCTCCCCTAAAAACAGTTGATGTTTGTGCTGACGTCTTCACGTTATCATTGTTGTACCTTCTCTTCTTGAAATCTCCTCCCGACTCGCTCCTTCTACTATCACGACCACGATTACCACCAGAGTGGTTACCGCTTTTGTCCGAATGTTTTCCTCCCTGCTGGTTTTCATTGCTTCGATGACTGCCGCCACCGGTATGACCCTGGTTGTGGTCCCTCGGTTGCACATACTCATTATCTCGCTCTAATAATTGAGCCCTATTTACAACATCTGAATATAAAGAAAATTTATGAGAGATAAGATATTGTCGAATCTCGGGTTTTAGACCTCTCAGAAGCATCCTTGTCATTCGTTCCTCATTTTCGACCAAATGAGGTGCAAACCTGGATAACTCTGCAAACTTCGCCTCATACTGGGACACCGTCATGTTGTTTTGTTCCAGTCTGATAAACTCCACCTCCTTCATAAGACGAATACTTTCAGGAAAGTACTTGTCATTGAACAGTTTTTGAAATATTTCTCAGGACATGTTGAGTGCGTCAGGCTGGGTACGCTTCACAGACTCCCACCAGTAGTCTGCCTCCCCGCGGAACATAAAGGTAGCGAATGGAACCTTCTGTTCCTCCGTGCATCCCAAGACATCGAATATCTTGGTAATTTGCTTGACCCACGTTTTCGCCATGATCGGATCCGGCTTTCCCTTAAATTCTGGTGGTCCCAATTCTTTGAACTGCTTAGCTGTGACAAACCGCGCGTTGTCATCATTTCCACCCGTATTCTGCACACGAGTCTCCCTCGTCTGATTTTGCATGAACTGCAAAAAGCTCCTAAACATTCCATCATTCATCGTTTGCTCGGTAACGTTGTTTACAGGAGGAATATTGCCTTCCTGTTGCACGTTCCCCTGGGTGGTGATCAAAGGTGTCTCCACGGTCTGATTTACTCCATTATTAACGTTCTCAGCTGCCATTCTTAAATACTGCCATAAAATAAGGGTTAATAGTCATGTCATATATTATCTCTATACTCTGACCGACCAAATAAACACCAAATAAACTTAGTCAGGTCATACTAGCGAAGGAATTCCCCGTCTCTCCCCTCCTAGTTCTTGTCTCACATCTCAGCCAGGGATCATATCCCTAAGCTCTAATACCAACTGTGACGCCCCCAAAATAGGTATACAACACCCATTCTAAGTCGCCAAATACATGGTACAGAAAGCAAACTACAACTTCAATAATACAATTGTCGTGCAAAATACGACAACACATACTGTGAGTTTAAATACAAATATTGTCTTCTAGACAATATCCATACTCAAATAAGTCCTCAATACAATTATTCAAACACTATTTTACAGAAATAGTGAGGACTGCTAAAACATCTTTCTAGAACCATCACTCCATACCCCGACTAGATCCTGCTATGTTCTCACCTCCTGAGAAGAAAAATGGAACAAAAAGGAAAAGGGTGAGCTCAACTAGCCCAGTAAAGAATATTATGACTAAGATAATATACAAAAAATTATCGTTAGTATTCAACAAGGAAAAATCTGATAGAATATAATCGACAACAAGTTTTAGATCAACAACTGCAGCGGAAACAGCAAACCATTAGAAGAGTCAAGTAGAGAATGAATTCTATTATCTTCTAAGATTTAAAAGTTCATCATCAATATTTTATCCCTGTAACATCAATTAATAATCATCTTTATCCAAATATTCATCTTTGCACTACAGGCCAAAGATATTCATTTGTATCACCTGTCAGTCATGTTCATCTCAACACCTGTTCATCTTTGCACTACAGGCCAAAGATATTCATCAAGTAATCATACATCTTTGCACTACAGGCCAAAGATATTCAGTAATATCATCATTTAGGACTGAGGATGATGAAAAATATCTTAAAGAGAACGAATCCAGTGAGACAGAAGGACAAATAGTAGGGATTCGTATGACAGTTTATCCAAGATCAATAATACTTCATAATAATCAATTGTGAAGCAGAATTCAAAATAAAGATCAAAATATGGATAAAATCAAAGATAGTAACCATAATAGACATCTTGGACAAAAAGGAAAAAATTTATTTTTCGGTGAATAGTGTCGTATTCGTGAATAGTGTCGTATACGTGAATAGTAACGTATACGTGAATAGTAATCCCGACACAAAAAGTTTCAAATTTGATAAAAACTCATGTTAATATTTTAGCATAATGATATTGAAGAAAATAATATCATTTAAGAAGAAAATAATATCCCTTACCTCAAAATATCAGTACTTCGGGTCGGAATACCGGTATAAGGCTGAAAGAAACTTGCTCTGATAAATAGAAACTCTCAAAGTATCTAAATACTAACAAAATACACTCAATAATCTAGAGAGAGAAAGAGAGAAAACTTATTTCTGGTGTGATTTTCAATTTTAACTTAGCCCTCTATTTATAGGAAAATGTTAGCACGCCGAAGCAGACTTAACCTGCAACCTAATGGCTTTACCTGCTACTATTCCCACCCACCACATTTGAATAAAAATCTCATCACATTTCTTCACCAACCAAGAGTGGGGCCCGCCAATTCTAGAATTTTCCATCAAAATGATAAACTCCGAAAATTCAACAATTTCTGAACCAGTCATCTCATAAAATTCATAATAAATCATACGTTCATTTTTAACGGTTCAAAATTTGTGGACATATACTCAACTTATATATGTATAACATATCCAAAAATTACCACGATCCAACGGTCGGATTAAAAATTATAACCCTCGTAAAATATCTCAAAAACTCTGATTTTTAATACCTCCATTCTGACAAAAATACTGATAAAAACCTCAACATTAACTCCTTCATTTTTAACCACAAAAATATATACCTCATTTATATCCACATAAAATAAATATTTCCTTATCATATGAATCAATAATTAATTATTCACAAATAATATTACAGAATCACATTTATGACAACCAGACCGTTCCCAAGAAAGAGGGGGCTTTCCAATAAGGATTTCTCCTTACTGGCGCGCAATTAGATGACCAAACCTCTCCTTAGACAGAACTTTCTAGACATTGCCAATAATGTTATCTAATAATATTATTCAAATAATATAAATTATTGATCTGATAAAGGAAAATACTGTGCACTAACAATTATTGAAACAACAATAATATAAAATATCAACCCAGCAATTATTGAATCAATAAAATAAAATATTGAACAATAACTACTGTAACAATTATTGAGTAGTGCCTTCTTACGTAAGAATCAATAATTGGTGCAATACCGTGTGCTACTGTATTTTAACCACCGGGTATTCCAACAGTATTAACGGTAACAACTACGCCGTTATTTATAAACAACTTATACTTGTCATTTTCTTCATCCAATCGCTTTCCGTTATGGAGCCCACACAAGGCTGCGCCGTCGTACGAATATTCCCCGACAGCAAGAATATTCAACGATCAAACGAATATTCCCCGACAAAATGAATATTTTATAACCACTTGCTTATTTTGCAAAATTTGCACATTTCACTCATAACCAAAGTATTATATCAAACTAACCCCTTATTATTCACAATAATATTTAGAGAAAATTTGATTTTATTCATTAATAAGTTGGGGTCTTACAATATCAACTGTTTTGATATTGTCCTTTGTAATTTAATTATTATTTAATAAAATCACTACTTTATCTCAACATTACCCCCTACAATGTATATTCATTTATTTTTCTGTGTAAAATTTGATCATCGCACAACAATCTACCATCTTTTTATTATATTTTAATTTATTAATTGTACGTACACATTTATTATTAAAAAATTGAATAATTCTGACGCAACGCATGGGTTTGTATCTAGTTATATTCTAATTAGAGTTGTAATAGTCTACTCTAGTTTGATATAGTCTACTCTAGATTTTTAAAGGAACGATTATATTTACTAGCACATTTTTAAAAATAATTACAACAATAATGCACTCATAAAATATTTACACAATTAATGCATTTAAAGTTTTTATTTACATAATTAATGAATTTATTCTTCCTTTAATTTTGTTGTGTGATTTAATGTGCTGATGACATGGCAATTCAAGTGTTTTTTTAAAAAATAAATTGTTCACGCTTTTTGTGGGATCGTGTTTCAATTTGAATTTTGTGTTAATCTATTTGTCGTCTCTTTTTTCTTTTGGAACCCTTATTTCGTGTTTTGGGAACTTTCTAAGCAACCCGTCTCTTTTTCTTTTGGAAACCCTTATTTTTCGTTTATTTTTCTTTTGGAAACCCTTATTTTGTGTTTTCGGTCGTTCTCTCCGGTAGATATTCGTTGTCGCCGATTGGTTCTTTAGTTCGTCGTTATCGTCTTCTTCTTCAGTTCGTGGTTATTCGTAAGTTGTTCGGTTGGTTATCCTTTATTAGTACTACATTTTTCGATTCTTCTGATTTTGTTTGTGATGGTTTCTACGAGAAAGAGCATGGAGGGAATGGGGGATAAGAAGAGTGAAAGGAAGAGGAAACGAGTTAGAGATGATGTTTATGTGAAGGATTTGAAGACATATGTGAAGGTGAATGATAGTTTGTCAAAGTCCCCAAAACAGGGGAAGAAGTTAGTGGTGAAATCAGATATTAAAGATAAGAAATCGGGGAGACATATGGATAAGAATGCTAAAAAATTAATATATCTTGATTTTGATTTTGAAGGCCCTCCAAAAAAAGTTGGGAAAGATGATGAAGTTGTGGCTCATAACCGAAAAATTGTTCCCCGTCAAAAACAGTTGAAGGTTTGTTATTTTTAATTTTTTTTAAGAATATGGAATTTTTAGTTGTTTTTGGTTACTTGTGCTTTTGTTTTTGTGTATGGTGATGTTTTGGTGTATGGTGTTGTTTAATTTGATTTCTGAGTAGTGTCATTATTGTTCAAGTTGTTGTTGATAAAATGATTGTTTTCATTCCGATTGGAGTTTCAGATACTAGTAAATTCTGTTTTGGTCACTAGATTACATTGTTGTCATTATAGAGATTGATTATGTTGTGTTGGTAACTTGTTGATTGAGTTTTGGTTACTAACTTTTATATTTTTAGAAACTGATGATTATATAGTAGTTAAAATGTATTTTATTACACTAGAGTTGGAGATTGGTGAATGTTTATACTGTTTGCGGTAAAATGGTTATGTTATTTCCGAGTCGAGGTTTTGTTACTATTATTTTCTAAATTGGTTATTATATAATTTGTTATATATTAAATAGTTAGATTATTTTCGGTTTTGGTAACTTGCTGATATTGTTTGGCTACTAATGCTAGTATATTTGGATAATGTTGATTGTATAGTGTTGGTTTTAAAGTTTTATTGATGTTCTATTTTGATTTGGTTAATGTGTACGTAATGTAATTTTTTGTAATTTATTGTATTTTCAGATTTGTGATCTATTTTACGAGGAGTATCATCGAAACTTTATAGCAAAAATCATTTATTGGTGTGATATGGATGTGCCAACTGTTATTAAGAATAAATTGTATGAAGTATAGTTGAATAAGTTTAAATTGTGACAACCCAAAAATAGGTTCATTCCACCCAACCTATTCTGAGTCGCCAAATATATGGTACAGAAAACAACTACAACTTTATTACAACAATTGTCGTGCAAAATACAACAACACATATGCTGTGAGTTTGGATACAAATATATACCAAATGTGATCCATACCAATATTTCGGTATAATGATTTTGAAAGAATAACATTACTTAAATTTATAAACAATTTATTTTAATTGTTTACACTTTACTAAATAATGTATTTAATCATTCTAAAATGTCAAACTCATAAGATTTCATCACCAATAACCAAAACTCTCATCAAAAATCTGCATATACCTCATATAGGATTCTCAAGTCATAAAATCCTATTTTTCAATTTTCTTACTTCATATAACATATTTAATTCATTTACTCATAATTAGACTATTTTCATGAAAAATATTAAATCAGTTCTAAAAATATTTCTTTTCAGGGATTTAGCATAATATAGTCCCATAGTGAACATATATTTTTCTCAGAATTTTTAAAAGTCATTTACTATTTTTCATATGGCCAAAACAACCGAATATTTAGACATTTATCAAAAATTGTATTTTTGTCCAAAAATTCTGAAATTTACAGAGTATACTTCTATCATATACATGTACTCCCAATAAAAATTTTATCAATTTTGGAGTTAACCACAAGGAGTTATAAGCGGTTACTTTTAAAATAGTCTTTTCCCGTAAAATTCATAACTCTTAATCTATACATCCAAAAATCACCATTTTTGGACACAATCAATAAAACTCATCAAAATATCATTTCAAATTTTTTTAGAATTTTCTGAAGGTCAGAAGAATTACGAACTGAAAAGCATAATAACCCTTAAAATCCCTTACTATCTCTTACAATCCCTTACTATCCCTTACAATCCCTTACCTCAAAAGAGCAGTACTTCTGACTGGAATGCAAAGCCGAAGGAAACTTGCACTGAATAACAACTCTCAAAGTATCTAAATACTCACAAAATATGCTTCATAATATAGAGAGAGAAAGAGAGAAAGCTTATGTTTCTGGTGTGATTTTCAATTCTAACTTAGCCCTCTATTTATAGGAAAATGTTAGCGCGCCGAAGCAGACTTAACCTGCAACCTGATGGCTTTACCTGCTACTATTCTCATCCACCACATTTGAATAAAAATCTCAGAATATTTCTTCACCAACCAAGAGTGGGGCCCACTAATTCTAGAATTTTCCATCAAAATGATAAACTCCGAAAATTTAACAATTTCTGAACCAGTCATCTTGTAAAATTCATAATAAATCATGTGTTCATTTTTAACGGTTCAAAATTTGTGTACATATACTCAACTTATATATGTATAACATATCCAAAAATTACCACGATCCAACGGTCGGATTAAAAATTATAACCCCCGCAAAATATCTCAAAAACCCTAATTTTTAAAACCTCTATTCCGACAAAAATACTGATAAAAACCTCAACATTAACTCCTTCATTTTTAACCACAAAAATATATCCCTCATTTATATCCACATAAAATAAATATTTCCTTATCATATGAATCAATAATTAATTATTCACAAATAATATTACAGAATCACATTTATGACAACCAGGCCGTTCCCAAGAAAGAGGGGGCTTTTCAATAAGGATTTCTCCTTACTGGCGCGCAATTAGATGACCAAACCTCTCCTTAGATAGAACTTTCTAGACATTGTCAATAATGCTATCTAATAATATTATTCTAAATAATATGAATTATTGGTCTGATAATGGAGATGATGTGCAGTGACAATTATTGAGCAACAATAATATAAAATATCCACGCAGCAATTATTGAATCAATAAAATAAAATATTGAACAGTAATTACTGTAACAATTATTGTGTAGTGTCTTCTTACGTAAGGATCAATAATTCAAAAATACTGTGTAATACCGTGTGCTACTGTGCAATAACGCGTATTACTGTATTTTAACCACCGGGTATTCCAACAGTGTTAACGGTAACAACTACGCCGTTATTTGTAAAAACTCAAATTTGTCATTTTCTTCACCCACAGTTATTCTATTATGGGGCCCACAAATAGCTGCGCCGTCGTACGAATATTCCCCGACAGAAAGAATATTCCACGACCAAACGAATATTCCCCGACAATAATGAATATTTTATAACCACTTGTGTATTTTGAAAAAAATTCATATATCACCTTTAACTTTAACATTTGTCAATTTAACCATTTACTGAATTGTAATTATAAGAAAAATTAAATACTTTTATTTCATAAAATTTGGGGTCTTACAATCTCCCCTCCTTATGAAATTTCGTCCCCGAAATTTACGTACCTGGTATTTCAAAGAGTTGAGAATACCTTGCTTTCATTTCAGATTTCATCTTCCTTGTCATCATGATTTCTCAATTGTTCATCTCCTGTATTTTTGATATCATTCTAGAATATAGCTTCAAAACAAGGGTAAATTTAACAAATTAACATATCACATAATATCTCGATATTATGTCTGACCAACAAATAAGCTTAGGTAGGACACACTAGCGAAGGATTTACTCATCTCTCCCCTTCTAGTTCCATTTTCTGATCTCCGCCAGAGATCATATCCCTAAGCTCTGATACCAACTGTGACATTAGACACCATCATGTGTCAGCACCTCACAAAGGTACCTATCAGCTTGCCACCGCAGAACGGCGTCCCCTACAGAGAGTTTGGCTTCGGTGCATTCCCCATCAACAGGATGCCACCAGATAGAGGCTCGGGGCTCTTTACTTATAGCTCTGATACCAACTGTGACAACCCCAAAATAGGTCCATTCCACCCAACCTATTCTGAGTCGCCAAATATATGGTACAGAAAACAACTACAACTTTATTACAACAATTGTCGTGCAAAATACAACAACACATATGCTGTGAGTTTGGATACAAATATATACCAAATGTGACTCTGGACACCAACTTGGACATCACCTCACAATGACACCTTACATAAAGGTATAGTCAAAAACTGTTTTAGAAATTTAAATTTTTGGGAAGTGCTCAAGGAAACCTTCGTACATGGGAGGCCATGCATCTAGGTTATGATAGATATCATATGGCCACAGAATTATCCTTGGTTGACCCAATAGACCCCAAAGAAAAACGAGAAGATTACTATCATATTTTTCCCAATGGTGAGTCTTCTCTTGACATATCATTATCTCTACTGTCTCTAAATGAGAATTATACTTCAAACAAATACCAAGATTATATAGGTAGTGCTCATATATATACTCAGCAAGTGGATGAACACATCCATGTCTTATGATGACACGAGGTTGTTTGTCGTTAGACATCTTGTATGATAGTGGCAAACCACCCTTCCAACGTTGGGTACACCTTACCCTATTGGATTCACCAAATAAAACTACTAAATAAACTTTTCTATACTGCTTCGGGAGAACATCCACAGCTAGAGACCACCGTTCTATTTTCCCGTTACCCTCGCTCGACCCAGCTACACTCTTATTACCTGAAAGGAATTGTGAAGCAAAAGGGTGAGCACAACTAGCTCAGTAAAGAATATCATGACTAAAGATAATTAAATTATCAATAGCCTTCATCAATAATAAATCAGAGATTTAGAACATATGGTAAATATTAAAAATTTCAACCATAGTTGCAGCGGAACGAGCAATCTATTAGAAGAGTCAAATAGACTATAAAGTCTATTATCTTCTCCAAGTTAATAATCCACCAACAATGTTTTATCCCTGTAACATCAATCAACAGTTCTTTTTCACAATCATATGAATAACTCATAATCATAATTGTGATTCTAAATTTTTCTTCGCACCCAGGACGAAGAATATTTTCATCACCTGTCTTTACCTGAAACATCAAAGATCATGGTTATACCAAATCACAGTTCCTGTTCATAATCATACTAATAAATCCATCTTTGCACTACGGTCAAAGATATTCAACAATAGTTCATCTTTGCACTACAGGCCAAAGATATTCATCAACAGACCATCTTTGAACTACATGCCAAAGATATTCAACAACAGTTCATCTTTGCACTACGGGCCAAAGATATTCATCAACAATTCATATTTGCACTATAGGCCAAATATATTCATATCTCAAAGAAATATATAATCATTTCAGAATTTATATAAACAATAATTATAACCATGTTGATCAATTCACCTTTGCAATTAAGCTTAAGATATTCAATTATAAATTCAATGGTCATGATCATACCAGTCACAATTCAACTTTGCACTACAGGCCAAAGAGAACCCTAGTCATGATCATACCAATAATCTACCCATCTTTACACTCCAGTGAAAGAGAATTTCAACATCAGGGTTATAAAAATGTTATATATGATGATAAAAATAATATGATCAACATATAGTTTTAATCTCAAGAGTAATATTCGTAACTCGTGAATAGTAAATCGTGAATAGTAACTCATGAATAGTAACTTCGACGCAAAAGATAGAAATTCTACAATAAAATCTATACCAATATTTCGGTATAATGATATTGAAAGAATAACATTACTTAAATTTATAAACAATTTATTTTAATTATTTACACTTTACTAAATAATGTATTTAATCATTCTAAAATGTCAAACTCATAAGATTTCATCACCAATAACCAAAACTCTCATCACAAATCTGCATATACCTCATATAGGATTTTCAAGTCATAAAATCCTATTTTTCAATTTTCTTACTTCATATAACATATTTAATTCATTTACTCATAATTAGACTATTTTCATGAAAAATACAAAATCAGTTCTAAAAATATTTCTTTTCTGGAATTTAGCATAATATAGTCCTATAGTGAACATATATTTTTCTCAGAATTTTTAAAAGTCATTTACTATTTTTCATATGGCCAAAACAGCCGAATATTTAGACATTTATCAAAAATTATACTTTTGTCCAAAAATTCTGAAATTTACAGAGTATACTTCTATCATATACATGTACTCCCAATAAAAATTTCATCAATTTTGGAGTTAACCACAAGGAGTTATAAGCGGTTACTTTTAAAATAATCTTTTCCCGTAAAATTCATAACTCTTAATCTATACGTCCAAAAATCACCATTTTTGGACACAATCAATAAAACTCATCAAAATATCATTTCAAATTTTTTTAGAATTTTCTGAAGGTCAGAAGAATTACGAACTGAAAAGCATAATAACCCTTAAAATCCCTTACTATTCCTTACAATCCTTTACCTCAAAAGAGCAGTACTTCTAACTGGAATGCAAAGCCGAAAGAAACTTGTACTGAATAACAACTCTCAAAGTATCTAAATACTCACAAAATATGCTTCATAATATAGAGAGAGAAAGAGAGAAAGCTTATGTTTCTGCTGTGATTTTCAATTCTAACTTAGCCCTCTATTTATAGAAAAATGTTAGCACGCCGAAGCAGACTTAACCTGCAACCTGATGGCTTTACCTGCTACTATTCCCACCCACCACATTTGAATAAAAATCTCAGCACATTTCTTCACCAACCAAGAGTAGGGCCCACCAATTCTAGAATTTTCCATCAAAATGATAAACTCCGAAAATTCAACAATTTCTGAACCAGTCATCTCATAAAATTCATAATAAATCATACGTTCATTTTTAACGGTTCAAAATTTGTGTACATATACTCAACTTATATATGTATAACATATCCAAAAATTACCACGATCCAACGGTCGGATTAAAAATTATAACCCCCACAAAATATCTCAAAAACCCTGATTTTTAATACCTCCATTCCGACAAAAATACTGATAAAAACCTCAACATTAACTCCTTCATTTTTAACCACAAAAATATATCCCTCATTTATATCCACATAAAATAAATATTTCCTTATCATATGAATCTATAATCAATTATTCGCAAATAATATTACAGAATCACATTTATGACAACTAGGCCGTTCCCAAGAAAGAGGGGGCTTTCCAATAAGGATTTCTCCTTACTGGCGCGCAATTAGATGACCAAACCTCTCCTTAGACAGAACTTTCTAGACATTGTCAATAATACTATCTAATAATATTATTCTAAATAATATGAATTATTGATCTGATAATGGAGATGATGTGCAGTGACAATTATTGAGCAACAATAATATAAAATATCAACGCAGCAATTATTGAATCAATAAAATAAAATATTGAACAGTAATTACTGTAATAATTATTGTGTAGTGTCTTCTTACGTAAGGATCAATAATTCAAAAATACTGTGTAATACCGTGTGCTATTGTGCAATAACGCGTATTACTGTATTTTAACCACCGGGTATTCCAACAGTGTTAACGGTAACAACTACGCCGTTATTTGTAAAAACTCAAATTTGTCGTTTTCTTCACCCGACAGTTATTCTGTTATGGGGCCCATAAATGGCTGCGCCGTCGTACGAATATTTCCCGACAAAAAGAATATTCCACGACCAAACGAATATTCTCCGACAACAATGAATATTTTATAACCACTTGTGTATTTTGAAAAAAATTCATATATCACCCTTAACTTTAACATTTATCAATTTAACCATTTACTGAATTGTAATTATAAGAAAAATTGAATACTTTTATTTCATAAAATTCGGGGTCTTACATAAATTGTCTTGTTTTGGAGAATTTTTAGATTTTGGGTAATGTAGCCCCAAATGTTTTCACAGATAATCCATCATGCCTTGGTTAGGGAAGTTTATCAAAAGGATAACTGGGAGATGTGGTTTCTATTTTGTGAGAGAAGGGTAAGGTTTGGATTGCCAGAATTTTGTTTAATTTCTGGTTTGAGTTGGCAAGGAGATGAAGACATTGATGGTTTCAAGGGAATTGAAAATATGTTGGCGGAAAAGTTTTTTTAGAAATGAGGTTGTAACCCGTTCTTGTATTAGGAGGATATATAGGAGTACTTTTTTTGATGATGATGATGAGGCTGTTAGGATGTCCATCATATTCTTGGTTTTTAATTTCATATTAGATAATGTGTCTAATAATTATGTTGATGAAGCTTTGTTTAAATTTTTGTCTTATGGCGATATTGAAAGTTATCCATGGGGAAAATTTGCTTTTGAACAGACAAAGAATTCACTATCCCTTGCTGTTAAGGGACATGTAAAGAAGGATAAGAATGGTGGGGTGATATACAATTTTTACAGGGAAAGTTATTGTAAATCTTACAAGCTGAATGAATTACCTTATGTGTTTCAAGTTTTTTTATTTGAAACAATTTCTACATTGAAAGTTAGGGCCTTTTGTATTAATGATCATGTTTCAGAATTCAGATTATTTAGATGGAGGGAGTTAGGAAAGGTTCCTAAGAATATGAAGTTGAATGACTTGGTTTTTGGTTCTGGTCAGGTGTAAGACCCCGAATTTTATGAAATAAAAGTATTCAATTTTTCTTATAATTACTATTCAGTAAATGGTTAAATTGATAAATGTTAAAGTTAAGGGTGATATATGAATTTTTTTTCAAAATACACAAGTGGTTATAAAATATTCATTGTTGTCGGGGAATATTCGTTTGGTCGTGGAATGTTCTTTCTATCGGGGAATATTCGTATGACGGCGCAGCCATTTGTGGGCCCCATAACAGAATAACTGTCGGATGAAGAAAAACGACAAATTTGAGTTTTTACAAATAACGGCGTAGTTGTTACCGTTAACACTGTTGGAATATCCGGTAGTTAAAATACAGTAATACGCGTTATTGCACAGTAGCACACGGTATTGCACAATATTTTTGAAATTATTGATTCTTACGTAAGAAGGCACTACTCAATAATTGTTACAGTAATTACTATTCAATATTTTATTTTATTAATTCAATAATTGTTGCTGCACAGTATTTCCCATTATCAGATCAATAATTTATATTATTTGAATAATATTATTAGATAACATTATTGACAATGTCTAGAAAGTTCTGTCTAAGGAGAGGTTTGGTCATCTAATTGCGCGCCAGTAAGGAGAAATCCTTATTGGAAAACCCTCTCTTTCCTGGGAACGGCCTGGTTGTCATAAATGTGATTCTGTAATATTATTTGTGAATAATTAATTATTGATTCATATGATAAGGAAATATTTATTTTATGTGGATATAAATGAGGGATATATTTTTGTGGTTAAAAATGAAGGAGTTAATGTTGAGGTGTTTTATCTGTATTTTTGTCGGAACGGAGGTATTGAAAATCAAATTAGGGTTTTTAAGATATTTTGCGAGGGTTATAATTTTTAATCCGACCGTTGGATCGTTGTGATTTTTGGATATGTTATACATATATAAGCTGAGTATATGTCCACAAATTTTGAACCGTTAAAAATGAACGTATAATTTGTTATGAATTTTAAGAGATGACTGGTTTAGAAATTGTTGAAGTTTCAGAATTTATCATTTTGGTGGAAAATTCTAGAATTGGTGGGCCCTACTCTTGGTTGGTGAAGAAATATGCTGAGATTTTTATTCAAATGTGGTGGGTGGGAATAGTAGCAGGTAAAGCCATCAAGTTGCAGGTTAAGTCTGTTTCGGCGTGCTAACATTTTCCTATAAATAGAGGGCTAAGTTAGAATTGAAAAATACACCAGAAACAAAAGCTTTCTCTCTTTCTCTCTCTATATTATGAAGCATATTTTATGAGTATTTAGATACTTTGAGAGTTACTATTCAGTGCAAGCTTCCTTCGACTTTGCATTCCAGTCAGAAATACTGCACTTTTGAGGTAAGGGATTGTAAGGGATAATAAGGGATTTTAAGGGTTGTAATTTTTTTCAGTCTCGTAATTTTTTTGACCTTCAGAAAATTCTGGAAAAATTTGAAATGATATTTTGATGAGTTTTATTGATTGTGTCCAAAAATGGTGATTTTTGGATGTATAGATTATGAGTTATGAATTTTACGGGAAAAGACTATTTTAAAAGTAACTGCTTATAACTTCTTGTGGTTAACTCCAAAATTGATGAAATTTTTATTGGGAGTACATGTATATGATAGGAGTATACTCTGTGAATTTCAGAATTTTTGGACAAAAGTACAATTTTTGATAAATGTCTAAATATTCGGCTGTTTTGGCCATATGAAAAATAGTAAATGACTTTTAAAAATTCTGAGAAAAATATATGTTCAATATGGGACTATATTCTGCTAAATTCCAGAAAAAAAATATTTTTGGAACTGATTTGGTATTTTTTATGAAAATGGTCTAGTTATGAGTAAATGAATTAAATATGTTTTGTGAAGAAAAAAAATTGAAAAATAGAATTTTATGGCTTGAGAATCCTATATGAGGTATATGCAGATTTTTTATGAGGGTTTTGGTTATTGATGGTGAAATTGTAAGAGTTGGCATTTTATGATGATTAAATGCATTAATTAGTAAAGTGTAAATAATTTAAATAAATTGTTTATAAGCTTAAGAAATTTTATTCTTTCAATATCATTATATCGAAATATTGGTATGTATATTATTGTAGAATTTCTACCTTTTTCATGTCGGGGTTACTATTCGTGAGTTACTATTCATGAGTTACTATTCACGAGTTACTATTCACGACAAAATTGGTTTCTTTTTCTAACCAAATTATAGTTAATTTATGAATATTGCTCTTGAAATTAAATCCATGTTTTGATCATATTATTTTTATTATCATATATAACATTTTTATAACCTTGATGTTGAAATTTTCTTTCGCTTGAGTGTAAAGATGGGTAAATTATTGGTATGATCATGAATATGGGTTCTCTTTTGCCAGTAGTGCAAAGTTGAATGGTTGACTGGTATGATCATGACCATTAAATTTATAATTGAATATCTTTAGCTTAAGTGTAAAGGTGAATTGATCAACATGGTTATAATTATTATTTATATAAATTCTGAAATGATTATATATTTCTTTAAGATATTAATATATTTGGCCTGTAGTGCAAATATGAACTGTTGATGAATATATTTGGCCTGTAGTGCAAATATGAACTATTGAGGAATATCTTTGGTCTGTAGTGCAAAGATGAATTGTTGATGAATATCTTTGGCCATAGTGCAAAGATGAATTATTGATGAATATCTTTGGCCTGTAGTGCAAAGATGAGCTGTTGTTGAATATCTTTGGTCATAGTGCAAAGATGGATTTATTAGTATGATTATGAACAGGAACTGTGATTTGGTATAACTATTATCTTTGATGTTTCAGGTAAAGACAGGTGATGAAAATATTCTTCGTCCTGGGTGCGAAGAAAAATTTAGAATCACAATTATGATTATGAGTTATTCATATGATTGTGGACCAGAATTGTTGATTGATGTTACAGGGATAAAATATTGTTGGTGGATTTTTGACATGGAGAAGATAATAGACTTTATAGTCTATTTGACTCTTCTAATGGATTGCTCGTTCCGCTGCAACTATGGTTGAAAATTTTTATCATCTACCATATGTTCTAAATCTCTGATTTATTACTGATGAAGACTATTGATAATTTATTTATCTTTAGTCATGATATTCTTTACTGGGCTAGTTGTGCTCACCCTTCTGTTCACAATTCTTTTCAGGTAATAAGAGTGTAGCTGGGTCGAGCGGGGGTAACAGGGGAATAGAACAGTGGTAATCATTTAGGAGTTATATTTGGTGAATCATCTAGGGTGAAGCGAACCCAACGTTGAAAGGGTGTTTTGCCACTATCATACAAGATATCTAATGACATACAACCTCGTGTCATCATAAGACAGGATTGTGCTCATCCACTTGCTTAGTATATCTACGAGCACTACCTACATAATCTTGGTGTTTGTTTGAAGTGTAATTCTCAATTAGAGACAGTGGAGATAATGATAAGTCAAGAGAAGACTCACCATTGGGAAGAATATGATAGTAATCTTCTCATTTTTCTTTGGGGTCTATTGGGTCAACCAAAGATAATTCTGTGGTCATATGATATCTATCATAACCTAGAAGCATGGCCTCCCATGTACGAAGGTTTCCTTGAACACTTCCCAAATATTCTAGTTTCTAAAACAGTTTTTGACTGTACCTTTATGTAAGGTACCTTTGTGAGGTGCTGATACATGATGGTGTCCGATATCACATTTGGTATATATTTGTATCCAAACTCACATCATATGTGTTGTTGTATTTTGCACGATAATTATTATAATAAAGTTGTAGTTGTTTTCTGTACCATGTATTTGACGACTCAGAATGGGTTAATGGACCTATTTTGGGGTTGTCATATCAGGTATGTTGGTTACTATTTACATTATATTTGGTTACCTTTATATATGCTTTTGGTTACTGACTTAAATTTTTTTTTTTTGTGTATTGTTTTGTTTCTGTTTTATGTTCAATGTTTCTGACATGATATATTTTTTGCTATTAATATGTTTCAGTTGATTATTCAAAATATTATTCCTACGGAGGATGAGAAGGTGCGTTTGGATTTAGGTGGTTTTCATTTTTTCAGTGTAAGTGATAGCGGAGCTAATATTGCTGATATTAAAGTTGAAACATCCAGGAAGGCTAAAGACCTTAGATTTTATATTTCCAATGCTAAAAAAAATTATTAATGCACGGGTGAAGCCATTGGAAGGGAAGGTGATGGAGGTGAAGAAAGAAATTGAGAATTTGGGTGTTGAATTAAAAGATCAATTGCAAGTGTTTCATATTCAGATTTGTAGGGACATAAAGAAGATATTGAGAAAGCAGTTATATGACCAGTCTAGTTCTAGCAAACGAGAAAATGTAACTATTGATGATGATGATGATGATGATGATGATGATGATGATGAGTTGGATGAGAATGCTGACGATGGCAATGTTAATGATGTAGTTGATGATGTTTTGATTGTTGAGGATGATGTTGTAGTTGAAGTTTCCGACAATGCAAAACAGTTTCATAGAAGTGTTGATGCCGATGTTGGTGGGGTTTGTAAGACCCCGAATTTTATGAAATAAAAGTATTCAATTTTTCTATTCATTAAATGGTTAAATTGATAAAAAAAAAAGTTAAAGTTAAGGGTGATATATGAATTTTTTTTTTCAAAATGAGCAAGTGGTTATAAAATACTCATTGTTATCGGGGAATATTTGTTTGGTCGTGGAATATTCTTACTGTTGGAGAATATTCGTAAAACGGCGCAGCCATTTGTGGGCCCCATAACAGAATAACTGTCGGATGAAGAAAACGACAAGTTTGAGTTTTTATAAATAACGGAGTAGTTGTTACCATTAATACTGCTGGAATACCCGGTGATTAAAATACAGTAATACGCGTGAGTACACAGTAGCACACTATATTGCATAGTATTGTTGAATTATCGATCTTTACGTAAGAAGGCATTACTCAATAATTGTTACAGTAATTACTGTTCAATATTTTATTTTATTGATTCAATAATTGCTACGTTAATATTTTATATTATTGTTGTTTCAATAATTGTCAATGCACAGTATCTCCATTATCAGATTAATAATTCATATTATTTGAATAATATTGTTAGATAGCATTATTTGCAATGTCTAAGGAAATTTCGTCTAAAGAGAGGTTTGGTCACCTAATTGCGCGCCAGTAAGGAGAAATTCTTATCGAAAGCCCCTTCTTTCCTGGGAACGACCTGGTTGCCATAATTGTGATTCTTTAATATTATTTGTAAATAATTAATTATTAATTTATATGATAAGGAATTATTTATTTGATGTGGATATAAATGATAGATTTATTTATTTTATGTGGTTATAAATGAAGGAATTAATGTTGAGGTATTTTATCAGTATTTTGTCGGAGTGGATGTATTAAAAAATCAAATCGGTGTTCTTAAATCTCTATTGCGTGAGTTATAATTTTAATCCGACCGTTGGATCGTTGTGATTTTTGGATATGTTATACATATATAAGTTGAGTATATGTCCACAAATTTTGAACCGTTAAAAATTAACGTATGATTTGTTATGAATTTTAAGAGGTGTTAAAAATTGTCCGTTTGTGGAATTCGGATATTTTTTGCTTGAAATTTGGAAAAACTTAAAGCTACAAAGTTGTAGAGAATTTGATTTCGTATGAAATAGACATAAAATTCGTATTTTTCTGATAAAATGACTATTTATTATGAATTATTGAAGTTTCAGAAATTAAAATATTTTTATTAAAATTATGGGTGGGACCCACTTTTGTTTTTTCAAAACATGTGGGCTTAAAATTCTTCCAAGATGGCTGCCCAGCAATTCAAGATGGGCATGCGTAGAATGAAAATAATAATAATAATAATATTTTATTATTTTAGTCTCCTTTGGCGTTCTAGCATTTTTCTATAAATAGGCGCTTAAGTTAGAATTGAAAATCACACCAGAAACATAAGTTTTCTCTCTCTATACTATCGAACGTATTTTTGTGAGTATTTATATACTTTGAGAATTGCTATTCAGTACAAGTTTGCTTCGACTTTACATCCGATATTCCAGTCAGAAATATTGCTCTTTTGAGTTGTATGCCTTTGGCTCGTAGTGCAAAGATGATTGTTACTGAATATCTTTGGCATGTAGCATAAAGATGAACTGTTAATGAATATCTTTGACTCGTAGTGTAAAGATGACTTGTTGTTGAATATATTTGGCCTGTAGTGCAAAGATGACATGTTGTTGAATATCTTTAGCTCGTAGTGCAAAGATGACTTGTTGTTGAATATCTTTGGCCTGTAGTGCAAAGATGACTTGTTGTTGAATGTCTTTGGCCAGTAGTGCAAAGATGAATTGTTAATGAATATCTTTGGCCCGTAGTGCAAAAATGAATTTATTAGTATGATTATGAACAGGAACTGTGATTTGGTATAACCATGATCTTTGATGTTTCAGGTAAAGACAGGTGATGAAAATTATCTTTGTCCTGGATGAGAAGAGGAATTTAGAACCACAATTATGATTATGAGTTATTCACATGATTGTGGACAGGAACTGTTGATTGATATTACAGGGATAAAACATTGTTGGTGGACTTTTAACATGGAGAAGATAATAAACTTTATGGTCTATTTGACTCTTCTAATGGATTGCTCGTTCCGCTGCAACTATGGTTGAAAAGTTTTTGTGAGACCCCGAATTTTATGAAATAAAAGTATTCAATATTTCTATTTTGGTAAATGGTTAAATTGATAAAAGGTTAAAGTTAAGGGTGATATGTGAATTTTTTTTAAAGTAAACAAGTTGTCATAAAATACATGGTCACTATTCACGAGTTACTATTTACGGGTTACTATTCACCCAAATTACTATTCACTCTAGTATCGTTCACTCGAGTATTTGGGACACTTTTTGTGTCGGAGTACTATTCATGAGTTACTATTCACGAATTACTATTCACAGGGTACTATTTATCTAAATTACTATTCACTCTAGTATTATTCACTCGAGTATTTGAGACACTTTTTGTGTCAGAATTACTATGCATGAGTTACTATTCACGAGTTACTATTCACGGGTTACTATTCATCTAAATTATTATTCACTCTAGTATTATTCACTCGAGTATTTGAGACACTTTTTGTGTCAGAGTTACTATTCAGGAGTTACTATTCACGAGTTACTATTTACGGGTTACTATTCACCCAAATTACTATTCACTCTAGTATTGTTCACTCGAGTATTTGGGACACTTTTGTGTCGAAGTACTATTCACGAATTACTATTTACGGGAAATATTCGTACGACGGTACAATCATTGGTGGACCCCACAACGGAATTATTGTCAGATTGAGAAAACGACAAAAATATTTTATTAAAAATAACGGCGAAAGTTTTACCGTTGATACTGTTGAACTACTCGGTAGTAAAAGTACAGTAATACGTGTGGTTGCATAGTAGCACACGGTATTGATGCTTATGTGGGAAGTCACTCAGTTTGATTCAATTATTGTCAATTAATAATATGAATTATTTAGCGATAATGAAGTTTTGTTTTATTCGTATTATTAACGTAATAAAACAGAAACATCTTTTTATATAAAACAGAATACTTTATTAAAGTTATTCTATAAATAGAATATATTATATTATATTGTGCATAGTATTTTGCATAGTAAAATCTTTTTATATAAAACAGAATACTTTATTAAAGTTATTCTATAAATAGAATATATTATATTTTATTTAAAAGATTTTTCTTTAAATATGGACCGTCAGATTAAAGTAAATCAATCTGGACCGTTCATGGATTAGTTACTATGCATTCCATTTTCCTATAAATAGAAGCTCATTCCTTCATTATTTTCTTACGAATTCACTGAACTCTAGAGAGAGAAACTATAGAGAGAAAGAAGAAGAGTATTCTGCCACTTACCTACTTCTTTATTTCAGTTCTTCTTTAAAATGGTAAGGGGTGTTATTCTTTCTTATTCATGAAGAGAACTTATGTTATTCCATTCTTTATTATTCTGTTGGAATAACCTGTATGCGTGGTTTACCCTATACTTGGTGGAATGACCTGTATATGCGGTTTACCCAATACTTGGTGATCTTCTTCTGTTATTCCATTCTTTATTATTATGTTGGAATAACCTGTTTATGCGAAGTACTGCATACTTGGTGAAATTCTTTTATTATTCCGTTCTTTACGATTCTGTCGGAATATCCTGTCGGTGTGAATTTCACCTGACCTGGTTTCATCATTTATTATTCCGCATTTATTATTCTGTCGGAATATCCTGTCGGTGTGAATTTCACCTGACCTGGTTCCATATTTATTATTTCGCATTTATTATTCTGTTGGGAATAACCTGTCTGTGCGGTCTCTATCGCATGCATGGTGAATCCTTCTGCTATTCCATTCTTTATTATTCTGTTGGAATAACCTGTCTATGTGGATTGCCACATGCATGGTGAATGATCCTTTATATTCATTCCTTATTAAATTGTGGAAATGATCTGTATACGTGGATTACCGCATGGCTGGTGAAAATCCATTTGCAGTTTCATATATTCTTTATTATACTCATTTGGTTGAAGTTTTGATTTCTATACTCCATGAAATTAGTGGAATATCCTTGATATTTGCGCTTCATCCAGTATCATTTCATGAAAATATTCTTCTGAGCATTCTTGACTGTTATTTTACAAAGAAGTATCATGTTGACAATTTGGATATTATTAGTTCCTGGATAAACTAATTCTTGAACTTGTTTAATTGAATTCCTATAACATTGTCATCATCCTCATGTTTATTTTATGTTAAAAGTCATCTTTGGCTTACGTGCATAGATGGACTTAGTATGATTATGACCAGGGATCATTCGGTATAATCATGAACTGTGATGTTATAAGTGGTGTGGTAAAAGTCCTCAGTGGCTTGTAATGCATTGATAGACAGTTTGTGGTATGATTATGACCAGGGATTTTTCGGTATAGTCATGATCATTGATGATTTAATGAATATCCTTGGCCCGTAATACAATGATGATTAGAAGATGTGGTTTATTTATTAAGCTGAGTCTCAGTGATAAAAGTTGATGAAAATATTTTTAAATCATAGAAGATAGTAGGTTTTATTCTCTACTTGACTCTTCTAATGGATTGCTTATTCCGCTGCAGTTAAACTTGATGTCTATTGTATTTTATCAGTTTAACATTGTTGAAGACTATTGATAATTTATTCTTCATTATCTTAGTCATAATATTTCTTACTGGGCTAGTTGAGCTCACCCTTTCTTTCAATGTTCTCTTCAGGAAATGAGAATATAGCTGGGACGAGTCAGGGAAAGGAGTGATGGTCCAGAAGATAGCATTAGTAGTCCTCACCATTCTGTTAAATAGTGTGACAATAAATGTAATGAGGACTCCTTGAGTATGGATATTGTCTAGATGACAATATTCCTATTAGAACTCTCAGTTTATGTATTGTCGTATGTTACACGATATTTGTATAATTAAGTTTGTATTTGTATTTTATACCATGTATCTGACGACCCAAGATGGGTGATGTATACCTAATTTTGGGGGCGTCACAGTTGGTATCAGAGCTATAAGTAAAGAGCCCCGAGCCTCTCGCTGGTGACTTCCTGTTGATGGGGGATGCACCGAAGCCAGACTCTCCGTAGGGGACGCCGTTCTGCGGTGGCAAACTGATAGGTACCAATGTGAGGTGCTGTCCACTGATGGGATATTCGTCACAGTTGGTATCAGAGCTTAGGGATATGATCCCTGGCTGAGATGTAAGATAAGAACTAGGAGGGGAGAGACGGGGAATTCCTTCGCTAGTATGACCTACCTAAGTTTATTTGGTATTTAATTGGTCGGTCAGAGTATAGGGATTATATGTGATATGTTAATTAACCCTTATTTTGTGGCAGTGTTTGAAAATGGCATCTAACAGTGTTGAGATAAGCATTGGAGCAAAATAATATGACCATATCGCAGTACGAGGTTAAGTTTGCGGAGTTATCCCGGTTTGCATCCCATTTGGTCGATAATGAGGAGCGAATGACGCGAAAGTTTCTAAGAGGTTTGAAACCCTATATACGTCAATACCTCATTCTCATATTTATATTTTGTTGAAAGTCATCTGTGGCCTGTAGTGCACAGATGGACTTGGTATGATTATGACCAGGGATTGTTCGGTATAATCATTACCGTAATTGAAAACACGATTATCTTTGGCACGTAGTGCATGGATAATTTGTGGTCGTGATACTAAAGAATATCCTTGGCCTGTAGTGCAGGGATGATTCGATGATGTGGATTAATTATTGAGCTGAGTCTCAGCAATGAAATATTATTTCATAGATGTGGTAAAAGTCATCTGTGGCTTACGTGCATAGATGGACTTGGTATGATTATGACCAGGGATTGTTTGGTATAATCATGACCGTAATTGAAAACACGATTATCTTTGGCACGTAGTGCATGGATAATTCGTGGTCGTGATACTATTAAGCTGAGTCTCAGCATTATTGATTTTACAGTTGTATATCCTTGGCCTGTAGTGCGAAGATTAACTGTTGATTACTGGTTATACAGTTGTAAATCTTTAGTCGTAGTGCAAAGATGAATTTATTAGTATGATTATGAGCAGGAATTGTGATTTGGTATAACCATGATTTTTGATGTTTCAGGTAAAGATAGGTGATGTAAATTTTCTTCTTCCTGGGTGCGAAAAGTAATTCAGAATCACAATTATGATTATGAGTTATTCATATGATTGTGGACAGAAATTGTTGATTGATGTTACAGGGATATGGTCACTGACGGAGATATTAGTCTAGAAGACGAGTAATATACTTCGCTAGGGTGTGACTTACCTAAGCGGAAATTGTTTACTTAATAAGTGGATAAATTGTGGTATGTCGATTAACCTTTGTTTTGAAGGTATATTCTAGAATGATATTCGAAATACAGGAGATGAGAAATGGAAAAATTATGATAGAGCGGAATTATCCGGAAAGGTACAATCCGAAAAGAAAGTAAGGTATTCTCATCTCTTTGAATATCAGGTACGTACGTTAATTTCGAGGCGAAATTCTATAAGGAGGGGAGATTGTGAGACCCCGAATTTTATGAAATAAAAGTATTCAATTTTTCTATTTTGGTAAATGGTTAAATTGATAAAAGGTTAAAGTTAAGGGTGATATGTGAATTTTTTTTAAAGTAAACAAGTTGTCATAAAATACATGGTCACTATTCACGAGTTACTATTTACGGGTTACTATTCACCCAAATTACTATTCACTCTAGTATCGTTCACTCGAGTATTTGGGACACTTTTTGTGTCGGAGTACTATTCATGAGTTACTATTCACGAATTACTATTCACAGGGTACTATTCATCTAAATTACTATTCACTCTAGTATTATTCACTCGAGTATTTGAGACACTTTTTGTGTCAGAATTACTATGCATGAGTTACTATTCACGAGTTACTATTCACGGGTTACTATTCATCTAAATTATTATTCACTCTAGTATTATTCACTCGAGTATTTGAGACACTTTTTGTGTCAGAGTTACTATTCAGGAGTTACTATTCACGAGTTACTATTTACGGGTTACTATTCACCCAAATTACTATTCACTCTAGTATTGTTCACTCGAGTATTTGGGACACTTTTGTGTCGAAGTACTATTCACGAATTACTATTTACGGGAAATATTCGTACGACGGTACAATCATTGGTGGACCCCACAACGGAATTATTGTCAGATTGAGAAAACGACAAAAATATTTTATTAAAAATAACGGCGAAAGTTTTACCGTTGATACTGTTGAACTACTCGATAGTAAAAGTACAGTAATACGTGTGGTTGCATAGTAGCACACAGTATTGATGCTTATGTGGGAAGTCACTCAGTTTGATTCAATTATTGTCAATTAATAATATGAATTATTTAGCGATAATGAAGTTTTGTTTTATTCGTATTATTAACGTAATAAAACAGAAACATCTTTTTATATAAAACAGAATACTTTATTAAAGTTATTCTATAAATAGAATATATTATATTATATTGTGCATAGTATTTTGCATAGTAAAATCTTTTTATATAAAACAGAATACTTTATTAAAGTTATTCTATAAATAGAATATATTATATTTTATTTAAAAGATTTTTCTTTAAATATGGACCGTCAGATTAAAGTAAATCAATCTGGACCGTTCATGGATTAGTTACTATGCATTCCATTTTCCTATAAATAGAAGCTCATTCCTTCATTATTTTCTTACGAATTCACTGAACTCTAGAGAGAGAAACTATAGAGAGAAAGAAGAAGAGTATTCTGCCACTTACCTACTTCTTTATTTCAGTTCTTCTTTAAAATGGTAAGGGGTGTTATTCTTTCTTATTCATGAAGAGAACTTATGTTATTCCATTCTTTATTATTCTGTTGGAATAACCTGTATGCGTGGTTTACCCTATACTTGGTGGAATGACCTGTATATGCGGTTTACCCAATACTTGGTGATCTTCTTCTGTTATTCCATTCTTTATTATTATGTTGGAATAACCTGTTTATGCGAAGTACTGCATACTTGGTGAAATTCTTTTATTATTCCATTCTTTACGATTCTGTCGGAATATCCTGTCGGTGTGAATTTCACCTGACCTGGTTTCATCATTTATTATTCCGCATTTATTATTCTGTCGGAATATCCTGTCGGTGTGAATTTCACCTGACCTGGTTCCATATTTATTATTTCGCATTTATTATTCTGTTGGGAATAACCTGTCTGTGCGGTCTCTATCGCATGCATGGTGAATCCTTCTGCTATTCCATTCTTTATTATTCTGTTGAAATAACCTGTCTATGTGGATTGCCACATGCATGGTGAATGATCCTTTATATTCATTCCTTATTAAATTGTGGAAATGATCTGTATACGTGGATTACCGCATGGCTGGTGAAAATCCATTTGCAGTTTCATATATTCTTTATTATACTCATTTGGTTGAAGTTTTGATTTCTATACTCCATGAAATTAGTGGAATATCCTTGATATTTGCGCTTCATCCAGTATCATTTCATGAAAATATTCTTCTGAGCATTCTTGACTGTTATTTTACAAAGAAGTATCATGTTGACAATTTGGATATTATTAGTTCCTGGATAAACTAATTCTTGAACTTGTTTAATTGAATTCCTATAACATTGTCATCATCCTCATGTTTATTTTATGTTAAAAGTCATCTTTGGCTTACGTGCATAGATGGACTTAGTATGATTATGACCAGGGATCATTCGGTATAATCATGAACTGTGATGTTATAAGTGGTGTGGTAAAAGTCCTCAGTGGCTTGTAATGCATTGATAGACAGTTTGTGGTATGATTATGACCAGGGATTTTTCGGTATAGTCATTATCATTGATGATTTAATGAATATCCTTGGCCCGTAATACAATGATGATTAGAAGATGTGGTTTATTTATTAAGCTGAGTCTCAGTGATAAAAGTTGATGAAAATATTTTTAAATCATAGAAGATAGTAGGTTTTATTCTCTACTTGACTCTTCTAATGGATTGCTTATTCCGCTGCAGTTAAACTTGATGTCTATTGTATTTTATCAGTTTAACATTGTTGAAGACTATTGATAATTTATTCTTCATTATCTTAGTCATAATATTTCTTACTGGGCTAGTTGAGCTCACCCTTTCTTTCAATGTTCTCTTCAGGAAATGAGAATATAGCTGGGACGAGTCAGGGAAAGGAGTGATGGTCCAGAAGATAGCATTAGTAGTCCTCACCATTCTGTTAAATAGTGTGACAATAAATGTAATGAGGACTCCTTGAGTATGGATATTGTCTAGATGACAATATTCCTATTAGAACTCTCAGTTTATGTATTGTCGTATGTTACACGATATTTGTATAATTAAGTTTGTATTTGTATTTTATACCATGTATCTGACGACCCAAGATGGGTGATGTATACCTAATTTTGGGGGCGTCACAGTTGGTATCAGAGCTATAAGTAAAGAGCCCCGAGCCTCTCGCTGGTGACTTCCTGTTAATGGGGGATGCACCGAAGCCAGACTCTCCGTAGGGGACGCCGTTCTGCGGTGGCAAACTGATAGGTACCAATGTGAGGTGCTGTCCACTGATGGGATATTCGTCACAGTTGGTATCAGAGGTTAGGGATATGATCCCTGGCTGAGATGTAAGATAAGAACTAGGAGGGGAGAGACGGGGAATTCCTTCGCTAGTATGACCTACCTAAGTTTATTTGGTATTTAATTGGTCGGTCAGAGTATAGGGATAATATGTGATATGTTAATTAACCCTTATTTTGTGGCAGTGTTTGAAAATGGCATCTAACAATGTTGAGATAAGCATTGGAGCAAAATAATATGACCATATCGCAGTACGAGGTTAAGTTTGCGGAGTTATCCCGGTTTGCATCCCATTTGGTCGATAATGAGGAGCGAATGACGCGAAAGTTTCTAAGAGGTTTGAAACCCTATATACGTCAATACCTCATTCTCATATTTATATTTTGTTGAAAGTCATCTGTGGCCTGTAGTGCACAGATGGACTTGGTATGATTATGACCAGGGATTGTTCGGTATAATCATTACCGTAATTGAAAATACGATTATCTTTGGCACGTAGTGCATGGATAATTTGTGGTCGTGATACTAAAGAATATCCTTGGCCTGTAGTGCAGGGATGATTCGATGATGTGGATTAATTATTGAGCTGAGTCTCAGCAATGAAATATTATTTCATAGATGTGGTAGAAGTCATCTGTGGCTTACGTGCATAGATGGACTTGGTATGATTATGACCAGGGATTGTTTGGTATAATCATGACCGTAATTGAAAACACGATTATCTTTGGCACGTAGTGCATGGATAATTCGTGGTCGTGATACTATTAAGCTGAGTCTCAGCATTATTGATTTTACAGTTGTATATCCTTGGCCTGTAGTGCGAAGATTAACTGTTGATTACTGGTTATACAGTTGTAAATCTTTAGTCGTAGTGCAAAGATGAATTTATTAGTATGATTATGAGCAGGAATTGTGATTTGGTATAACCATGATTTTTGATGTTTCAGGTAAAGATAGGTGATGTAAATTTTCTTCTTCCTGGGTGCGAAAAGTAATTCAGAATCACAATTATGATTATGAGTTATTCATATGATTGTGGACAGAAATTGTTGATTGATGTTACAGGGATATGGTCACTGACGGAGATATTAGTCTAGAAGACGAGTAATATACTTCGCTAAGGTGTGACTTACCTAAGCTGAAATTGTTTACTTAATAAGTGGATAAATTGTGGTATGTCGATTAACCTTTGTTTTGAAGGTATATTCTAGAATGATATTCGAAATACAGGAGATGAGAAATGGAAAAATCATGATAGAGCGGAATTATCTGGAAAGGTACTATCCGAAAAGAAAGTAAGGTATTCTCATCTCTTTGAATATCAGGTACGTACGTTAATTTCGAGGCGAAATTCTATAAGGAGGGGAGATTGTGAGACCCCGAATTTTATGAAATAAAAGTATTCAATTTTTCTATTTTGGTAAATGGTTAAATTGATAAAAGGTTAAAGTTAAGGGTGATATGTGAATTTTTTTTAAAGTAAACAAGTTGTCATAAAATACATGGTCACTATTCACGAGTTACTATTTACGGGTTACTATTCACCCAAATTACTATTCACTCTAGTATCGTTCACTCGAGTATTTGGGACACTTTTTGTGTCGGAGTACTATTCATGAGTTACTATTCACGAATTACTATTCACAGGGTACTATTCATCTAAATTACTATTCACTCTAGTATTATTCACTCGAGTATTTGAGACACTTTTTGTGTCAGAATTACTATGCATGAGTTACTATTCACGAGTTACTATTCACGGGTTACTATTCATCTAAATTATTATTCACTCTAGTATTATTCACTCGAGTATTTGAGACACTTTTTGTGTCAGAGTTACTATTCAGGAGTTACTATTCACGAGTTACTATTTACGGGTTACTATTCACCCAAATTACTATTCACTCTAGTATTGTTCACTCGAGTATTTGGGACACTTTTGTGTCGAAGTACTATTCACGAATTACTATTTACGGGAAATATTCGTACGACGGTACAATCATTGGTGGACCCCACAACGGAATTATTGTCAGATTGAGAAAACGACAAAAATATTTTATTAAAAATAACGGCGGAAGTTTTACCGTTGATACTGTTGAACTACTCGGTAGTAAAAGTACAGTAATACGTGTGGTTGCATAGTAGCACACGGTATTGATGCTTATGTGGGAAGTCACTCAGTTTGATTCAATTATTGTCAATTAATAATATGAATTATTTAGCGATAATGAAGTTTTGTTTTATTCGTATTATTAACGTAATAAAACAGAAACATCTTTTTATATAAAACAGAATACTTTATTAAAGTTATTCTATAAATAGAATATATTATATTATATTGTGCATAGTGTTTTGCATAGTAAAATCTTTTTATATAAAACAGAATACTTTATTAAAGTTATTCTATAAATAGAATATATTATATTTTATTTAAAAGATTTTTCTTTAAATATGGACCGTCAGATTAAAGTAAATCAATCTGGACCGTTCATGGATTAGTTACTATGCATTCCATTTTCCTATAAATAGAAGCTCATTCCTTCATTATTTTCTTACGAATTCACTGAACTCTAGAGAGAGAAACTATAGAGAGAAAGAAGAAGAGTATTCTGCCACTTACCTACTTCTTTATTTCAGTTCTTCTTTAAAATGGTAAGGGGTGTTATTCTTTCTTATTCATGAAGAGAACTTATGTTATTCCATTCTTTATTATTCTGTTGGAATAACCTGTATGCGTGGTTTACCCTATACTTGGTGGAATGACCTGTATATGCGGTTTACCCAATACTTGGTGATCTTCTTCTGTTATTCCATTCTTTATTATTATGTTGGAATAACCTGTTTATGCGAAGTACTGCATACTTGGTGAAATTCTTTTATTATTCCGTTCTTTACGATTCTGTCGGAATATCCTGTCGGTGTGAATTTCACCTGACCTGGTTTCATCATTTATTATTCCGCATTTATTATTCTGTCGGAATATCCTGTCGGTGTGAATTTCACCTGACCTGGTTCCATATTTATTATTTCGCATTTATTATTCTGTTGGAAATAACCTGTCTGTGCGGTCTCTATCGCATGCATGGTGAATCCTTCTGCTATTCCATTCTTTATTATTCTGTTGAAATAACCTGTCTATGTGGATTGCCACATGCATGGTGAATGATCCTTTATATTCATTCCTTATTAAATTGTGGAAATGATCTGTATACGTGGATTACCGCATGGCTGGTGAAAATCCATTTGCAGTTTCATATATTCTTTATTATACTCATTTGGTTAAAGTTTTGATTTCTATACTCCATGAAATTAGTGGAATATCCTTGATATTTGCGCTTCATCCAGTATCTTTTCATAAAAATATTCTTCTGAGCATTCTTGACTGTTATTTTACAAAGAAGTATCATGTTGAAAATTTGGATATTATTAGTTCCTGGATAAACTAATTCTTGAACTTGTTTAATTGAATTCCTATAACATTGTCATCATCCTCATGTTTATTTTATGTTAAAAGTCATCTTTTGCTTACGTGCATAGATGGACTTAGTATGATTATGACCAGGGATCATTCGGTATAATCATGAACTGTGATGTTATAAGTGGTGTGGTAAAAGTCCTCAGTGGCTTGTAATGCATTGATAGACAGTTTGTGGTATGATTATGACCAGGGATTTTTCGGTATAGTCATGATCATTGATGATTTAATGAATATCCTTGGCCCGTAATACAAGGATGATTAGAAGATGTGGTTTATTTATTAAGCTGAGTCTCAGTGATAAAAATTGATGAAAATATTTTTAAATCATAGAAGATAGTAGGTTTTATTCTCTACTTGACTCTTCTAATGGATTGCTTATTCCGCTGCAGTTAAACTTGATGTCTATTGTATTTTATCAGTTTAACATTGTTGAAGACTATTGATAATTTATTCTTCATTATCTTAGTCATAATATTTCTTACTGGGCTAGTTGAGCTCACCCTTTCTTTCAATGTTCTCTTCAGGAAATGAGAATATAGCTGGGACGAGTCAGGGAAAGGAGTGATGGTCCAGAAGATAGCATTAGTAGTCCTCACCATTCTGTTAAATAGTGTGACAATAAATGTAATGAGGACTCCTTGAGTATGGATATTGTCTAGATGACAATATTCCTATTAGAACTCTCAGTTTATGTATTGTCGTATGTTACACGACATTTGTATAATTAAGTTTGTATTTGTATTTTATACCATGTATCTGACGACCCAAGATGGGTGATGTATACCTAATTTTGGGGGCGTCACAGTTTTATCATCTACTATATGTTCTAAATCTCTGATTTATTACTGATGAAGGCTATGGATAATTTAATCATCTTTAGTCATGATATTTTTTACTGGGCTAGTTGTGCTCACCCTTCTGCTTTACAGTTCCTTTCAGGTAATAAGAGTGTAGCTGGGTCGAGCGGGGGTAACAGGGGAATAGAACGGTGGTCTCTAGCTGTGGAGGTTCTCCCTAAACAGTATGAAAATAATTTTATTGAGAACTTTAGAATAGTGTGTTGTATTTTATACATCATTTAGTAGTTATATTTGGTGAATCAAATAGGGTGAGGCGAACCCAACGTTGGAAGGGTGTTTTGTCACTATCATACAAGATGTCTAATGATCTACGACTTCGTGTTATTATAAGGCAGGCTTGTGCACATCCACTTGCTGAGTATATCTACGAGCACTACCTATATAACCTTAGAGTTTGGTTGAAATATAATTCACAATTAGAGACAATGGAGATAATTATATGTCAAGAGAAGACTCACCATTAGAAAGAACATGATAGTAATCTTCTCGTTTTTCTTTGGGATCTATTGGGTCAACCAAGGATAATTCTGTGAACATATGATATCTATCATAATCTAGACGCATGGCCTCCCATGTACGAAGGTTTCTTTAAGCACTTCCCAATGATTTTAATTTCTAAAATAGTTATTGACTGTAATTTTATGTAAGGTGCCATTGTGACGTGCTATCTAAGGTTGGGATGAGAGTCACAGTTGGTATATATTTGTATCAAAACTCACAACATATGTGTTATTGTATTTTGCACGACAATTGTAGTAATAAAGTTGTAGTTGTTTTCTATACCATGTATTTGGCGACTCAGAATAGGTTGGATGGATTGGACCTATTTTGGGGGTGTCACAGGGTTGGTGGGATTCAGTTTAAAGAAGACGATGCAAAGGTTTACATATATGTTTGATTTTCATTTGTGTTTCATGTTTTTAAATCAATGCTTAATTTTCACTTTTTTTCTACAGATTGACAACAAGAATGACAATTCAAATTCTGATATTTTAAGGCGTAGTCATGGGAAAGAGATTGTTGTTTTTATCCCTATTGGGGTTCACATTGATGTGGATGATGAAAAGGTTAGGCATTTATTTTGTTTATCTTATGTTATATTTTTTCATGTTATATCGATCAATTGGATGTTATTTTGTTTACAGACTAAAAATAACAATGACATTCTAAGTTTTGATATTTTAAGCCAGTCTAGTGGAAAAGAGATTGTTGTTTTTACCCCCATTGAGGTTTGTATTTTTTTCAACATTAGTTACCTTTACAGTTTATATTAGTTACTTTGATACAGTGTTTATGTTACTATTGAATCTATTTGGATTTTTAATTTGATATTGTACTTATTTTTTGTGTCATGTCTTGAAAAATATTAAAGGGGAGTAAAATTGAAGCACCAGACAGGTCGCTACTTGATGAGATGATTTTAACGACACAGGATATACTCCATTGTGTTGAAGTTGAGAAAACTGCATCTAAACCAATTGGTAGGCATGTTCATACGTCTGCGAAGAGTGCTGTATTGAGGAGTCCTTATTGGTCGAAGTTTGGTTCAGCTGATTCAACTTCTTCTGTTGTGGATGATAGACCATTACGCAGAGGTCTGTCTGCATTTCTAAATGTCTGTATGGGTATGCCTTCGAAATTTGAAGATGTTATGTTTGATCAGTGGTTTTGAATTAGCTTAAATAACAGAAAAAGGTATGTTATTTGGAGTTTAAGATTTATATAGTATGTTTTTTCTAGGAAATAAAATCATTTGTTCTCTCTTTCCAATATGTTATTGTTTTAATGGATTAAAAAATTTACGGGAAACCATGACAAAATCGAGCCTTCATTTAGATTTGGGTCTGTGCTAATATCGTCAAAAATGTGGTTTTACAAGTTGAAGACCCCTAGTCAGTGGCTTGATGACGATGTGAGTTTTTTCGTTTTCTATATTTCTGTTTGTTAGTTTTGGTTACCTTATTTTATTATTTTGGTTACTAGTTGTGACTGTTTTGGATACCTTTATTATAAAGTTTTATTTATTTTATTTATTTGTTTATATCTGATTGTTTTTTTTGGTTTTATTTTTGGTTCAGCATATCAACATTTGTTTGTATTACCTTCGTAAATTGGCTAGGCACTCAGACAATAATCAAATAAGGGTTACTACAACAGATTGTTGGTTCCATGTTAAGTTGACTACTTTATATGAGGAATATTGTCATAAGAATGCTGATAAGAATCTTCTGTTGGGCAATGGTGACGTTGCTGAGTATATTCATGGTTTTTTATGGATGTAAACACACTGTGGGTTGTCGTTGATTATGTCATGTTTTTCGTTCACATGACAGTTCCTGGTCATTGGTTTTTGCTGATTTTTGATGTGCATTATAGAGTTTTAGTAGTTTACAATTCTCTACAACAGAACAGGAATGTCATGCGAACAAATATAATGGATGTTTGTGAGCCGTATATTTTCATTTTACCCATAATATTGTCTAGGTGTGGTTTTTGGAAGAATATGTCTGACATTGATTTTGATAGTGTACCATATCGCAACAAGGGGGAACATGATATAATTGATCTTGAATTTGCTGAGGGTTTACCTGAACAAGCTGATTGGTAAGGTTTATATTGTTTATATTTTTTTAAGTATTCCATATATTATGATGTTTGTTTTGATTTACTTTATATCTTGATTATTTTTACAGTAACTGCGGAATGTTTACTATTTCTTTTGCGGAACATATTCTTCACCAACATATTTCAGAAATGCTCAATTCATTTCCAATCATGCAATACCGCAAGAAATTATGCGTTAACTTGTTCATTCATGTGAGGAACAAGCAAGTAGGCGGATATGAATCCGATACAGAATACCCAGGCAGATTCATCAGTGAAGATTAGTTTGGTTATGCATCTTGTTTTTTTTTGGATATTTGATACCATTTGTTATGGTTATTAACTGTGAAATGTTTTGTAAATTTTCTAATGATGGAATTATGTATAAATTTTTACTATTAGATGTATGATATAGTTTTGTTGGTTCACATTGTTTTTTTTTTGTTACTATTTTATTTTTACAAATAATATTGAACAATTTTTTTATGGTACAGTTGGTTACCAAATTTGCATACAAAATAACAATTTTAGTTTTTGTTGGTAACCAAACAGTCCTAACAATAAATTCTAAAACAGTTAACAATTTATATCATGTATTTATTTTCTTTGGTTCAGTTGGTTTCCAAACAGTCATACAAAGGTTACAATCATCAGTATTTGTGGGTAACCAAATAGTTATAGTAATTTAAAAATCAATTAAATAATTCTCGATTCTATGTGTTTTTTAAGGTTCAGAGTGTAGCCAAGCATCCAAAGAAATGTATAAATTTTATTTTTTATGCTTAAAAAATAGTCACAATAAAATTTTTTTTACAAAACAATTATAAAGTTTAAAAACATCTGTTTTTAATATTGTATAGTTGGTAGTCAAACCTTCATCCAAAGGTAACAATTTTAGTTTTAGTGGGTATTCAGATAGTCATAAAGAAAAATTACAAATTAGTTAACCAATCATGACATGTATGTGTTTTATGTATATTGTTATTTGAAGATAGAATTAATGAAAAAAAGCATCCTTCAATATTGTGCAAGATAAATTTGATTTTTTTACACCAATAAAATGATTACAATATGTATGGCTATTGAGTAACCACAGTAAAAATCAAGGAGCTTGTTACAATTTTTTTTGATGTTGTATTATATCAGACCTTTCTTGGTTTCAAAATTGGTGGATTATTGCTTGTTTTCCTGTTGTGTCCTTTTTCTTGGCATCTGCTGCATTTATTTTGAACTCTATTTTCAGATACATGCTTGTACCTACCTATCTTTGGTCTTCCAGCTGGTCTTCTTGTATTTGGTGGTTTGACACATATGTTTTTAATCTCGTCTGGAACATCCCAATTCTCTTTGTCATCTAACGGCATGATGGAAGTTGAATATGTGTCTACCAAAGTTGTTTTTGAATAGTATTTTGAGCAAAAATCATAACAACTCAAATTCCTTTTGCTATTAACAGCATCAGTGTGTGAGCAAGGCATCTCATGGTACTAAAATTTACGGCATGTGCATGTCTTTTGTTCCATGTCCAAGATAAATTGTTTGGTGACATCGTAAATAGTGAAAATCACTAGGTTCGATGTCTCAACCTACAACATAATTTAATGGTGTAGTTAGTATGTATAATAATTTTTTTTTATGTAATTTGGAATTATGAAAGGCATATGTACTATTGGTAACTTTTTCAGTTTATACTGGTAACCAAAAATGACTAAGGTGGTTTCCTTTAAATGCAAATGCAACTTTTTGTAGGTATGCAACTAACAATTTAAAAGTTGTATGACTGACCTTAAGTTTCTTTGACTCAATGATATTAGATTGCAATCTTCTCTCAGCTGTTGTGGAAATGGTAGTGAAAGTTGATATTGCTGCTTGTTTGTTTGTGAAATACCATCTTTGAACCATACAACGTAGGCATTAAATCATTGACGAAACTGGAAGATCTCTGATTCCCTTGATTGCATTGTTAAGAGATTCGGTGGTGTTTAAAGTCATTGTTGAGTACCTGCTTACAGTCCCATGGAGCCTCATGCATTTATCTAGCTTAACATCTTCCTCCAAATATGTCCTTATTCGAGCATCAATTGCATCAAGTTCAGCCATGTGTATGTTGAATTCTTCAATAGTGTAAGCTCTACAAGCCGCGTTGTATGCTTTTTTGAGTTCTTCTCCTTTCTTTTTGAATCTATTTTTTATATTTTTCAAAATATGAACTGCGCATGACATCAGGGAACACACAGTTAAGTCCCTTTATAATTGCTTCATGTCTATCTGAAACAATGCATTGTCCTTCCCTAACTCCACAAGCATATCTCAAATTGATGAAAAACCATCTCCAGGATAATTCATTTTCACTGTCAACCACTGCAAAAGCAATGGGTATAATGTTTCTATTTGCATCATGTGTGCTTGCTATGAGCAGTGTACCCCCGTAGGTTGATTGTGTGAATGTGCCATCAATTACAATGATTGTGAAACAATGGTGTCATGCTTCAATGGATGCTCCTATTGCAAAGAAGAGATACTTGAAGCGACCATTTTTTTCCAACTCCAAGGTTGTGATGGAACCTGAAATGAATTTTCAGTAATGTTAATGTAAATATATGTAATAAATATTGTCCAAATTTGTAGTTTAGGATAACTATGTGTATTACTACTAGTATCTAATTACTTAGTATTTAATATTTTCCATATGGTTCAGATGGTGTTTAGAATGCTATTTAATAGTTACATTTCATGTAGATATTGGTCGCATGCAAAAAACAATTTTTATTTATATTTCAATACTACAGTTAGTAGCCAAATCTTCATAATTAGGTAACCAAATCATTTAAATTGGGTAACCGAACTATTTTAAAATTTTAATGAACAGTTTCCAATTGTTACCTGGATTTGTTTTTTTTTTCAGCATGTGCAACCATGAAGGGATCATAGTGTAGTCGTGTGGATTTCCTCTTACTTTTTTCATTGATCTTTCCTTTGATCTCCATGCTTTTTGGTAGGAGATGGACACATTATACTCTGTCATCATGTCTTCCACAATATTTGTTGGTGTGTAAATTTTCTTCAAGTTTGTTAATCTATGCATTATGCATTCACTAACCATCTGACTATTTGCTTGTCTGTGATCTCTAAGCAGTATGTCGGACGAACAAGTGTGTAAATCATTAAATTCTCTCACCTTGAACATAGTTGTTTTCCAAAACTTTGATGCTCTTAGTTTCCATTAGCAATTTTCATTGTCTATGCATACTAGGACAAAGTCTCTACCACTTGTTCTTTCAACCTTGTGTTGTCTGTTTTGCCTTATTGAATATAGCCTTATTACTTGTGTTAGAATTTTTTTGTCTTTGTAAGTTTGATGTATTTTTACTTCAAACTTATTCGGATCTGATATGATCTCATCACATTGTTCTCCAGTGTTTGTTATATCTTGTTATCTGTCTTGTTCTTTATCAATAGTTTCGATGGCCAGCTGCTCAACATATTGTGATCCAATTTGGCAATCTTGTGTTGCCAACGATACAAGTTCAGAATTCCATTGTGTCAATCTCATTGGCATTTCAGCTTGCATCCTATTTTCTTCTTCATTTGTCACGTTCTGTAAGGTTGTAGTACCTACAATGTTGTATTCAGAATCTATAATTAGTGGAACCTTGTCATGTTCACCTGATTTTCTACTGACTTCCATGTAGAATCTCAAGGTTGCTTCATTTGTCACCTTGATTGGAGGAATGTTGCTTTTAATATGAAATTTGATTGACAATTCTGTTGTGTTGCAGTCTAGACTTAATGCAGTGCATATCAAGTTCTGCATTTCTGTGAATGAACAAGTTGAAGGGACTAGTAGGCCGGTAACTTCAAAATTTTGATATTGGCTACTGTCAGTCCACGTACCATTGAAGTAAATTACAACTGGAATCATATCCATTGTCTGACAACTGAAACATTAAAATTAATACAATAATGTAAATAGTGACCAAATCAACCTTACAC